>JBAMCJ010004578.1:0-742022 GCA_037075205.1 Drosophila prostipennis | reverse complement strand
AAACAAAATTAAAAGTTCTAGGTTTAAATGCCAATCGATTAGGAATTTAATTACGAGCTCAACGAGGTATGACATTCCACATTCGGACGATTATTTTCAATATTTCAGCAAAAAAAACTGATCTTTTTTGGGTGCAAAATCGGGATCTTGATTTTTGCTAAAATATGATTTTTCTTATCGATTTTTGGCTGTAACTTGGACAAAAATGGTCCCAAATCAAAAAGGCTAACTGTTTTTGGTAGCTTACGACCCAATTATTAATATCCAAGCACTTGTTGACTGATTTAAGAAAATTAATTTTCGATCAAATTTTCGCATTTTTGATAAGGGGTTACATCATGATTTTTTGCAAAAAATGAAAAAAAATTAAAAGTTCCAGGTTTGAATGCCAATCGATTAGGAATTTAATTACGAGCTCAACGAGGTATGACATTCCACATTCGGACGATTATTTCCATTATTTCAGCAAAAAAACTGATCTTTTTTGGGTGCAAAATCGGGATCTTGATTTTTGCTAAAAATTTGATTTTTCTTATCGATTTTTGGCTGTAACTTGGACAAAAATGGTCCCAAATCAAAAAGGCGTACTGATTTGATCAGCTTACGAACCAATTATTAATATCCGAGCACTTTTTGACTGATTTAAGAAAATTAATTTTCGATCAAATTTTCGCATTTTTGATAAGGGGTTACATCATGATTTTTTGCAAAAAATGAAAAAAAATTAAAAGTTCCAGGTTTGAATGCCAATCGATTAGGAATTTAATTACGAGCTCAACGAGGTATGACATTCCATATTCGGACTATTATTTCCATTATTTTTGCAAAAAAACGTATATTTTTTCAGTGCAAAATCGGGATCTTAATATTATTATTAATATCCGAGCACTTTTTGACTGATTTAAGAAAATTAATTTTCGATCAAATTTTCGCATTTTTGATAAGGGGTTACATCATGATTTTTTGCAAAAAATGAAAAAAAATTAAAAGTTCCAGGTTTGAATGCCAATCGATTAGGAATTTAATTACGAGCTCGACGAGGTATGACATTCCACATTCGGACGATTATTTCCATTATTTCGGCAAAAAAACGGATCTTTTTTGGGTGCAAAATCGGGATCTTGATTTTTGCTAAAATATGATTTTTCTTATCGATTTTTGGCTGTAACTTGGACAAAAATGGTCCCAAATCAAAAAGGCTAACTGTTTTTGGTAGCTTACGACCCAATTATTAATATCCAAGCACTCGTTGACTGATTTAAGAAAATTAATTTTCGATCAAATTTTCGCATTTTTGATAAGGGGTAACATCATGATTTTTTGCAAAAAATGAAAAAAAATTAAAAGTTCCAGGTTTGAATGCCAATCGATTAGGAATTTAATTACGAGCTCAACGAGGTATGACATTCCACATTCGGACGATTATTTCCATTATTTCAGCAAAAAAACTGATCTTTTTTGGGTGCAAAATCGGGATCTTGATTTTTGCTAAAATATGATTTTTCTTATCGATTTTTGGCTGTAACTTTGACAAAAATGGTCCCAAATAAAAAAGGCGTACTGATTTGATCAGCTTACGAACCAATTATTAATATCCGAGCACCTTTTGACTGATTTAAGAAAATTAATTTTCGATCAAATTTTCGCATTTTTGATAAGGGGTAACATCATGATTTTTTGCAAAAAATGAAAAAAAATTAAAAGTTCCAGGTTTGAATGCCAATCGATTAGGAATTTAATTACGAGCTCAACGAGGTATGACATTCAACATTCGGACGATTATTTCCATTATTTCAGCAAAAAAACTGATCTTTTTTGGGTGCAAAATCGGGATCTTGATTTTTGCTAAAAATTTGATTTTTCTTATCGATTTTTGGCTGTAACTTGGACAAAAATGGTCCCAAATCAAAAAGGCTAACTGTTTTTGGTAGCTTACGACCCAATTATTAATATCCAAGCACTTGTTGACTGATTTAAGAAAATTAATTTTCGATCAAATTTTCGCATTTTTGATAAGGGGTTACATCATGATTTTTTGCAAAAAATGAAAAAAAAATTAAAAGTTCCAGGTTTGAATGCCAATCGATTAGGAATTTAATTACGAGCCATACGAGGTATGACATTCCACATTCGGACGATTATTTCCATTATTTCAGCAAAAAAACTGATCTTTTTTGGGTGCAAAATCGGGATCTTGATTTTTGCTAAAAATTTGATTTTTCTTATCGATTTTTGGCTGTAACTTGGACAAAAATGGTCCCAAATCAAAAAGGCTAACTGTTTTTGGTAGCTTACGACCCAATTATTAATATCCAAGCACTTGTTGACTGATTTAAGAAAATTAATTTTCGATCAAATTTTCGCATTTTTGATAAGGGGTTACATCATGATTTTTTGCAAAAAATGAAAAAAAATTAAAAGTTCCAGGTTTGAATGCCAATCGATTAGGAATTTAATTACGAGCTCAACGAGGTATGACATTCCACATTCGGACGATTATTTCCATTATTTCAGCAAAAAAACTGATCTTTTTTGGGTGCAAAATCGGGATCTTGATTTTTGCTAAAAATTTGATTTTTCTTATCGATTTTTGGCTGTAACTTGGACAAAAATGGTCCCAAATCAAAAAGGCTAACTGTTTTTGGTAGCTTACGACCCAATTATTAATATCCAAGCACTTGTTGACTGATTTAAGAAAATTAATTTTCGATCAAATTTTCGCATTTTTGATAAGGGGTTACATCATGATTTTTTGCAAAAAATGAAAAAAAATTAATAGTTCCAGGTTTGAATGTCAATCGATTAGGAATTTAATTAGGAGCTCAACGAGGTATGACATTCCACATTCGGACGATTATTTCCAATATTTCAGCAAAAAAACTGATCTTTTTTGGGTGCAAAATCGGGATCTTGATTTTTGCTAAAAATTTGATTTTTCTTATCGATTTTTGGCTGTAACTTGGACAAAAATGGTCCCAAATCAAAAAGGCTAACTGTTTTTGGTAGCTTACGACCCAATTATTAATATCCAAGCACTTGTTGACTGATTTAAGAAAATTAATTTTCGATCAAATTTTCGCATTTTTGATAAGGGGTTACATCATGATTTTTTGCAAAAAATGAAAAAAAATTAATAGTTCCAGGTTTGAATGTCAATCGATTAGGAATTTAATTAGGAGCTCAACGAGGTATGACATTCCACATTCGGACGATTATTTCCAATATTTCAGCAAAAAAACTGATCTTTTTTGGGTGCAAAATCGGGATCTTGATTTTTGCTAAAATATGATTTTTCTTATCGATTTTTGGCTGTAACTTGGACAAAAATGGTCCCAAATCAAAAAGGCTAACTGTTTTTGGTAGCTTACGACCCAATTATTAATATCCAAGCACTTTTTGACTGATTTAAGAAAATTAATTTTCGATCAAATTTTCGCATTTTTGATAAGGGGTTACATCATGATTTTTTGCAAAAAATGAAAAAAAAATTAAAAGTTCCAGGTTTGAATGCCAATCGATTAGGAATTTAATTACGAGCCATACGAGGTATGACATTCCACATTCGGACGATTATTTCCATTATTTCAGCAAAAAAACTGATCTTTTTTGGGTGCAAAATCGGGATCTTGATTTTTGCTAAAAATTTGATTTTTCTTATCGATTTTTGGCTGTAACTTGGACAAAAATGGTCCCAAATAAAAAAGGCTAACTGTTTTTGGTAGCTTACGACCCAATTATTAATATCCAAGCACTTGTTGACTGATTTAAGAAAATTAATTTTCGATCAAATTTTCGCATTTTTGATAAGGGGTAACATCATGATTTTTTGCAAAAAATGAAAAAAAATTAATAGTTCCAGGTTTGAATGCCAATCGATTAGGAATTTAATTACGAGCTCAACGAGGTATGACATTCCATATTCGGACTATTATTTCCATTATTTTTGCAAAAAAACGTATATTTTTTCAGTGCAAAATCGGGATCTTGATATTTGCTTAAATACGATTTTTCTTATCGATTTTTGGCTGTAACTTTGACAAAAATGGTCCCAAATAAAAAAGGCTAACTGTTTTTGGTAGCTTACGACCCAATTATTAATATCCAAGCACTTTTTGACTGATTTAAGAAAATTAATTTTCGATCAAATTTTCGCATTTTTGATAAGGGGTAACATCATGATTTTTTGCAAAAAATTAAAAAAAATTAAAAGTTCCAGGTTTGAATGCCAATCGATTAGGAATTTAATTACGAGCTCAACGAGGTATGACATTCCACATTCGGACGATTATTTCCAATATTTCAGCAAAAAAACTGATCTTTTTTGGGTGCAAAATCGGGATCTTGATTTTTGCTAAAATATGATTTTTCTTATCGATTTTTGGCTGTAACTTTGACAAAAATGGTCCCAAATAAAAAAGGCGTACTGATTTGATCAGCTTACGAACCAATTATTAATATCCGAGCACTTTTTGACTGATTTAAGAAAATTAATTTTCGATCAAATTTTCGCATTTTTGATAAGGGGTTACATCATGATTTTTTGCAAAAAATGAAAAAAAATTAAAAGTTCCAGGTTTGAATGCCAATCGATTAGGAATTTAATTACGAGCTCAACGAGGTATGACATTCCATATTCGGACGATTATTTCCATTATTTCGGCAAAAAAACTGATCTTTTTTGGGTGCAAAATCGGGATCTTGATTTTTGCTAAAAATTTGATTTTTCTTATCGATTTTTGGCTGTAACTTTGACAAAAATGGTCCCAAATAAAAAAGGCTAACTGTTTTTGGTAGCTTACGACCCAATAATTAATATCCGAGCACTTTTTGACTGATTTAAGAAAATTAATTTTCGATCAAATTTTCGCATTTTTGATAAGGGGTTACATCATGATTTTTTGCAAAAAATGAAAAAAAAATTAAAAGTTCCAGGTTTGAATGCCAATCGATTAGGAATTTAATTACGAGCCATACGAGGTATGACATTCCACATTCGGACGATTATTTCCATTATTTCAGCAAAAAAACTGATCTTTTTTGGGTGCAAAATCGGGATCTTGATTTTTGCTAAAAATTTGATTTTTCTTATCGATTTTTGGCTGTAACTTGGACAAAAATGGTCCCAAATAAAAAAGGCTAACTGTTTTTGGTAGCTTACGACCCAATTATTAATATCCAAGCACTTGTTGACTGATTTAAGAAAATTAATTTTCGATCAAATTTTCGCATTTTTGATAAGGGGTAACATCATGATTTTTTGCAAAAAATGAAAAAAAATTAATAGTTCCAGGTTTGAATGCCAATCGATTAGGAATTTAATTACGAGCTCAACGAGGTATGACATTCCATATTCGGACTATTATTTCCATTATTTTTGCAAAAAAACGTATATTTTTTCAGTGCAAAATCGGGATCTTGATATTTGCTAAAATACGATTTTTCTTATCGATTTTTGGCTGTAACTTTGACAAAAATGGTCCCAAATAAAAAAGGCTAACTGTTTTTGGTAGCTTACGACCCAATTATTAATATCCAAGCACTTTTTGACTGATTTAAGAAAATTAATTTTCGATCAAATTTTCGCATTTTTGATAAGGGGTTACATCATGATTTTTTGCAAAAAATTAAAAAAAATTAAAAGTTCCAGGTTTGAATGCCAATCGATTAGGAATTTAATTACGAGCTCAACGAGGTATGACATTCCATATTCGGACGATTATTTCCATTATTTCAGCAAAAAACGGATATTTTTTGGGCGGAAAATCGGGATTTTGATTTTTGCTAAAAATATGATTTTTCTGATCGATTTTTGATGATTAATATCCCAACACTTTTTGACTGCAAACCAAAAAATCAGTATATTCGGCGATAAACTGGCCAAATATCCAAAGCTTATGAATAAACACAATGATTACAGTTTTGCTTTTGAAGTAAAAGGCTCACATTTATTTGTTTATAATTATAGTTAATTTGTTCATAAATACACGCACATTAATAATTCATTAAAACAATTCATTTATCAATAAGTAGTTCAAAAAGCGCTTTTTATCTTTCTATCTCTGTCTCTTTCACTGACACTGTCTCCAGCTCTGTCTATCGCTCTGTCTCTCTCCATCTCGGTCTATCCGTCTCTTTCGCTTTCCGTATTAACTAATGCCAAAAATACATGTAAACAAATCACCATTTAGTTATCTTTTCGTTTCGTTTTGCTCTCGCTTTCGATCAATACTAATATTAAAAAATGTTTTTGCTTTTTTTTGTTTTCAATTATTTAGCTACGTTTCGAATTTTGTATGTTTTCGTTAAATGTAATCCATATTAATTGTATGCGTCGAAAGAACCAATAAAGCCGAAGCAACGCACTGGACCAATTTGTAATCGTTGGCAAAACAGCAGCCAAAATGTGTATATATAATATACCATATAGACCCGATCGGAGCCGCCATGTGCAGTCCAGTGTCCTGGCCAGAGATTTGGTCAAGTGGCAGGCTGCAGGAAGCACACGGCAGCCTCCGCACGGATAGCTAAGGGGTTTTGTAAATTCAAAAACAATTTACATACTTTTTCTTGGGTTAAGGGAGAGAGGGGTAAATAGGGGTATATATATTTATATATTATATATGCTATATAATAACTGACATCCACAATACGCTTATTTGGAATGCACACATCTAGGGAGTGTTCAAATTTGAGTTGGAATTCGAGTTAAGGCTAAGACAACATTATAAGCTAGTTAAGTATTGGCGTAGAGTTGCTCTGCTCTCCTTTTTTCTTTGGGGCCCCCGTTGATCTTCATCTGGATCTGGAGCAGCGATTAGGCGTTGAAAATTTCTCTAGAGGCAGTTGGCATCGTTTCGATTGTAAATCAGGCAGAGTCAAGCAAAGGATCCTTAGGCTTACAGTTTATAGGTTTATAGGATTCTTTTAAGGGGGTTTGGGGTTTTTTAGGGGGCGTGTAGATCTTAGGACTAATGACTGGCGGCGCTGGCAAGCCGTTTTGCTCTTGAGGTAACTTCCATTCAGTGAACGGCAAACGAAGGCGAAGGCAAATTGTCTACGAACTAGTGTGGGGTGACATGCCTAAAGTAGCGAGTCTGTCTATGGCTAGGCTTCTCTTTTTTTCAAGGGGACGGGTAACCTACGTATATAAATAACTACAGTACAATCGGGGGTGTTGCAGAAATCCCCAGTAGATTTAAATATATAATTTGGACGCCTAGAAATAGCTAACAACTAACTTTTCGTTAAGGGAAACGCAGCAAACTTGAAATTTCGTTTACCCAACTGGTATTATATCTAGGGATTAGCATTCAATTAGAAGTGGACTCCAATAACTTAAATTCAATAGATTTCAAAGTGTTTTCCAGAGATTTCTGCATCACCCCGAATTCCTAGACTTAGGCAAGTTATAAAAAACTTCTAAAATCGAAATAAAGCGTTTCGGGGTGTGTGTTTGTTTTTGGGGGTGCAACAAAGTGAGGCTGAGGTGCAATATCACGTGCCTACTCGATGCCGAACGTGTTGGTCTCCTCGACGGCCAGCAGCAGCTTCTCGTAGAGCAGCTCGGGCGTGGGATAGGGCGGCAGGTCCAGCCGATTGAAGCAGGTGTGGGCCCGGGGCAGGGCATTCGGCTTGCCCCACTTCTCGATGCAGAAGCGCCGCGGTCCCGTCGAGCCGCGCAGCGCCGAGAAGCCCTCGTAGGGAATGCTCGAGGTGCCGGTGACAAACTGCAGCAGACGCAGCCGCTGCTCGTTGCTGAAGCGCTCGATCACCTGCCAGAACCACACGATCACCTGGTGGTTGTCGTGATAGCCCGACCGATACTCCGTGTTCAGGCGCCAATCGTTCGTGTCGATCTCGGCGGTGCCGGCGATCACCAGCTCCAGTTCGCGGGCATCGAAGACGGAGACGAGCCGCGAGTCGACCACCTCGTAGAAGCCGCGCACCAGCGACTCCGTCTGCTCCTGAACGCCCCGCTCCAGCCGCCACTTGATCATGCGCTCCAGATACTCCTTCTTGTTCTTCTCGTTGACAATGATGTTCTTGCCGCCCGGCTTCAGTTCGCGCTCCACCACCCGGCCGAGCAGCTCCTCGGTGACGCAGAAGGTCAGGCCCAGATCCACGCCCGTTCCAATATCGTTGTCGCGTATCCACTGCAGCGACTGATGGAACTCGTTGTCCAGCGACTCCAGGTCGCTCAAGGCGACGGGCAGTCGCAGCAGCGCCTTGTAGAAGGGCCGCGTGAAGAAGGCGTCCAGCAGGTATTGATGGACCAGGGCCAGGCCCAGGACGCGGCCGCTGAAGCGGAACCAGTCGTGGCAGTTGTCCACGAACGCCGACAGCGGCGACACCTGCACCGTGTACGTGTCGTTGGCCGAGTACTCGAACAGGCCGTAGTAGGGGTTGAACAGTTCGCGGGAGAGCAGGAAGAAGAACTCGCGGGAGGGTCCGCCGTAGTCCAGGCCCTCCTCCGTGTCCCACAGGACGGCGAGGCGGCCGCGCTGCAGGTCCTTCTTGTTGGCCGACATGATGCGACGGAAGGCGTCCTCCAGCAAATGGCTGCGACGGATGTGCAGTCTGTGTAGAAAAGGGATTTTGGTCATTAGTATGGGCTATTTTAACTCTTTTCTCTATTGATTCACTTACTTTAGCTTGTGAGGCCCCTGGCCATAGCCCTTGGACTCCAGTTTGCGGTAGAAGCTGCGCAGCTTGGCCTCGAAATCCCGGCGGAACGGCGGCGGCGCCCGCTGCGGCATCCGGGAACTGAGCACCGGCGATCCCTGGGGACTGCGCTCTTCAATAGGAACATAGCTCATGATCTCCTGCTCAAACAGGCTGCGTAATAAAAAGTAGATAGATAGACAAAGTCAAATTAGTTGCAGTCGGTGCAAAAAGCGATTAACTACGGGGCTCTGATCATAAATCTACGGCCATTGGTGGCGTCATTTTAGTGATTCCACTCCAATGTGACAACTAGCGGTGCTTTTGATTGCTCATGGCTAATCCGTCAATTGATTGGCCCACGCAGCACATCCACAGCCACAGCCACATCCACATCCACATCCGACAGCCCGGAAAGGACGCCCGGCCAACAAACATGGAGTGTTCAAATAAATAGCGTTGATAGCGGATAAAGGAGATAAATGAGCTTCGAACTTTGGAAGATTAAACCATATGGCAGCACGAACGCCGAGACAAAATTGTAGACAAATTGAAAAATATGCCTATAAAGCATTTTTAAACTCATATTTCACATTAGACTTGAAAACTTTACAAATCTTCTAATATTTAGGGGTTCCAAAAATTAATATTCCAAACTAATTAGGTTTTTTATTTATTTATTTATTTTTTATTTATTTTTCTATTCGGTTACTGAAGATTTAGTAACCGAATAGAAAAATAAATAAAAATTGGTTCTATCAAAACAAAATATTCCAAACTAATTGATGGAATCTTTACAAACTTATTAAAAAAAAACATCGAATTGCTAAAAAATGTAAAACTAATAAATTTAAATACAAGAGCTAAATAGAAGTGGATCTTCAAATCTTGTAATATTTATAGAACCATAACAAAATATTTTAAACTAATTATATAGAATTTAATTAAATTAATGAGAAGTGTAATAATATTAAAACAATATAAGGAAGCTAAATAAAAATACTATATCATATGACAACATCATTTAATACTTATAGAATCCAATCTATTCCAAACTTTTTAGAATCTTCAGTAATTATGTATTCAACTTAAATATATATTATGGTATATCACATTTGGTATCCATAAATCCTCTAATATTTATAGAATCAAGTTTAAATCTCTGGTAAGTGGATAAAGAAACCATAAAATGACTGTGAAAATGCACTAGTAATCAATTAAAATACCACAACTAATTGATCTCCATAATGATGGCAAAATTCGAACTACGTATCAAGCTAAAAAAAACACTTGTTCAGACTCAGGAAATCATACGATTGCAGCTGGCCGATACGTCACCCGGCGACATCTAACATCTAACATCTAGCGTCTATATAGAACCCCGATTTGCATTGAATTCAGCGGCGGTGATGAAATCAGACCAGAGATGACCAGCGCAAAAGGTCGCGAGGGCAAGTGATTTGTCATGGGCATTAATGTGTGTGCCTTGAAAACACTTAAGAAGAGCCTCTTTGACTGATTCTTTCGCCTTTCTTCCGCCCACAAAAAACAAACAAAAAACCAAAGACCGTCAAAGTTTTCCCACCGCCAGGCGGAAGAATCGCTCGATTTGCAATCAATGCAATCGATTAGGTCAAAGGCGACCTTCGCCCAAAGTCAGAACAGCAGACTTTTCCTTCCAGCTTTTTTATATTATTTCTTGTTCATTTATTGGCCCGGCTGGCTATAACTAACTATTCCGATTCTAAGTAGTTAATCCATAATTTAAATTGCTATTTGGTTGCGCCTTTTGCCTTTTGCTTTTGCTTTTGCTGCGACGGCCTTCAACTTGAAATTGAAAATTGGCCAATTAATAACGCAAATTATGGCGGTCAACCGCAGTTATATATTTTTCGGGTTCGGTTTCGGTTTCGGTGGGGGGAGGAGGAGGGGGGTATAGATCAGATCGTATTGGATCGAAATGGATAGTGACAAGAGTAACAGTTTTGCCTGCAATTATCGCTTCGCTCGGAAGTGACTAATTCCCCCCTGAATTCTGAACTCATTAGCAATACGTTTTTCGGCACTTTTGCGGCAGATGGAAATGGATCAATTAATGGACTGCCGTGTCAAATTACTTTCAAATTTAATTTAAATTCTTGCAAAATTATTGGAACAACAGGAAGCTGCAATTAACGCAAATTAACTGCGGGAAAATGAGAATCAACCGAAAATAGAGAGAGAAAAAAAGGCGCGCAAAAGCAATTGGTTTTTGTGGTGGTGGTGACACCCACTCCACCCAACAAAGAACCATCGAACCCCTTTGTGCGGGGAAACTTTGGATTATTTATACATTTATAAACACACTTGATGCAATCGCAATAGGCTGCCAACGGTCACTGACTTTTCCTCAAGAAAGAAAGCCCACAAAAGTGCGGAAATACTAGGGATTGGCTTTGATAAAGCCCCGCATTATCTGAAGAGTAACTCTTTCTCCAGCGATGATATAGTATTTATGGCATATTTTCTAATCATTATAAACTAGAGCTTGATATTTAATGTGATATTATCCAATCAATATTGTGAAATTATCGAAAATATCTATAATTTTCAAGCTCTATTCGATTTCCAGCAAACTTTGATAAAAGATAAAAATATTCTCAAAAATTCCAAATTAATTTTATTATTTAAAAATTCATTTTATCTTAACTTATTTCGAATGAATTTAAATAATATGAATACTGTTTTTTATTGTAAGAATTTCATAATTCCATATAGACTGCAAAAATGACGCCCTTTATGCGGGTAGTATTTTAAGCTCTCTTGAAGATCCCTCTCTCACATAATATAATTTAAATTTTATTACACTTCCCACTTCGCTTCCCACTTATTCCATCCATCCAGTACACTCTTTAGCATTTCCTATGCTATCATATAATAATGAATGCACCACCGACTTTACCCACATTATTCGCTAAATATTTCGAATTGCCGCGAACTTTACGAAATATGATATGATGAGAACACTTTTATGCTGGTCGTCCCGATAATAAAACTCGGTAAAAAACATTTAAATATACAAGAATCTGTGGCGACTCACGTACTTCTCCCACATGTGGAAGGTGTAGACGAACTTGGAAAAGAGACCCATTTGATGGGTTGTAAATCCGAAATGGATTCTCAATTAGCAGTGCACTAAATTCACAAAAAGCCAGGCACCGAAAAAAAAGCAAAACACAAAAAAAGAAACTGAAAACTGAAATCACAAAACGATAACTTTTGGGTTAAATCGAATCCCAATCCAACTGAAGCAGGCAAACGACTGATTTTGGGGTGCTCATTCAATGCGATTCGATTCGGTTCCACCAAACCAGATGCACTGGGGGGCAGGAGGAGGAGGAGAGGGCGACAGATACCACGATAAGCTGATAAGGACGGCGGCGATAATGGAGCCTTAACCCATTTAGGTTTTCGGCTGTGTTTTCAGACTAATTGGAATACATATTTTAGGGGTTTGTATTTGGGGTTCAGTAACCAACCATGAATATGTATTCCATATATTTCTATTTCAAATATTACAAAATATAATGTTATAAAGGATATTAGAAAAATCAAGTGGGTACTTGACAGTACATATTTGTTTTTTCCCAATATAATTGAAATCAATAAATTCTATTTAAACAATCCTAGTGCTACAAGTGCATTAGTCTTTCAATGTCTTTAGGCAAACACTCCACATAAAACTCTTGGGCAATCTATTGGAAATCTAATCCAAAACCATTAAAATAGTTGCAACACTCCCCCCTTTTTTAACGATTGGCCAAGAAACAAATTGGTGAAATCTAAGCCTGATAAGCCATAAACTAAGTGCTCAAAGTAATTGTGTAATGCAAACGAACCACTTGAACCGAACCCAACCGATAATATCCTTGGGGCCTAGAACTCCCCTAGAACTCTGGAACTCGGTAATCGGACACTCGTCTTTATAATAAGAAAATATGCGATGGCTTCCCAGTTCCCACATCCCCCTAAACACAAATTACTCATAATTTGTGCGAACTGTTTACTTGGCATTCCACGGCATTCCTGCCATCCGAACGGGAACCGTAGTTGCATCCAGATCGGAAAGCTGCAACGTGGGAATGGAATGGGAGCCCCCAGCGGCTGGAACCCGATATTCGCGGATAGAAAAATTGCACGGCCGGCGGAATGGTAAACAAAATCGGATGCAATGAGCGGGGACAGGATGTGATCTCCCGCGTTTTGCATGCGCTGCACTTTTCAGATGCGATCTTCTGTGGGAAGTGCTTGGGAAACGGGAGACTGGGGCAATAGATGAGTAAACAGTTCTTGGAAGAATCGGAAAAGGGAAATATATGGTGTATAAGAAGACAAAAAATAATACTTTAAAAATTAAGCATTCTTTGAAACCCAAAAAAATAGATTAAAATTAAAAAAAGGAGGGATCTAAGAACTTGATAATATGGTAAAGAGACATTAACTTCTGAAAATATATTATATTTAAAACATTACAGATTATAATAGATTATATCCTAGATTTTTCTTCATTTTGTTTATAATTGAATGTATTTTTTGGGCAGAAACCGGTTAAGAAACAGAATTTGGGGTTCCTCAAAATAAAGTTTTATAAATTAAAAAAAAAAGAAAAGTTCCCTAAAACCAATCGATCCATAATCAAAGGGTACTTTACATTCAGTTATATATTACAAATATTTTTTGGGCATCCTATCCCTAAAGATTATAAAATCCTATACAAAATCAGAACCCGTTTTAGAAACAAAATTTGGGGTTCCTTAAAAAAAATGTTTATAAATTTAAAAAAGAAGAAAAGTTCCCTAAAACCAATCCATAATCTAAGGGTACTTTACATTCAGTTATATATAAAAAATATTTTTTGGGCATCCTATCCCTAAAGATTACAAAATCCTATATAAAATCAGAACCCGGTTTAGAAACACAATTTGGGGTTCCTCAAAAAAATGTTTTATAAATTTTAAAAAAAGTTCCCTAAAATCGATCCATAATCTAAGGGTACTTTACAAGCACAAAACGATGACTAAACGAGAGCAGGGTCACTTGGCCCTTGCCCAAGGGGGATTTCCCAGCTGGTATTTAAAAGAGTTTCGATTACGAATTACCGAATAATGATCTACAATACTTACACGGCCCACACGATGTAGGCAGCCTTCGATAGAAAGCCCATTTTGTTGTGCGCCTAAAAGAGCCTTGGGCACCAAAAGGTTTAACATCACTGAGATCACCGGAGATCGGTCCTTTCGGATATTTCGGTTATTTTCGGCTAGCAACGGTTTTCGAAAAAGGCGCGAAACGGTTTTCTTTAATCGGGTATCGGGGTATCGGTTATTATCGGTTCGCCAAGCGGGAATGAGAACGGGAGAGCGAGAATGTGCTCGCGCTGCGGCTGTTGAAATGCTTCTGCTTTCTGCTGATAGAAGCTCACTATCCGACAAACGGAACGAAGTCGCAACGGAACGGAGGCAGAAGCGGCAGAAGCGGCAGCGGCGGCGAAGGCGGCCAAACGAACGGAACGAAGCCGGCGGAGTCACAGATAAACAAAATAAAAAAATATGTAACAAAAATAAAAGTAAAAGTAATACAAAACAGAGCTCCAAACTCTCGCTTTCCACCACAAAGTAAAAAAAACAACAGGGTGGTGGTTTATGCTCCTCGATACGCGATATCAAAGCTAACTACACCATATAGAGCCTATATAGCCTATAGCATATGCTACCCCAATGACCGACGATTGCAGAATGCTGGCATTTGTCTAGCCGCCGAACCGATAAATATGAAATTCAATTCAATTTAAGCGGCAAAGGAAATTATTTAATTATTCGCTGGTTTTGTTTTCGGTCGGCTTTTCGTATCGTTTAGTTCTGTTTCTGTGTGTTTTTGTTTTGGTTTTTGTGCAAGGCGGCGTCGGCGATCGGGACGGTGCAGCGCTGTTCCAATGAATCCGAATCCGCCCAACTCCAAAGTCGCAGCAATCGCGCACAGTGGTCAAGAAAAGGGGTCAAGATTTGGGTACCGATGGTCAGGGGACTCGGAACAGGATTTTTGGGGAATGATAGTAAAAGAATATCACTTGTTGCGATTTATAAAAATTAAAAAAAAATATTTTTAAATATTTTTATAAAACCCATATATAATAGTGATATATCATATCATGATACAATATACGAATATCACTTGCGGCAATTTATAAAAATTAAAAAAAATATTTTTAAATATTATTATAAAATCCAATATTTCAAATAAACACTTTTCGGATAATGAATTCAAAATTAAAGCTTTAAAAAAAATTGATTAATTATAAAAAAAAATATATTAAAAAAAAAAGAAAAATTTTTTTTTGTAAATTATAAACAAATTTAAATACTACAAGTGGTTGAAAAAAATCCAATAAAATTCACATTCCCTTAGAAATTTAAAAAAATTCTATAGATCTATAATTTTCTAAGCCTTAATCCAAAAATAATTTGAATATACTAAGGTGCTTCAAAACCATAAGACTTAAATCCACTGTACCGTCTGTCAGCTGTTGCCGGCATGACTTCGGGTTCGGGTTGGAGTTCGGGTTTGGGTTTGTGTTTAGGTTAGGGTTTGGGTTACGATTCGGATACAACACTCGCTGCCACCGATTGCGATTGAGTCACCCCCATGAGGAGTGCACTTCAAACGACGATCGACGACAGCCCCATCCCCAACGCCATCGCCATGCCTAAACCCATTCGCATACCCATTCCAATTCCAATTCCCATTCGAAGCGAGCGACTCGCATGGCATTTGGGTGGGTGAGTGTGTGGCATTGGTCATGGTTATAATTGTCCGCTCATCACTCTACTCCACAACAACAGCAACAACAACGCGAACGACGACAGCCACTCCCACTCCCTTTCTTACTGGAACTATGTAGCACCACGCCTCGCATTTAGCACGCCCCAAAACGGAAGCCAGCCACAACAGAGGGCGAAAAAAAGACACACAGACGCCGGCCACTGTTTCCATGTCTCCTTGTCTGCCTGCCTGCCTGCCCCAATGTTCCAATGCTTCAATGCCTCACTCCCAATCCCAATCGAATCGCATGCATGCACGCATGCGCAGCCGCCCAAAAGCCCAATGAACTGTAAACAAGCGACGAAACGAACGAAAACAACGGCAACAACTAAAAAAGCGAACGTTCCCTTCTACGGGTCAAATTTAAACGGCAAATAGCAGTTAACCCAACTCCACTGGTAACTTCCTCATACAAAAATAATATATGATGTTGCCAATACCCTTTAAACTTTATTATTTTATAGGGCTATTTTCAAGAATTTTTAGTAAAATATGTGTAAGAAAATATACCTTAAAGTTTGTATGAAAAACTTTTCAATATTTTAATATTTTGACAATTTTTTTTAAAAATTTAATATTATAAATATTATATTTTATATTTTTTTTAATAAATTTATTTTAATATCTTTACTATCCTTACTTGTTCATTATTTTTACTTTTTTTATATATCAAAGCATCTAAGTTTATATTTACTACTTTTATTTTCAACTTTTTAACATTTTAAAAGATATTTTCATATTTTAATAATTTAAATTTTTTTACAATTTTAGAAACTTTTAAAAAAACTTTTGGAAAATGCTGAATTATAAAATGTATTCCAATGTGTTGAATATCTTTACTTAAATCAATATTTTCATGTTATATTTACTATTTTTCTTAAGGAAATTAGCGGTACCCCCAAGTAAGATCATTTAAAAGGCCAGCTGAAAACTTGTCAATGCCTCGACGACGGCGACGAAGTTCAACGCTGACGATTACTACGAGAGACTACGAATGATAATGGTAATGATAATGATGACGACACTGCCACACCCCCGCCTAAAAAGAAAGATTGGGTCTGGGATTCGGAATTGGAGTTGCTATTCCATTTGGCCAATAAATTATGCTTCATTTGGAATTGGAATTGGGTTAAATTGGGAGCGAGGGCGAGGGCGATGGAGAGGGGAATTAGCGGATTAGTGGGGAGAGTGCCCATATATTTATGGGGCAGCTGCTGTGGCTTTAGGGCGTTGCCCTGCCCCCAAGGGGGCGTGGCTCCTCCAGGCACTATAAATACGCTCTTAAGCCATGCAGTTATTTATATATTTGCAGGGGTAATTCAGCAATAAACAAAACAACATTTAACCAACTGACGAAATATGTAAATAACTAGATGCGCGTATTTGCTGACTCTTAGACGGCTTATGAATTGCTCATTGAGGTGGAACACCCCCTTTGCAGGGTGCTACAAGGGGTGGAGGAGGTGCACATGAGTAATGGCCAAGTGCAGATTGTCTGCGACTGCGGATTCTGATCTAAGCCCGTCCAACGGGGAGTCATACTATCCATATATCCATATGTACAATGTGTGTGCTTCCCCAATCCAATTGCTTTCGAATGCTTGTGTAAATAATTTTCTTAACAAGTTAACTAGCATGCTTTACGATGCAATATAATATATACTGATTGAACTTCTTGCTTTTGCTTTTAAGATTGTTAAACTGATTTATGCTTAAGCACATAAGCACATTTTGCACACTTTAAAATGCTATTAATCATAAAGCATATCTTTTTTAACAAGACTTTAAATAGATTTTCTTTAAGTAGACTTTTCTTAAATAGACAATAATTTTTTTAAATGCTTTTTGAAGCTATTTTAAATATTTCGTATTTTTCCAATTGGAATAATTAGAATATACATTTTTAAAACTTTCCCAATTGGACAAAAATTATATTTCAAATTCAAGCCAATTTTCAAAATTGATATTTTAAAATTTTCCAATCCAAAATCAAACTGTGTTTGGCCAAGTTATAAGCTATTGTTTTGGTGACCCTGCTCCATATTATCCCCAAATTTAAGCGATCTATGAGGACTTCATCTACCAGAATGTCAGATTAATATAACAACTTGATATTTCCGTTTTAAACCCAAGCCTCAATCCAAAGCGAAAACTCCCACGGCTCATTTGCCAATGAAGCGCGACAATTTGGCTAATTGAAATGCAATTAAATGGCTCGATCGGAATCGGAATTGGAATCGGAATTGTTGGTGGCTTGATAGGTTGAGAGCTTGATAGCTTGAGAGGCGCCGACGTAATCTCTCGACTTCATTTTCCATTTTGCTGCCGCCGAGATTGGGATTAAGATTAAGGTCAGCGGACTGCATGTGGATGCCGGGCAATTGGCGGGCTGCAGTTCCTCAATTTTCGTGGTCGAAGCGGGGCGATAAATGTATTTTTTGAAGAAACACGCTCAATTAGACAATGAGCAATGAGATTAGAAGCCAAGACGAAGTGCTATAGCCTTGCCGTGGGTTGGTGGGTTGGTGGGCTTGTGATTTAGTGGGTAGGTGGTTTAGGTGGTTAGTTGGCTAGTCCGTTTGCTAGTCCGTGGGCTTTGTTGGACGTGTTTGGCGTTTTGGAAAATTAGCCAACAACCTTCGACACGGTTTTCAAAAGCAATTAAGCCCACCGCTCGCACACTCATATGCGGGGCACTCAAGCAGGACCGCCGCCAAAATCGATTGAAGCCAACAGAACCAGCTCCAAATCAAAGCCAAGAGCCAACACCAAATCCACAAAACAAAACCCAAGCTAAGCCAAGAAAATGACGCACGAAACCAATGCAATTTCAGGCCAGGTGGATTTGGATTTGGTTTTGGATTCGCATTGGGGACCTTCGTCAAGTGCAGGTGGAGCCATTGGCTGACGGCCACCGGTGCGTCATGTGAGCGGGAACATGGCGAGGGGTTCATTAGCACCACGCCAGTTCCGAGGGCCTCCAGCTGTCTGGCAGGTGGATCAATCACAGTATTACGACTATTATAGATACAATATTGATTTAAAGAGATGGCAAGGAATAAACTTCCTTTAAAAAAAAATAATGAAACAAAAATTGAATAAATGCTTTCGTCTTCAAAAAAATATTATAATATTATAATTAGACATTGGATCCTAAATTCAAAATTAGGATTTAGGCTTAAACAAAATTCGATTTTAAAAAATATAGTGTTCATCGTTAAAAAATTTGCTTATATACGAATATTAATAAAAGAGTTTTCCATACAGTCCGATGTCTAATTATAATATATAAAATCAATGGATCTTAAATATATTGTACTAACCACATTAAAGTAAAAAGAATTAAAAACAGAAACAAATTTAGACAATAAATACATTTTTAAAAGGAACTCAACTAACTATAAATGATATTATAATGTTCTCTCTTCCCTAAAGTAAATAACCCACTTTGTAAAAACCATAAAATAATATTTGTATAGTCGAGGGCTGCGGGATCCACCTAGTTCTATAAGATCCATAGCTAGTTTCAGTTTTGTAAACATCACTAACATATCACAAATAAATAAATAAAAGTCCATAATATCAACTTTTGCAATACATTTTTAAGAAGATCTCAACAGTTCGAATCCTTTCATTTCTTTTAAAACAGCGAAAAAGAGAGCCACATTTTTTGCAGTGTCGTGTAAAAGGTCGTTGCACTCACCTCAGCAAAATGGTCAGTTGTAGGTCATGGCCCAATCTCTCGAGAGCGGGAACACCCTCCACCCGCAGTATATTGATTTTTTCACGCAGCGGCCGGGACATGGTGTGCTGTCCCTGGCGCTCGCGCAGGATCTCCAGGATGTTCGGCTGGCGCAGGAAGGCAATAACCTTTAATATCAGACAGAGATTCAATTAAAAATCAGATGCCAGGCTAGAAAAACCGAAGAAGACTCACCTTTTCGTTGTAGGCAATGGGCACATCCTCGTACCCAGCTGCCGTGGCTCCCATTCCCGCCATTCCGGCTGCTCCGCCCGCCGAGCGATCCATGCTGAGGGCGCAGGCAATGGCTGCCGTTGTGGTGCAGTTGTGGCCATGTCCATGGCTGCTCCGGGAGGAGGAGGACGACGAGGAGGGCCTGGGCGGAGGCAGGGGCGGCACACCGGACACCGAGGAACCCGGACTGGCATTGATATGCCCACTGGTGGCCGACAGGCAGTTGCCGTCCACCAGATCCGGATAGTAGTAGCCCACGCCGCCCGGCTGCTGCTGCTGCTGCTGCTGGCGATGGCGCACCACACGCGGACACTCGACGGGCAGGCGGGGATCCATGAAGGAGGTGCGACGGTGCTGGTGGTCAATGAAGAACTGCTTGCCCGACTGATCCAGCTTCGTTTCCCAGCACGAGGGCAGCTCCCTGCCCATCTGGGCGAAGGTGTTGACCAGCGCCACCAGGTCCTTGTTGTACTGGTAGCGCTGGAAGCACTGCGGATCCCGTCGGATGCGCATGACCATGTGCTTCAGTGCGGCATTGCGGTTGTAGATGGCCAGCGCAGCCTCGTTGGTGTGCAGCAGGGAGTAGAAGTCCGGGCGGCAGAGCATCAGGATGGCGGGATGAATGGCCGAGGCGGCGGGAGGAGGAGCAGCTGCAGCAGCAGCAGCCGCTGGAGCACCGGCATTGGCGTTGCTATTGGCCGACGCAGGCAGGTTGTACAGCTGGGCGGCTCTGCTCTCATTGGTTATCGTGCGGCGGATGCTCTGATACCGCCTGTCCAGCTGCTGGCGATGGTGTTGCTCCCGCCCGGCTGGTCCACCACTTGGCGCCGCTCCTGGTCGCTGCCAGGAGGTCGTCCGCGTTGTGTGATCGATGTAGAAGATGCGCCCGTGGCTATCCATGCGCGCCTCCCAAGCGGGCGGCAGTGGCGGCTCGCCCGCGGCTCCGGCTCCGCTTGGTCCGGATACCGTGACCCCCGATCCGGGTTCCATGAGAGCTGCGCCAGCTGCTGCTGCCGCCGCCGCCGCGGCTGCTGCTGCACTGCGTTCCGGGATGGAGGGCAAGCGGGTGCTACTGATGTGCACCACCTCATCCGGCGGCTCCGCACCCTGATGCTCCGGTGTGCCACCATCCTGCAGGTAAATGTAATCCAATTGACTAGAGACGGCTGGACTGGGCTCCGTTGGGATCCCTCCTCCTGCTCCGCTGGCGAGGCTGGAGTTGGCAGTGACGGCTTGGAGGCGGGCATGCCGCCGGGCATGGTGAGTTGGCGTCGGCGGACACACCAAAGGCGAACCAGTGGCTCCGGCTCCTCCTGTTGTCCCACCTCCGGCTCCTCCTCCGCCGCCCACGCGCTTCAGGAGGCGCTGCTGAGGTCGCTGGCCGTGAAAGGTTGGCGTTCCCGGCGGCACTGCATCCTGGAGGGCTGCTCCGCCACCCACGCCCCTGCCTCTGGTGGGCGAGTGCTGCTCCGGACTCAGGCTGAGATCCAGGGGCGAGGCACTGCGCGTGGAGCAGCCGGAGGGCGGACTCCTTGGCCGTTTTGGCGACAGCAGGAGGCGCGGCGAGGCCTGCTCCTCCGACGAGCTGGCCTTGCCATTGGACAGGGCTCGGGTGAGTGGACGGTGCTGGCGCAGATAGGGAAACTGCAGACTGTTTGGCGACGAGGACGAGGATCCGACACCCGAGGAACTGGGGAAGGTGGGAAACTCATAGCTCTGATGGACCGGCACCTTCTGAGTGCTGATCGTGTTGATGTAGCTATCCGGACCGATCTTCTTCTTCAGCAGCGGCTTGAATCGCACGGGCGGCGTGGCCAGGGGCGAGTTATTCGAACTGCCACTGCCCTGGGCCATCTCCTCGGCCAGTCTCTCGTCGGTGTCCAGGATGTCGAACTGGAAGACATCGCCCTGCAGCTTGAGATCGCGGCCCACAGCACGCGGTGGCCAGGAGCGTTCCAGCGGACGATGCTGTGGCGGCGAGGGCTGTCGCAGATGGTGATGATGATGCTGCTGGAGCTGCTGTTGCTTCTGCTGCTGCTGCTGACGGCGCTGCACATGGGCGCTGGCCTGGAGGGCAGCGGCGGCACCCAGCAGACTCTCCACGGCAGCCGCCTCCTCGTCCTCCTCCTCCTCGACCTCCTCATCCACTTCAGCCATGCTCAGGGTATCCACCATTTCGGCGGGCACCGTTTCAAAGCATTCGCGAGCCACCCACAGATTAAACCCATCTCCATTCGCATTGGACAGTGTGGTGGAGGTGCTGCTGTTGGCAGTGGTGGCGGCTCCCACCGCCTTGGTCTTCTTCTTGGCGCCGCTGAGGGGCGTGGAGCCGCCGCTTTGGGGCGACAGGGTCCAGGATTTGCGACGGGCGCCACCGCCCACGCTGCTGCCGCCATCGCTGCCGATGCTGCCGTTGTAGGAATTGGTGGGCGAGAGCGTGGCATTGTTGGCCGGCGTCTCGCAGGATTTGGTGGAGAGCAGGGTCTGGTGGCGGGCCTCCCGGGGCTCCTTGAACTCGGCTGGCTTCTCTTCCCTGGGCGCTGTAAAGGAGGTCAGTTAAGTAATTGAATTGCAATGGCTATTCTTGAGTTACTTACATGCATCACTGGGCTGGGCCAGTGCGCAGGCCCCCAGGTGCTCCTCCTCCTCGGCGTCCTGATTGCCAGGTGTTGAGGGAGGCTGCTCCTGCTGCTCCTCCACCTCGCTGACACTCACCTGAACATCGTTGGTCAGGGTGAGGGCGCTCTGAAAGGCCTGTTCCAGTTCATCGCTTTCGTTGCCATTGCGCGCCTCGTAGAAGGCCTCCTCCTCCTTGTTGGGATCATCCTCCTCGTCCTCCTCGTCGTCTTCCTCCTCCTCCTGCTGCTGCGACCTGACTGCAATGGGATCCACTGGGCTCCTGTCCGCCAGGCACGACGAAGATGCTGCCAGGGGCTTAAGGGCCACCGGTGCAGCTGGCGGCTCCATTTCGCTGGCCTCCGGAACTCAAGATGTGCTCTTCCTCTTCCGCTCTTGGCGTCCCCACCTCTCTGCCTCTTCCCCTACCAACCTGCCCCCCAGCGCCCTGCCCAGGGTTAACGGTTACAGTTACAGCTGCAATTGCTCTACTTTGGCGTTGTGACGTTGGCTGCCCTTCGACCCGCGCATTTCCGTGCTCACTGCCATTAGTCCGGCCGTGCTATATTTTCGGTCTCTTACTTTATCAATTCTTTATTTGTTAATTAAAGTTGCAAAGCTAAAAAATATTTTTTACGCGGAACAGTGCTACCGGATGGCAATGGTGCGATTAGCCAGTGCGCTGCAACGGTCACACTTTCCCGCGCCGGAGTTGCCACCTTGCTGGGCGGGCATTGAATTAAGCGCGTCTGGCAGCCCTGGCCGTGTACTTTTTTTACATTTGTGGCGCTTCACATTTGCAATTCGTTTTGGTTTGCGCCGCTTTCGAGATCCCGGGTCAACCAGCGAGCAACGTAACCGGTAACAGCATGGCCGCTGCAAGTGGAGAACTGTCCAAGAAGTAAGTGCCGGAGCCGTGGGATTCGCGTTTGGCCAAAAGTTTGCCCGGCCAACGAAGCAGCAGCAGCCCTTTGAGGTTAGGTTGAGGCGGCAACGTTCCAGTGCTTTTTTGTTGGCCGCTGATGAAATACGCCTGTTAAAAGTAGCAATGTTTGCCCGCTGCGCCCTTAAAACCGTGCAGGAGGCGTGGCCCCTAGCCAAGTCGGCCAGGATTTGGTCACAGGCCACCGGTTTCCACGTGAGCGGCTGCCGACTGCAGCCGAGCAAGCAGACCAAACTGTGGGTTACTCATCCGCCCCGTTGGCCAGGCTGTCATAACTGCCAGGACATGTGGCAGTTCCTAGTTCCTTTGGGATGCGCCCACATATCTGCCAGCCGTTGTTATGACAGCCTAGTGGTAGAATCCTCACCGACTTGCTCGCTTCTATTTATATCAACCTAATCCACATTTTTTTGCCCTTCTAGTGAGCTGAAGCGTCGCCTGAAGGCCGAGCAAAAGGCCAAGGAGAAGGCCGAGAAGGCGGCCGCCGCTGCTCCGGCTGAGGGAGCTGCCGGCAAGAAGAAGAGCAGCGCCGCCGAGGAGGAGGAGATCTCGCCGAACGAGTACTTCAAGCTGCGCACCGCCGCCGTCCAGGAGCTGAAGCGTTCGCCCGCAACGGATCCCTACCCGCACAAGTTCCATGTGAGCAGCTCGCTGGAGGACTTCATTGCCAAGTACGAGGGCAGCCTGAAGGAGGGCGAGACCCTGGAGAATGTCAGCCTGAGCGTGGCGGGGCGTGTCCATGCCATCCGCGAGTCGGGGGCCAAGCTCATCTTCTACGATCTGCGCGGCGAGGGTGTCAAGGTGCAGGTGATGGCCAGCGCCAAGTCCTACAAGTCGGAGGCGGCCTTCGAGACGGACACCGCCAAGCTGCGGCGCGGCGACATCATCGGCGTCGTCGGACATCCCGGCAAGACCAAGAAGGGCGAACTCTCCGTGATGCCCAGCGAGATCAAGCTGCTGTCGCCCTGCCTTCACATGCTGCCCCATCTGCATTTCGGCCTCAAGGACAAGGAGACGCGCTACCGCCAGCGCTACCTTGATCTCATCCTCAACAACAAAGTGCGCGAGAACTTCCAGATCCGTGCCAAGGTGAGAATGTGCTTGAAACAAGGGAAAGCTAAAGCTTATCCTGTCCAATCTTTCCCCAGATCATCTCGTACGTTCGCCAGTTCCTGGATCGCCTCGGTTTCCTGGAGATCGAGACGCCCATGATGAACATGATAGCCGGCGGAGCCACTGCCAAGCCCTTCGTGACGCATCACAACGACCTGAAGATGGACCTGTTCATGCGCATCGCTCCGGAGCTCTACCACAAGATGCTGGTGGTCGGTGGACTCGATCGCGTCTACGAGATCGGTCGGCAGTTCCGTAACGAGGGCATCGACCTCACCCACAATCCGGAGTTCACCACGTGCGAGTTCTACATGGCGTATGCCGATTACGCCGACGTTATGGACATCACCGAGCAGTTGGTTTCCGGCATGGTGAAGGCCATCCGTGGCTCCTACAAAGTCATCTATCACCCGGAGGGTCCAGAGGGACCCGAGCAGGAACTGGACTTCACGCCACCCTTCAAGCGCGTCTCCATGATCAAAACGCTGGAGGAGAAGCTGCAGGTCAAGTTCCCGGCTGCCGATACCTTCAATACGCCGGAGACGAATCAGTTCCTCTCCCAGCTGTGCGCCAAACACCAGGTCGAGTGCCCCGCCCCTCGCACCACCGCCCGTCTGCTGGACAAGCTCGTGGGCGAGTTCATCGAGGAGTTCTGCATCAATCCCACGTTCATCTGCGAGCATCCGCAGATCATGTCGCCGCTGGCCAAGTACCATCGCAGCACTCCCGGTCTGACGGAGCGCTTCGAGCTGTTCGTGGCCAAGAAGGAGATCTGCAATGCCTACACCGAGTTGAACGATCCCGTCGTGCAGCGCGAACGCTTCGAGCAGCAGGCCAGCGATAAGGCGGCCGGAGATGACGAGGCCCAACTGGTCGACGAGAACTTCTGCACGGCCTTGGAGTACGGACTTCCGCCCACTGGCGGCTTCGGCATGGGCATTGATCGGCTGGCCATGTTCCTCACGGACTCCAATAACATCAAGGTGGGTCAACGGTGCTTCCATTCACTTGAAATCATTGCTAAAGCTTGCTTACTCCACAGGAGGTTCTTTTGTTCCCCGCCATGAAACCGGAGGACGCCAACCGCACGGCGGCGGAAACTGCTCCAGTCACTCAGCAGTAGAGGGCCACCGCTCACTCACTCAACCCCAATCCTTGTACGTTACGCTGGTCCCGGGCTAGACCCAGTTGCTAAGTTATTCAACAAATAAACCTTTCTTTTCCAATAAGCTATTAGCTATTTTATTGCGGCGTCTTCTGGTTAAATTCAAATTGTATTCTTAATTTGGGGATTAAACACTTCTCCCATGGAATTTTATTTTAAAAAATGTCTATTATTTAAAAATTAAATAAAAAATTTTATTATTAAAATCAATGGGAAAAATCATAAAAAAGATCCGTTTTTTTGCCGAAATAATGGAAATAATCGTCCGAATGTGGAATGTCATACCTCGTTGAGCTCGTAATTAAATTCCTAATCGATTGGCATTCAAACCTGGAACTTTTAATTTTTTTTCATTTTTTGCAAAAAATCATGATGTAACCCCTTATCAAAAATGCGAAAATTTGATCGAAAATTAATTTTCTTAAATCAGTCAAAAAGTGTTCGGATATTAATGTGGGATGTGTCTGCTTTTGGGAAGCGACCATCCACAATTCCACAGTTTACCCTAGACAATACCTTTAGAGCTAAACGAGACCTACGACGAAAAGCTGAATAACCCATATGAAGAAGTAAAGACGAAACTAGAAGGAAGAGTGAAGAAAGACGAGAAGACGAGAAGACGAGAAGACGGAAAAACGACGAGTAACGACGAATGAGTTGAGTTCGAGCCTTTCAAGAGAGACGTTGGCCAGAAGACGAAGGAAGACGCGTTTAATTCAAAATATCTTTATATACTTTATTTTATACTTATTAAAATCTTAACCACAAATAAACAATATACCTAAAAATCCCACATTTGGGGGCTCGTCCGGGAATTAGTGAACGAAGTGAAAAGAAAAACCGAAGAAGCGTGCGAAGTGAACCTGCAAAATAACTACGACGTAAAAGAATTTGCAACGAAATAAACGATGTGTAACAATTTAAAACATTAATTCGACGACTAAATATTCAGTTTTTCACCACCATGAGCTGCTTAAATGACCAAATAAGTGAAAATTTGCGCAAAAGCAAAAAGGAGAACATTTTAGCCCTTCACAAATACATTTTTGAGAACGAGGGTGATAGAGGCAACCGCCAACGACTTCGAAATTTTTCCGGTTTTGACTTCGACGAAAGCTCGGAAAATTACTTAGCGAAGGAAAGGTACGTGCAGGAAAATCTAAACGAACGCGATCTGGCATCAATTTGCAATGTGTTAAACATCACCTACAACGTAGACGACGTCGGACTTCACATATTTCGCAACTTGCTGCAAAATAAGCTTCTCGCACACAATCAAATTGATTCCTCAGACGACGAAGAAGAAAATGACGAAGTATATGTAAGCGGCAGATCCACACGAAACGACGAGTTTGTTGCAGAACAAAACGGAATACAAAACGCGCCGAATTTTGCCAAAAGTACAGACAAAGAGAAGTCGACAAAAATTTGGAACGAGGTGGCATCACCAAGATTTTCTTTTAGTTTTCGCGACATGGAAGATTCGATTCGCACATTTGACGGTACTAACTCAATTTCAATCGAGTCGTGGTTAACTGAGTTCGAAGAACAATCGGTAATAATGTGCTGGAATGACGTTCAAAAGTTAATATTCGCGAAAAAATCGCTGAGAGGCACGGCTAAATTGTTCATCATGAGTGAGAGAGGTCTGAGCACCTGGAATGCGCTTAAAATTGCTCTTTTAAACGAGTTCAAAACTATTGTAAACAGCAAACAAATTCACGAGCAGTTGAGCAAAAGCAAACGCGCAAAGGACGAGTGTAGTTTCGCTTACTTGTACCGAATGAAGGATCTGGCAATTCGCGGTGATATTTGTGATTCGGTTTTGATTCAATACGTAATTGATGGCATAGACGATTTTTCAATTGATAAAACTCTCCTATACGGTGCCAGAAATATCAGTGAGTTCAAAGAGAAGCTGAAATGTTACGTCACAAAGAACGAGCGAGAGAAAGTGTACGACCGCGAGAAACCAAAACGAAGCGACGACGTGATTCAAAGCAAAAAAGTGCCAGCACTAAACAAGAACTTTAAAAAAGAGGTTACTTGCTACAATTGTGGTGAGAAAGGACACCTGTCCAATATTTGCAAAAACAAAGAGCGCGGCCCTAAATGTTTCAAGTGTAACCAGTACGGACATATTTCGCGCAACTGTAACGAAAACGAAAAGGCTGAGAGCAAGAAAGTGAACACCCATC
Organism: Drosophila prostipennis; assembly: GCA_037075205.1. NCBI lineage: Eukaryota > Metazoa > Arthropoda > Insecta > Diptera > Drosophilidae > Drosophila > Drosophila prostipennis. The sequence goes on along the minus strand of JBAMCJ010004578.1, from coordinate 714,492 downwards.
GAGTACGGTCTAAAAGTAATTTTACAAGTAAAGAAGTTGTTCTCGCTAACGAAAAGTGCTTAGCTCTGTTCGACACCGGAAGCAAATTCAACCTGGTTCGCGAAGATCTGTACAACGGTATACAACGTCCGAGACTGCAAAACTGTAGTGTGTCTCTAATTGGTTTCGGTAGCGAGCGCGACGCGAATAAAATAAATCCAATTGGACTTTTCAAAGAGAAGATTCTTATAGACAATAACGAGTTCGAGTTGGACTTTTACGTTGTTCCAATCGGTTGCATGGATTTCAAATTGATTGTCGGCGAAGAACTTTGTTTACATGCTGAAATCCTTTTTAATCGCGACGGTTTGCAAGTGCGTAAGATGCCGAGTCCGGTAGAACAAAATGATCTAATCAACGTGATGAAAATCGACGTCGTAGAGAATCCCAACGAACTTAATATCAACGAGCAAGCAAGTATGTTTGCCAAAAACGAAGTACGCAAAATCATACATAACTACAAACCGCTTCACCTGAAGACCACCAAAATCGAGATGCGCATTATCCTGAAAGACGAGACCCCGATTTTTGCCAGACCAAGGCGCTTGCCTTTTGCTGAGACACGTTTGGTAGAGGAGCAGGTTGACGAATGGCTTCAAACTGGAATCATAGAAGTGTCTGACTCCGAGTTTACCAGCCCAGTGGTAATGGTAAAAAAGCGTGACGGCTCTCCAAGACTTTGCATCGACTTTCGCAGGATCAATAAGGTAATCGTTAAAGACCATTTCCCCTTGCCTTTAATCGACGATCAGCTGGACAGACTCCAAGATGCCAAGATTTTCCACACGATAGATTTGAAAAATGGATTTTTTCATGTTCCTGTCTCAGAGCCCAGCCGAAAATACACATCCTTTGTCACTCAAAGTGGACAATATCAGTTTTTAAAGGTACCTTTTGGCCTTTCAAACTCTCCTGGCGTTTTCCAGCGGCACGTTAACGCAATTTTTCGTGAGCTGACTCGCAAAGGCATCGCTCTGCCTTACATCGATGACGTCATCATACCGGCTATGGAGGAAGAAAGCTCATTGCGTAACCTGAGGGATGTTATTGGCACCTGTTCAGAATATGGTCTCGAGTTGAATCTTAAAAAGTGCCATTTTTTAAAAACACGTATACAATTCCTCGGACATATTATTGAAAATCATAAGATTTATCCAACCCCTGAGAAGATAGATGCTGTAGCCAAATTCAAATCACCACAAACGTTGAAGCAACTAGAAAGTTTTTTGGGTTTAACGGGATATTTCAGGAAATTCATACAGAACTATGCCATTATTTCAAAGCCTCTCACAGATTTAACGAAGAACAATACCAAATTTCACATGGGTCCCAAGGAAGAAACGTCAGTAAGCAATTTAAAGAAGATTTTGACCGCAAATCCAGTTCTGAGCATTTACAACCAGAAACTCGAGACAGAAGTGCACACAGACGCTTCCATTGACGGATTTGGTGCGATCCTTTTGCAGAAGTCCTTAGACGACGGTCAGATGCACCCGGTTTACTTTATGAGCAAAAAGACAAGCGACGCTCAACGAAAGTACACAAGTTACGAGCTCGAGATTCTGGCAGTCATCGAAGCACTCACAAAGAAAGTATATTTGCTAGGCATTCACTTTAAAATCATAACCGACTGCAACGCCTTTACGAAAACTTTGGAGAAGCAAAATCTTTTTACAAGAGTACGACTACGAGGTAGAGCATCGATCCGGAACGCGTATGAAACATGTGGACGCCCTCAGCCGTTACCCAATCATGACAATAGCTGACCAAAGTATTTCGATAAGCATTCAAAAATCGCAGAAGCAAGATGATCATCTCAGAGCAATTCGCGATATCCTCAACGACGGAAAAGATTCCTACAACGACTACTTTCTCAAGGGCGGCGTACTACACAAGCTTGTCAACGACGCTGAGTTAGTTGTGGTACCCAAGGATATGCAAAGGCAAATCATCACAAAAGCACATGAGAAGGGGCATTTCGCATCGAAAAAGGTTAAGGATCTGATTTGCGCAGAGTATTATATTCCAAGTCTAGATGAAAAAATTCAGAAGGTCATAGATTGCTGCATCCCGTGTATTCTTAGCAATCGTAAAAAAGGCAAACAGGAAGGACTACTGCATCCACTGGACAAGGGAGACGTCCCTCTGCACACCTTTCATGTGGATTTTTTAGGTCCGTTAGACTCGACCAACAAAGATTACAAGCACATCTTAGCCGTTGTGGATTCGTTTACCAAGTTCTGCTGGCTGTACCCGACTAAATCGACTTCCTCGAAAGACGTAATCACAAAGCTGCGTAATCAAAGTGCAGTATTTGGCAACCCTGCAATCATCATTTCCGATCGAGGGTCTGCATTTACTTCGCAGGACTTCTTAACGTATTGCGACGAGGAAAACATCAAAGCCATCAAGGCGACCACAGGACTTCCACGCGTGAACGGGCAAGTCGAGAGATTGAACGCCACTATAATTTCAGTTCTCTCAAAACTAAGTATTGACGATCCAACCAAGTGGTACAAGCACGTCGACAAAGTTCAGCAGGCAATCAATTCCACATTTGCTAGATCGATCGCCACAACTCCATTTGAGCTTTTGATAGGCTCCAAAATGCGTACCAAAGAAGATGTCAAGCTACAAGACTTGATCAACAAGGAGGCGATAGCAGCGTACAGTGACGAGCGTACCGATTTGAGAAGCAAAGCTAAGACTCAAATTTTTAAGGTCCAGGACGAAAATAGAAAGACCTACAACTTGCGACGCAAACAAGCCAATCACTATGACGTCGGTGATATTGTAGCCATTAAGAGGACACAATTTGGCAGCGGCTTGAAATTAAAACCTAAATACTTGGGTCCGTACAAGATTGTCAAATCCAAAGGCAATAACTCGTACGATGTTAAGAAGATCGGCAATTTTGATGGTCCTATTAATTCCTCGACTTGTGCTGAGTATTTAAAGCGCTGGTCAACACCTGATGACGACGAAGATGCATTCGAGGCGAAAGCATAGCAGGATGGCCGAATGTGGGATGTGTCTGCTTTTGGGAAGCGACCATCCACAATTCCACAGTTTACCCTAGACAATACCTTTAGAGCTAAACGAGACCTACGACGAAAAGCTGAATAACCCATATGAAGAAGTAAAGACGAAACTAGAAGGAAGAGTGAAGAAAGACGAGAAGACGAGAAGACGGAAAAACGACGAGTAACGACGAATGAGTTGAGTTCGAGCCTTTCAAGAGAGACGTTGGCCAGAAGACGAAGGAAGACGCGTTTAATTCAAAATATCTTTATATACTTTATTTTATACTTATTAAAATCTTAACCACAAATAAACAATATACCTAAAAATCCCACATTAATATTTGGGTCGTAAGCTGCCAAAAACAGTTAGCCTTTTTTATTTGGGACCATTTTTGTCAAAGTTACAGCCAAAAATCGAAAAATTATATTTTTTGCAAAAATCAATACCCGAATTTACCGCCAAACACAAAATCAGCTCGTGCCCAATTAATTGGCATTTTAACCTGGAAATTTTCCAGTTCCTGATTTTTAGAACAAAGCAGGCGATATTTAAGCATCGAATCAAGTATTTTGAAACTCTGCCAGTCCATGACAGTTCATCTACAAGCATTTGTGTGTAACTGGTAATATTTTCTAGAAATTTGTTAACTCTTTTAATATTTCTACCATTGCAGATAGAAAATGAATAGCTCCCGCGATAATGGAAGCACCCGACCGCGCCCGTTGGCGCGGATGTTAAAAAAAGATCTCATCAAGGAGGTCGAGGAAAATCGCCACAGAATACTTGAGTTTCAGAAAGAGCGGGATGATCTATATGAAAAATTGGAAGCGGAGAAGAAAATAAGTGAGGACTTGCGCCAAAAGCTGGAGACTGTAAGTCAAGATAGTCGCAAATTTCGGGACCAGCTCCTGAATTCCGTGAGATGCGGCCGTGAGTTTCAGAAAGAGCGGGATGATCTATATGAAAAATTGGAAGCGGAGAAGAAAATAAGTGAGGACTTGCGCCAAAAGCTGGAGACTGATTGTCGCAAATGTGGGGACCAGCTCCTGGATTCCTTGAGATGCGGCCACCGTCTTGAAAAAAACTGCCTCTGGACCTATCGCAAGCAGACAAGGGGTGTCCACTTTGCAAGCCTCTGCCAAAAGAATAAGCGATTTACCCTATCTTAATAAATTTTAATATTTTATCGCAATCAAAATGAACTTTTAATTTTAACGGTTTTTGGCTTTTTCCTTTGCTGGGAATAATTTCGCGTTTACCAACACCGCGAAACGCGAGTCACCCTGTGGGCCAAGACCAATAACATCTCCCGGCTATCGATAACAGTCTTGTTGTTGGAACTCTTCTTTTCTTAACAAATGAAAACATCCGCGGAGGATAAATCGCGTAAATTGTCAATTAACCGGGGATACACAGGAACACAAGGATGGGGGACCAACAGCAGCTGATCCTGGCCACCGGGGGCTACGACCACACGATAAAGGTGTGGCAGGCGCACACGGGCAACTGCATAAAGACGATGCGGTTCGTGGAGACCTCGGTAGGATTAGTCTGATTAACAACCATATCCATAGATTCATACATACATATCCCATCCTGCAGCAAGTAAACGCTCTGGACAGAACGCCGGACAAGACGCGCCTGGCGGCATGTGGCTACCAGTGCATCCGGCTGTACGACCTGGAGTCCAACTGCACCGCCCCGGTGATCAATTTCGACGGCGTGCAGAAGAATGTGACGCGGCTGGGCTTCCAGGAGGACGGCAACTGGATGTTCACCGCCGGCGAGGATCACCACGTGCGCATCTGGGACATGATCTCCGCCCCGCCGCACTGCTCGCGGGTCTTCGACTGCGAGGCGCCGGTGAATGCGGCCTGCCTGCACCCCAACCAGGTGGAGATCGCCATGGGCTCCCAGAACGGCAGCGTCTTTCTGTGGGACGTCAAGTCGGAGCGGCACGAGCGGATCGTGCCCGAGGTGGATGCCTCCATTCAGGATGTGGCCATCTCGCCGGATGGCCGCTACCTGGCCGCCGCCAACAACAGGGGCAACTGCTACATCTGGTCGCTGACCAGTCAGGATCAGAAGATGAGCACGCTGCGGCCGACGAAGAAGATACCGGCGCACAAGCGCTACATCCTGCGCTGCAAGTTCAGTCCGGACTCCCGGCTCCTGCTGACCACTTCGGGCGACGGAACGGTGGGCATTTGGAAGACGGAGGACTTCACCAAGCCGGACGAACCGGCCAAGTGGCGCGAGCTGTGCATCGAAAACTATTGGGTGTGGGACGCCGCCTTCAGCGCCGATTCCAAGTGGCTGTTCACCGCCTCCTCCGACGGCATTGCTCGGCTGTGGAAGCTGGAGACGAAGAGCGCCATCAGGGACTATACCGGCCACACCAAGGCCATCACTGCCCTGTCCTTCAAGGACGAGATCGTGGGCAAATAGTAGTAGCTAGCCGCTAGAATTTAGGCAATTTGTAAGCTTTGCGGCCAGCGTGTCGCCATCGAGAGTCCGGCCGAGTTGATTGTCTCCAGGCGGGCGGCGATTCGGTGGATTTTCCAGTGGGTTTCCTCAAGGGCAGCAAGAACTATTGCATCCTTTTTGTACCGAACTTTGCTGTTCACTCATTGAACATCTAAAATTATGTTAAAACTCTAGCCTTCCTTTTAAAAGTTCATCGTGCTTCAAGTCTTTTATTTATATTCCTTGTTGAAATTGTATACTCTACTTAGGCCAATAACCGTTTATATATCCTATTTGTTTTGGAAAAACAACTGCCAGCCATTGCTCATAAACCTATTTAAAGATCCTCGAAATCAGAAAGTTCACCGCCAAGCGAGACAATCGTTAGGAAACGAAAGGCTCTGTGACAAATAATTCGGCATTTTTCGGAGGCAGTTTAATGTAGGGATAGCGCAACACACCAACCAGAACTGAAGCATCATCAAAAAACAACCAACACCCACAATTCAAGAGAAAATTAAGAATACCTCTGAAAATGAGCGCTTGGCTTTTGTAGCGACTTTTTCATAATTTATAAACCTTTGATACATAATTATAGTACGACTAAATCGTGTGTATGCAAAATGCAATTTGAATAAAATCTTACGGGCATAAATATACATACAATACGGAAATCAAGAACCAAGTTTATCTTTTAGATACTGGAAATAGAGGGGGAAGGGGAACATAGAGGTGGAAAATTGACTTTTATCGCTTCGGATTTCTTGTTAGGTGGACGGGAGCGGGTTAAGCTGCGTCTGGGGGTTCCTAGTCCACATAGTCGATGCCCTGGGCCACAATGGACTCCTTGATGGGATCCGGGTCATCGCCCAGCTTGTAGCCCACGATGCAGGTGACATCCACGGCCTGGCCAGTGGGATTCAGGAGGAGCATCACCTGGTTGATGGGCGTGGCCGGGCGGAAGGGCTTGTGGGGCGGCATCTGGCTGTCCGTCGGCGGCAGCAGGCGCACCTTGCAGGGCTAAAAAAGGGATAGAGAGAGTATCCAGTTAGTCCAGCTTAGCTCATCGTATCAATCTCCACCAGCCGCCTACCTTCTTCACGCTGGCCTCGAACTGAAAGTCGCGCACTGGCTGGCGACTCTTGTTCTGCGCCGTTATCACAATCACCGACACACGATGGCCGGGCCGATCGCTGGTGAAGTTCAGACTGAGCTGCATGTCGTCATCGTCGAGTACGATGCGCTGCTCCCCGGTGGCCTGAATGTTGTCCAGTTCCACGTGAATCTCGCTGAGCGGCTTGGTCGGTACTGGAGCAACTGGAGCCACTGGAGGAGGAGGAGCCACTTCTTCGTTTTTATCCACATCCTCGCTGAGCAAGGGAACATCATCTACCGGATCGGAAGGAACAGGAGGAACTGGAGGAGCAGAAGCTGCCGCCGCTGGCTCCTCGGGCGCCTTCACCTGCATCCGTTCGCGGGCCAAGTCGTTGAGCGTGAGCTTCTCGGGATCGCGCTTGAAGCTGGGCATCCGCTCCTGGGCGGGCAGGATCTGCTGGAAGAGCTCCTCGCTGAGCATATCGATCTGGGGCATCTTTCTGGCCGTTCCCGGCACTTTGCTGCCCTCACCGGCCGCCGTCCCATTGCCATTGGCCAATCCCTCGGCTGCTGAACTTTGGCTGAGGACCTGCGGCTCAAGCAAAGTGTTGGCGTTCTGGAATGGCTGGCTCTGCGGCTGCAGCTTGGCTTCGCTCTCGGCCAGGGCGCTGCTGAAGATGTCGCTTAGGTCGGCCAGCGGATCCCCACCACTGGTGGCGGCTGTGCCCGTGACATTGGAATTACTGCTGGCGGTATTTGGTATGGTTGCGGATGCGGATGCGGTCGCAGGACTTCCGCTGCTGCTTCCACTGATCAGCAAATCCCCCAGCAGTTCGTTTAGCAGCAGGGCATTATTGGAGCTGGCAGCTGCTGCGGTCGAACTGCTGGTCGAAGTGGTCTTTGCCGAGGATGTCGATGTTAGAGTACTGGTGGTCAGGGCAGGAGCAGTGCTCTTCGTGGGCGAGGGCACGAGTAGCTTGTAGCGCTGCATGGTGGTCAGCAGAGCGCCATTGGCATCCAGGGTGTCGGCTGTGCAAGGAAATTGAAGTGGTTAATATATGTGTGTTAACAAAAAATCCGCGAATTCTTTAGAGAAGGGGAAGGGTCGGTAGGTTGGTCACCTTTTGCTTTTTATCTGCCATTTTGACTTACACTTACGAAACTTCACGCATTAGGTACTGATCGACAGGTTAGTCTATTGGCTTAAAAAAAATAATTTTCCTTAGGGAAAATTAAAAAAAAAAAATTTTTTTAAAGTGCCAAAAAACGACATTTTCAAAAAGAGGCCTGTAAGTTGGGACACTTTTAAAATTCAATAAAGCTCACACTAAATCTACTCCAAACATTAAGAAACTATTTATTTATGTTAATATAATTAATTTTAATTAACTGAGACCAAATAGCAATTAAAACCAAAAGGCTCTTTGAACGATCAGATTACCCCAAATTTAAAAGATTTCGGACTGTCAAAATAAGCTGATTATTTTTTTAATTTGTTAACAGTTTAATTACTAATGTTTTAAACCTATTATCAATTTAATTTAAGCACGTTACTATTTTTTTTATAGAATTTTTAAAAAAGTGAAAATAAACTTTTTTGGTGAAAAATGGTACACGAGTGTCACAGCTTAAATCTGGCTTGAGCCTGGCTTCTAATGTTTTACCCAAAAGTTTTGCTACTAAAAAAGATTTAAAAAAAAAAATAAAAAATGCTTTTTAGTGGAAAAGTTTTGAGAAAATGGGGTGTCCCAACTTACAGACCTCTCCCCTAATCTAATGTAATCTAAATATTATACTCTAAAGAATTCGCGAATCACAGGTGTGAAAAAGGCCATTCTGACTCTTCTGGAATCAATATAGCAATCACCCACCTACGAGCTGGGCATCGGAGTCGTCCAGCAGCTGCGGCAGATGCTGGAAGATGGGCTTGTGCTTCTTGCAGCTCTTGTACAGCTCGTGCAGCGTCTCGCTGACATCCTGGTTCGAGGGATCGTAGGTGTCCAGCATCTGGTTGAGCAGCTGCATCGTCTCCTGCACCTCGCTGAGGACCAGACGGTGCTGGGCCAGCAGATCGTTGCGCCGCGCCTCCTGGGCCATCCGGTACTGCAGGAGGATGTTGGCCCGCTTGTAGTTCTCCGGATTATTGCTCTTGATCAGTTTGGCGAACATGGCCTCGTCGATGGTGCCGAGGACACTCTCCCTTTTGGCCACCGCCGCCTCCGTGGTGCCGTGCTCGATGTCCCCCTCCTTGCGCAGCATATCGTAGGCGTCGCGGATCTTCAGGCGCTGCGGAAACTCCGTGGTCCACAGGAGCAGGCACTCCATGATCCGCTGCTTCACCTCGTGCGGCGTCTCGGCGCCCATGTACTTCTTCGAGACCAGGCGGATCAGTTCGTTGAGGAAGCGGAATTTGGCCGCCTCGTCCTGGAAGTCGTCGCCGCACTGCGTCATGCACTCCTCCAGCAGCTGAAAAAGGGTGATGTTGTGGTTATAATGGGGAGTACCGAAATCTTAAGGTATTTAAGTGGCATTTATATATTTCAAAAGTATTATTAGAAGAGTTAAGAGAATCATAATTACAAAACAATACATAATTTCAAAGAAATGTATAATACTAAAATTAATAAATCAAAGGGGTTTAATTAAAAAATTAAAAAACTAATAATTAATTAGTCAAAACAATAAAATACCTTAAAAAAAAGGAAAACTTCCTTAGTCAATGGCAGAATTTGTTTAAATATACATATTTCCTAACAATTTTGTTTTAAATTATGCATATTCCATAACAAATTTGAACATTAAATAATATTTAATTTAAACAATTACGTACATATATCAGTTATCAGTTTTTTATATGATTCATTTAAAAAGATTAGTATAAAAATAGAAAATAAAATAAATTTTAATAAGTAAGGTACATAAGTACATACATATGTATATTTAAATTTAACGATTCAAAATATGAAATATTGGATATTATTTAAAAAATAAAATGAAATTTAATAAGGAAAGAAAACATAATGAAAAACATTCCTTTGAAGTATTGTAACATTTTTAAATACAATTATCTGCTGGATATTGTTTTAGTTTGTTTGAAAATAAGTAATGAAAGCACAATGAAAGTTCTTTCGCAGTAAATTAACCTAGCATATTTAAACAAATAATTTATTTACAAAAAATTAAATTTAACAAGGAAGCACAATGGAAGTTATGAAAATACCGCTATCTGTTGCATATTATTTTAGCTGCTTTTGTACCCAAGTGGCAATACAATACACTGCAATACATGCGCACATTTCGACCACAATTGATAACAATTTATTGTTATTGTTGTTGTTGCGAATGGAACGCAGCCACACAAGTGCGTGTGTTTTTGTGTGCCTTTCGCCCACTGTGCGTCGGTGTGCGCCGGTGTTTGTCTGTGTGGGTGAGGGGGTTCAGTGGGCAATCATTTTTCCCACACACACACACACACGCACACCCCTTTACCGTTGGGGTTGAGAAAGGGGGTAATTTTTGGGGAAGGGAAATGCGATAAAGAAGTAATCACCACCTACCGAAATCGCTCGCGTAGCCTCCGTTATATTGGAGGATCGCACCTTGGCCACAATCATCTCCTGCGCCTTGTGGACCAGCTGGGCGTTGCTTTTGACCACAATGCAGAACATTTGCACGCCCAGTTCGTCGATTTTCTTAGCCGGATTTGTTGCTCTCTCTGTGCAGCCAGGGGAAAGAGGAAGAGAGCGCTGAGTTTCAGGGATTTCCATGGCCGGAGTGGGGGCTTCACTTACCCAGCATCTCCTCCATTATGCTCTCGTCGGTTGTCATTATGCGGGGACGGGCCTACCGTTATGTTGCATTAACTGGGGGATATACAATATTTGCGGTGATTTCGAACAACAACCATTGTTGTAGAGATGGGCGACTTGGATGTTTGTCCGCCTCTACAAGCTTTCGATAGACTGGCGATGACGACTATCGATGTTGCCACATCTCTAAGGGGGTGGTGTCCTCGCTAGGCTTAGCCGCGCCACCCTCCCAATATCTCGGTTGGCTAAAATATACCACAAATACTGAAATATACTATACTAATCTTTTAGTGTTGCCACCTAAACGTTGCCACTTGGGTTTAGCAAAACGACTGTTGGTTTTTTAAATGTTTTTAATAAATAGAGAACTTGTGCTTGTAGCGCACTAAATTTTACAAAAATATTGGGTATTAAGGACACCAAACCTATTGAAAACTTTACTACTGCTTTTCATAATGAAGTGGTGTTTGCAATTACCTCGTTAATAAATGATATTGCAATCAGTTCATTACCATTTACAGACACAAGCGCAACGCTTATGTAAGCACATCCTAGCACGTGGCGCGTCTGTGTGTGTGTGTGCGTGGGCAGCAACCTGTGGCCATTTCACCTTAAGTTAACCTTTCGGCAGGACATCGCGCAGGCGCCTAAAAGCGTCGGTCTATAATTAGAAGCACTTGCATCATCATCTCGACGGGGAATTGGAATCGGAATTGTTGTCCCAAACGGTTCACGTGGTGGTGGGGTCATGGTGTCCTGATGCCCATTAGTTGTGACGTAAGATGGGGCAGGGTTACAGAAATATTATTAAAAAAGTTTAAAAAGTTTACGTTGGCTGTAAAAATGAATAAAAAATTGGAAATTTTGACAAAAAAATGCCGAAAAATGGTCTCAAATTCCCTTAAAAACTAATTATTCAACATGTAGGTTTGTCAAGGTCACTCACATTTACGAAAATAATACTTTTGATCAAAGGCAACAGTGCGTATGCGTGATAAAAATTCAAAATTACGCCACAAAGTAGGCAACATATTTTGTATAGCGGGTATCTCTTAGTCGTGGCTTTCAACTGTTGTGGTTTTTTTCTGCTTTTTTTTATCGTATTTTCTGCGTTTGGCAACACGTGCAGCACTCACTCACACACACACACACATACTCGCGTAGGAGGCTCGTCACCGGCCTGCGCATGTGTGTTGGTGTGTCGGTGTGGGCCGCCGCCAGAGAGAGAGAGCCGCTCTCTCTCTGTCTCTCTGCCAAAACTGTTATACCAAAACCAGTTTACATGCGCCGCCTAGTATAACAACAAAAGCCTCTGCCGACGCTCGTTCGCTGCTTCTGCTGCTGCTCAAAAAGGACAAACTCAAGGGCAAAACTCAATGGAAACAGAAAAAATTAAACAGAAAACTAGAAGAAAAACAACAATTACGGCGTGTGTCTTGCAGTAATTTCGTACGCCTGACTTTGATAAGTTCGCCTTGATTACCATACTTGGGCATATGGTCATACATATGCACATGGGCTATACGTAGTGGATCCAAAACTAATTCTAGATTACACAATCAGTCCCGGTTTTTGTATCAACTTTTTCCGTTGCCACTCCCACGCTTTTTGTCGTTGGGAGAGGATTCGGCGGGTGTGTGTGTGTTTGTGTGTGTGCCGACTGACACACTTTTTGTCCTCTCCCTCTCCCTCTCCTCCCTCTCTCTTTCTTTCTGGCGCGTGGGCGTGTTTGAGCCTGCCCTTTGAGGTTATGTCCGCTGATTGCATATTTGAGCAACTTCCATTGATTAACCATCAACTGAACGGGCGACAAAAGAGCAAAGGAACCGAAATAAAACACTCAATTGTGTGTCCGACTATCTCTATCTGTCGCCTGGCCCTTTGTTAAGTGCCGTTATTGATATTGATTGGCGTCGGGCGGGCGAGGTGGCCAAACTTTTCCACGCACGCAAACAGCTGGCTTTAACCGTTATCGCTGGCAAACAAATGGCCCGTTACGATAAGTTTTCTCTCTACCGTTTTGGCAAGCAAACAAATAACCGATACGATCAATACGTTACACTTAACCGTTTCGGTTAGCAAACAACCGAACCAATACGATCAAATTAACCGGTACCGTTAGGCAAGAAAACTACCCTTTACCAAAAAATTAAGTATGAACAATAAAACAATAATTATGTAGATGTGTATCGAAGAAAGCTTATCGAATCCAATGCCATTAAAATATGAATGAAATTTGAACAGCATCGTATGATCGTATGGCTTTACTGGGGATCAATAAATACAGCGCTATAATTGGCAAACTGCGCTCAAGCCAAAGGAATGTGATCAGAATGGCCCACTGCACCCCCGCCGAGGCACTTGAGATCTCAAGGTTATTGGAATTATCTCGGGCACTATCGATCCACGAATTGCACTCGTAGGCCGTAAAATATTGCCGCATCCGGAGTCTGGAACGTAAACCTTATCGGGCGGGGGGGCAAAAGCCAATCGAATTCCTTCGATAGGGAAAGTTCTTGGCCCGGCGATTGATTTATATGCAATTGTATAGCAACCCCACCAACCGGCTAGACCATTTTAATTTCTATATATTGCCTTTTTCGATTCGATAAGCGGAGGAATATTCGTTGAAAGTACTCGACAAGAAGAATAGCTATAATTTTGTATTTTTTTTAGGGGCCAATGAAGACCCCCCCTCCGCAAACTGGGTTGCGTTTATCAATCTCGGGGCCGAAAATAGTAAATCCACTCAGTGGTGAAAAAAAGAGACTGATTTTTGGTAGATATATGGAATGAGATAGGAACTACGAAACGAAATAAAAAAAAACATGAATTAATTACTGCTTGACAGCAGAGGCGAATTTTACTACATTTTGGAGTACGCATATAACCCCAATGTCCGGGTACGTTAAAAGCTTATCAGGGGTTCTGTTCGGTTCTGAGTTCTGGGTTCTGGAGGGGTATTATCGCCGAACTGGCTTTTGCACTTTTACTTTCATCTATCGGACTCGTTTGGGAATCACGTCGATTGGGGTGAATTGACTTTATCGACCAGTCGGATCTCTGGGCACAACAAGCCTTAATGGAACTGAGTTTCGGGAAGGGTAGATAAACAGTAAAGTAAATCAGCTGTGGTCACAAGTTGGCAAAAACATATTACGTAGAACTCACTATGATAATAAAACGTATCACAATATCACTTCGTATAGTTATAAGAAATCAGAAGTGGGTAAAAACAGGTGTACTTATAACTACTTAGTAACTTTAAAATATGATTATCTCAAGTTAACCACTATCCCATCAAGTACAAGTCAAGTTTCCCTATGAATCAGCCACAACTAAAACTTAATCTTATAATATATGAGTCAACTAACTCGTATAGTAAAACACTATTATGGTTAGTCGCTTCAGAAGTACATAGTAAATTCTCGCCACTAATCAAAGGGACCGATTTTCTAGTGCGCCAGTCAATAAAAATTAAGAACTACAGAGGTCCATTCATTGGGGTCTAGAGAACATATGGCAAAAACTTGTTGAGCAGAGCATTACCATTTGAATTCGCTTATCAGTCAAGTGGGGGTATGAACAGAACTAACTTTAATGATCTTCGGTTGGGCAATCTTTATACAACTTTTTTTTTAAATATACGATGGGTTCGCTTGGAGAGCAAAGATTATTGCGTATTTATAACTGGCCACTTTTGGAACTTGAGATCTAAAACGGGAAACGCTTTTTAGTTTAATCAGCCTTCCGCGACTTAATAATAGTTTTCAAAGAATATTTCTCAAGCCTTTCATCATTGCGAAATAGTAAACCTCTGGTATTTGCTATATAATCACACCTTCACCTTGCATTAACCTTCCGAAACGATATCGATTAAGGGTATTCGCTGCTCCTCTTGGATCCATTCCGTTCCCCGTGTGTGGGCTTATCAACTTGAGGTTCGGCAACAATTCTAATTACACTCCCAATGTGCTTGACATGGGGCCACCCAGAGGTTCTCCCCACTTCCATCCCATTGCGACCACACGAAAATTCGCACAAATTCCATTGTCGAGTTTTCGTGAGTTTTACTCTATATGACCGATCATAAATATGTTTATTGTTTATAATCGTAAACAGAAAGCGCCAAACGAGAGCCCATGGGTTCAGCTGCGAGTTGTTAAAGATGAGGAGGGCTACACATTACTCAGCTGACTTTATAGATTGTCTTGCCACTTGACCTGAGCTTATCGGGGGAACTGGAATTTTTTTTTGCTCGATTTCCCCTCATAAACTAAAGTTTGCACTGGGAATTTCATATATTTTTCATTATTTTCTTCAAAAATCTGTATAGATTTTATAAATACCTCGGATTGGTTCAATTGAAGCCCCATCCCAGAATATTCCATACCCAATCCATATAATCCCAAGTTATCGCTAGATTTCCATCTGATACTTATGCAATAGCCCCACTCAAACTGCGTTTTACGGCAATTGAGAAGCGGAAGACAACGAGATCCAGTTCGAGATCGAATTGCATTGCATTCGTTTTTGTTTGTTTGTTTTTTGTTTTTGTTTTCGTTTGCTAACTAACATACCCGTTTCCATACAGTACATTTTTCAGGTAACTATCGTAGTATATATGGCCCTGGCTGAATACTGAATAGTTGCTAAATGACTGGGCCCAGTGTTTTGTGTTTTGTTGGCAAATGAATGAATGAACCAATGTGGGGGGTGTAAAAGTGCGCCCTGTAGTTCGGTTCAAAGTTCTGAGCTCTGACTTGGGGTCACAGTCGTCCGGTTAGTCACCTGTAATCGAAATGATTGCCAACTAAGCAGTATGATATGAACTTTGGGTTCCTACACAGAAATAAAATTGACAAAAGATCAGATCGATATGTGCTGGTCAATTTGATACTTTTTGAAGATCAAGTTATTCATGTCATTTTGATATGAATAAAGATTATGTTTACCTTATTTTACACTATTTGTTCAAAAAATACTAAATTTGGTTTTTCATTTATAAAATAAAATAAAATATCAAGTTGATATGCTTAAATCATAAATTTGACATAATTCATATCGGCTTATTATTGATATGAAATAAGGTAGAATTGATCCTATTTCATATAGAATTTTTTTCTGTGTAACTTGATGATCAGGAGATCACTAAGGAATATGGTTAGATAATATGGACATAGGATTTCAAAACTCAGAGTTTTATATAGAGAGATACAAAATGCACTTGCATTAGCTTTATCTTATTGAGAAATATACCTTCTCATCGCCTTATCTTAGTATTTATATTCCAAGAAATATAGATATACGATCCGATTTCGAAACCGCAGCAAATTTCCAGGGAGTGCTGGATAGATGGATGGCATAAACATCTGGACATTGGAGTACCTCGGGCTCGGGGTGTAGGGTGCTCGCTGTATGAGAAATGCAGAAACGTGATCTATTCCATGTTGTCTCACTGGCATTCTCTGTGTGGCTATCAGCCGAGCTGTGTGTGTCCCATTTGCACTCGAATTGGCCAGTTGTTTACGTTTGCCGCTATTGGTTATTGGCTATTTGTTTTTTGCTTTGCTCCGATTTGTTTTGCTAGCTCTCGATTCTGTTGTTATTGTTTATAGCGCCCCAGAAAGGTGTTTAATTTATACCCCACACGTCCATCCGCCTACGAAATGCACACGATCGAACCCACCGAATGGAGATTTATTGGGTTCGAATTCTAATTTTTGCATAAACAACAATTTATGTTAATAATCGATACTCCCAATAGCACTTTACTTTAACCAGAGGTTAGCAGTGCATATATGCTATTTATTTTATAACCTCAGCTCTAAGGACTTGATTTGACACCTGCATAATCTTTCCATATCCAAACTACAATCACAATTGAAAACTTTAACTTTACAAGCAATCCATTTTAACCGGAGGTTATTTTATTTTCTGCACACATTAAATCCTTACCATATTCAGACTACAATCACAATTGAAAACATAAACCAGAGGTTACACAACTTTGCAACTAATCCATTTTAACCGGAGGTTAATTAATCTCTGTCCTTACCATATCCAAATTACAATCACAATTGAAAACTTTATCCAGAGGTTACACAACTTTTAAAACAAACCATTTTAACCGGGGGTTATTTTATTCCTTGTCCACATTAAATCACCTTAATCACGTATCATAAATATTTAACCAAGCTATTATATAACTTTGAGCTACCCGTCATCCATCTCAATTTTCCAGCGATGCCTTTCAATCAGCCACATCGTCAATTCCTCCATTAATAGATCATTTTGCTGAGCAAACAAATTCAAAAGAACTGCTAACGAAAGTCTCGTGTTTAGCCGTCTGCCAATTGACTCAAGTGTCTGGATCAAATAAATTTGTATGCCCAGCAAGTTCCTCCAAGTTGAGTCGTCCATTAATTGAGGCGAAAATACCCGTAGTACCCGTAGTACTACCCTCGAGGCAGTTTCCAGCGGTTCGGTCCGCCGAGAGGCCCGCTCAATTGGTCTTGTTTGGGCGATTAGAGGCAAACGGACCGAGTCGTCGCACTTTCATTCAATCATTCAATTCCCTTACATCATCAATTGGATGGCCATGACCATCGTAAGGTCTCGCCGGAGGCAACTGTACTTGTTTTGGCCTTGGACACTGCGTCTCTATGAACTGTGTAAACTTGAAATCCGGCTGCGGATGATCGGGTGTTCTAATAACGGATCCCAAGACAATCGTATTATTTTGCATTCTCCGACACTTTGAACACACAACTCAAGTTTTCCCATTAAATATTTATTGTTTAGATTTTTGTAATGAGATATTATTAACACCTTGCGGACTTTGACTTTAGTTCGAAGCATTGTCGTAACTTAAGTAGGGAAAAGCGATTTTTTTTTTAGTGATATATGAAGCAAAATAGAATTAAAAACTTTTTTACACTTTTTACTAGGCAGGTTCAATTTACTTTTATTATTGTTTATGGGCTTTAAGTTATGGATTTGAAATTTGAAATAATTGTAAATTGTTGGCTTTTGTTATGCAAGTTTATTGTAAATTAAGAAATGCTTTGTTTTACATAACTCAAAAATAACCTGGTGATTGATGATCCCCATACAATCTTCATCTTAATTACCCGTATTATATCACTCAATTTAGTTCATCTCATTGTCGTCGACATCTCATACAGTTTTTTCCCTGTTACTTTAATTACTCATTTTTTCTGGGCTTTTTTTCTTTTGTGTGACAATTATTTTTATTTTTAGTTTTATTTGATGTTTTTAATTGAATTGTAATTAAAGCAATTTAGCAGCAAATTAATTGTTCAAAAATTCCCAGCGAGGCACACGATCGCCGATCATACTGGCACTCAAAAGTATTCAACAATCAACAACACAACACAAAAAGCCACCACAATTAGGCAAAAAGCAAATTGTGTTCATGGCGCAGAAAAACAAAAGAGTTATAAACTAATAACCCCAATTATTCGCAGAAAACAACTGCCATAAAACAAGATCGCCAAAGGAAGTGACGGCAACCATCTGTGGATGATTGTTGATTGTGGTTTTTGAATGTTGGTGTAGAAAAACGTAGAGCCCCGTGGGGAATTGAGTTGCAAACCCTTCTACCAATGTTATATTTTATTTATTTTTTTTAGGTTAAGTAGAAGATATAGCTTTTTAAATACCCACATATTAGGCGATTATTAGCAATCTTTATTCGCCATATCTGGGCAATCGTAGAATATTGCAATTGTCAAAGTCAAGCTACCGAGTGCGAAATCAAAGGTTTTATCACGCTTGCCGAACGATAAGATTTGATATCTGAGATATGGCCCTGGTTATAGGAAAAGAAAGAGAATGTCAAAGAATGTCAAACCAGAAATAGAACTAGAATTTGATAATAGTTTTTTTTCTCACTTTCAAGTGGTATTTATCAAAGTTCAGAAACGAAAGATGACTTTGCCAAATCCATTGGACTCAGGTTACACCACCCTATTGTTAGCGATTTCATGTTAATCATCATGATTTAATTAGCCCTTTTTCCAGAGACCAATCAAAAAGTTTTTGCGGTTAAAAAGAAGTCTCCATGGCTCCAAATCTATTTTGAAATGTTGTTTAAGCCTTTGATTTGGCGAAATAATTCCGATTTAAATTGGCAACTGGGTAGTTGGTTCCTGGAAAATTGTCTACCCCCTTTCACCTACCCAACATTTCCATTGGCGCTGCTCTCCTTCCTGTCATTTGATGTTGATGCCATGATTATATGTGAATTGCATTTGTCTAAACTGGTTTAAGTCTCCCGACCTGCTTTAAGATTTCGACTTGAGTTTGCATTCCATATCCGCTAGTGAAAGCTTCATTCACAAGTAAGCAGTCAAAGAAAATATTGTATCAAAAACGAAATATCAGTGTGACCATGCTAATAAAATTCTGTCTAAATTACATGGGGCTGTAAGGTCACACTGGCAAATGAACAATATATGTAAATTTCAATTAGAATCGGGATAAATAACATTGTGTAGCACTGTGAGTAGTCGACAGTTGTCAATCGTTTTCTTGTAAATTGCTAAATAAAAAAAATATCATAAAAATGAAAAACAAACGTAGAACATTGCGAGAATAAATATTGAATATGATTGTGTACAGGCGAGACGCAATTGTTGTTGCTTGGCACTCACATGATTGTTGCCTTTTTTTTCGCTTTTCATTTTTGCATTTCCATTTCACACTTTCGAAAATTGCATTTTGCTGTCGTTTGAAATGCTTTTTAGCATTTGCATAACAACAAAGGTGCGAGGGGGCTATAAAATGAGGAAAGGAGAACGAGACCGAGATAGTTACAGATCAAGTGAGCAAATTTGTCAGCCGTCAAATTCTGCAACCTCTCGTTTCTCTATCTCTATATCTTTTTTATATTATTGCGTATTCGGCTTTCGATTCTCTAGCCTCACTGAAACTATTTCAGCAAAACAAATGTTTTCGATATTCATTTTGCCTGGCGCACCGAAAATACAAAGCATATTTTGTAAAATTGCCGCGAAATTAACGCGAAAATTTCGACAACAACAAAAAGAGCTGTCAGAGCTCTTAAAAATGTTGAAAAGAATTTTGTTGACTCGCCAATCGCCCAATGATAAATCTTTTCTCAACTGACGTAGGAGGCGGCTGCTACTTTCCGCCGGGGGCGTGGTCAACGCCCACCTGATCGAAAATATTTCTGGGGTGAAAGATCTTTGAGGCAGATGGTATTATATCTATCCTGTATTTTTATCTAATGTATTTTATATCTGGGAAACTAAAATTTATATGATATTTAAAATGTTATGTACTTGTTTTGAATATTTTAGATATTAAATTTCTTGAAAGGCTTTTTTCATTGAATAGAATAACTTAAAATATCAAATTGCGCATACGCAGTGTGGTCCGCAAAAAGTTTCCTTTACTGAAAATCACAATCTTTAATTACATTAAATCGAAAACTATTAATGAGAGGTGGGTAGAGGGTTACTTAACAGGGGTTTCCAGAAAATTCAACCCCTTATCACTGACGCTGCATTGCGATTGCATTGAGAGAGGGCGATAAGGATAACCTAGTTGGCCTCCATGGGGATGAAGGCGAGGCAATCAAGGGCATCAGGTGTTAAGTGGGGCTAAGTGGGGTTGCAGCACTGTTAAGGGTTAAGGTGACTGCAATGCGATTTTAAGTGCCTGTAGATTGGCTGAAAAACTAGGGGTAAAAATAGTTTGGGATTTTCCTTGACTAAAATTAACGATTCAGATATTTAAGATTTGAAATTTCAATTTAAATAAAATATAAAAAATATAAATATTTTAAAAATATAAATAACTTAGGAAATACTATAATATACCAAATTAATTTACAATTTATTTTCTCTGTGTACTAGGGCCTGGAAAACATCTCACTTTCGATCTGGTTAATACCCAAAGGGTATCTCCAAATTGGGATTCCCGACGCCAGCCGCAAGTCGGAATTGCTTTCAGCATTTATAAGTAAATTGAAATTTGCATTCAAGATATTTAAATTGGGTTTCGGGCCGCAGTAAAACGTGATCGCGACTTGGCTGAGATTATTGCAGTGTATCGCCATCTCGTTTCGTCTTTCGTGCGGTTTCACGAGAATCGTTTTCATTTCAAATTCTATAAACAACTTTCGCGGAACTCGAGCTCTGTGAGGTTTTATAATAGAAAATAAGTACTTTTTCCCCCTATTCCGATTCCGATGCCGATTCAATCAACTTTTATGTGGCCAGACTTTGGCGTTTGCACGAGCGGCTATCATCAGTCACCCCTATACCTCCGCCCTATAGAGTATATACATATACGATCAATGGCTCAATCAAGCCTTTTGTCTGCCTCGGATCCCCACTTGTAATTCAAATGCGTCAAACGAAAACTCAACTGCAAATGATTCAATTTAAAATGGACTACAAAAGCAGCAGAAAACTACGTAAGACTCAAGTGCAGCGATGGAAATACCCTGTAATGCAATTGGGGGGATTTACGCACTTTCGAATATTATAATATACCTGTAAAAATTAATATTAAGTTATATTTCATACTGCTTGAGATCTCCTAAAATCTGTTATACAAATACTTTTTACTGGTTTCCAAAATCAAGATGCCCACCTTATATATAGGGTATGTTCGAGTAATATAAATAACAAAATTGAGCTAGCAAAGTGCTGACTGATTGTTATTGCCTCTGATGATGTATAATTTTAGCCTGCAGCAACAATAATAAATAATAAAAAATGCAGCGGCAATAAAGCGAGAATAAAATTTAACATAAATAAATACCGCAATATTAGACCCAAGAGAACACGTTTTCGTTTTCCATTCGATTTTCTTTTTTCTATTTGGTTCAATCATTTTTATTTTTTGTTTCACTGTCGACAAACATTCCATTTGTTAATATCATTTACTAAATTCATCTCATCTCCTCCAAGCCTTCGATTTGTGGTTTATGTGTGTAGTTCTTTGTTGTTTCTTCTTGTAATTTATGTTTAAATCGCCTTTTGATAACGAGAGTTTTTTAATTGGTTTTTATCTTTTAACATGGGCTAAGTTTATTTTACAATCTTTTTTTTGTTTTGTTGAAAAATAGAAACACTGGTTCGCTTTTCCTATATTCTTTATAACATATTTCTTAGGATTCCTCTGCTTATGATTAGACCAAAAAAATGTGTCTTCGTTTTTTGCCTTGATTGCGAATTGTTGTTAAGTTTGTTGTTTGTTTAGTTTGCCTGAGCATGCCGGCCAGCAGCTGCGAAAATCATATCGAAAAGAGTACCAAATCATTTCGAAATCAATACCAAATCATTTCGAAATCAATACCAAATCATAGCGAAAATATACCAAATCATACCGAAAACACCATTAAATACCAAAGAATATTGGAAATAAATAACAATTACTTGTGTATGAATTAAGAACAAATTTTATTTGCTTTTCATTTCGCTTATTTGCCTTTTGCTTCTCGCATTTCCTCCGTTGTTGTTCGTAAACAATAATTAAATATAATTAAGGGCTCTGTGGGTTGGGTTTTTTTGGGGGTTGGGGGGGAAATATATTGGTTGTATTGCGGGCTTCTTCGACGACATTTAGAAACTAAGATAAGAACTAAACACTAAACTAGGTCAAATGTACAATTACATAAATAATAGCTCACAAAGTGCGTTTCTATATCAAAAGAAAAAAAAACCTTTTTTTGTTTAGTTTTTACCTGCTTAAGTGTTAACAACAAACAAATTCACTAAACAAAGACAAGCAATACATTACAAAAAAAAATCAGTAATATAGTGGCTAAATATATCATATTTATATTTATATATATATATATATGTAAATATATATGTATGCAGTATTATCATATAACGCTTCGTAATAGGTTCTATATAAACATTTACAATTACAGAAAGGACACCGTAGCATTACCTAGTATTCCTCTCTTTCTCTTTCTCTCTCTCTCTCTCTGTCTCTCTCATTCTGTCTCTGCTTTAGCGGCTTGTTTTTTGTTGCTTTTCTTTCGTTTTTGCTTTAACAATGTGCGGTTTTACAGTTTCTCCTTCCGTTGTCCTGCAGGATATGCTAGAATGCTTGTAGCACAGTAGTATAACAGTTTCTTCTCTCGCTTGCTCTTAAGTATCTCCGTTTTTGTCGGTGCTTTTAGATGGGGGGGGAGGGGGTTTGGGCGGGGAAATTACCAAAGAAAGGTTTTTTTGTCTCAATCGAAATCGAAAAGAAATTCGCTTCACAAATTGTACTATATATACGCGAACATATACATTATTATGGTTTTTTTTTGTAAAATTTATATATATATATGTATATAATAGCATAACAAATCTTCAACAAAAATCGAAAATCGATCCATAATCATTAAGCATAGTTTTTGTTTTTGTTTTCGTTTTAACTAGGAGAGAAAGAGATAGAATGCCACAGATCTTCTGTCTCTTAGTGGGGGTTTTCTGTTACGTTTTTGTTGTTTAGTTGTTAAAAACCTGGTTTTTTGCCTAATTAAAATACTAAAGCCAAGTCAAGCCAACTCACAAATGTCCTATATATACGAGGGATAGTGTTGGTTTTTTTTTGATTTCTTTACTTCGTGGCAGCTTCTTTTTTGTTTCGTATATAGGGGCCTTTGTGGGTTGGCGTGGCTCTACTGTAATTATTACGCATACGCCACCGTGGCCGTTTACTAGGTGTTCTTCGTGTCTGTGTGTGTGTGTGTGTGTGTGCCTTGCTGTTGTTGCTCCTAGGACTGCTCAAGCGGCTCCTCCTGATCCTCCCGATCCAGCTGCCACTCCTACTTCCTCTTGCCACTGAGTATGTCCTCGCGACAGGCGACGGCCGCCACCAGCGCTGCTCCACGACCCGAACCGTCCTCGGAGAGCATGAGGTCAAAGGTGATGCCCGGCTTGATCAGCTGCGAGATCTTCTCGACCATCAGGTTGTGGAACTTGGGATGGAAGCGATAGACACTGCCATCGACGCCCACCGTCACCGTGGGCTCGTCCATTTTGTTGATCAGGGTGGCGATGCCGGCGGACACCAGATGGGCGGCCCTCTTCGAGACGCACTCGCAGATGTAGCGCACGTTGGCGCAGTCCGAATCGGTGGCATTGGTCAGGCCCAGCTCCTCCAGCACCAGTCGGCAGTTGGTGAAGTTCCCGGGCTCGTCCGCTTCGATTTCGCTCACATACTTGGTGAAGAAGAGGCCGCGGGTGTTGAGCACCTCCGAATCCTGTCCGTTGAACAGTATGCCCGCCTGGGTCATCTTCACCAGCACCAGGCGCACCAGCTCGCCCATGTACATGCCCGAGATCATCTTCTCGAACGTCTGCTTGCCGGGATTGATGCTATGCACATCGATATCCCGATCGAATTCGGTGCGCACAAAGTCCAGGGCTCCGTTATCGCCGAAGGCACCCCACTCGGTGTTGATCAGGACGTGCTTCTTGCGCGGATCCTCGGCGGCAAACAGCTCCGCCTCCTCCACGCGCTCCATGTAGCAGGCATTCGCCCCCGTGCCCACGATCAGGCCGATCTTGCAGTTGTGGTTCTTCCAGGCGCAGCTCATCAGCGTGCCCGTGGTGTCGTTGAGGATGGCGCACACATCGATCTGGACATCGCCCCTACGGGCGATGGCATCCTTCAGCAGCTGGACGACATCCTCGTTCACCACGCCGGCGCAATTGAAGCCCTTGGTCCAGGTCTCCAGGAGGCCCTTGGTCAGGCCCAGCTGGCGCAGCGGGAAGGAGAAGGTGAAGCCCAGCGGCAGGCGCTCCTTGTAGACATTGTGCTCGGACATGAAGTTGGACAGGCACTCGGCTATGTGATCGAACAGCTGGGTGCCGCTGCCAATCATTATGTGCTGCGGTATGGCATAGATGCGGGACTCCATTTGGAAGTCGTTGTTCTCCTGCAGATGGATGAGCAGCACCCGGAAGTTGGTGCCGCCCAAATCGAGGGCCAGGAACTTGCCGCGCTCATTGCCATTGGGCAGATCCTGGACATACGTAACGAAGCACTTGACATTCGCCTTGGGGTGCGTATCCTTGGCCAGGCCGCGCCGCAGCTCGTGCAGGATGCGGTAGCACAGCTCCTGCACCTGGTCGTCCGCCAAAAGCAGCTGCTGACATAACTCGTGCACCATCTTGGTTTTCTCGGCCGCGGACAAGAGTGCAGTTTGCTGCGGGCTCTGCGGGAATTGAGTTGAATTTGTTGTGGGCTTGCCAACATTTGTAGTTGCCAGCGATTTTGTGGCTGTCGCTGTTGCTGCTGTCGCACTACTTAGTACGCCTCCTTGTGCCACGCCCACGCGGTCCGTTTCGTCTATGCCAGCGGCAGGTACACCGTTATTGTGACCGTTCTGTTGGGCGCTATTTATGGACACGCTCCTCATCGCCCCGTTCAGCTCGCGATCCATTCTTTTGGCTTTCTTCCTCTTCCTCCTCTTGCACTCACACGGCAAAAAAAAATGTTACAATTGGTTAATTCTTTATATACACACTCGCGTTGCTTTTGTTTTTTGCGCTTTTCGGCAATTCCTTTTCGATTCGATGCAAAACAATTTTCGTCGAGTGGGTTTTTGAGTCTTTGAGTTTTTCAGCTTCAGCTTTTCAGTTTTCAGCTTTTCAGCTTTTCAGTTTTCTGTTTTCTGTTTCCACACACGCTCTCTGCGCTCTCCGTGTTTTATTTTCGTCCGCTGCACGCGTCCGCCGCTCGAAACGTTTTTTACGGAATTGAATTCACTCGCCGACCGTTTGCTCACTTTTCGCTGTCGCTGCCGCCGCGCTGCTGCCGTCGACGGCGGCGGCGGCGTCGGCGCTCGCTCTCTCCCGTTTTGCGCGTCGTGAAGGAACCTTGAAGGTCAAAGACTGAAAATCGCTTTGGGGCGGGATGGTTGGAGATATGGCGCGTATATGTACGCCGCTCTGGGGTCTACAAAGGCTGATGGGCTGTGCAGGGCCAGAGAGGCGGAGAGCGGAAGAGAATGGGGGAGAGAGAGAGCGGGAGTAGTGTTAAACTCGCGTTTATGCGGGAACAGTAAAGCGTTTTGTACCGTTATCGTAATCTTGCCTTTCCTTTAACAATTTCGTAACATATAATATTTTTACAATTATTACTTTCCATATTTTAAATTCTAATATTGTTATTTTCCATATATATTCATAAAATTGATTTATTTATATCCCCGAAAATTCATGAACATCATGTTATTACAATATAATATTTTTACAATTATTACTTTCCATATATTAAATTCTAATATTGTTATTTTCCATTTATAGCCATAAACTTAATTTATATCCCCTGAAAATTCATGAACATCATGTTATTTCAATATCATATTTTTCCAATTATTACTTTCTATATTTTAATTTTTGTTATTGTTATTTTCCATTTATTATAGTCATAAAATTAATTTATATCCCCCGAAAATTCATGAACATCATGTTATTACCATCGCATAAACGCGGAACTACAAGGGCCAGGCGGCGTAGCTCTCTCTTTTTGCTTCCGCTTGGGAGAGAGCCGCCGTTTGTCGTCGTCAGCAATTTGGTTTTGTACCCTACACACTGTCGGGTGCATAAGCATCGCCTATTTGTTGGTTCTAAGACTTGTCATTAACGTTTAATTTTATTGCAATGAATATTTATCCTTTCTATTGAATTGTGAAAAAAATTATTTATATATTCAACGGGTCGTATACGTACATTACTCATACGACATGTTAGCCCGGTCAGCAATATCTCTTTTCATGCTAAATTTCTTGACTGAAATAAAGGTTTCCCTATGCTCGTAATACCAAATTGCATTATTATACCGGTCAAAAGCAATTTAAGTTTCCTTCCTTTATTTTTGAAAGAGGGTCGCCAGTAAGTATGCAATTATTTTTATAAACTGCAATAACGGAAATCTTTGCACGATTAATAAAAGTAGCGCATTTATAAGTCGCTGTATCAGTCAGTTTTTGGCTTTTTGGCCTGCGTGTTGGCTTCGTTCCTTGAACCCCCTGTCCGCCCCACGTTCCCCTCCCACCCCCTCTCCCACTCTCTTTGAGCTCTGCCTCTCCTATGGCATTAGTATTAGTATAACAGTGCCATTCCAGCTGAGACGAGAGAGAGAGAGCGGCTTGCTCAGTTTACCTAGAACTTTGGGAGAGCTAGTTTGCTTAGCTGTTATCCGCCACTTCCCCCCTCCCCAACCGCTTCCATTCCGCCCCCTTTTACCGCTTCTTGGAATTCTCAAGTTCTGGCGACGCGTCAACATCCTCGAATACATTTACATACAAACAGGTATGTATATACATACGTATGTATTTTTTCTGTGTCCGTGGGGCTCGTCTCCCCGCCCAGCCCCCTTTGTATGTGTACGTGCCGCCCAGTTTGAAGTTCGCCTCCCTCTCTCTTCTATTTCTTGCTCTCCATTCAATGGAATTTTGTTGTTGCCCATGGTTTTTTCATATTTTTGCAGCTAGATTTCATGTGCAATTTCATTTTGGTCACTGCATTTCTGCATATTTGTTTTTGCATTGCGTTCTTTTTTCAGTTTTTTTTGCAAAGAGGCTCGTCCGCAATTACGGCAACAACAACTAAAGCGCTTCCAACTACAAGTGAGAGTACGTACATAAATACATTCATACAAATATATGTATGAACAACTCATATGTATGTAAGTGGGCATGTCTGCAAACGTGTGTGCTGGCATGTGGCCTCATAACTGTTATACAAGACCAGACAGCAACACTCGGGGGGCAACAAATAGCAGCTGGAAGTCAGGGCTATCAAGTAATGGTAATTAGTTTATGTATTTTTAAATAAAATTAGGCACTTAAATTAGGGGTTATTTGGAAAGTTTAAAAATAAGCTTGACAAAAGAATAATTTGTATATATTTACTCACCACTATTTGACATTGTTTTGCTAATTTCTTGCGCCCTGCTGTAGGCATCTTCCATTCACTCACACGCCCCCTGTGAGCAAGGGAAAGAGAGGGGGCGAGAGTGCGATGACGTCTGGGGGCAAAGCAACAACAACAACCACAACCACAACTACTACAACTCCCTCTGCCACTTTGCGGTTCTCCATCTCCCTCCCACACAAGGTGCTGCACGTGTCTTGCGAAATTATTTCGCCACAATAACAATATCCATTAGTTGTTTACGCCAGTTTGGCGTAATAAAGCCCCAAAAATAAAACCCAAAAATTACAAAGTGCAAAGTGCATTAAAAATTCAGTGACTTTTGACGATTTCAAGAGGTTTTTATAAAGATACGCTCTCCCCTCTCTCTCATACTGATATTTATATATACATATATAGAAATAATCGTAGGTGTGTCTACGTGCGTGTGTGTGCGTTGGCTGGTGGGACAGAAATGATTAATTGTTTATCTGGCTCGGTTACACGTTCCGTTACTCAGGAACACACAAGCGCCAATCGAACGAAAAAAAAATTAATTCAATATTCGACACCAAAGTGGAGAATACTCTCATCTTTAAAAACCTGAAGAATACAATACATCCAATGTGATTAATATTAGATCTACCACTATTAAAACTATAATATGATCAAATTAACTATTGGAACTTTAATTATTCATTGCATTTTAAGTGATCTTAAATTGAAAACTATTTCACTATAATAAATTAACTCATATGTACATACAAATATTATAAAACATCAAGTTTAAAGATCTGTAAGTCAAGAAATAATTATCTAATCCTGTGAAATAAAATAAAAAAGAATAGTTTAAATATCATTTCCTCAACCTCATTATATTCTTTTAACTTATAATTATCAAGGCGTTATTTATATTTATAAGATATTGCTTAGCAAACGGCCTGTCAAATTCAAAGCAATTTTTTAAAGGTGATTTGGCTCATATGTACATATGTATAAAGTCAACTAGATTATATTAATGGCAAACGAGACAAGGAGTGGTTGCCGTCGCCATCGCCGTAGTTGTTTCTTTTTCTTATCTGCAGTTACGGAAATTGCTTGGTTGAAATGCGAAATAGGTAGGTAGGTAGGCAGGGGCTAGGGGGGAGGTGGGTAGCAGCAGGTTGAAGAAGAGGAAATAGGGGCCAAGTCACTTCAGAGGGGGCTCGATGAGGGGCGTGTCATTCCATTTCATCGCGTAGTTCGGCACAGTGATCTTTGAAATGTATTTATCATTTCAATGATTTATTTATTTACATATGTAAGTATTTTTAATTTAATGAATGCTGTATTTATTTTTACTTTTTCTCTTTAATATTATGAAAAGATCCCAAGTTTCCAGAAAATTCCCTTATTTATTGTTTCTATGACAATTGCGGTCTCAAGGGAATAAACAGAGTATTCAATTCGAGCAGATCTCCTGGAAACGGGTTTCTACTGTACTGGTTTGTATATTCATTTGATTAGTCCACACCATAGGTGCATTGGCACGATGACTCAGTGCTTTAAAAATGAGCAATGATGACAGCTGAGCAGAGTAATATCATTTCAAGTGCAGCCAAACTGCGTTTGTGAATGATCGAAATGTATACAGAAAAAATATTAGAAACGGAAACAAAGGAAAGATCTACGAATATCGATCGTTGGACTATCATTAGTGATTAAAAAAGATGAATTGCAATTATTCTACGTTTTACGGTCTGTAGAAATCATCTGAAACGGAATGAACTGTGAATGATCATTAGTCATTCACATAAAGTCGTATAGTTAACAACTATAGAAATATTATTTATTTAGAAATATTTTTAATTAGTTTTATTTTTATTTTTGAACTCACACTAATTTTTAAGAGTTGAGTTGGATGATGCAACCCACAGATTAAACAGTCGTACACATTTTGTTTGTTAGCATTATTATCCAAAAAAAAGTGTACTGATGAAATTGTCTAGGAATGGATTTTTCCTCTTTAAAATTACGCTTAAGATCCATAGGTAACCCTGTTCTTTAAAACTTTTAGATAGATTATATAAAAAAGGGAATTTACCATGCTTTTAATTTGTATAACAGGTTCTTTGAAGTAAAACCCCTTTGACAAAGGCCTCAGCTGAAATAAAACAAAAAATCAACTGGTTCCAGTTGGGTTTTTTGGGAAGGGATGGGGGAATACGCCGCCCACCAACCACGCCTCGAATTCCGCCGATTTCGTCAGCCAAAGTTGGGATTACAGAACTGTTATACATGTCCTATTGCCAGGGTCTCCTGTGTCACCTTCAACTGTCATACTGACGTTCGTTGTCTTCGCTCGCTTTTTGTTTTTGTTTGTAGTACGCTTTTGGGAATCCAGTTTTGGGGGCTCGCCCCATGGCACACACACACCGAAAGCTTCCCGTGCATGTGTGTATATGTATATGCTTACACATATGTGTGGGTGTTTTTGTGCTTGTATTCGGGGGTTTGCCCATGTGCGCTTGCTCATCGCCTTTGTTGTATATACGAAATAATCGATTTTTTACAGCATTTTATCGTATGATACTTGGCTCCTTTTCTGTATGTCGACTGTGACGTCAATGATGATGACGTCGCCCACTCGTACTCTCTCTCTCTCTCTTCTCACTCCCACTCTCTCTCTCTCTTCTGCGCCATCTCGCTCTCACTCGAAGGGGTCAATGCAGCCAACGAAACCGCATGGAAAATTTGTGAAAATCGCCGGCCTTCGTTTATAAACAAAAGTCATTAATTATAATACGTTTTTGGCAACTGTAAATAACTTCACGTGACGCTCGGCCAAAAGCCGGAAAATTCATCTGACAGAATAACGGCGGCCAAAAAAAAAACAAATTAAATGTATAGAAACAAAATTAGCGACAAAAAACCCATAAAAAATGTTCAAAATCTCCCGGGAAAATTCACAGAAAAATGTCAATAAAAAAAGGCAAAGCAAGAGAAACGCACATGTTTATGTTATACGTAACACTAAAACAAATCCAATACATTTATTTTAAACAATAAAATGTATCTTTTTGGAATAGGAGCACTTTCATCATAAATATTCGAAGTAGTTTAAAATATCAAAGATATAACATTTTTGATTTTAAGCTAACGAAATCACTATAAAATATATTTTTTTGGTAAAATAAACGAGAATAACAAACACGTATACGCCACATTTAATCGCATACATAACACTATAATAAATAAAAAAATTATTATCAAAACCTAAAACATTTGAAAATCGTAGAAACTATTTTTAAAATAACAAACAAGGTCAAAATACATGTATTTCATTTTAAGGCAAAAATATTTATGAAAAATACATAATAATTAAAGAGAGAGATGAAATACAAAGTTTGATTTACATTTATAATCTTGCAAAACGAGTTGTTCACCAATTTGCTTGATTTTTAAACTTTTGGCCAATTTTACAGTACATTAAATCTGTCTGTAAAAACGGGGAAATTAATGAATTGATAAATTATTTTGTTTTTTATTATCATTGTTATTAACTGCATTGTGTGGAACAATATTGGGTTAACCAATTTGGATGAATAAAAATAGCAAAAGTTAAATATACATATGAATATGTATTTATATGTATAAGAAGTCCATTAATAAGCGCGGCTAGTCATTAAAAATCGCTCTTTCGGCCTTGGATTTTAGCGGTTGGCTGATTACGCGGTGGGCGGCGGAAAAGGGGGGCTTGGTCAACCAGAAGAACTATATGGTATTGTACCATATAGATACATACTTTTATACCACTACTATGCAGAACTCTCCCCATAATCCGGCACTCCTTTCGCTTTCGTGCAAACGGAATCGAGTTGCGCAAGGTCACGGGGTAAAGGGCGGCGAATAAACTTCGTCAAGGTCACCGGCGCAGGCGTATAACAGTTAATGCCGCCCCGCCGCCGTCGCAAAGAAATACTATAAGATTGCAGGTGATCATCACATCACCGAAAAACCCGTTTTATCTTGAAAAACTAACCATAAGACGCAACGGAATAAAACTGGTTGGATCGGATCGGTCGGCGTTTCTCAACCCAACCGCTGATAAAGCCGTAATAGTAGTATAGTATAGCCTAGACATTTGTTTGCCAACTAGGTGTCTTGCCTTGGAAACGTTTTCGATGAAGATCGTAAAGTTTGATTTCGGTTTTTTTGTTTTTTGGGCAAAAAAAAACACGTTTCGGACACATGAGACGGCGGGGCCGTGAACTGGGGCTCTGGTCTGGTCGGGTGCCAGATTAAGATTAGGCCGACTCGTGCCATAAAAATACAAATACAAGTTATTGGGTGGCGCGATGCTGTGTCTGGGAAGCACGTGAAATGGTAACGGTCAAACGGTCAAAGGAGCGCTGGTGTTTCGAGTTTTGAATTTTCAGCGCGTTTCTGGGCAGTGTTGCCAGAACTTTAGGAAATTTGAATTCTGAGTATTTTCAGTTTTGTTTTTTTCAATCGTATATTTTTTAACGTATAATTCTTGGTCACAAGGGTTAAATTTTATAAAGGTAATGTATAATAACGATATATTTAAACCACAAAGTTGCCGGATCAGCAGAAACAGAAGCTGGTATTTATTTTTGGTATTTTTTGGTATATATCGGCTAACCGAGTAGTGCTGCACAACGGCGCGCAGAATAGTGTTGCCAAATTGCGCAGTGCGAGTTTGCAAATCGTATTTTGTTGTTGTGTTGTGTTCGAGGGAATCCAATAACTATACCATGGGATATATGGAACCGCTTGGCACGCGAATATAAACCTAATAAATTCAAATAAGTGGAATTCAAAAACGAAAGCCACTCGAAAAGCGGCGGTTGAGAGGCGGTCAACCAGTTGAGACCAGTGAATATCGAACTACCATTGTTATTATTATTATTATTATTTTACCTATTTTTTTAACCGCTGTGCGGGAGTGCGTGGTGTGATACTAAAGTGAGAGAAAGAAGTGATTAAGAAAAAAAAGAAAGAGGGGCAATGACAACGTCGACAATTAAGCCAACGGGCGGCGAAGTAGTGCCGCCGGCGGGGGTGAAGGGCGGCGTAGGAGGCGTCGGCGATGTGGGAGTGGCCGCCAGCCTGTCGAAACGGGACTCCGAGGAGGATACATGGGCCTCCAAGGGGTATAACTACATAAATCCGTTCGTCCATCGCATCGAAATCGACAGTCACATTGAGGTGGCCAAGGTGAGTCCCCCAATCTCCCCCCACGCCCCTGTTTCCTCTCCTCCCGCCTTCCATCTCCCTCTTTCATTCATGCAAATCGGGCACATGTGCGATCTCCAGGCGCGCATCCAAAAGGGGGTTATGGTTTTATCTTCCCCCCTAAAAGAATACATATTTATAACGGTCGAACAATATAGTTGAATAACTTGAGCTAAACCCCCGCTTTAATTTTAAAACCAACCCCTGTAAAATTGTAGCTTACAGCCGCCCCTGGCGATCTCCACTGGAGAGAAGTGAGCGGGGAGAGAACAGAACTTTCTCTCGCCCCATCTCTCTCCTTCGCATTGCACTTGACATGCATTTGCCGTTACATTGGTCAATGTTCTTGTTCTTTTTCGCATTGTGTTTGTTGTTGTTTTTCCTCTTTCTTAACCGCTTCTTCCTTCTCATTTTTTTTTTTATCTGGCGCTGTCGACGTCTCTGCCTACGTCAGCGTTTTTTGATTTTTTTTTGCTAGCGGCAGCGAGAATCGTATGATTTTCTTGTTCTCTTTGT
This sequence comes from Drosophila prostipennis, assembly GCA_037075205.1. Lineage (NCBI taxonomy): Eukaryota > Metazoa > Arthropoda > Insecta > Diptera > Drosophilidae > Drosophila > Drosophila prostipennis. The sequence continues at coordinate 681,380 of JBAMCJ010004578.1, read as the reverse complement.
TGTTGTTACGCCCCAAGTTTTGTTGCCATTTGCTGCTGCGACGCCGGTTCTTTTGGCATGTGTGCCGTTATTGTTGTTATGTTTGTTATTGTTGTTGCTATTGGCTGAAATCCCCGCCTCTCGCTCGCACTCACCAAGTCAATGGTTGTCTTGTTCCGCTTTATTCCCGTTTTCAAATAATGGGTGCTCGAAAGAGATTTTGGGGTATATTGGGATAAAAAGATATAGGGGCTCAATCAAATTTCTTATTATATTCAAGATAAAGACATCTAACGATCCGACAAAGCCCGTATAATAAAAAGATATAGATAAATCTAAAATTAAATGTATCTCATAGATACCAAGATCTCAAGAACTGGCTTATAGGTAAGCCTTAGGAAAAGAAATAGGGGTGCTTACAGTTACGCTTTGAAATGCCAATGACCTCAAGATCTTATCAGTCCACAATTACCATCTCTTTGATATAAAAAAATATACAAAGGGGTTCATAAGACTTTTGTAAAACCTAATGATAAAACCTGATACCTAGAGCTCTTTACATTCAAGAGATCTTAAAATTTAATAAACTCTTCAAAATTATACAATCAATAGAAAACATATAATCCTATGCCTTTCTACGGAAGTCTCTTAGAACACCTGTCATTTACCGTGCCAATTGCAATTTACAACGAATCAATTGCAATTTGAAACATGAATAATTTTAAATGCCACATCCTGTGTTTTCGAAACTACTACACAAACATTATGTATAAGTATTAAGCTTGGAAATTGTTTTAAAAATCGTAAATTCGTAAATATACTGACTCATTTATTTTGATGTAATAATACCAACTTTTTGACTCTAAAAAACAAACTTGAATAATTTACCAATGACGCAACGCCCAAGTAATGACTAATACTGTAAAATACTTTTGTTGTCTGAATCTCGGAAAGAAATCCAAATTGTTTTCACTAGATTACCGGGTATCTTTATGGTCAGTCTATGAATTCTTTGTCCAATTTTTTTTCATATATTTCTTTACGGATCCCGCTTTTGTCAAATAAGAAGGCATGGGTTTTACGCTTACCACCCTGAAACAGCCCCAATATGTAGTATCACCCCACCGATTAACCCGACACTTTATCACTAGCTTCCATTGCAACGTCAGGTGTTTTATTGCTTTTAAAGCGCTCGATAATCAGCACAACGGTTCTAGTTTCTTGCACGTGGGTTAATGGGAGAATTGGCCAGCTGTTAATACATTTTTATACCCTGTACTTATGGCCCACCCCTGCTGTAATTCCTATATTTTGGTAAAGCTCGCTATTTGCACTTAGCGCTAATTGCCGCGAGTGGCAATAACACAACAATAAACAAAGGCAAATACAAGTGTTTCGGCTTGTTTACGGATCAGTGCAGATTTGCCCTGGGAAATGGTCTAATTTCGGTTAACAGATGCACAGGGAAAAACTTCATAACATATGTAAATTTTATAATAAAAAAAGTAATTCTTGAAAATATGTTAGAGCTTCTTTATAAGTACTACGGTTCTGAAATTAATACAGCTTTTAATTTAACTAATCTTCAAATCTTATATCATATCTCCATTATTATAATAAATCATTTGCTCTGTCATTTTGACACTATTTCAAATCAATTTAATGAGATTTGTAGATATTATTAAAAGTCAAACCCATACCTTTTCTTTCACTTATGATTAATTGCCTGGCTGATTCACTGCAATTCCCGTTTATGGCGTGTTTCAAATGAGCTATGCCCATTGGTTACGGGATTTGTAGGGATTTTCATTTTCCGACAATACGTTGTACTAGGTTCTATAAATAAATACAGATTTATTTGAAAAATGACTACAATGAATTTGAGGCAGACTAGGTAAACAATAATATTTGCCTTTCCCAGTAAAAGATTTCGTAAAAATAATATAATAATAAAGAATAAACTGGGAATTATTTTTTCAGAATAAATAAAACTTGAAACTATTTATTTAATATTACAAAACAGAGTCTTTATATATTAACCTATATTTTGTAAGTTGTCTCAACGATCACGCGAGGTAAACAAATACTATATAATCAGTTGAAATCGTACTATAACCGATCTCCGTGACGCACTCATGTGGCGCTATCTCTGAGTCAAGTTTCAAAGTCTTGAATAATAAACGATAATTGTTGCAAAATCAACAAACAAAATTGATAACTGCAGTCAAGTATATTTAATTACAAACATACATATATGTATAGCTAAGTTGAGAGTCTGAGATCAACTGTCTCAACTGCACTTATTGAGCCATTGACCCACTAAAATATAATATGAATAAATTTAAAGCTGGCAAAAAAGTGGACTTTTTCAGGGGGGATTCCATTGCGAGCACAATACAAAAACCCGTTTCGCTTTCATTTCGCTTCCTACCAAAGTTCAAGGCACTTTAATGACCCTGACATTGTTGATACTTCCCCATTTAGTTGGCCTGCAGTAACTTTGGCCATACATCTCTATAAACACTAGAGGTTGAGAAAATAATTAATATTATTATTATGGTACTGAACTTAAAAAAAAAATATATGGAAACAAAAAATTATATTTCTATTTTTAGAAAACATTTTATAATCCTATTAATTTGCTCTTGGCTGTATTTTAAAATATATACATTCCGTAAGCATTTGAATGAGTTTTTTTTATAAATAGAGATTAAAATAGGGATCTTTGGAATGTGTGAAAAGTGAAAATGGAACTCTGATCCCATAGAATTATACTATATATGTATATATAGATTATCGCTAGAGCTTTACTACTTTAAAATAAAACTAGCTCCAGACATTGGGTGGTCAGTTGGGGCTATTTCCATGCCGTTTCCAGGAACCGATTTTATCAAGAGGGCCGGATCGACAGGCAAAGTTCAGCAACCAGTAAACCCAGTACCCGACAGGCCTCCACTTGACTGATAAGTCGCCATATAAGGCTATATATCGCTATCAACGCGATTAACGCCCGCTTATTGGCAGTTGGCGAATGTAAACATGGAAATGTTTGGCGACCCGTTGATTTGTGGGGTCTATACTTTAATAAGCGTCTGTCGTCTGCTGGCCTGAATTAATGCAAATACATTGTCATGTGATTGGCCTCTTATCCGATAAGGGATACGTGATTATCTTGCGGTTTCGTTGTTTTTCTCAGATTGCAAAACAAATTTTCAACATACAAAAAAAAAAATTGTCAAACAGTCCCCAACCACGAAAAACTGTCAATTTTGTCAAGAATATAGGGGTGTGTATTCTTTGCTAATTGTGTGTATTTGTTGTTGTAAAAGTAACTATTTACTTAGTAGAATTGACAATTTTTTGTGGTTGGGGACTGTTTGAGAATTATAACAGTTGATTTTACCAAGTTTTTTTTTGTGTGTATAGATTTTCGAATTTTTTGTTAATTTTTTTATTTAGTAAAAAAAAATTAAGTTGGGAAAGTGGAAATTCAGAAATTAATAAAACTGATAATATTTTAAAATTTGTATTTTTATATAAATATCTAATTTTTTTAATCTTATCTTGAATTTGTTTTTTTTTTTATTTGCCATCAATTATAACAGACCAAATAGATTCAATTTTTCGGATTTTAAGAGTTATTTATCCATTTGACATTATATCTTCTTTGTTTCTTATGTCACCCAACCCAATAAAAAGTCCCTACAATCGATGTTTTCGACTGTTAAAAAGGCAGTTAAAAATCGATTGCAGTCGACAACGATGTTTTTGCACTTCTAGCCGATAGTGAACAGCAGTTTGTGTTATCAAGGTTCTACTGTACATTAAACATTTTTGGCTTGGCGTCAAAATTATTGAAAAAAAAAAGAAATTATTGGAGCAAGATAATATACATAGGACAATGTCGATGGCCGAAACGCTGGACTATCTCATTCTGGGCAATCCCGTCAGCCAGCTGATCATCTCGTCGGCAAATGCCTTCCTGCAGAGCATCGGCCTGCAGAGGGGGAAGTGTCCCTACGAGGATGCCATCCTGGTCTTCCAACCCTCGTCGCATTCCTTTGTGCGTTCGCATAGCTCACTGTACTGCCTCGCCGGATGCCATTATCATTTCGTGAGACTGGCGGGGATCGGAGGAGCCTCGGCCATCTTTATGGGCGCCTACTGCAAGTACGTCCTGCGGGATCTCGACAGTGTCCGTGAGCAGCTGGACTCGCAGGCCTACGCCGATGTGGCCAATCGCATCCACTTCCTGCACTCCTTCGCCCTGATGGCCATGCCCCTGGCCCACTATCCCTTCCTCACCGGATCGCTAATGATCACGGGCACCCTGCTCTTCAGCGGCTCCATGTACTATCGCGCCTTGACGGGCGAGAAGTGGATGCAGCCATATGCCACCGTCGGAGGATTCTGCCTCATGGGCGCCTGGCTATCGTTGGTGCTGTAGGAATCGCCCCCAATGGGAACTAGTTGTCTATATCTTGTTGGCCAGAGATGAAGCTCAAATCTCCAAGAGAAAGCCGACAGTGGTGTATAGTAAATATATAGTCCGTCTTAAAAGTGAACTCTGGAAGGCCTCTGCCGCCGATGGAAGACACTTTTAAGATATATATTTCTATGATCTGTTGTCGCAATGTACAGAAACCGCTATAAAATCGAATAAACACAATAAAGGTCATCCATGAATTTTTTAAATAGAATACTAATGAAATTTAATTTTTCAAAAACAAGGATATATTTTGTATATAGGTTTTAAAAGGGGTTAACAATATACCAAATAATGGTCATATAGAATGTTTATAAAGAATATTAATAAAATTAAATTTTTACATACACTTTTACAAAAGATTCAAAAAAATTTTAATAAAGATGTATTACAGGTATACAAATATCATAAAACTAAGATCATAATTTTAATATTTTTAAAGTTCCTCCTTACTAAAGATCTTTAATATTTAAATTTATTTTATTATTATATTAAATTTATTTTTATTTTTATAGAATTTTTCTAAATAATATTTATAAAATTAAATAAAAAACCATGCTTAAAAAATGGTCTTTATAATACTTTTACTTAAGTTTCAAAAATTTTTTTAATGAAATAGTTTTTTTTAATAAAGATGTGTTACAATACAAATATCATAAAACTAAGATCATAATTTTAATATTTTTAAAGTCCCTCCTTATAAGAAACAACCTATCCCTTGGACTATTTCATTTCACTAAAGATCTTAAATATTATAATTTATATTATTATTATTATTATATTCAATTTATTTATATTTTTTTTGCAGATCTATGTGCTGACAGTGCTGCTGCTGCCCATCCGCGTGGTGGGCTGCGTCCTCTCCCTGATCTCCGCCTGGATGTTTGCCTGCATCGGACTCTATGGATTGACGCTGGATGATCTCAAGGAGAAACCGCTCACCGGCTGGCGGAAGTAAGTGCGAATATCACACAATACCCTCTTGAATCTCTGGCTAATTGTCATGTTTTTTTCACACCTTTTCAGACAAGTGCAATGCATGACGGCCTGCGGCATGCGCATGGTGTACACCTTCGGTTCGTTCCACTATGTGACCATGAAGGGTCGAGCGGCGACGCCGAAGGAGGCACCCATCCTGGTGGTGGCACCGCACTCCTCCTACGTGGACTCCATCCTGGTCGTGGCCAGTGGCCCGCCCTCGATAGTGGCCAAGCGGGAGACGGCGGACATTCCGCTGCTCGGACGCATTATCAACTATGCCCAGCCCATCTATGTGCAGCGCGAGGACCCCAATTCGCGTCAGAACACCATCCGGGACATTGTGGACCGCGCCCGCTCCACGGACGACTGGCCCCAGGTGGTCATCTTCGCCGAGGGCACCTGCACCAATCGCACCGCCCTGATCAAGTTCAAACCGGGCGCTTTCTATCCCGGCGTGCCCGTGCAGCCGGTGCTCCTCAAGTATCCGAACAAGTATGACACCTTCACATGGACCTGGGACGGACCGGGAGTGTAAGTAGAGTATATACATAGCTTAAGGATTGAAGGGAAACATTAAAAAGAAGTATTTAAAAAACATTTGTAAAGGTAATCAAATATATCCACAAGAGATCTAATAAAAACAATGCATTTACCTTCATATATGTTTAGAAAGATATAGTGATCATACTTTAAAAACATAAGAAAATTAAATAAAAATATTACATTACAGTTTAATGTCCAAAAAAATTGTAAAAACTTGTATTTATTCATATTATTTAATGTAGTATATTAAAATCGATATTTTATTATTTTACAATGTATTTTTAAAGTTCAACCTTAGTTCTTATTCTGCATTTTGGATAAATGTATTTTATAAGAATTATTAAAATATTCTTAAAAATATTTATCCTTAGTATCCTCCATTTAAAGGAATTTCACCTCTTAAAAAACATGATCTAATATTCGATTTCCGTAATAAAATCATACTCGTATTGAATATTTTTCTAATTTTTAATTTCCTATTCAATTTAGGCTACGTCTTCTCTGGCTGACGATGACGCAGTTTTACAACCGCTGCGAGATCGAGTATCTGCCCGTCTACACGCCGTCGGAGGACGAGGTGGCCGATGCCAATCTGTATGCCAACAATGTGCGCGAGGTGATGGCCAAGTAAGTGGAGCAGCAGCCCATTCGATTTTCTGAAATGGAAATTTTGGCAAATGTATAATTTGTACAAATTAAGTGGGCCATTTCCTGTACCATTCCTATTTATAGCAGCAATTTTCTAGTTCAAAGCGTGAATTTTTGTTGAAAAGTTAATATTGAACTGGTTTACACATAGCATAAATATTTATAAGTGATATAGAGCATTTTTCTAGATTTTTTGTGATATTTTGTATATAATTTATAAGATCTTCAGTCTTCAGATATGCAAATATTATTTAATTATTTATTTAACCACTATTTTCTAAGGCTACAAAATTAAATTGTAAGTTGATACAATTTTAAGATCACTAGACTATTTCAATACCTACTTATTACCGCACTTTTCTAGGGCCCTGGGAGTACCCACCTCGGACTATTCCTTCGAGGACGTTATCGTGATGAGCCGGGCCCGCGACATGAAGATCCCCTTTCCCGGCGATATCGTGGAGATCGAGCGAACGATCGAGAAGCTGGGCCTGATCGAGAGCCAGCGGGATGCGGAGCTCTGCAAGGGCTTCCTGCGGCTGTCCAACACGGACAGGCTGGACATCATCACGTTCGGCGAGCTGCTCCAGGTGGATCTGAAGAATACCAATCTGCACAAGCTTTTTGCCCTGCTCGATCACGTAGGTTTTTGGATAGAGAATCTCTATTTTTTCTATCTCTTTCTAATTGGTATCTTGCGTTTCTTTTCTTTTAGCGCCGCATGGGCACAGTGAGTTTGAAGAGCTTCCTGCTCTGCTCCCTCTTCTGCAAATTGAAGAATTCCGATCTTTTAACCTTCCTGCGGGCCCTGATCCACGTAATATAATAATATTTAAGAAACAAATGAATTAATTATAATTAATGCATATTTTAATAACAGCTCTATAGCGAATCTAGTCAGCAAATCGACAGGGAAAGCTTTGTGCGATTAATGAGACACGCTGGCGGCAAGCTAAATGAACAAAAGGCCCAGGCGCTCTTCTATGCGCTGGATACTGACAACCTTGGCTATGTCTCCTTTGGTAAGCATTTGTATTATATAAAATACCTATCTTATATTATATAATATATAAAATACCCTCTCAATTCAGATTCCTTTGTTGAGCATACGGAAAAGCAAAAGTCGAGCTATAAATTCCTCTATCACAAATCGGAGCACATAAGGCGACCGAAGGCAGTCACAACGCCCGCCAACTGAAGAAGGAGCATCATTTTTGGAAGATTCTGGAAGACGCGAGAAGTAGTAATCAAGAGAAAAAGAACCTAAACCAACCTAAGCAGAAAGTTCAACTGTCGAGTGTATATTTTTAATATTTATTTATCGTGTAGCGCGTGTCCTGGCACCCCCATATATTGTAATTAATATTATTTCTATTATTATTACCATAGTTTCGTTTGTGAACAACAATGCTCACAGCACAGAGATCCGGATCTTATTGCGCCCAGCTTTGTTATTATTTATACTCGGACTCTAAACGCAAGTCATTTCATCTTTGTGATTCTTATTATACACACTTACGTTATATATACACTTAAATATTAAAGCATATATTGTGTAGAGGCAGGCAAAGCAACCATCAAGCCCTTGAATATTTCCCATATTTCCATGGCCAAAAAAGTGAAATAGAAAAAGAAACCACAAAGAATTGTATGGCAAGCCATAGGTATAAGTTATAACAGCAGACCCAGCCAATGAAGCTCTCCTCCGATCCCACTCACTGAACACCTAACCACCAAGACCACAAAGAACAATGGAACTGCGATCGAGATCGATCATAACCACCACTAACTAGCCGACTAACCAACCAAAACTGAACAACCACCAAGCACACTTAATGCAAACGTATTGTAAAACCATTTGTAATCGATAATTGATCAAGGAAGAACAATCTCAACTAAATTTATAAAATGTTATTGATGTATTGCTTATAATATGTATTTTATCAGGATTTTTAACTGAATGGATTGTAAATTGCTTATTGATTAAAAAATTATTTCTATTATATTTAAAATTTGACGATTGTATAATTTTTGATTTCTTCTTGATCATTCTTAGAACTGTTTGCATAATTTAATTTTGCTGAATTTGAATTTAAGGATCTCTGATCTGCTACCTTCAGATCCATAGTTCCTCAGAACAAATGTTAATGTCATTTGGTTATCGAACATTTCTTGTGCATTTTGTAACCTACACGGCAAACTTATCTAGACTTTACACCAACCAGCACTTGGCACGGAGAGCAGAGATCTATGTAGAGCACAGCCTGTACTTAAGTCGAACACCTTGGGCACACCCCCCACTTCTATATATGTTATTGAAAACACATTGTAAAGAAAAATCTGCAATAGGAAACCTAAAACAGGAGAACTCCTCCGTAGTTTTTACATTTTGAGAAGAACTAACCCTAAGCTAAACGATCTAATTTATGTGCTATTGTAATAGATATTATTAGCGCCCTAAGCCAGCACCGAGAACCGAGAGCAAACCCAAATCGGCTAAGAAATCTGCTCAAAAAATATATGTGTGTGTACGATTTTAAAGCCAAGCCGCTTATCTTTTTTCGGATGGGAATGGGTTTAATGGGCGTTTTCGAAAAAGAAACGCCCACCGCTCCGCCATGAGTTGATCTGAATCGTCGAGATCCCTGGGAACAGCACAGTCGGACATTGATATTCCATCGGAACGGATCCTATTTTTTTATAGTGATTATTAAATGTTTTAATTTTTGTTCGGTGATATTGTTTTGTAAAGTGACAAAATGAACGGATCTGCGAGGAGCAGACTCCTGTTGTGTTTGGCGATCTTTATTATTACGGACATTTGGCCTTTTGCCGAGGGTTTTGTCAACTCGTAAGGATTTGAAAATAAATACAAATGTTTTAGTGCAGATTTTAATACTAATACCGCCCATTTCTAGGCCAAAAATTATAAGCAAAGATGGCAATTTGATATTTGAGTCGGGAGCGAATCGCAATATTAGTTTTCGATTGAGCGGGAATTCGCGGCTTACCATCAACGAGGAGTACGATGTGATGGAGCTGCTGATGGCCACCGGTGGGGGCAAGAAGCGGCCCAATGGCCCGAAGGATGAATGGAACACCGCCGAGGATTTCGTGGATGTGCGGGAGCTGGCAGATCAGTTGGCTGATTTCAAGAGAAGGGTCTTCGGGAGCAACGGCTTGGATGCAACGCTGCGACTGCAGACGAACAGGTGAGTGCGAAGAGTGTTAGCAACCTATTCAGATCTCTGAGAATATGGAAGCTCCAGTTACGAATATTGGGATGCGAGTTTATTGGCTTATTCTAAAATATGCTAGACCAGTTTGGTTACAAATAAAAGGGATTATTAACCTACTGGTTAGAAATTCATATTTCTCATCTTTTGGAACTCTTGGAACAGGACTCGCGGATCCTTGGCCCTGATGCGGCGTTTTCAGACTCGACTGAGGGCGGTGGAAACCAAGGTTGATAGGATGAAGACGCAGTTGGAGACGAATAGCTGTGCAGGTGGACCCTGCGAGAACGGAGGAACCTGCTACAACACCTTCAACGGTTTTCGATGCCAATGCCGACCGGCCTTCGAGGTGGGTCCGCATATTTAATTCCCCTGAGAACCCATAAAAAAAAAGGGGGAGTAATGGGGGGCGTCTGAAGTGGTACCAAAACATATTCTATATGTAGAAAGAGGGGCCCACCAGAGACCTCCACGTATAAGTAAATAGATAACTGATTATTCGTTTCACAAATATATTAAAAATAATTCTGATTCACCTTTATAATTTACTCACAGAGATTAAAATACAGCGAGTTCTTAAGCACACCTAATTATGGCGCGAATTCTTTAGCACACCTTAGTTTGTTTGATCTAATATACCGCGAATTCTTAAGCAGCTGCCGACATATTTTATTTAATATTAAATATACAATATAAACTTTTGATTGATTATTTTATTTTTGTTATTACGCAGGGCATTAAGTGCGAGGTGGACGTCAACGAGTGCGCCCTGTACGAGGGCACCGACCTGGGCTGCCAGAACGGAGGACAGTGCCAGAATCAGTTCGGATCCTACAGCTGCCTGTGCCAGCCGGGCTGGCATGGGATGCACTGCAGCCAGCGCAAGGCCGACTGCTCGCAGTCGAGTGCCTGGGAGCTGTGCGGCCACGGATCCTGCGTTCCCAGTGCCGATAGCGCCGGCTACCGGTGCCTCTGTGAGCCGGGCTGGAAGAGCAATGGACTCACGCCCGTTTGTGGCGAGGATGTGGACGAGTGCAGCGACTCGGCGGCCCACAGGCCCTGCTCCACCAAGTGCATCAATCTGCCGGGCAGCTTCACCTGCGCCCCCTGTGCCGCCGGCCTGACCGGCAACGGGATCAGCTGCCGGGACCTGGACGAGTGCCAGACGAACAACGGTGGCTGCAGCCTCAGCCCGAAGGTGGACTGCATAAATACCTATGGATCGTATCACTGCGGCGAGTGTCCCATGGGTTGGACGGGCGATGGCCGGAAGTGTGAGCGGAGTGCCGAGGATTTCGATATTCAGACTGGCCAGCGGCCCAGAAGTTGTCCGGCGAGCAGCAATCCCTGCTACCCGACGGCCAGCTGCTTCCTGATCTCCGGCACGGCCACCTGCAGATGTCCGGCGGGCATGGTCGGTTCGGGATACGGTGCAAGTGGCTGCTTCAATGGAACGACTACGAATTGTGCTGGAAATCCCTGCCTGGTAAGAAGAAAAGAAGCTAGTAATATAGTAAAAAAAGGGTTTTTTGGCTATACCTATTTATTATATGGCCTATAAAATCTTATAAATAATTATGAGTAGATATAATTAAGATAATATTAAAAAAGGCTGTTGAATGTTAAAAATAGCAGGCTATATTTTTTTTACATATATATTTATTTTATATAGTTATTATTTTAAACGGCATTAATCATTTCTAAATTAATTTAAATTTGTGCATATTTTTTAAGTTTTCTGCTCGTTATTTATTTTAATCTTTTAAGATCCGTTTTCTCAAACGCATGTTAAACTTAAAGACAAATATTACAAATTTTAGTATTAATAAGGATGAAAATTCATAAATTCATATTCATAAAAAGTATATGTATAGTAAAATACACATTTTTTTTTAAACTTTTGTATTATAAATATTAGTATTAAATGTGAAAGGCATATTTATTTAAGAACCTTTTTATAACCTTTATTTCCCGTTTCGTAATGATTAATAGTACTCTTTTTCGTATGTTTCAACAGAACGATGGCATTTGCTTGGACGCCGGACCCTCGAACTTCACCTGCATGTGTTCCCGGGGCTTCAAGCAGCCGATCTGCGAGCCAATGGCCAGTCCCTGCGACCTGCATCCCTGCAAGAACGGCGGACGCTGCCGGCCGACGGTGGGGGCCAGTGGCGATGGCTTCGTCTGCCAGTGCATGCCGGGCTACCGGGGTCGCCTGTGCGATACGCGATTCAGCAGCTGCAACGGAATGCTGGTGGCTCCCAGCGGGCGGCTGAGGTATCCGCCGGAGGGCACTGGATACGAGCACAATGCCCAGTGCGCCTGGGTGATCCGCACCAATGAATCGCTGGTCGTGAACGTCACCTTCAATAGCTTCGATGTGGAGGACTCGACGGAGTGCCGCTTCGATTGGCTGCAGATCAACGATGGCCGGTCGGCGGCTGCCCAGATAATCGGACGCTATTGTGGCAACCATCTGCCGCACGGCGGGAACATCGTCTCCTCCGGCAATCAGCTGTATCTCTGGTTCCGATCCGACAACTCGACGGCCAGGGAGGGCTTCGATCTCAGCTGGAACTCGATGCAGCCGCAGTGCGGCGGTCGGTTGGCCTTCGAAACCCATGGAACACTCGCCTCGCCGGGATCGCCGGGCAATTATCCAAAGAACCGCGACTGCCGGTGGCAACTGGTGGCCCCCACCAACAAGCGCATCAAGCTGACCTTCTTCAGTCTCCAGCTGGAGCAGCACGACAATTGCAATTTCGATTATGTGAAGGTGAGTCAATGAGTCTAACTTGGGGCATAAAAATACTTCATGGCATTTCATATGATTTCTGGAATGTCCCAGCATTTAAAAATAATAAATTCAACCAAATCGTTTTGTAAAAGAAATTGCTAACCATAATATCATAAGTACTTTTTCAAAGAAGAACTGAAATATTTGTAAAAATTGTGGAAAATACCATTTTTTTTTAAAGTAACATGTTTAAACATGTTGCATTAATCAAAGAAAATATGAATGTATATCATTATTATCCCTTAAATTTGTATTATTTAATTTCTGTTAAAGAAAATTCATTTTTTAATTTTAAATTTATATTTTCAAAGCTAATTTCAATAGTTTAGGATTTTTTGTACAAGTTTATAAATGTATTCCACCTGTTAATCCTTCATCGCCTTTCCATTTTTTGTTACTTAGGTCAAGGACACCATTTCCGGTCGCGAACTGGCCCAGTACTGCACCACCGGAGCCCCGGCACCGCTGCTCCTGGCCACCCACCTGGCCGAGATCCACTTCCACTCGGACGCCGAGGGCGGCGACACGGGCTTCCAGCTGCACTATTCGGTGGAGGAGCGGGTGCCCGGCTGCGGTGGCGTCTACACCGCCCGGCAGGGCACCATTGCCGAGTCATCCACAGCCAATTCGGAGCCCGGAGGTGTGTCCTGCGAGTACGAAATCCATTTGGCCGTGGGCGAGCAGATAGCCATTCAGTTTGTGAGCCTGCAGCTGGAGCCGCAGGACTGCCTCGAAGTACTGGACGTGACGGACGAGGGCGCTAGTAGCTTGCAGGAGAAGATCTGCGGTTCGGATGTGGCCCGCCTGAATCCGCCGGCCTTCACATCGCTGTTCAATCGCCTCAAGATCAAGTTCTATGCCCGCTCGGGTGCCTTCCAGCTGAACTACCGGATGGCCTGTGACTTCAAACTGGACAGTGCCGAGGGCACACTCACCTCGCCCGGCTATCCAAACTTGACCAGGAGCGACCGGCTGTGCACCTATACGATTCGCACGGCCTCGAATACGGTGATCAACCTGAAGAGGATTGATTTCCAGCTGAACGACGGCGAGAGTGAAGACGATGATCCCGGCTGTCCAAGCACCAATTTGAGAGTGAGTTCCAAAGCGCAGATATAGCCAAGTTATAGCAAAAAAACCAAAAGAAAAATGTCCTATTTTTGTCAAAAACCAAAATGACAAATTTGCAAAAAAATAAAAAGTTTTTTCGCTAAAACAAAGGAAATATTGATCCAAATGTGGATTGTCATACCTTTCTGAACTCGTTATTAAATTTACAATCGATTGGCATTTAAACCTGGACATTTTATTTTTTGGCCATTTTTCGCAAAAAATGTGAAAATTGGCAAAAATTTTATTTTTTCAAAATCACACGAAAAGTGTCATGGATTTATTTATTATTTTGTTATCTGTTCAAAACAGTATGTTTTTTTGCGGTAGGACCATTTTTGGCCAACTTACAGCAAAAAAACTAAAAGGAAAATTCCTATTTTTACCAAAAACCCAAATCCCAATTTTCCACGCAAAAATAATTAGTTTTTTGGCTGAAACAATGGAAGTATTGATCCAATTTTGGATTGTCATACCTTTCTGAACTCGTTATTAAATTTCCAATCGATTGGCATTTAAACCTGGATATTTTATTTTTTGGCCATTTTTCGCAAAATGTGAAAATTGGCAAAAAATTTTATTTCTTTTAAATCACACGAAAAGTGTCATGAATTAAATTATTAAGTTGTAAGCTGTTCAAAACAGTATTTATTTTTGGTGTAGGAACATTTTTGGCCAAGTTATAGCAAAAAAACCAGAATATGAAATATGAAGATGCGTAACGCCATACGATTTGTATGGCCTTTAAGCATCTTGGAGATTATTTGCCACATGTCCTTACTTACTTATCCTCCCTTTGCAGATCAACGATGGCCTGAACCGCCAGATCCTTGGGCCCTTCTGCGGCAAGAATCAGCCGGAGGAGATCTTTGTCAGCGAGACCAACTTCCTGCAGCTCCACCTGACCACGGATGCGGACAGCTCGGGGCGTGGCTTCAAGTTCGAATACACGTCGGTGGCCGCGGGAAGCGACAAGTGCGGTGGAGTGCACACCCGTTCCGGGGAGCACATCCGCCTGCCGGAGTCGTCGGCGGGCCGCTATACCGACGAGGCCAACTGCTACTGGGTGATAATGGCGCCGGCCAACAAGGCCATCCGGCTGCACTGGCTGAGCTTCGATCTGGAGGAGTCGATGGACTGCAGCTTTGACTTTCTGGAGATCTACGACAGCCTGGCCGCCCAGCTGGGCGATGAGAAGGCCAAGCCGCTGGCCAAGTTCTGTGGCAGCCATGTGCCCGAGGATCTGGTCAGCCACTCGCGCCAGCTGGTCCTCAAATTCGTCTCGGACTACAGCCTATCGGACGGCGGCTTCGAGTTGACCTACACGTTTGAGGAGCGCGGCAATTGCGGCGGTCACATCCACGCCTCCAGCGGTGAGCTGACCTCACCGGATTATCCCGCGAACTATTCGTCTGGCTTGGATTGCGTTTGGCAGGTGACCGGGTCGATTGGTCATGTGCTGGAGATTCAGCTGGAGAACTTCGAGCTGGAGGAGTCGTCGAACTGCTCGGCGGACTATCTGGAGATAAGGAATGGTGGCACCGCCACAGCGCCGCTGATAGGACGCTTCTGTGGCCAGAGCATACCGGCCAGGATACCCAGCTTTGGCAGCGAGATGCGGCTGCACCTCCACACGGACTCGGCGATCAATGGTCGCGGCTTCCGGCTGCGCTGGCGCGTCGCCGCCTTCGGATGCGGCGGCAACCTGCGCTCCAATATGGGAGCCATCTCCTCGCCCCGCTACCCCAACTCCTATCCCCACATGTCGCACTGCCAGTGGCGGATTAGTGTGCATCCCGGATCGGCCGTCTCGCTGCTCATCGACGACATAGATGTGGAGGGCTTGGCCAGCTGCTACTACGACAGCGTGAAGATCTACTCGGGGATCAGGCTGACCAACCAGACGCCGGAGAAGGTGCTGTGCGGCACCGACCAGAAGGATCGACTGATCCAGCTGGAGTCGAGTGAGGCCACGGTGACCTTCGATACCGATTCGTCGAATTCGGGGCGAGGTTTTCGCATCTCCTTCAAGGCGAATTGTGCGAGAAGCTTGACGGCCACCACCGGAACCATCGAAAGTCTCAACTACATGGAGCCCTTCTGGGAGACCATACCCGTCAACTGCAGCTGGACCATCCGGGCGCCCAAGGGCAATCACATTCGCCTCGAAGTCTCCCATTTGGAGCGACACGAGGCGGAGCAGCATATGCCCAGTACCCCGATGCCCGGTGGCTTGTACATCGTGGACGCGAAGAATGTAAAGAGCATTGTGGCACCGGGAGCGCTGAATGCCAGTGGCGAAGTGCTGACCGTCGTCCACAACGCCAGCTATGTTAACTTCCAGCTGGACTACCGCATCGATGGCTGCGTCGAGGAGCTGCGCGGCCAAAGCGGATCCTTCGGCTCGCCCAACCGACCGCACATGTATCCCAACGACCTGGAGTGCTACTGGCTGATCACCGTTCAGCGCGACAGCATCATCGAGCTGACCATCTTGAACATGGATCTCGAGGAGAGCGCCAATTGCACCAAGGATGCGCTGACGGTGAGCTTAGGGAGTGGGATCTCGACTACCAGTGCTAATCTAATCCAATGATTGCAGGTGTCTAACCATAAGTACAGTGTGCTGGACCACGAACGTCACTGCGGATCCACGGACAAGTTGGTCATCACCAGTGCCGGGCACAGGTTGCACGTGCGCTTCCAATCGGATGCTTCGCACAATGGACTGGGCTTCTCTGCCACCTATAAGGCTGTGAAAGCAAGTGAGTAACTTTTTTTTTTGGGTGCAGGGAGCAAAATAAGCATCTATAAATCAGTCTCTTATAATAGATAACTTTTTCAAATCCGCAATGGTCATGGTTTTTGATTCTTAATTGATATTGCTCGGAAATAATCATTTTTTTTGAGTATTATAAATATTTATCATATATGCATTAAAGTAGAATTGTATGATAAGAAATTTTAAGAGTGATTCCTGGATTTCAGCCGCCAGTTTTACATATATCTACATATCTACATGAATAATTTGATTTTGTGGGAGTTTTAAAGAGATTACTAATAATCTGGATATTCTAAATAAATATTTTAAATATTTTAGACACCTTCATAAGAAACCTTAAATCCTAAAAAATTTTTGTGGCAGCTACTTTTTAGGTTGTTTTTAATAGGAAAAGGAAATTGTAGGCTCACTTGTCTTCCTAATTTATTTGTTAAAGGTGCATAAAAGTATGCAATGAAAAATAATACCTCTGTCTTCTGGTCCCCAAATATATTACTGTTTTATATGGATATTAACACCTTACTTACTGCCATACTTCCTTCATTTCCTCAGCTTGTGGTGGCAAAATCTCGGCCCGCAACGGCGTGATCGAATCACCCAACTACCCGCATGCTTATCCCGTCAACAGTCACTGCGAATGGCAGGTGGAGGTGTCGCCGCACCACCAGATCGTTTTCGAATTGCAGGACTTTGATCTTGAGTCGGGCTACGATTGCGGTTGGGATTATCTGGAGGGCTACGATCTGGCCGAGGACGACACCGAGGGTCAGAAGCTGTTCAAGCTCTGCGGCGATGAGGAGGAAGGTGCCTCCATTCCAGTGTCGGCTACCAATTTGGCTGTGGTGCGATTCATCAGCGATGACTCCGTCTCGAGGAACGGCTTCCGGCTGCACTTCCACGAGTCGTGTGGACAAACGGTGGGGTTTTCAGTAATATATAAATGTGTATTATTTCAAGGAGTATCCTGAATATCTCTTTAACTTTGTCTAAAATCCCTAAATTCCTTTTATGGTTTTAAAAAACAATTTTCATATAATTAGATAGTATTATAATCTAATTAACATCTAATTTAAATCTATGCTGTCACTTGCAGGTGACCGTCGACGATACCGACTTCGACTACGTCCAGATGTCGCGTCAGGCGCCGCGGAACGAGACCTGCCTCTTTGTGTTCCAGTCGCAGGAGCCCAACAAGCACATCATCTTCACGCCCACCCATGTGAAGTTGCGCGAGGAGGCCGAAAGCCGCTATCCCACCGAGGGCGACTGCCTGTCGGTGGGCGTGAAGATCTACGAGGGCACGGAGGCCAAGGGAACGCCGCGTCTCCAGTACTGCCGCTCGCATCCGCCGGCCCTGATCTCCAACGGCCAGGCGCTGACCATCAGTGTGCCCCTGCAGCTGGTCGAGGAGTTCGCCGGTCACTACATGACCATGGACTCGGCCTGCGGCAGCCTGTACAACGCCTTGGCCGGCAAATTCACTTCACCCTACTATCCCGCCTCCTATCCACCGAACATCGAGTGCATGTGGGTGCTGGAAGCCACCGCGGGCAATTCCATCAGTCTGACGCTGGAGTCGATGGACCTGGAGAAATCGGATGGCTGCAATCGGGATTATCTGGAGGTGCGCGAGGAGACGGAGAACGGCAAACTGATCGGCGTTTATTGCGGCAATGAGCTGCCCGGGGTGATTCACTCGAGCGGTTCCATCTGGATGAAGTTCAAGAGCGACGATGACAATGTGGGCGAGGGCTTTATGGCCTCCTACAACTACGGTAAGTATACATGCCGATTTTCCGAAATTTCAAACTCTTGTTCTTAAGAATTCGCGGTCTAAATCTGTTGAACAAAGGAAATTATGATCCAAATATGGATTGTCATACCTTTCTGAACTCGTTATTAAATTTCCAATCGATTGGCATTTAAACCAGGACATTTTATTTTTTGGCCATTTTTTGCAAAAAATCATGATGTAACCCCTTAAAAAAAATTTGAAAATTGGCAAAAATTTTATTTTTTCAAAATCCCACGGAAAGTGTTGTGAATTTAATTATTAAGTTGTAAGCTGTTCAAAACAGTTCGTATTTTTGGCGTAGGACCATTTTTGGCCAAGTTATAGCAAAAAAACCAAGACAAAATTTAAAAATTTCTAGCAAACTTCTGACTAAAATCATTATACCCTCTGCAAGGGTATAAAAATACAAAATAAATGAATACGGTAGCGTGTTCTACTTGGTTTCTTCTTGTCCTAAAGAATTCGCGAAATTAGATTGCTACAAATTAATTTAATATTACAAATTATCAGAACTAATTTTGAATTTCTATATACAGAACACCACAACGAACTGAATGGCACTGATGGCATTATTGAATCGCCGCACTACCCGAGCAAATTCCAAGACCCCAATCCGTACAGCTGGCGCATAACCGTGGACAAGGAGTACGTGGTGGAGATATCGGTGGAACACCTGAGGGACGTGGACCAGCCGCATTTGCGCTTCTACGACGGCTACTCGGACATTGGGGCCCGCATCGAGATGATGGGCCCCGAAGAGCCCATCCGCTCCAGCACCAATGTGGTCTACTTCACGGCCAACCGGGGTCCCTTCCGGCTGACCTGGGAGCGGCTGTCCAAGGAGGCGCTGCGCTCGAATCGCACGGCCGAGGAGCAGACGCGCCTGTGCGGCGGCCGTCAGCTGATCACCATCGATCGCTCGGCCATCGGATTCCACTCGCCGGGCTACCCGAGTGGCTACGAGAATGGTCTGAAGTGTGCCTGGAGTCTGGTGCCCTCGGATCCGGCTGTGCACGCCATCTTCACGCTGAGTCACCTGGATCTGGAGGTCTTCGGCGGTGAGAACGATTGCATAGCGGACTACGTGAGAATCTCGAGCAGTGGCGATCTCCAGAACTGGTCGGAGCTGGCCCGTCTGTGCACCCTGCCCGCGGCAGCCAGTGAGAGGACCTTCCACGGCAAACCCTACCTCCGGGTGGAGTTCACCACGGATCTCAGCGTGAATAGGACGGGCTTCAATGGCCTGGTCCGAACGGGCTGTGGCTCCGAGATCACGGCCACCGCGGGTCAGGTCAACATCACCGAGGTGCTCCGGCTGAGGCCGCGGGCGAACCAGGATTGCGTGTGGACGATAAAGGTGCGCCAAGGGCGGAGGATCAAGATCGATTTCCCCGACTTTCAGTTGCAAAACAATGCGGTCTCCGGATCTTCGAATGAGTGCCGCAATTTCCTGATGCTACGCAACGGCAACGATGAGGATTCGCCCTTCCTGGGCCGCGGTAAATACTGCGAGGATGTGGTCAACGAGGTCCTCAACACCACCTCCAATCGGGCCTATGTGAAGTTCCACTTCGCCAATCCACCCCGCTTCCTGATGACCTTCCGATTCGAGGAGCTGGGCCATGCCTGCTCCGGGCGCATCCAGTTGACCAGTGGCTCGGATGAGCAGATCATCAGTACACCCTATTATCCACATCTCCCACATCCCCATTCCGAATGCATTTGGATCGTCCAGGCGCCGCCGGAGCACCGAATAGTGGTGCACTTCCGGGGCGGATTCGATCTGGTCGCAGCGGACGACGAGTCCGGGGAGTGCCAGCGGGAGTACGTCCTGATCAACGATGGCGGCACGGAGCTGAAGCCCGAGATCGGTCGCTATTGTGGCAATCGCAAGCCGGACTCGATCTACTCCACGGGCAATCTGCTGAGGATCCGCTACTACACGGATGTCTCGGAGCCGCACATGGGCTTCAATGCCAGCCTGAAGTTGGCCCGATGCGGCGGCTCCTTCCACGGTTCCGAGGGCGTGATAGCCTCGCCGTCACGCGATCTCCTCCAGATCCACGCGGAGGAGGGCAAGCAGCTGGAGGAGTGTGTCTACACCATCGAGCTGGAGAAGGGCAGCACCATCGAACTGAACACCGAATTCATGCAGATGCCCCAGCTGGCGAACGGCAGCTGCTCGCAGCGCAATCATCTGCGGCTGGAGGAGATGGACGCCTTCGGCGCGGATGGGGAGGAGAAGGTCGTCGACGTTCTGACGGTGTGCGGCAGCGATAGGCATCGGCTGCTGAGCGAGACCAACAAGATTGTGTTCCGCTATCGCTTCCTGGACGGCATTCCGGCCGAGAATCAGGGCTTCCGCTTCACCTACAAATCCCTGGGCTCCCGTTGCGGCGAGACCATCTCCGCCAGTGTGGGCGTCCTCCAGACGCCCAGCTATCCCACGGGTGTCGACCATCCGATGCACTGCGTCTGGCACGTGGAGGTGCCCAAGGGCCGGCGAGTGCGTCTCGAGATCCTCGACTTTAATATGGGCAATCGGAACGTGAGCGAGGGTTGGAGCGCCCATATGGCATATGGCTTTGGAGCCTTCCGTGGGCGCCTCACCGTGGCCAACGACTTCAAGATGCAGTCGATTGTGGGGCGATACACCGCTGATCCGCCCGCCGAGGTGATGTCCTCCGACAACACCATGGGCATCGATGCCTTCCTGCTGCCCACTGGCCAGAGCCGTGGCATTAAGCTGCGATTCAGTGCCTCCGGCATCAGCAGATGCCAGCAGTTCGGCCTCCAGCGGGATGTGACCAAGGAGATTCAGTTCCAGTCGCCCAATGCCAGCATTCCGATTCACTGCAGCTACCGAATTGAGCCGCTGGCCAACAGTACCATCCTGATTCAGGTGAGTAAAGGTATTCCTCGCTTTAATGAATGAACATGTTCGCTTTTGAATGAACATGTTCACTTTAAAGCATTTATTTGCATAAAATATGTTGTTCTTAAGCAAGTTGTTAACCGATTTTTATAAACGATATCTCATTTTGTAGGTTGTTTAATTCACTTTTAGACCAAAGAAAGAAACATTAAAAATAATTTTTTAAATATTTTGTAACCCTTAAAATTGTATGATACTTTGGAATAATACCCTGCATTACATTTTGTTTTGGCCTTTCCCGCCTTTATTGCCAAATAACCTCTTAATAATGTCCTGGGGAGTAGACTTGACTTATCTGACCAATCCAGTGAATTTCCGTACAGTTTTCCGTTCGAAATTCAAGAAAATTTCTTCAAACACCCATTTAAAGGAGGTTTTACCCCATGAAAGGTTAAACAAATTGTTCGAGTCGATGCCAAGGCGCTTGAAAGCCATTAAAAAACATAAATATTTGTCCAAAATAATATTTAACTTAAAAACAAAGTAAATATTAATAGGAAACTGAAAAAAACAAATACTTTTGTTATAATCGTTTAAAACACCAATAAACATATTTTTTGTTCATATTTTTTTATTTTATATATTTTGAATATGTATGTGTTGAAACTGATAAAATTTCTTTAATCTCAAAAAAAACTAAATTTGTTTATGCACCGCCTTGCAACGAATACTTTTGTGACTGACTGTACATGGGATGTATCTAAATTAACTTTTTCTTTCAGGTGAAGCAGTACAACACCACCTCTGTGATGATGCGCAACACGCATCTCTGCTCGCTCCTCTCGCCAC
Organism: Drosophila prostipennis; assembly: GCA_037075205.1. Taxonomy (NCBI): domain Eukaryota; kingdom Metazoa; phylum Arthropoda; class Insecta; order Diptera; family Drosophilidae; genus Drosophila; species Drosophila prostipennis. The sequence continues at coordinate 659,299 of JBAMCJ010004578.1, read as the reverse complement.
TGCGGATCAACCGCGTGGACCAGGCGGAGCTCCTAATGCAGCGCATCCTCTGCAACTACCAGGCACCCTCGGCCGGCAAGCCCCTGCCCTCCATCCGGGTGCCCTTCCCCATCCAACTGGTGGTCTCGTCCAACCTGCGCAACTCGTTGTCCAGCCTCGTGCTGTCCTACAGCCTGCAGTCCTGCGGCGGCGTCTACATCCTGGAGCCGGGCGACAACATGACGATTAGCCAGCCAACGGGAATGGCGGCGATTCAGGGACCCATCGACTGTGCCTGGGCCATTGGATCCTATGTGGATGCCGCTGGCGACGACGAGGTGGTGCCCCAGGACATCCAGCTGGAGGTGACGGTGCACGGTGTCAACCTGCCCACTCCTCCCCTGGCTCCGGGCTCCACGGAAATCGCCTGCCAGCATCACTATCTCAAAGTAGGGATCGTTTTGAAGCTTGTTATATTTTTATACCCCTTACTTGTTTCCGACCCTATAAAGTATATGAATTCTTGATCAGGATCACTAGTCACTAGCCATGTCCGTCTGTCCGTTTGTCCGTCTGTTTGAACACTGAGATCTCGGAAATTACAAAAGCTAGAAATGTGGGATTAACAACACAAATTCTTGGGCTTCCTATGCAACGCAAGTTTGTTTCAGCCGGGCGCCACGCCTTCCCTAACGCCCACAATCGCCTTAAAGGACTTAAAGGACATACAGATTTTGTAAAAGTGTAGTGTTTTTTAATACCTATCGAATTGTAGAAGAAATTTTTAAAATCGGACAATCCATTAAAAAGTTATGAGCAAAAAATGACGCAAGTAGCTTTGACGAGTGCATATATTCATCTCACTCGCACTTCCTTTAGCTGAGTAACGGCAAAGTTATAATGGAGGAATCTTTCTCTCTCTCTCTCTCTTAGGTGTACAATGGACCCGACCAGAACGCACCCACGCTGGGATTATTCTGCAACCAGGCCAACGCGATCAGTGTGGTGGTGGAGCGAGGCCTCTTCTTCGAATACCACTCCGCCAGCTTCGCCGCCAATGCCACGTTCAATGTGTCCGTGAAGTACGGTTCGGGATGCGGCGGCAAGCTGACCCATCCGTACCGAGCCATCGACTTCGGCGAGCAGTACAAGAACAATGTGGAGTGCATCTGGGAGGTGGAGGCGGCCCCGGGCTATCACATCGGTCTCACGTTCCAAGGACGCTTCTACCTCGAGGACAGCGCCGGCTGTGCCAAGGACTATCTGCTCGTGCAGCAGCGCAACGATTCCGCCGGCAATTGGACCGATCTCCAGAGGATTTGCGGTCGTGTGGCGCCCGCAATGATCAACACCACATCGCCGTATCTGCGGCTCATCTTCCGCTCCGACGGTGACGTGGTGGGCGATGGCTTCTTGGCCAAGTTCGAGCGGAATTGCGGTGGCCTGCTGTTCGCCGACGATGAGGATCGCATTCTCGCCAGTCCGGGCTATCCGATTGGCTATGAGAAGGATCTGCAATGCAACTGGACGATCGTGCCCAGGGATCCCTCTCCGATGGCCGGTGTCCTTGTGAGCTTCCTGCAATTCGATCTGGAACAGGCGCCCATTTCCGTGTGTCTCTTCGACAACGTGACCGTGGTCACCAAGGACAAGGACCGCGATCCGGAGCGGGTGATCATCTGCGGGGTGAAGCACAATCACGAGTACCGGGCCAAGGAGTCGATTAGCCTGGTGCTCAAAACGGACAACAGCTATTCGGGCCGAGGATTCCAATTGCGCTACACCAGTCGCCTGTGCGGCGGAGTGATCAGCGAAACGGCAGTGGTCCAATCGCCGCGACAGCATACGGATAACAGCCTGCCGCCGGGCAGCGATTGCTATTGGAATCTCACGGCGCCGGCGGGTCACAAGTTCACCGTGAAGTTCGAACTGCTCGACTTCGAGCCGCACACGAATTGTGCCTACGACGGCGTGGAGGTCTTCGCCGGCTCGATCCCGGACGAGCGACAGCGGCGCGGACGCTTCTGCGGCCGCATGAACGAGGAGCTGCCGGTGATCAGCATTCCGCAGGAGCGGGGCATCATACACAGCTACTCGGACGAGCGGGATCCGTCGCGGGGATTCCGTGCCCTGGTTCGCCTGATGCCGAACTGCGATGAGAAGATCTCGCTGAACGGATCCTCGCGCTATGTATTCAGCCAGTTCCACAAACCAGAGGGATATGCTGCCAATCTGGACTGCCATGTCGTCTTCCGGGTGAACAGCGATCAGCAGATCAGCCTGCAGTTCAGCAACTTCCATGTGGAACAGTCGGCTGGCTGTGCGAAGGACTATGTGGAGTTGCGCGATGGCGCCGGACCCTTTGCCGATATCATTGGACGCTTCTGCGGCCAGGATCAGCCGCCCACCTTGGGCACCTCGCGGCACACGCTCTTCCTGCGCTTCGTCACCGATAAGGCGGTTAGCGATTCCGGCTTCGAGGTGACCATCAACGCTGTGCCCCGTCTGTGCGGCAGTTCGGAGATTACGTTGAGCTCGGAGCGGGAGGAGGTCACCATTGACTCGCCGGCCAGGACGCCGGGCGGAAACTACGCCAATGGAGTGGCCTGCTTCTGGCGGATCAAGGGTGACAAGCCGCTCCGGATGAACTTTGTCAACTTCGATCTCCATGGACCCGATGCCAACGGAAGCTGTGTGGAGGACTATCTGAAGATCTACAACAGTGAGGTGAGTATCGTTGGCTTAACGAGAAGGTATGAAGATAAGATCCTGAGTATATAATCCTAAAACTAAGAATAGGTGACCCCGATTATGGAGTTTTTGAAATATATACTAAGGATTAACCCAACATTTTATAAGTTTGTGGTTTAAAGAATCTGCATTACCCAGATATAAGGGTGATTTATACAAAGATCCTAAGGATAGGATTCTAAAATTGAAAATAGGTGACCCCGAGTTACGTAAAATTGTATAAGTTTGTGGTTTAATTCACTAAAAAATTAGCATTCCCCAGATATATGGGTATATGGACTTATGTTTTTGGTTTAATTAACTAAAGAATCTGGATTACCCAGACTTAAGGGTGATTTATACTAAGATCCTAAGTATAGGATTCGTAAATGCATAATAAGTGACCTCGATTATGGATTTTTTTTAATAATTTGTAAAGGGATTATCAAAAATTTGAAAAAAAAGGGCCATTATAAATATTTACCCATTTTCAAAAACAAAAAAATTTTTATTTTTGCCAAAAACCCAAATCCCAATTTTCCACAAAAAAATAATTGTTTTTTTGGCCGAAACAATGGAAATATTGATCGCAATATAGATTGTCATACCTTTCTGAACTCGTTATTAAATTTCCAATTGATTGGCATTTAAATTTGGACATTTTAATTTTTGACCATTTTTCGCAAAAAATCATGATGTTACCCTTATAAAAAATGTGAAAATTGGCGAAAATTTTATTTTTTCAAAATCTCACGGAAAGTGTCATGAATTTAATTATTAAGTTGTAAGCTGTTCAAAACAGTATGAATTTTTGGTGTAGGTCCATATTTGGCCAAGTTATAGCAAAAAAATCAAAAGAAAAAGTCATATTTTTGTTGAACACCGAAATCCCGAATTTGCAAAAAAAAATAAATGTTTTTTCGCTAAAACAAAGGAAATATTGATCCAAATATGGAATGTCATACCTTTCTGAACTCGTTATTGAATTTCCAATCGATTGGCATTTAAACCTGGATATTTTATTTTTTGGCCATTTTTCGCAAAAAATCATGATGTCACCCTTATAAAAAATGTGAAAATTGGCGAAAATTTTATTTTTTCAAAATCTCGCGGAAAGTGTTATGAATTTAACTATTAAGTTGTAAGCTGTTCAAAACACTATGTATTTTTGGTGTAGGTCCATTTTTGGCCAAGTTATAGCAAAAAAACCAAAATAAAAATTCCAATTTTTGTCGAAAACCGAAATCCCGATTCCATAATCCCATGATATTTTAAATTCTTTTTTAAATATCAATCTATTTACCCTCATGTACACAGGATGCCGAACAGGTGGAACAGGGCTTTGGCAGCGAGCTGGTCTTCAATGGCCAGACTTCCGGGCACAATCACTTGGACTTCGCCACGGAGCACGTGTACTGTGGCAACGGCAAGCCGGACACCTACTACGCCAACGCCAACGAGGTGTACCTGAGGTTCCGATCGAAGGGCCTGGAGCAGCGCTCCGGATTCCAGGTGCAGGTGGGGCTGAACTCCAAGTCCGAGCGGCACTACGATGGACTGCAGGGAAGAGTACATCTCTCACAGACGGACGATTGCGATATTACCATCCGCGCGCCGGTCAATCACACGCTGAGTGTGTACTACAACGAACTGATTTTCGGCACCTACGACTGCCAAGCGGAATATATGGAGGTCTTCGACAGGACAAACAAGTCGCTGCAACGCGTCTGCTCCTTTGTGGACGTGGGCAAGAGCCTGTTCAGCGATTCGAATGAACTGCGGCTGCACATGAAGACCGGCTCGTTTTTGACCTCGCTGGATCTCACCTATCTGGCCAGTCCCGTGGCGAAGGGACCCGGATGCGGCGGCCAGTTCTACAACACCGAGGGCATCTTCGCCAATCCCTTTTATCCGGCCAATGTGCGGAATAACTCCGAGTGCCAGTGGATCGTCCGGGTGCCGAGCAACAACAATGTGCTCCTCAGTTTTGAAGGTTTATAGCGACTATATTTACCACTTTACTGACCATTAATATCTCCTTTCCTCTGCTTAGTTTTTAATCTTGGCTCCAAGACCACCTGTCACACGGACTACCTTCAGATCCTGGAAAAGAACGAGGCTGGAGAGGAGCTCGAGGTGAGGCGCTTCTGTGGCGAGGACAATCCGCGGTACTACAAGAGTCAGCGCAGCCAAGTAGTCGTCCGCTTCCACAAGACGGTCAACTACGATGGTGTCGGCTGGGTGATACGCTTCAATGGGGTATACTCCAACTACCAAATACCCGGCTACTTGATAAACCGTTGAAACCAACTCTTCAACTTAAGAAGCCTGCTAAACAAACGTAATTCTTAAATACTAATATTTAATTAATTTTTATTGTAAAGAATATATCTGAATAAATCCAATATTTCTGCAGGCCTAAAAAGCGTTTAAGGCCTAATTTTACCAAAAGTAAATCAAATAAAAAATAAAACTTTTTAAATTGCATTAAACGATTTCGAAATTTTTATTGGTATGGTCGAAAAAATATCAAAACATAAAAAAAGATATTTGTTTGGTATGAATAGAAATAATTGATTAAAAGGTGTTCTAGATTTTTGTCTATTACATTCTAGTCCAAATATATGCCGGTGAAAGCCTTTTAGTAAAATCTGTCATTCGTTTAAATTTTCAAACTTCTCGCGCCATATCAGCTGTTGTGAAATATCGATAGCTGTTCATATATCGTGCCTATTGCTGTCACAAAAGCGCCATTTTTTTTAAAGCTGTCAATGTCAATGAATTCTATTAAAAATCTATTAAAAATATCTATAATTAATAAATGAGCAGCGGAAACATGGAGCAAGAGAAAACACAAGATCCTCAGATTGACCGCACTTTCCTGCAGGAGGATTTCGGAAACTCCGCTAGTGGGGAGGTGAAAGAGAAAAGTTTGCCGAATACGGAATTCAAGGTAACCGAAGAGGAGCTAAAGTTCATTCGCGAGGCCAACGCCACAAAACAACCCGTTGCCCTGCTGCAGGAGTTGCTATCCCGCCGCGGCATCATGCCCACCTATGAGCTGCTCCAGACTGAGGGATCCGGTCCCCTGGAGAACTTCTGGTTTCGCGTCTTCTTCCAGTACAAGGATGTCACACACTTTGCCATTGGTTCGGGGCGCTCCAAAAAGACCGGCAGGCATGTGGCGGCTCGGCTGCTCATCGAAACCCTGACTGGAACAGCTAACAGTGCTCCCAAACCGCAGGCTACTGCAGAGTAAGTAGACCCAAGGAGATTTTCAACATTTCCCCTTGATATTTTTCATATATCGAGTTTTTCCAGGAAATGCAGTGAGTTCTTGATAACCGAACCGTTCATTTCGGGAAATTTAGCTGTTTTTTATTTCTATGCCAAAGGGTTTCTTTTGCTTTAAAAATATAAAAAAATATAATAGATTATAATAATATTACAAAACTAAACTGAAATGGAAATACTTGAACATTAAGTTTTAAAATTTAGATTAAATTATTTTTGTAACTCCATTTTTTTCAGAATCATCGATGAGCATTCGGTCCGCGATCTGAACGATATCTGCGTAAAACGCCGCTGGCCTTCCCCGGTGTACGAATCAGAAAACGGGAAGCCCGAGGAGCAACTGCACAGGATCGTCTGCCTGGTCCAGGAGTATAGCGAGGTGGGCACGGGATGGACCAGGAAGGCGGCCAAGCGGATGGCCGCCCAAAAAATGTGCACGCGTCTGCTGGGGGATCCTGGCAAGGATGGTGAGCCAAAGGGCCAAGCATCGCAGCAATCGCAGCAGAGCCCAAAGGCTCCAATGGGACCGAAAATGATCGGCTTACAGAAGATCTGTCTGAGGAGCAACAAGCTTGACTCGAAGAAACTGCTGGCCGAGATCGCTGTGGAGAATCAGTTTAAGGTCACCTACGTGGACATCGAGGAGACCACCTTTACCAACCAGTTTCAGTGCCTGGTCCTCATCTGTGGTCCTCCAGTGTGTGTATGTCACGGCAGTGGTACGTCGTTGGATGAAGCTCAGAAGGAGGCCGCCAGGAATGGCCTTGAATATCTGAAGATGATCATCCCTGGTGGCGAGAGTATTGAGGAAGCGATTGCCAAATCCAACTAGAGGAGTTAGCCCTTGAAAGAACTTTTTTTTCTTAAACTCCAATCGGTTGAAATAGGATTGGTACTGATTACTTTGTATAGATTACATATATATGTATATACATATGAATAATTCATACCGAATGTAAGAACCTCTCGGGAACCTCTTTTTTTTTAGTAAACCAAATACAATTTTCCCCTCTCGTTTAACCGGTATTTTCTTTGCAATTTTTTTTATTACCTGATATATATATATTTTTTTTTGAATTTCCAAAAAATAAGTAAGAAAACTAATTTACTATTACAATCGTGTTTATGGAGATTTAGGCCTTATCATCATTTCGGTGGAGATAAGTGAGATATTATAGTCGTAGGAATGAAAGGAGCCCCAGAGAATGCCGTATTCATTTTCAACAGCCACTTGGCCATCCTTATAGTATTTTCCATTGAGCGAACTGCAATTTCATATGAACAATTAATTATTAATTAATATTTTGATTTGAATTTAATATTTGTACCTTGTTGCACATTCATTGTACCACCAACCTCCAACGTGAGACTCCGCACATCCTGATGTATCTTTATCAAATGTACCGAACTCTTTGTTCTCGTGGTAACTTAATGAGTCTCCGGCTGTACCAGAATATCTCCCCAACGGTCTGAGCTCATACGATTCTACCTCACTGCCTATTTCGAAGTCATCATAATGAGCGTAGCCAGTGGATCCATCAACTTTCGCAAGGGAAATGTATAGTTCATGTGGTCGAGACTGCGTTAGCAAGTGCATTTTTTCAAGTCCAATAAAAAATTCGCCTTTAAGATCTCCGAATCCATTTTTATAGTCCTCCCAGGTTCGGTTAAAGTCCACGGATCCGTCGAAACGTCTCTGAATTACCGTCCAGCCCGATGATGGCGAAACACATGACACCTCAAAGGGTTCCATTCCACGCGGCTTCACTTGGTAAACGCCATTCGAACCGCCACTGGGACATGTTTCTGGATAATGTACCTGTTCCGCAGATATCGTTTTCATAAAAGATTTGATTTGATCCTTTAGTTCAGTTATAGTTCTTTCTTCGTCGGCTCTTTCGGATATCGTTTTCTGAAGAGACTCGATATGATTCCTTAGGTCAGAAATCTGATCATCCTTGATTTTGATTTGAATCTCGGAAAATTCCAACTGATTTTGGTTTTTTCTGTTCATCTCAGCGTTCAGATCGTCAGATCGATTAAGCTCTACGAAATGATCGAGAAAGAGTAAGAAAATTGAAAAGCTATAACACTTACACTTACTCTCATTTGAATATCTCTGATGTAAATCTGCATCGGACTGAGATATAACCAACCAAAAAAGAGACGACAGAAAAATCACTATAGATCGCGATTTCATTGTATTTAACATCTGAACTATAGCAAAGTCGACTTAGAACTGAATTCATATAAAAAATGTACCTGTGATATAGACTGTCTATATATACACTCTTTGCGAATGTAAATATATATAGTTATATTACACAAATGTAGTTATGTGTATATATTAACTTGAGATAAGAAAACATTTTTGTAAAACCAAAATGTAATATACAAAGTAATACAAATAATATGTAAGTATATTCTCTTATAAAAATGTGTGTTACAAAAACGTAACATAAATATTTTTAGTTCACATTTTAAAATTATTAAAATTAAAACCTAACAAATTTTTAAAAAATAATTTATTCGAAAACTTTTAACGATATATATCGCACTCGCAACGTTCACCAACACCTATCATATTTCGCCGATATCGATGAAAGTTATCGAATGGTGTGGGTTCGCACATTTTTACAAATTTACTAACAATTTACAGCATTTACGTGATGTTATTGCCAGCAGACCGTTTGGAACACCATAAGACCAGTTTGGAGCAACAGCTGAAGCTATTGGCCACCAGCATAAGGAGCTATCTAGCGCTAAAAGCAGCCGAAACACCTGAATTAGCAAATCGAGCGAACCGCTTGTGGGAATTGAGTCAACGATATCGCCTGGTCAAGGGGTAAAAACTTAATTTAACCAACTTTAACGAGGCTAATATATTCCCATAATGCAGTACCAATCAAGCTGCCACTTTTGCCCTGCTTTCTGTGTGCCAGGATGTTTACCAAAGCCTGCAGGACAGCATGTAAGTGACCCAATCCCCGCCAGAAATTTTCGCTTACTATGATTACCTGCCATTCCACAGACTGAAACTAGCGTATGAACTAGCCCAGATATCCGCCCAAGTAGCCGACTTCGAGACCGCCTGCCTGCAACTAAGTCAAGAGCAAAGCCAAAGTCAAAAAACGCCCACAAATCTAATAGAATTTCGGAATTTCCTGGAGGAATCCCTCAAGCTGCTGCAGCATCAGGTCAAATATCTGGAGCTCCATCTTCGCCAGCTGCAACCCAAGTTTCCGGCTCCGGAATCCTCGCTGGAGACCTTCAGATCCGATCTTCAACTGCCTGAACACGCTGAAGCACGGATTTCACTGGGACTGGCCAAAATCGAACGGCTGGCCAGTTTTCCACTCATTCTGTAGTTTGTTAGTAGCAGTTTCTTAGTTGTATTATTATTCCATCTGTAAAGCAAGAAATTTCCTTAAGAATCGTTATCTATATTTAATTATCTGTTTAGATCTATCGCCTTTTAATTGTGATTTAAATGTTGTTCCTGAAAATAAATACATACAATCCTCGCTTATAGGTGAAAAACAAATAATATTGTTTATCTGCACTTTGTAATTTTGAATTTATAAATGGTTTATCCTATTTTTGGTAAAACCCTTTTATCTATTACCCTATAATGAACATTATAAATAAACTTATGGGAGTTTTCTTTATAGGATTAAGTACAATCTTTCTAAGTACAAGGCTTTGAATAAAAAAAAAAATTATGTTTTTGGGAATTTCATAGGATTCTTGTATACTTTTAAATTGCATTATTAATAAAACTTGTTTTTGTCTTCCGCTATTTGGATTTCTTCTGCAGAACCATATCAACTTTATATTTTGGACATTGAAGACTTTTAAATGCTGAACGAAATACACTAACTAGTTCTGCAATCTTTATATTTCTGTTATGAACATTATTAAACAAAAAACCAAACGTTTTCAAGCATTTCATTTAAAGAACAGCCTGACTTTTCTAGGAAAATCGATGACACCGAAAAACTTCCATGTGTTTCTCACGATTCCAAGCCATCCGAAGTTATTTGTTGATCTCAAAAAAGGCAATAATTTTAGTTCAATGGCAGATAAGGCGTGGATTTCCCGGGGAAATCCTTTATATACCACTTGCCATTAACTTTTCTTGGCAATTTTCACTGGGCACTCAACAAAAACACAAAAACAAAAAAAGAAGGTCCAACAAATGAAACCAAAACACAGCTTTGATTGGTTTTTCGTTCCGTACAAAGGCGCTCTCCAATGCTCTCGAGATTTATTTAAAACACATTTTGGCTGATTTCTGGCGAATTAGGTGTGTATTTTCATTTGTTTATAACGAATATTCAGCAGCAGCCTCCCGCGGATTTCCTCGTCATTTTCTCGATTCGCTCCGCAAAAAAGCCGCGTGCAAAAACAGTGTGTAAGAAAGGTCTGCAAAAGGAAAGGGTAAATGCGGATTAGAAAGATGGTCTGGGAATGCCCGAGATCAAGACTCACCCTCTCGAGTGGGTCGCCAATTAGCGCAGCCTCCTGGCTTCGCGCTCGGACTCCAAAAGGGTCAGGATGTCGCCCTCGCGAACGGGTCCCTTCACATTCCGGATGATCTGGCGGTTCTGCTCGCCGAGGAACTCCACTTTCACCTGGGTACACTGTCCCTGGGAACCGGTGCGGCCCAGAACCTTCATCACGCGTGCCCAAACAACTGGTTTGTCCATGTTAAATCGCTAAATTCGCAGAGAATTCACGTGCAAGTTGCGCTTCAATTGACAGCCGCAAGCAAAAAGGAAGTTGCTCGGTTATCGGTGCGGCGACGTGAAGTTGGCTGCGCTGCGAGCGGTGCGATAGGTGCGATTAATGGCGCTGCCAACTATCGATTGAGGGCCGCGGGCCTGGGCTATAAAATAGCTAAATCTTAAATTTTAAATTATTTAATTAGGCTGTCTATGTGGTGGGCAGCCAAATTTCATTTTTTATAGTTAAACTATATCAAATATTTGTTCAGTTTATGCCAATATCAGCTGGTCTTATCAAAACAAAACTGTGTATCCGTTATTATATATATTAAGGAACTACTAAATGTATAATTACAAAATGTATTACCATTAAATAGCCAAAAATGCAAGTAAATCTGCAAATTGTTTTTAATTTTATTCAATTAATAGCCATCAAAATAAATTCCAATGACCAATTTTTGTTTAAGCTACCCAGCTTTTCAAATTTTGTTTTCAGTTTGAACTTGTACATTTTGGTTTCATAAAAATAAATAAATCAAATAACTAAACAGTGTACCATGTTTTATTTTTGGATTAATCCAATTGATTTTGAATAAATAGCTATTTTTCTTCTTTTAAAATCGGCATACTCACCTAAAACAGCCGAGTTGGCAGCACTGTCACAAGTAAATATCGATAGAAAAATAGTGCTGAACGGCTATCTATCGATAGAAAAAGAGTGCTGTAAAATGCCAGCAGTACGTTTGCCACCGGCTTGAAATGGTTTTCGGCTAGTAAAATCGTGTAATAAAGTGTAATTTCGTTCTCTAAAAATACTCGGTCTTCTAGTTTTCCGTTCTTTAAGTGAATAAAATTTAAATACCCGAGCACTGACAGTTGTGGCGTTTTACAACACCACCCGGCCAAGCAGAGTTGTCGACGCGAGTGAATGTCAACAAAACAATGCAAATATTCATTTAATCAGTTAAATCGAGTGTGAGCAAATGCTTTGCAATTTATTTAAGGCCATGTCTTATTCATGGTTTGCGATCGGACGCCGGGTGAGTGGCTCAAACGGGCGGCCAAGGCGAAGTTCGAGGGCCCCGTCGCGAGGGCCTGGCAACCCTAGACGTGGCACCACGTAGACATTTGACAGTGAAAGTCGTGCGTCGCCTTCGTGAAACTTCGGCTTCTGTTGCCGCTATTCACTCTTTCATTTTCACTCGATCGCGAAGGTTGTGTGTGCGTGTGCGTTTTTTCCCCAGCCGATTTCCCAGCCGACTTTCCGTGTGTGTGCCGCGCATTCAGCTGCAGCCCAGCCCCGAATAAGAAGAAAACGACGGCCGACAAGATGAGGCATCTGATGTTCCTAATGCTGATGGTCCTGCCCATCGTCATCTGCACCTTCTCCTCGCGTAAGTAACTCCCCATATTTCCAAAACCAATCTCGGTGCCCTCGCGATAAATAACAATCGGCGGGGGAGGGGGGCGCACTTTATACGGCTACGTGGCACACTGCCGACGCATCTCCATTTGCTACGTGGATTATACCATTCGGAACCTCAATATCACCGTAAATCCTCTGTTCTTATCGTATTTCGGTGGTTTTCATTCATCTTCGGTGGCCAAATTTTCATCACACACTCGGAAACTGTTGAGTTGGCATGACCCCCCCTATAGCCATCTCGCTCTTACTCGTGATTTGGCCGGACTTCGAAGGCGATTATTTCGGTTGTTTTTCAAGATCAAGGCTTTAAACTCGGTACAATAGTGTTTTTAATGGTTTTCTGTATTATAGCCAAGTTTCACATAAATCGGTTTACTATATCCCATACTTGCCGTACAAATTTATGCGATTGATTCGCCATGTCAAGGTTTCAAGCTAGAGTCCAAGCCATCGTAGCATGTTTTATATAAATCTAATAACTAAATGACCTACTGGGGATAAATATATAAATAGAAGTCCCATAAAATCTTGAAAATTCATAACATACATAATGTCTACAACCAAACAATTGTGGTTTCTTAAAATATCATGCTTCCATACATTGCTCATATATACAAAATCAAGAGATTTACATTAGTTTAAAAGATATTACGAATACACCTTAAAAACACCTATTTAAAAACACAATTGCTATCCATTTTAAAGCCAACAAGTTCGGTGCCTATGCCGCCGAGCCCGTGGAGGACGACCTGGTCGATGTGGACGGTGAGGAGGGAGCCGTTACTGGCGAGGATGCGGAGGCGGACGAGGACAGCGACTCGGGCAGCAGCAGTTCGCCGAATGCGGACACCTATCTGCTCTTCACGAAGCCCCTGTACACGCCTGGCCAGCAGCTGGATCTGCCCGGCGGCAAGCCCGTCGAGTTCCTCATTGGATTCACCAACAAGGGAGCCGAGGAGTTTGTGATCGAGACGGTGGAGGCCTCCTTCCGCTATCCCATGGACTTCAACTACTTCATCCAGAACTTCTCGGCGGTGGCCTACAATCGCGAGGTGAAGCCCGGCTTCGAGTCGACCGTGTCGTACACCTTCCTGCCCTCGGACCAATTCGCCGGCCGTCCCTTTGGACTGAACATCGCCCTGGCCTACCGCGATGCCAATGGCATTCAGTACAACGAGGCTGTCTTCAATGAGACCGTTCTGATTTCCGAGGTCGACGAGGGCCTGGATGGCGAGACCTTCTTCCTGTACGTCCTGCTGGCCGGCATTGTGGTCCTGCTATTGGTCATCGGCCAGCAGTATCTGCTGGGCAGCTCCGGCAAGAGGAAGCGTGCCGCTGCCAAGAAGGTGATCGAGACCGGAACGGCCAACGATAGCACCATCGACTACGACTGGGTGCCCCAGGAGACGCTGCGGGCGCTGCAGAAGTCGCCGCCCAAGTCCAAGACGCCCAAGACCTCGCCGAAGCCAGGCAAGCAGGCCAGCCCAAAGGCGGCCAGCCAGCAGAGTCCCAAGCAGCGCAAGGTCAAGCGTTCCGCTGGTGATGATTAGGTTCCAATCCGCTCAAGACTGCACATATCCCAGCAACAACAACAACAAGAAGAAGAACACCAATTGAAGGCAGCAAGATCAGCCGAAGCAGCAACAGCAAAACCCATTTTCATCCTGTAGGGAGCAGAGCATACAGTTTCGTAATTAATTAGTTATGTATACATCATGTTCGAGATCATTTCTAGAAATACTATCATAATTTTTTTTTCGTCTATCGAGAGATTGTTAGTCCTTAAACGAATAACGAACCAACGTTTCCACAGATTTGTTTTAGAAATTTGAACTTTGAAATGCCCAACTGCACACATACTCCAAACACAACAAAAAAAAAACAGAAAAAAAACATACCAACAAAAATGAAACCTAAAGAAATTCTTTTGTGAAATTGTCTTCGTTTGTTGAAGACACATTATAGAGAGAGAAGAAGAGCAGCTTAAAGAATGAGCCGTCGAACTAAAAGAGGAATAACAAGCGAAAATGGAAGCGAGACCCATTAATTGAGGTGTAAGACAAGAAAACCTTTCAATTGTACGATACATTTAAATTAGTCCTATTATTACAAATCAATTGATGGCCTTTTGTGTTTAATTTTACGTTTGCCCCTTCCCATCCGATTCTAAACTTGATTGTCATTCTTTTTCTGTTAGGAACGAACGATGTTGGAGTGAGTTTTTTTTTTAGCTAGAGAAGTCGCAGAAAGTCGACCGATGAATAAAGAGAAATTTTCTTACGACAAAAACAAAAAACAACAATAAAATTTGAAAAAAAATATAAATGTGATGTCGTTTTTATTTGAGATAAGTTTTGGGAAAAACCAAAAAAAGGTTTTGCAAATACACATATATTTTTTGTTTGGGTGTGTACATTTTTGAAAAAATCATCAAAATTTTTGTTACACTTTTAACCTTCGATATTTATTAATTGTTTTTTGGGAGCACTGCTGGAAAAAAATAAAAAACAATTTTTTTTCACATATTTTCAATATTTTTTAAGGATGTTTGTATAACTTGTGTCGCCATCTGTCGGCGGAAATCTTTACTTTGCTTCATGGTTTTGCATCGGCTAAACTTTCCTTTTGGCAGAGCTTTTGGCGCTGTTATCACTTGCCAATTCAACAGGCCTGTTAACAGCGCTGTTAAGGACATAACTTGTTGTCCTGCCGCTGTTAAGGATTCGAATCGACCATTCAAACTCATTCGTCAACAGACTCTCGTGCGGTTCGGTTCTCAGCCTCTGAATTCAGCAACTCCAATCACAGTCGAAAGTCACTGGTCACTGGTTACTGGTCACTGGTCACTGGTCACAGTTTACAATCACACAGCTACTGGCTTTGGTATCCGGTTTTCGAAATATTTTCGAAAGTGCTGAACATATATTTTTTTTTGGTTTTTGTGCTAAGCTAAGAGAAATTGAATCTTGAATAAATAGAGCTTTGGCAGGTGAGCCAAAAGCGTTTCGAATACCGTTTTTCAATTCAATCTAACGACCCGAGCCGAAGTGAAAGTGTGTGTGGCAAATATTTGAATCCCATTTGCGTTCCGAATCGGCGAAGGATTTAGGGGAGAAAGCTTAAGAGACAGAGAAAACACCGCAGTCAAAGGTGAGTGGAGTGCTTGACAAATGTAAATATGGCGAATTCCAGCGTCGAAAATGGGACGATTTCCGACTCGGAGACCCGAGCGGCGGTTATGTTTGCAAAAACCAACCAAAATAAATCAGTCAGTGGGTCGCAGTTTAAGAAAATACGTTTTTCAATCTTTTAGCACAGTGGAATTTTCAAATGTTTCGA
This sequence comes from Drosophila prostipennis, assembly GCA_037075205.1. Taxonomy (NCBI): domain Eukaryota; kingdom Metazoa; phylum Arthropoda; class Insecta; order Diptera; family Drosophilidae; genus Drosophila; species Drosophila prostipennis. The sequence continues at coordinate 643,804 of JBAMCJ010004578.1, read as the reverse complement.
CAATTCGATTTGAATACATACAGTTTCCGAAAGAAACCGTTAAGAAAGCTTAAAAACGAAGTAAATAAGAGATTTTTTATAATATTTATTTATAATATCTGAATATCTAAGTGAATATTTTAAAATCTATCAATCAATTTGATTTAATCAATACTTCTTCCGAAAAAAACCATAGAAACATGCACTCTAAGTTTAATTTTTAATATTTAATTAGCATACAAAAATATCAAGAAATATTATGTATCATGTAAATAAATATTTTAAAATTTAAAAAATTAAGGTCTTAACTTTACTTTTAAAATACATGGCAGGGAAAACCACTTTTCAATTAACTTTTATATCATAATTGTTATTATAAACGTGACGATTAAAAAACTTGGCTTTTATTTAATTCAAATTCCTTAGGAAATGTAAATACTTGTTCATCAAGCATACGAAAGCGTCCTGCCAAATTCCTGGGCAATTATAACTTGCTTTAGAGAAAATCTGAAAAGAAATATTTGATTTGAAACATCCTTGGCGTAATATAAGCAATGAATTCATGAATGTCCTAGTGGGTGCGTTTGTGCACATGTTTGCTTATTTAGCCCAGCATTTGTTTGTCTGTCAACAAAATGGTTGACTTGAATCGAGTCGAGTCGAGTCTCGAGTCTCGAGTTTGGTTTGGTTTTCAGCCAACTTTGCTGGGGAAGAAAATGAAGTGAATTAATTACCTCTTCGGGCTTGAATTCGTAATTAATTCACTCTTGTTCCTGCCCGTCGTGTGGCTCTTTCTAATTCGACTTATAAATCATGTTGGATGAGCGGTGGAATTAGAGGACCGAGGAGAAAGGTGAGTTCCTTTCTGGCGGTGGTTCCAATTTGAAATGCAAAGACATTTTAAAGTCGCCCCAAATCTGGCCAAAAAGATACAAAATTCTGCTGGCAACTGAAGAGTATCAAATTTCACATTTTCAACTTTTTGGTCCCAACTGATGGACAATTTAAATACATAGTTACATATGCTGAAAATTATATTGGAATTTTGTTTGGGGTTTTATCGCATTCAAGCAAACTTTTCGGCTGCCAACGTGTTAACTTTTTAATGAATGTAAAATAGTTGCCGCAAAAAACTTTGCGCTTAATTGGAATTTAGTTTTTCCATAATTGTTTAAATTGTTTTTTTTTTGGTAATGCGAAAAAATAGTTATGAAAACATGTGGAAAAAATTAAATCAAAAGGAAAAAGTTTTTTTAAACAGTTTTTCAATATTTGTTGCAAACATACAAATTATTCTCATATTTATATTTAATTTTCATAAATGGATTTATCTTACAATTTTTTGAAAATAAAATGCATTTAAATTTAATAAAATAAATATAATATAAATAATTTAAATATTTTTAAATTTAAAACCATTTAAAACAATTATTTTATAATAATGTTTTATATTAATTTTTAATTATAATTGAAATACTAATTTTCCCAGTTGCGTTTTCTCTTTATTTTTTTCGTAATTTAGCCTAAAGAGTTGCTGTCACTTGTGTTTATTTTGGTTTTGCTTCTGTTTTGGTTTTCTTTTGGGGGATGGGGTGCAAATAATTTTCAAGCAATTTTACTTAATTGCCTTTTGCAGATAATAAATCATTTTCTTTGCAATTTGCGCCGACATCAAAAACCCGCACTTAAGTGGAGGTCTCCGCAGAATTCAGCAGCCACCTTCCATTTTTGTGTTGGCCTTCGTTCCGACCACCCCTTTTCACCCCCTTTTCACCCCCTTATCCCACCTCTTCATCCCCTCCTCATCCACTTTCACCCACTTTCACTCGCTGCTCAATCAGACCTTAAGATGGCCTTAGTTGGTTGCTCCTTTTTTGTGTGACGCTATCTGCTTTTTGCTAATTAACTTGGCTTGTTGCCTGTTGCCACAAATACAAATATCCCCAACACACACACACACACTAGCACACTCTTAGGGGAAGAAAGAAAGTGTGCCTCACACACACACATAGAAAAAGTTGAATAAGCTACGTTTTGAATTTCTTTGGAATTCGAAAATCTCATTAAAATGTTCGCCAAGTCTCAAGGAAATGGGAAAAATCGAGCGGGGAAAACCCTTTCGTCAACGCCTCGAAAGGTGTGTCCTGGGCCAAAAATTGATTGTAGTTGACATTTCATTGTTTTTTTTGCTGGGTTTTATTTACAAAATAATAATAATAAAATTTGTTTACGTTTGCGTTGCTTTAACAAATATTTGTGCTTAATTTGCATAATGATATGTAAGGAAAAGCAGCCGAAATGATATATTAACATATTTATATATGGCTTGTGATTCAGGAATATTTTCATTGGCTTAAAAACAGCAGAGGAAATGGCTAACAAAATAGAACAATTAAGGAAAAGCCAATCGCAAAAAGAAAGTAGCAAAAAGTGATTGAAAAATGGTCGATGAAGACAAGAAACTAAGAATGAAAAATCGATTGACGCGAAGAAAACTGAGTGCCGAAAGAAAATTCGAAAAGACTAGGAAATTGAAAAATGACAAGCGCAAAGAAAAGATAAAAGAAGAAAAAAGGTGAAAAAAATTATGAGATATGAAGAAATTGGAAAACACCACGAAGAAAAACTGTTAATTAAAGAATGGAAAAAATTGTCTTAAAAAATGTTTCAAATTTCACATTACACTTCGATTATAACTATAGGATTTAATAAAAAGTAGTATCTTAAGTTAACAGAAAAATATCTACCGAAAAATCCGAAATTCAGCCATTTTCCCTTGCCGATTTACCATTATGTACCGCACTGTAGTCGAATTGAAATATGAAATTATAATTGTATTTGCATACTGGGAGAGCTAACACAAAAGATTTCCGAAAAATACTCCCAGACAAAAGTTCCCCAGATGGATCAAGGCCCCCCCTTTAACTCCCCCCACCCCTCACCCCCCTCACCTATGACCCCCAAATCCCGAAGCTCTCCAAACATGTGCGATGACAACATTTTCCACACCCGAAACAAGAATGAAAAATGATAATTAAATAACAACTAACAGGCGGAATGTGCGGGTTGGGTATGGAAAAGCGAGGAAAGGCGAGGAAATTCCGGCAAAAACGCGGTGTGAGTTGAGGGTTAAGGGCTGAGCTTGTAATTCACTTGGCTGACCAACTAAAGTTTCTCCTACAGAAAATTCTGACCAGCACTTGTCAAGGATAAGAGGAAAAACACAGAGGAAAACTAGTTTAGAAAGTCTTAAAAAATATCTTCGTGGTCCAGAAAATAATAATAAACTATTTGACTTATAAATTAAATCTTGGAAAAATGTAATTGACTTGATTTGCAGAAGTTTAGTTTTGCTTTCATTTGGACACCTGAAATAAATGTGTTTAAATATTAAATGTCGTAGAAATTAAAAACTTTTCTTTTTAAATTTTTTTAACAGATAGATTTTTTTATCTGGATTGTAAAATTGTAGTAAATACATTACATGCACTCTTTAAGAAATACTAAAAAATAAATGTGTTAATAAAGAAGCCGTAATAATCATTAAAATCTTTTAATCAAATTTTGTAAACATATTTTGTTTTTAATATGACTTAAGATTATCGTATTTTATTAAACTTTTTTGGCTACATTAAAAAATTATAACAAAAACAGAAATACAAAATATCAAAGTTATACAATAATTATTAAGTTTTGGAAGAAATAATTCTAAAAGGATTAAAAATAGAATTTCTTAGAATTTCGCAGGAAATTTAAAAACGAGTTTTTAACCATAAATATCCTTAGCAGTGTCGCAAAAACTGGGTAATAGGGGGTTAAGGCCAGGGGACAGCTGGGTGTTAAGGGGGCTTCGGAAGACCTACAAGTAAAGTGGAGTAAGGCAGCGTAAAGTTAAGCAGAGACGACAACTTTTTTTGTGCATGATAACGACAACAACACAACACTAATGGCCATGTATGTATGGCACGACTCAAACACGTGTGCCTGTCTGTGTGGCTTTCTTCTGCTGTCTGTATGTGTGTGGCTTTCCCCCCCTGCACATGTGTGTGTGACAGGCGGCTGTCATTTGTAATGCGCTACGCAACAAGAAAAAGAAAAAGAGAAGAAAAGAGTGGAAAAGGAAAGGGGGAGGCAAAAGGAGTGGCAAAGAAAAACGAAGGGGAAAACTATTTCCCGACATTCGGATTCCTCGTGAGCGGAAAACAGAAAAACCCCTAATGATCCAACTACGGAAAACTGGAATAGTTGAAAACAACAATTAGGTGTTTAGCAACCGAAAGGATAACCAAGGCATCCAGGCATTAAACAACTTTTGACATTTTAAACAAATTGGTTTGGCTTCTCCCAACATTTCACTATTTGTTTTTGCTGCCAAAAGGTTATTAAAATCCTAATTAAGTAAACATATATCTTTGTAAATGTTTGTTATCCGATTTAAAGCTTAATATACAAAGTCCAGAAATAAATCTAATATTTTTTAAAAATAAATAAAGTCAAATAATAAATAATTATTAGGGACTCAGTGTTAAATATATAATTTTTGCTTTATGTTTTACATTTTTTTAGATTTTTATGTCAAGCTGTTCTGTGTTATTTGTGCTACTTCCCGTTTTTTAGTTTTAAATTATATTGATTTAGATTAAATTAATTCAAAATTGTTGACTGCCATTTAAGAATTATTTGATAAATCTTTTCGAACTATTTTTGTAATAAACTACCTAAGAAACCTAAGAATATTTCTGTTTAATTCGTGTGACTTAAATTCTTTAAAAAAATTAGTGACAAAGTCAGCTTAGTTCTAAAAAGTGATACTTTTAAAGGGCTTTTTTTAAGCTAAATATAAATATAGTGTTTGCATGGCTGGGAGGGTCTGCTGGCTATACCCTGTTGAATTCCATAACAAAACAGTAAAATATCATGTCTCGAAACAATAACTCACACATATACACACAGAGAAAAGCGGGTAAACAATGCCATTGCCTGAACAATTTCAAAGGCGAATGGGACCGAGGATGCGAGGATGTGGGAAGGGGAGGATTCGAGGGGCGAAAGGCAAAGGGAATTGTTGTTTGTCACCGCTGCCTTTGCTGAGCGAGAGCAATATTCATAAATTTTTGAAATAAATGTTTACAGACACTTTGCACGATTTCGCATTTTTTTTTTGCATTTTTTCCCCCTCTTTTTCCCTTTTGTTGTTGCGCAACGCACTTGATGCAGATGAGATATATCCCTGAATGGCGGGAAAAATAGCTGTATGTGTGTGTGTGTTAGTCTAGCTCATCTGCATAGGTGAGTGTACAGATGTGTGTGTGTGTCAGGTTGGCAGATAGTTCATTTACTCATTCATGCCCCTTCATTTGCATCCCGCATGCGAATGCACGGCTCTTATTTGCAAGAGTTTCCACATTTACACACACTTTTCCCCACTTTTCCCCACTTTTCGCCACTTTTCACAGCCGTCACATCGAATCGCAATCAGTTATCAAGCGGCAGTTCCGCAACTCGACATCAAATTAAATCGTCAACTTGACTTATGGCGAAAGGCAATTGGCGAAGAAGGTGCTTTAAGTACATTATTTTAACAATTTATTTTGACTACCTACATTTTTGATAATATTTTTACAAATGTAATAAATGATTGGTATTTTTTGACCATTAATCTGCACAAATATATATATTTTTGATCATTTGTAAATTCTTGAATAAGAATTTTAGGTGTTGATATATTTTAAATATTTTTTAAAATTTTACAATTCATTTAAACACCCAAATTTACTGTTTTTAATGACATTTCTATATTCCACAATTAATCTGCAAAAATATATATTTTTATCCATTTTTTAAATTGTTAAATTAGAATACAAGGTATTAACATATTTTACATATTTTGGAAAATTTAACAATTTATTTTACTATCCAAATTCCACTTTTTGAAAATTCATAAATTAAAGGTTTTTATTGCCAATTAATATATTAATATTAATATATATTTTTATTAATTTTTTAATATGTTAAATTAGAATACATAGTTTACATATTTTGGAAAATTTAACAATTTATTTCACTATCCAAATTTTCTGTTTTAAATGTTATTTCTAATATTCCTTTGAAAACGTCACTTTTAAAAAATAATAAGATGTGGGATTTATTGCCAATTAATCTGCATATAATTTTATTCATTTATAGTTTCAGAAAACAATACAAAATAAATGTACAAAAAAATATTAATGTATTCTAACTAGAATATTTACAAAACTAAGGTCATGTTTACCCTCCGCAGTCTCCTTTTCAGATCCCTTTGAATTTATGTTGTAATATAATTATTTGTGTTTGTTACTGCTCTCCAAAATCAACTTGGCCCCCCTCTAATCTCGGGTATTTTTCAGGAATATAGAGATATGGATAGTGAGAGCGGGGCAAAAGCTCAAAGGGAATTTCCGGGCGAGTCCTGTGCATATTTCATAAGGATTGCACACCGAGAGCAGCGCAGCATCAATTAAACACTTTTCTACCATGGCTAACACAAAAATGAAAATAAAAGAAGTATGTACATATAAAGAACTAGGGGAAAAGTGGCAGCAGTAGGACGGGTAATAAAATATTTACAAAAAATAAAAGTGCCGGACAGCAAAGTGAGCGCTTTCTCGTTAAGCGAAAGAGACGGCGAATGGATGGTGAGAAAGAGACGGGGCCAAGTGCCCTTTGCACGCAGCGGGGGTGCGAAAGAGAGGGGGCGAGCCAAGCGGGTGGAAAAAAGGGAGAAAGAGAGGGAGAGAGAGGGAATCAATGTTCAAGTGGACTGAGCTACATAAGTGCATCCGTTGAGCACTGCTCCTTGAACATTTTTTAGCTGATTCGTTTATGCTATTTACCCGACTTCCACTGCCAAGTGCACAATTTTGTTCCACTTTTGATACCCTGCAATTGAGTTTTAGATGGGGAATATGCGACTTGTTGTCTTGGTGGTTATTTTGAGACTTATGCACTTTTATAACCATCTTTCAGATAGTTTTAGCATTAAATTAAATACATTTTTAAAATATTTTAGCTCATTTAATTTGTTTGTTTTAAATCTCTTATCATAATAATAGTCTTTTTACATTTACATTAGAAATTCTTAGATTAAATTCTTAAATGTTCATGAATTATGGAAAAATAAAATAATACATTTTTATAATAAATATAAGAACAATATCAAAAAAAAACCTCCCAATATAAGAAATTTATTAAGGAACAGAATACAAATAATTAAAAAAATTAAGACTTAAATTTAAATAAACTTAACACTAGAACATAATTTTACTTAAGATACATATATTGATAGTTTATATATTACTTCTCATTAATAGTGCTAGGTATGCAATAGTCGGAATGTCTAAAACTAGCTGATGGCTGTTCGCCCAAAAAGGGGGCGGAGTTAATTCGATTAGTTGAAGGAGATCGAGGAGCTGCAGGAAATGCAATCCATTTGTAGCCTACTTTTTCGGGGCGGCCTCATTACAGTAACATTTACATTGGGTTTTCGCCTTTCTCCTTGATGGAAAACCGAAAACTTGATTTGTTGCCTACATTTTGGGGGCCACACTTGATTTGTAGCTGCTGTACGATTTTTTCTGCGAATCTCTGCGTTGCCTTTAACCCAATACCAATCCCGTTTAGCCCAATTCGTTTTTGGCCAGATTCTTTTATGGGCTTTAAGTGGCCATTAGTTTTCATTTACAAATGTTTTTTTTCCTTCACATGTATGTAGAAATGGTCAGCCCGCAGTTATTTGCTTAACTTCAAACAAAAGTCTGTCTGAAACGACACCAATTAGCCGTCGAGGAGGGAAAAAAACGGGAGGAGTTTTGCTCTTAATTTGCCGCTCTGTATTTTTTTCCTTTTTTTTTTTTGTTCGTTGGGTTTGCTTGGCCCTTTTTTAATTACACGTTGTGTGTGGCGAAGAGTCCTTGTGTGGCTGGCCAAATATTTTACGCTTGATGTGGCAGCAACAAAGGCAATAACTAGGCCCAAAAATTGGCAGCAAACTGGGAAAGAAATTAAGAAAAATAGATATACCACATTTGTTAATTTTCTTATTATTAGAATAAAATTCTTAAAACCAAAAGTTTTTTTTTATTTTTTCTACAATATTAAGCTTGTAAACTTATATTTGGTAATCTTCCACGTTTTCCTTTACTTTTTCCTCTTTTTCGGTGCTTAAAGGAGCGTGAACAAGTACTGTTCTTGGTTTTCATCTTCTTGAGTGGAAGGGTTCTTAAGTTCAGAAGTTGCTTAGTTTGAGCATTGGGTTTTTTTCTGATTTTATTACTAACTAATTTAAAGGGTTTGTATCCTAGAATTTTTATGAAATAAATTGTTTGAAAATACTTTGAATATATTTTTTCGCGTGATTTTGAAAAAAATAAATTTTTTGCCAATTTTCAATTTCTTTATGAGGGGTCACATCATGATTTTTTACAAAAAATGTAAAAAAATTTAAATTTCCAGATTTAAATGCCAATCGATTGGAAATTTAATAACGAGTTCAGAAAGGTATGACAATCCAAATTTGGATCAATATTTCCTTTGTTTCAGCGAAAAAACCTATTTGTTTTTTTTTGCAAATTCGGTATTTCGGTTTTCGATAAAAATAGGAATTTTTCTTTTGATTTTTTTTTGCTATAACTTGGCCAAAAATGGACCTACGCCTAAAATACACACTGTTTTGAACAGATAACTAAATAATAAATAAATCCATGACCCTTTCCGTGTGATGTTGCTAAAATAAAATTTTCGCCAATTTTCACATTTTTTATAAGGGGTTGCATCACAATTTTTTACAAAAAATGGCTAAAAAATAAAATGACCAGGTTTAAATGCCAATCGATTGGAAATTTAATAACGAGTTCAGAATGGTATGACAATTCATATTTGGACCAATATTTCCTTTGTTTCAGCGAAAAAACGTATAAGCTTTTTTTGCAAATTCGGGATTTCGGGTTTCGACAAAAATAGGAATTTTTCTTTTAATTTTTTTGCTATAACTTGGCCAAAAATGGACCTACACCAAAAATTCATACTGTTTTGAACAGCTTACAACTTAATAATTAAATTCATGACACTTTCGGTGTGATTTTGAAAAAATAAAATTTTCGCCAATTTTCACATTTTTTATAAGGGGTTACATCACAATTTTTTACGAAAAATGGAAAAAAATTAAATTGTTCAGGTTTAAATGCCAATCGATTGGAAATTTAATAACGAGCTCAGAAAGGTATGACAATCCAAATTTGGATCAATACTTTCATTGTTTCAGCCCAAAAAACTAATTATTTTTGTGTGGAAAATTCGGTATCTGGGTTTTTGGTAAAAATAGGAATTTTTCCTTTTTGTTTTTTTGGCCAAAACTGTTTTTTTTAAGTGTGCTGCATGAAAGGACTTTTCATTGCGCTCAAACCGGGGACCTTGATAATTTGCGACCTTGAAATTCCACACCAGCAACCAGTTTTCCCCTCCTTTTTTCCTGCACTCGTTAAGCTGAGGGCGTGGCACATCCCCCAATGGGATCAACTTTTATGTGATTGTGATTTTTTAATTGCTTTGTTTGGCCGCCAAAAACAAAAGGGGGTTGAAGGGGGTTAGAAGGAGGCAGAAAGGGATTAAATTTTTTACACCCATTGTCATGCGTTCGGCAGATAATCAGCTTATTACATTTCATTTTCAGGGCGTTTGTTGTTGTTTTTTCTTTATTTTCAATTCTTTTTGCATCCGCAAACAATGGTCTAAATTGATTTTAACTCCCTGCAGCCCCTTGGCTCGTTCTTGTCCACAATCAAGGCTCTGCAAATATCAACTTGCAACTTGTTTGCTCGAAACTTTCATTGAACATTGCATACTTATGGCAGGCGCTTTGATTGGCTTAGCTAGTAGCTGCTGCCACCCACTTTTCCTCTCTGGCGGGAAAAGCAATTTCCATTGGGGCGAAATTGCACAATGTGTAACTCTCGGCGGGCCTATGCGGCGTATGCTTGATGCTTACTAGCTGTACTTCCTACTTATCAAGTATACGCCGCATGGGCATTAAGTAAAATTCGTTGTAAAACGTTCTTACAAAAATAAATAGGAAAAATATCATTGCTTACAAATTTTATTGTCAATAATTCTGCATAAATACATAGTTTTTAAAAATTTTAAATAAATCAAAATTAATAATTATTTATTAAACAATTATAACTTAATAAATTAGAGGTATTTATGCCTGTTAAACTGTAAATGCATTTTTTTGTATTATTTGTAATTACAAATTTATTAAGTTTTAGGTATTTATTGCCAAATATCCGCATAAATAATATAAATACTCTTAATAGTTAAACATTTTTTTTTTTTAAATGGAATAAATTATAGGTAATAATTACCAATTAATCTGCATAAATAAATATTTTAAATAAATATGATATTTTCAAATTAAATAAATATTTTAGTGAATTAAAAACTGGATACAAAAATGTTCTGCTTTTCGTGGAAAAATGTCGAAAATGTCCCGCGTTATGTGTCCAAAATCTGCAGCTCATCTTTTGTTCCGCCAAGTGCATTGAAAATCTCTCGGGCTGCTTTTCCTTCATCCCCATCCCCATTCCCGTCCTTTTCCTCCTCCTTTAACTTCCGCTGCATCCCATTGTCCACTTTCTCCTTTGGTTGCCAGCTAAACGAATTTTATGACTAGGCTTCCGGTTTCTGCCATTTTTTTGTTGAAAAACTTTTGAGGGGGTTGGGGGAAAAAAAAAGAGGCGAATTGAAAGAAATTGGAATTAAAAAGAATTATGCACAGCTTAGCGGTACTTAGTAAACTCGGAAAATTTTATAGTAGGATAATAAAGTTTTCAGAGAAATTAAAGTTCGATTGTCTCGAAACTATTAAAGTGAAGTTTTAGAAAATAGTTTGTAATTTTCTTACTGATCCCAAATGGTGAATAATTAATAATACTAATAGAATTATTAATAGAGATCAATCTATTTTCAAATTTTACTATCAAGATATTCGAATTTTCTTTGTTTTATTGGGCTTAATGGCTCGCAAGTTTAAACAATGAATCTCCCTTCGTGGCCATAGAATCTATAACTATTCTGCCTTGGTTTTTGCAAAATGTTACCCACTTTTCAGCTAAATCCCCCAGGTGAATGCCGGCACTCCGCTTTTATTGCCCATGGGATCATTACACCAGAGAAGAGGAGGGCTGGCTAAAAATTGGCAAAATATATTGAGTGCCTTGTGGAAGCATCTGCGGTCTGGTCGGATGATTTATAGACTGTGTGCATGCATAGCTCCCTTTCGGGTCAAAAGGGGGGCAAAAGTAGTGCTGCATCGATGGACCAAAAAAAGCGGAGGAAAAAAAAGAAAGGGAAATTCAGGAAAACAGGAAGGCAAAGTGAAAGGAAGCGGCCGACAGGCAGCCGGGAAAAAGGCAAACAAAAAATTGCAGCCGGGCAACAATATTTTCACTGCATCCCCCGAATGCAGGCAAAACAATCAACGCACTGCGAGTTTGTGTGTATGTGTGTGTGTGTGTGTGTGTTGGCCAACTTGGGTGTGGCCAGAAAACTAAGGCTTTAAACTTCTAGCTTAAATGCGAAGAAATGGGATTAAAGAGTGGGTTCAATTGGGTTCTATAAGCTTTTTATTAAACAACTATTAAAAACAGGGTAAAAATAGCAGATAAATATTTAAAATAATAATTAGAAATACTAATTTAAATAATATTCTTTTTAAGATATTATAAATTTATTAGATATTTATTAAAATAATTATAAATAACATTCTAAATAAATATGGAAAATTATTTTATTAAACAACAATAAAAAGATAAACAGCAGATAAATATTAAAAATAACATTAATTTAATTTAATGAATTGGTGTTTCAATTTAAATGTTTTTAAGTTTTGAGCTACATTTTTGTTAAAATAAATGAAACAACAATTAAAAGAGGGCAAAGTAAGAGGTTAAAAAACAAAGCAGATAAAAATTAAAAATCACATTAAGAAATATCAATATAAATATTAATTATTTTCTTTGATTTTCCCAGCAGAATATTCTTACTTACGTTCTTACTAAAAATAAATATTATAACATGCTAAATAAATATTGGATATAATTCATTGGAAATACAAATACATGATATGAATTAATTTTGTATTTATGTACGTATAATTTGTACGTTTCGTGTTTTCTCAGCTGTCTGGCAAATTCGTTGCAATTTTCTGGCGTTATATATAATTCAGATGTGCACGAATACACACACCTATGATGGCCGCGGTGCGGTCCTTTTTCCGTTTCCGTTTCCTGTCCGCTGGCGTTTCCATTATGATTTCTATTATTCGCAAACTCGGCACAAAAATTGCGCTGAAAATGAAATGAAATAAAGATTCAGCTTAGGAGGAATGATGATGATGATGATGGTGATGGCGATGTCGGAACGCTGGGGACCCGCACATCTGGAGTATTTATGGGCGTGGTGTGTATGCGAGGCCATAAAGCGCACATGGCCCCCAGGAGTAAGTGGTCAGCTCGGGAAAATGGTAACCTCGGAAGCTGGGAAACTGCAGAAGCAACGAAGGAAAGTAACGAAAGCCAGGAGTCTGACAGGTGACGAGAAGGATGAAGGCTGAAGGACATTGGTGGCCAATGGCCAATGGCGATTTCCTTGTATCCTTAACCCATGACGCCAAACAGCCAAGCAGGCAAACAGCCACTCCGGCTATGGTGATTCTCCCCCTCCGATATATCTGTCAATTAATGACCCATTTGGCCAGCCAAGGGTTAAGGCCTGCGCTCGCTTGGTGGCTGTTTCTATTTAAGGAATTGCTTCTGCTATTTTTTGTTCCACCCATTCAACAGGCACACACACACACATAGCGCACATAAAGGGGGTCTAAGGGTCCGCAAATTGGTCTACCCAGTAAAAAAAAGTCTTGGGAAAATGTACAATATATTAATTATATTAATAATAATATAAAATAAAACAAAATTTAATTATTTAAAAAAAGTAGCTGTAATTCCTGCTAAATATATATTGTAATAATAAAAAATATTAATAATAATAAAAAAATGTATTAACCGTGAATTTTATCGGCAACATTTAGTTGTTTAAAAAGTTATGCTTTTCATAAACTTTGATTACTATTTCTTAAAATTAACATTTTTTTTACAAAATATTTTGTATAGTATTAAATTTAAATTTAAATAATTTCAATTTAATTTAATACAAAATATATTATAGGTAGGTACTAAATTAGATCGAATGGGAAATTAAATTTAAATATTTAAAAATTTAGCTGTAATTCCTGCTGCTAGAAATTTATATTTAGGAAGGAAAACAGTCTTGGGGAAATGTATACTAATAATTATAACTTATCATAAAAATTTTATAATTAAATTTGGTTATTTAAAAAGTTATTCTTTTCATAAACTTTGATTACTTTAGCAAAAAATTAAAATGTTTTTAAAAATATTTTGTATAGTATTAAATTTCTTGGTAAAAATATTAATTTCGGAGCTTGTCCGTAAAAATAATAAAAAGTACTGGGCATCCGTTGGTTGTTATTGAGTAGGCTCTCTCCGCCCGCATGCGACGTGCCCTCTGACCTGCCTATCTGATCCACTCTCAAGTCGTGTGCCACAAGTGTCGAAAAGTGTGCGCACTCCAAGCTTTTTCAGGGGGTCCTCGTTCTTTGTCCGCCTCCTTTCACTTCTCTTGTCCGTGGCCAGGACACTCGTCAGCACTTCGTTGCCGGTTGTCCGCCCCCTTAAGACGACTCTTCAGGAGAAAAAGAAAGTGTCGAAGTGAGGAGGGAGAAAGTTACAAGTGAAATGCTCAACTTGGTTACCCCGTTAAATATATATCATAATAATTCATAATAATAATTCAAATTTATTGTATACAAAAATACAAAGATTTTGAACACTTTATTACCCCGTTAAATAAATAGGAATATATCATATGAATTAATTATTTTAAAAATTTATTGTATTCAAAAATACAAAGATTTTTAACACTTTATTTCATTTGAATCATTTATTTAAATATTTATTTTCTAGTCATTTATCAAATCTTCGTTTGCTTAAATTAATATGTAAAATTATTTAATTATTTTAAAAAATTTATTGTATAAGAAAATACAATTATTTTAAACACCTATTCTAGCATACATTTTAATCATTCATTTCAATATTTAATTCCTTGTCTGCCTCCTTTCCAAACAAACAAGCAAAAGTGTTTGCATTTTATTACTTTTAAATCACCTCAAATGCCAAAAGTTAAATGTGTACAATGTGCATGCTGAAAACGAAGAAAATATAAACAACAATTGGATTTTACTTACTTTGTGGCTTCTTTGATTTAAGCCGGAAAATTCAGCAGCAAAGAAACCACCGAAATTGAGCAACTGCAATTTCGTCTGCCTTTCTCCAATTAGAAGAATCTCAAGGCAAAATTCTCGGTGAATTTCTGTGTGTTTGTGTGTGTGTGTGTGTTTGGGTGGAGGTCCTTAATCGCCAGAGGCAAACCCCTCCCACAAACCAACCTACGCCTCTGTTTGCCTTTTCCTTTCAACTCCTCGCTCTCTAATTGAATATGCATATTTAGCTGTCAGTCATTTTGATTGCGTAACAAGCCGAAATGAAATGAAACATGAGGCCCCCAAAGAGGCAACCTAAAAACCCCCCCGAAAGCAGTGTGACCTTCGACCCATCCCCCAAATAGCCCGAAATAACCTCGGTCTAAACGCTTTGCATTTGAGTATCTTGAGGACAAATCATTGTCATCATCATCGGTCGAATTTCAATATTTTGGCGATGCAGTCACAAGTGCACTGAGAAAAAAAGAATTAAAAAAAAAGTATAAAAAAAAGTATAAAAAAAAATAATTTAAAAAAATATAATTAAAATAAAATATAACAAAAATAAGTCGTATATAAAGTAGAGCTTGAAAATTATTGATATTTTCGATATTTTCAAAATATTGATTCGGGGGAAAACACAAAAATCGGGAAAAAGCCTTGGATATTTTTTTAAAGCTTTTATATAATGCTAATCCTTGTATTAAAAATTAAAATTAAATTAAAATTGAATTCAATTTTAGTATAAATTTTACATGTTTTTATAATTCAACTATTAAATTGATTAGAAAAGCTTTTTATATTTATATTTATATATTTATATTTATATATTTATATTTATTTGATTGAATAAAGGGTTTTTAGGGAAATGCATTTAATTGATTGCAATTGATTGAGCTTAGAAATGAAACTCAATTAGGATGTATTGTTCAAGACTTTTATGTGTTGTCAATCAATGAGAGGGGAATAAAATGTTCAATCGCAATAACTGAACACTCTCTTGTCATATGCCAATTAACTTGGATAATTTAGCATTTCGGAGCACCAGACAATTGACAGTTGATAATGCATTTTAATTGCCGAAATATGGATGGATTGTGTCCTTTGTGTTTGATTTGGTGTAAGGCGATGGATGGTTATGTGTTATGCAAACGCAACTCCATTTAATCAAGACGGAGGAAAAGACAACTAATTATGGAAAGCCATCAGAATGGAAAACTAATTGAGGTATTAGCAGTTAATTAACTGGAATCGATAACGAGATTGTTAATGGCGAAATGATGGTAATTAAAGGATTAGCTCGGGAATATATGATATTTTAAAGTGTTTAAACTATTTTAAATATTTAAAAATTGGTAAAATTATTATTATTTTACATAATAAACTAAATAATATAATTTAAATGATTATAATTTTAATATTTTCAAGTGTTAAAACTATTTTAAATATTTTTATTTGATGTAATTATTAATATTTTAAATATTAATGTACAATTCCATATTTTGTAGTGTCTAAATTTGAACTATTTTTATTTGATATAATTATTATTATTTTAAATAAATGTAAAATAAAAGCAAAACAAAGAAGTAAATTACACAGGTACACAGCCAAAAATTTCCACGAACCATTTCAAATTTTCCATGATATTTGGGTGCTTCTGAGTAAAAGTCCCATACAAAATTATTTTCCATCACCTACAGGTTCCGCGGTATAGCTAAGAATACAAAAAACCGATGTTTGTCGACATTTTGAATTACGTGGCCAATATAATTGGACTTACCTCAATTATTTTCGCTGAAACCTACTCTCAATACATCTCGGCATTCGAAAAAAAATAGTCCGCATTGTGAACCATTGCCCATGTCTTTGGAATTCGACGCCAAAGTAGAAACTCCCAAAATTTTCACAATTTCTCTGATGAAAAAACAATTCTGAGAATTAAATCTTAAATGGAACTAATTTTAACTATTCGTTGAATCTATTGTTCATTGTATGCTTTAATTTCGGTTTAAAGCGTTTTCATGAAGATATTTTTTTGGATTTCTTATACCAATAAAACCGTTTTTTTTATTTTATTATCTACTCCTATGTGCTGTCAAATTTCAATAAAGTCAAGGCATCCTATAGAATGCGAGTAAACATGTATGTTTCTCTATGTATGTTCAGTGAACGTTTTTAATTTTTTAGTTCTAGAGGTGGCCATGACTTATTCAAAATTTGACAGCACATAGGAGTAGATAATAAAATAAAAAAAGCGGTTTTATTCGTTTAATAAATCCAATAAAATGTCCTCCTGAAAATGCTTTAAACCGAAATTAAAGCATACAATGAACAATAGATTCAATGTATAGTTAAAATTAGTTCCATTTAAGATTTAATTCTCAGAATTGTTTTTCCATCAGAAAAATCTCTACAATTTTGGGATTTTCAACTTTGGCGTCGAATTCCATAGACATGGACAATGGTTCACAATGGGGACTATTTTTTAGTAGTGCCGTGATGTATTGAGAGTAAGTCCTAGCGAAAATAATAAAGGTAAGTCCAATTATATAGGCCACGTAATTCAAAATGTTGGCAAACATCGGTTTTTTGTATTCTTAGCTATACCGCGGAACCTGTAGGTGATGGAAAATAATTTTGTATGGGACTTTTACTCAGGAGCACCCAAATATCATGGAAAACTTGAAATGGTTCGTGGAAATTTCCCAAAGTTTAATTTTGTGTTCCTGTGTTATTATTCTAATTATTTGAAAATAATTAAATTGTCAAGCGTTAAAATATCCTTTGTTATTCCTTAATCAACTCGCATTCTCATTTTATTTATTTAGCCAGTTTATCTGTCCAAATCGCATTTTGTCTGTGCTCGAAAGACCGCCGGTTAATTGAAATGGCAATTTTCATTTCAATTAATATGGGAATCGCCCCTCGCCTAAGCTTGCCGTCGAGTTTTGTTTCCCTTTTTTGGTTGCTGTTTGCTGTAATTATAATTGGCAATTTGCAAATTCAATTGACCGCAATTATGCTGGCGACCACCGAAAAATCGGCATGAATAATGCAATGGAAAATTGAATTTCGCATTCATTCAATTAGAGTTGCGAATGCGGGACAATCGAAGTTGGGTAACTCGAAATGTAAATTCCCCCGCTCCTTCAGGATAATCCGGCAACTTGTTCCTTTGCCATGGCGATTGGCAATAAAATTCTAATTCCATGCAATTAATTTAAATACACGTTGGCAACAAACAACGAACAACAAACTGGGGAAACTGGGGAGCTTGCAATCTTATTACTTTATTGCCACTTGAGTGTTGAAAGTGGAAAACCAAGGGGCGGTTGCCTTTTGGCAGTGGGTGAAAAGGGTGAAAAGTGTTCAATTTGCAAAGATCTCTCTTTTATACAGCTGGCATTCCATCTGCCCTAAACGCCCCAATGGGACTCAGGACTCCGACTGCGACTCCTCGGGTAATCAACTTAAAAGATATAGTATCTCCGCCCGAGCCCTGGGAATCCGATTATTATTGTGGCAAACGAGGCGGGATTTTTGCTGAAACTTGTTGGCTTTTTGTTTTACCTTCGACTATCTGCTGGATTGCATTGCCAGTTATTAGGATTTGATTAGGGTGATTGGATTGCAGGATGTGTGATTGAGTAGGAAAGTGATTGAATTACTACTTGAGGTTTTAAATTTTGTAGATTAATTTCTTAATAATAACATAATTTTTTTTATTTATTTCTTGTTATTTTTTTATTTAATTCATATTTTTTAAAATTTATTTCTTATTTTCTTTATTTATTTTCTTATTTTTTATTTATTTATTTTTATTTTTAAATCACAAAATAGTTGTCTAAAAGTATGCAGTGGATAAAAAATGGACGTCTTCTTGTATAACTAAATTATCACTTTCAGACGAAAAAATATTGTTGCATACTTTTAGACACCTATTTTAACATTCAAAAGGGATTTTAAAAAAACATATATTTCAGTGTCATTTCCCAATAGATTCTTTATAAGAAAGCAATAAATTTGTTAAATAAAATATACCTACAATATTAAATCCATTTATTTCAAAGGCTTTCACCTAAGTTAACTTAACTTGAGACTGAGTAATTAATTACATTTGAGTGGGATTACATTAAAAGTAAAATATTTGCACAGCCCAGGAAGCCAAGAAATTGTCGGATGAAATAACTTTGGCCAGAATGCTCGTAAGTACGTGTAAGTAAGAAAGTCACGAGTATAACACCTCTGGGCCGATCCGAACCCTTTAATCCGGTTAGAGCCAGCTACATGCACATGCATACATCATAAATAATTGAGTTATCCTTCGATGTTTTTCCCCCACTTGCTCTTTTTCTGGCTTTTTCTCATAAATGTATATATATTATTTTTTTTTGGTTCGACAACATGACAAATTTATCCTAAAGTTAATTCCCTCACTGAGAACAGAAGCCCCCGCGCCTGTGGCTGCTGACCCTTTTTGCCCCGTCTCATGAACTTTGGCCTGTAAGTACGATTGGGGCCACAATAATAGCGCTAAGAATAATAATTTAAAAAAATTCCTAAAAATATAAAAACATAAAAAATTTATAAGCTTTATATTCCAATCAAATATTTAATTTTAAAATTTTCTAATTATTTTTATTTCTAAAATCTTTCAGTTTTGTGGAAAATCTACATGTGACTCTCCTTTAAAATCGATTATTATATAAATTTTATTATAGTTAAAAAAATGTATTTTTTTTAGGTCAATTTTTTCGCCATCGTCTGTATTTTTGTGCGAGTCAGTTGGGATGTTGTTCATTTTGCTGGCGATGTCCTCGGTTGGGCGCAATTCGTATACATATATTGATGAATATGTATAAATAAATTTCTATTGATTTTTCATTATTTATATTTAATAATAAATAAAGCAAACAGCTGCCCTCTCGCTCGCACTGCTGCCATTGCCCCACTGATGTGTTTTTTTCTCCGAAAGTGTTGACACACCTAAGTTTGAAATTGAGTCGTTGGAGCACATTGATTGAGTTGCTTTTATACATATACCTACCTACCTATATATATATATGTATATTTTTTTCGGGGATACACACGGCTTACACAAAATTTCCGCTTTGTTGCGCAGCTGAACAACATTTTAAATTCCCCCCACAGGATTTTCAAAGCGTAACCAACATTCTCTTTTCTTTTTTTTTTTGCGCCACCAGCGTGTTTGCGCTAAAAATAATTAAATTCAATTGCAATTCAGTTATCGCCCGACAGCCACAAAAAAAATAAGAAAAGAAAAAAGAAGCAAAAATTGTGATAGAAAATTCAAAATGCCTGCTCCTCCATTTTCTGTTTTTTTTTTCTGCGGTGAGAAGGAAAAATATTGAAAATTTATTTATAGCCAAATACGCTACGCTGCACCTGTGTGCGTGTGCTGTCAACACGTCTGAGTGTCTCTGTGTGTGGACACAACAGATGTTTGCCTGTGTGTGTGTGCATAGTCGGGTGTAAAAATGATTGAGTGTTTGAACTCAACTTTTGTGTCGTCGCCATCGTCGTCATCATCGTTGTGGCGATGGAATATAGAAGTGCAATCGGGGAAGCGCCACCTGCCGAGGGCACCACCCAAAATCAGCAGAAACCACCCAACACCACCCCACAAACACCCACAACCATTAAACACCGCTCATCACCACCCCAAAAGTATGCCTTCTTTATTCATTCCTTTGACCTTCAGTTTTGGTTCACCTTTCTGCACGTGATCGAAAAACTAGAAATAGTTATCATAAAAATAAGTCAAATACGTTTCATCAATAAAAGAAAATCAAACTAAGAAACTTTTAGATGATAAGGGGTAAGGGCTTAAAAAATATTATAATATTTTGGGGTCACCTTTTGGTCAAATAATTGGAAACTAACTAAAAAATGGATTTAAAAACTGAGCTTTGAATACCAAAATTTTATATTATTATTATTATATTATTAAAATAACAAACGGATAACTAAGGTTCATGTTATGGGCTTTATAAATATATTTTTGGGTCACCTTTTATTCAAATCTTTAAAAACTAACAAAAAAAGGGTTAAAAAGATTGACCTTTGACCACAAAAATGTTTATGCATTTATTAAACAATCAAACGGATAGCTAAGGTTCATATTATGTAATTTTAAAGTGCAGTTCTGGGTCACCAATTTGTGCAGGCATACTTTTAATAGTTTGCTTTCTGTCAACAGTTTTTCAAGTGTATTCAAACATCGACTCACTTTCCCCTTATATATATTTTATCGCTTTTGTTGTTATCGCTATTGGTGTTCCCGATTTGTTCAGCTTTATTTTCTACGCCCCGTGTTTAAGCCAATGTAACCTCCTCAACACAGAAAGAAATTTTATAAAATGATATTTTATTTCCTTTTGGAAAATGGTGTTACAATAAATACAAGCAGTCATCATATTGCAAATGTGCCGTAAAAAGCGATATAATCGGGATTAAATGTCTGTGCGAACAGAATTAAATATTATAAAACAAACAATTTAAAGAAAGAAAAATACACAATAGGTTTTCATGCATCATTTATAATTGTTTGGGCACAAAGACAAGATTTAAAAAAATTTAAAGACGACCCCATACTTCCACATAATCACTGATCCCATAGCCAGTTTGAGACGTAAAGGCAATGGTAGCTCCCTTCGATCCAGGACCTCCACTTTTGAGTTCGGCAGTGGCGCCGTGGCTCTTCTTTCTGTCCGTAACTTTGATTGCCGTGATCGTGAGCGCGTTTAGGTTGTCCTGTATAATCACAAATATTATTTAATAACAAGTATTATTATTACTAATATTAATAGTACTTACCGACTGCTTGAACGTATACGTTTTCTTCACCTTTAGGCCAACGAAAAATGCCTTCTTAACCGTATCCTTGGCCAATTTGTAGTCGTTGTCACCAATTGAGCCCCAAAGGTAGTCGTTGCCTGCGAAGACTGGCAAAACAAATGCCGCAATGGCGAATAAAATAAGTACGGTATATTTTTTCATTTCGATAGCTATTTCGCAATGACGAAACACTTCAAACTGATTTGGAAAAGAATTCGTACCCACTTTTTATGGCGAAGCTTTGGTATCTACAAGTACTTACTTAATTAAAAAAAAGTGATATTACGTTGAACACGAGCTAATCAGTTAAGTCTCCTTATCATTTCCAAGCTGTCGTCTGTTCCGGTTTTCACTTAATAACGCTTTACTCGCCTTTTCGCTGTCCAACTGTTCTGATTTTGATAATCGAAATCTCACTTCATCTAAGAGCTCATGGTGAATTGCAATCTTCATAAGAAAAAACCAAGAATATAAATAAGTTTTATTTACGTTTTGTTTTTGATAAGGATGCAAACTATTTGGAGGGCAAATAATTTATTTTTTATCTTGACATTTTTGATTTCGTAATTTAAACTTTAAAAAAGTAATTGGTAATTTATTCAATTTATTCAAAATAGAAATTTTTATAACATTTTTAATTTAATTTTGTATATATTTTTTTAAATGTTTTTGAATTTATCAAAATAGTTAATAAATTCAAAATATACATTTTTATAAAACTTTTAACATTTAAAAAATAATATACAAATTACAAATTACTTTTTAATGCTTCGCTAAACTTATTTTTTAGAAATATTACGATAGTATTATAGATTTCTTTTATTAATACTTAGTTTTTTATGTGCAATTATTTTTTTTTAAATCATAGTATATGCGTCTGAATTTATATGTATTTTCTTCCAGTGCATTCCACGGCTTCGGTTTTAAATTGTATTTAAGGTGGCTTCGACTCCAGCGGCTTTATCTACTTTGGCTGCCACTTTTCCTTTATCTGCTGCCGCTTTTGTTGTTGTTACACAGGAAAATTACCAGCGACAAGCTTCGACCTTGGATGAGGGGTGGTGGGGGGGAGGGGGGAGGTGCTGAAGGGGATGGAAAAGTCTACGGGGGCAGTGTCAACAGTTTTCCCTCCGGCTGAGCGAACTGCCTTCGGGCATGTTTGTCTGTATGCACTTCAATAAAAATTTAGCATACGCTTCACTTCACTTCACTTGCCACACGCACAGTCGGCACATACACACACATGCATAGACACAGGTGTATGTACACAGGGGCGGTCAGGAAAATAGGACGTAATATATTCTGAAATTATCTGTTATTATTTGTCTCTTATATTTTAAGTTTTCTTTAAAACGTAAATAAATACATATATAAAAAATATATAATAAAAATTTAATATGCTAATTAAATTTATAAAAATCATAAATCATAGAAATTTTACATTTTGTTAAAACAACTTAGATAGTATTTTTTTTTATCCTCGGTGCTACTATTTTGCCCCGAACTGTGCATATGCACACCTGTAACGCCCCCTGGCGGCGGCTACATGAAAACATTGCTTTGTATCATTTCCCCTTGGCGAAGCATTTTTCGATTATATGTTGCCTTTGCTTTTTGGCTCGTTTTTCAATCTAAATGTCAGCACATGTGCGTGAGTGTGTGTATGTCAAAATGGCTGCCAGCTGTGCGTGCGAGTGCGTGTGTTAGTGCGCAAGAGTGTGTGTGAGTGCGCGTGTCGTGGCAAATTACTCGAGTGAAGTGCGCACTTCAAGAATGAAATAGCCAGAGCAACCGACACGGCCCCCAAAAAAACAAAAACTTCATCCTTGCCAGCTTCCTTTATCCGGCCACGCCCACCTCCTCTCTCGCCTCCTTGGAAAACTCGGGGAAAAGCGCGTGCATGTGTGTGTGCGAGCGAATTTCCTTTCTAATTTGCTTAACGCAACTTGCTCAAGTCTCGTTACGTTATTGTTCATTCATTCAGTCCCAGCCAAGTGCAACTGCTTGCTCAACATGTCGAAAAAAGAAAATAAAGCAAAACTGCAGAGGGAAAAGCATGTGGATTCCGAAATACCCATTAGGGCGAAATTCCGATGGCAAAAACATAAGAGTTCCGAATTCAAAGTACCAAAAATATTGGTGTTAATCGGCGAATCAGTTAAGTCTACACGATGCAGCATTTATTCAAGAAAACTGTATTTACAATAAACTAAGGGTACTGAAATTATTTTTAAAATATTTTAATTGCCTTAAAAAAAATATACCTCTAATATAACATTAAAAAAAACCCTCTAAAATATTTAAGAGTATTTTTAAAAAATAAAACAAATTTTTATTTTACCTTTTTCAAGATACAAAAACATGAAAATATTTTTGTAATAATATTTATGTGTGGTTAACATTTTAACATACTTTTGCAACATTCTCTTTTATCTCCTATTTACTATTTATTATATCATATTAGTAGCACAAGTTCCCAGAAACCCCTTGATACCCCCTAACATTTGGCTCTTAACGCGTGCATATAAAAATACGAAATGGAAACTTTGAAGTTGAAAATTAAGGAAGCATAACAATAGCAACAACAATTTATATCAAAACGAGCATTAAGAGGAAAAAGAAAAGGAAGAGAAAAAAGTTACGGAAACATTTCATTTAAAGTTTTTTGCAGCTGTTGCTTTTGTTATTTATTTTCTTTTTCCCCGATTGTATTATCATAGCTTTGGTTAAAAAAATAAAATAATTTACATTTTGGAAAGCTTGAAATAATATTTTAGCTATTCAAGAAATTCCCTTTTTGTGCGATATTAATTTTAAGAAATTGTGTAGTTGGTTTTTTCGGTTTAGCCTTAAGCTCGAACCTTTTCCTCCCTTCTCCCCTTACAGATGTTGATACTCGACTTTCTATTAGCTAATTGTCAAGTAGTCGAATGAACCCACTTAGTCCACACATTTAATATGCATTTTCAACCATTTTGGGCGACATCAAAGGCAACGAACTCGAAGGTCGGAGCTCAGGCGACCTGCTTATCCTGGCCTTCCTTTTCTTTTCGCCTCCTTTCGTTTCGTTTCGTTCACTTCCTGCCGCAGGAAGAGGAAGTCGAAGGTCCTCATCCGCATTTACATGGCCCGTAATGCGATACACTTCCAATTGATGGACAATGTTTTATGCATGGATATTTTTTAGCCAGCTGCGAATTTATACGCCAATGTTTTATTAATCGTTTTGCCGGAAAATCTTGTTATAAATAGGTATTTCAATTAATTAGTCTCAAGGTTGAGGGTCGATTTTATAAATAAATGTAAGCAACTTGAGGGGGATACATATTTACTATGAACACATTTTATTCTTAATGATAAATTTCATTAAAATATATTAGTTTTTAATTAACCCTTTTTTCTACCTTTATTTCAGGTAAGGATGCAAACAAAAAGTTGTTTAAGGAATTTAATTTATCTAACTCAAATGTAAGTCACTATTTTAATTTCTTGTAAGCCTTAAATATTCGAATAATATAAAATTCACAGCAAACAATATGCTAGTTAGTCGGTAAATTCGTTATAATATTTTATTAAATTTGTTTCTTTTCCAATTATAATGCATTGTATTATGTCAATATATTCTTCACACTGAAGCGCTGTGAAAATAGCTATTTAAATTAATTAGTCTGATGGCTAAGGGTCACATACTGAATATATATTGCCCATACATTCCATATATTACACACAAATGGCATTTAATTAATTTCTTTTAAGCCTCTGGTTTGAACTAAAGTCGCGGTTGAAATAAATTGTAATAAATTCAGCTGGCTGATTGTTTGTACAGGTAAATTTAATCAATAAATAAAATGTAAATTTCTCCACGATTCTCGCAAGTAATTTCCTTCCTTCGCATTTTGTTTTTGATTTTATTTTTGTTTTTTCGTTTCGTATTCTTTCTTATTTTTTGATTGCTAGGCCTAGCGGCTGTTGACCTTTCCCCGCTCCCCTTAGCAGGGGTCAACCGCAACAGAAGGGCCCCGTGAAGGTGAAGGAGGGAAAATAAAAGGAAAGAAAAGACTGAGATAAGGAAAATTGAAGAAAACTTCGGGTGCGTGGCAAGAAAAGGCCGGTAATTCAAGTCACGACATTCGCACCTGCGGCGAATGGCGTTTAAAATTCAGCAAAAGGTCAACAAATGCCCAGGTAACTGGCTCGGTCAGCTATGCCAAAACGCAAAATATACATAAGTATATATCCCCATATAGATAACTTCAAATAATTACGTACAGTTCGCGCCATAAGAGTTTGGTTTAAGTGATTGTCATAAACCAAAAAACCAAAAAGGAAAAATTCCTATTTTTACCAAAAATCCAGATACCAATTTTCCAGCAAAAAAATTAGTTTTTGGGCCGAAACGATGGATTTATTGATCCAAATATGGATTGTCATACCTTTCTGAACTCGTTATTGAATTTCCAATCGATTGGTAATTAAATCTGGACATTTTATTTTTTGACCATTTTTCGCCAAAAATTGTGATGTTACCCCTTTTAAAAAATGTGAAAATTGGCGAAAATTTTATTTTTTTAAAATCACACGAAAAGTGTCATGAATTTATTTATTATTTTGTTATCTGTTCAAAACAGTATGTATTTTTGGTGTGGGACCATTTTTGGCTAAGTTACAGCAAAAACACAAAAAGGAAAAATTCCTATTTTTACCAAAAATCCAGATACCAATTTTCCAGCAAAAAAATAATTCGTTTTTTAGCCGAAATTATGGACATATTGATCCAAATATGGATTGTCATACCTTTCTGAACTCGTTATTGAATTTCCAATCGATTGGCATTTAAATCTGGACATTTTAATTTTTGACCATTTTTCGCAAAAAATCATGATGTTACCCCTTATAAAAAAGGTGAAAATTGGCGGAAATTTTATTTTTCCAAAATCACACAAAAAGTGTCATGCATTTAATTATTAAGTTGTAAGCTGTTCAAAACAGTATGTATTTTAGGCGTAGCTGCATTTTTTGCCAAGTTATAGCAAAAAAACCAAAAGAAAAATTCCTATTTTTGTCGAAAACCGAAATCCCGAATTTGCAAAAAAAAATAAATGTTTTTTCGCTAAAACAAAGGAAATATTGATCCA
The DNA here is from genome assembly GCA_037075205.1 of Drosophila prostipennis. Classification (NCBI taxonomy): domain Eukaryota; kingdom Metazoa; phylum Arthropoda; class Insecta; order Diptera; family Drosophilidae; genus Drosophila; species Drosophila prostipennis. The sequence goes on along the minus strand of JBAMCJ010004578.1, from coordinate 617,458 downwards.
AATATGGATTGTCATACCTTTCTGAATTCGTTATTAAATTTCCAATCGATTGGCATTTAAATCTGGACATTTTAATTTTTGACCATTTTTCGCGAAAAATCATGATGTTACCCCTTATAAAGAATGTGAAAATTGGCGAAAATTTTATTTTTTCAAAATCACATGAAAAGTGTCATGGATTTATTTATCATTTTGTTATCTGTTGAAAACAGTATGTGGTTTTGGTGTAAGACCATTTTTGCCCAAGTTACAGCAAAAAAACAGAAAGGAATAATTCATATTTTTACCAAAAGTTGTGATGCTACGCCTTATGAAAAATGTGAAAATTGGCAAAAATACAGTACGTATGATAGCCCTGAAACGCACTGTCTTCGTACAGTTTCTGTATATTTCGTTGTAAAACGACCAGTCAAAAAGTCTCGCTTCAATTACTTTGAGTTGTGCAAACCTTTATATATTTTTTTGGGGGATTTTTGGTTTTGTTCTTATTTTCTTGGCCTTTCTATTGTCCTGTTTTCTCCGGCTCCTTCGTTCCTTTCTCCCATATTTTTCAGTTACCCTTGTTGCCTTCTCTTCAAATGAAAGGTGACGCCGTATATTTGAATTTTGAATGGGGAGTGTTGATGGATGTGGGACAGAGGAGGTCCTGGTGGGTGGCCAGCGTCACCCCGGCATTATATCCTGCTATACTGCGTCAGTTTTTATTAAAAAACTCATTATATCTCGCTCAGCAGGACGAAACGACGGTCTATGATGGCGTTTTCGTAGGTGGGGAGCATAAACGTTTATTTAAGTTTTTCCACAATAATCATAAGCAATTTACTTGATGCAAACATTTCGTATTTCTTATTTTAACTTAAGGAAATGTAAGCCTTATTATTTGTATTTTATTCCGAACTTTTATTTAAAATACATTAGAATTTGCCCTGGGGTTTTGAATTCTGCTAATAAGGTGTACAAAAGTATGCAATGAAAAAAACTTTTTATACTATGAGTCACCTTTATTAGTTATTTTAACAAGAGTAAAATAACGAATAACTTTTACATTCTTCTGTTTTGTTTATGGCCCGACTTTCCAATACCAAGATTTTCCATTTCTTATAGTTTCGATTTAGATTTTCCCCCATAATTTCCCCTAGTCTCATCGAATTTCCGCTTCCGTCTCTTCTCAACGGTTAATTTCCCCTCGGATCGACTGTAAAGTTGTCTCAATTGGAGTTCTTCTTGCCATTGGTTTCCTTCGATTGCCAGCGAATTTTCCATATTAAATTTCCTCGGCTACAGCGCTCGGATTTTCCTGCCGGGAAAAACGTTGTTAGCTGTCTTTATTATCTATTTTTGGTGCCGCAAACTTTTGGTTCGCTTTTGCTCCTTAAGTAATTTGTTTTCTCTCTTTACCAAGCTTTCAAAGGTATTCGTTTTTATTTGTTCGTTGGAAAATCCAGCAGAGTGTAAAACGAAAAATGGAAACTATTTTGCGACACAATCCTTCCGGTTCCTTCGCCCACTTTTCGCTGGGGAAAGTTTTAATTTTAGCCTGGGCAGAGAGAGTGGTGAAAATAAGCAGGGGTGAATGAAAATGGAGGGCGGAGGAAACTTTTCAATAAACTATCGCATCGCACACATGCCACACATCCGCTTGCCAACTGCTGCCAACTGTTGAGTTATTTTTTATATTGTTAGAGCAATCCCCTCCAATATATCCTTTTTGCCCCCATTTTCCCGGCTTTTCTTCATTTCTCTCGACATCTTTTTTCCCCATTCTCCGTTCGCCATTGATAAGCTGCGAATGGCTTGAACGCCATTTGCCAGTAGATTTGTTCACTCCAGGACTTGCCGGACTATTTGTTTGCTCGAGAGAAAAGTTACTGGACACACAGTAGGGCCTGAATATAGAAAACATTTAATGGAAAGGAACCACTTAAAATTTTTTTTGATTTAGTTTATGCATAAATATTCCATAAAGTCACAAAGCAAGCCTGCGGTCACACGCCTATCTTGCATTGGGCACACGTCGATTCTTCTTTGTGTCGCTGTTCGTCGCTATTTGGATTATACTTGTTTTTGTCTTTTTCATAAGTGAGTGTATCGCACTATCTTAAGGCAGTTTTAAATGTAGAAAAATATTAATGTAGTTTTCATTAAACTAATTATTTATTTTTAAACACTATTGTCCACTATTAACGATTGCCCACTGTAAGATGTTGGCGGAAAAGTCCCTTTCTTCGCCTGGTGTTTGTTTTTCGCAGGGCTTTTCTTTCACCCACTGCCTTCCTGTCTTACTATAAAAGTTAAATTGCAATTTCGAAAAAGTATTTAATATGACAGTTGCGCAAGGGAGAGGAAAATAAGGAAAATGAAGAGAAAGTGGAGAGAGTGGAAATGGAAAAGTGGGCCAGGAAAGGATTGGTTGCAACAGGAGGCGAAAGAAAAGTGGCGATGAAAACCAGAACTGGCAGCAGTGGCCTCCACAGAAAATCTCGACATCTTCGGAATGCTGTCAACGCAGTTGTTGCATTTGTGCCAGTGAATTTTCCGCCCGCTTATTTCACTCCTCCCACCCCCTTTTTCGGACAGTGAAAATCGCTTAAGCAACAAAACCTGACAACGAATCTAGTTTTGCTGAATGTCACTGCCAACCATTTTGACGAGCTGAAACTGAAACTGAAGACTGAAGGGAGCTCTTGTGCTAATCGCATCAGGAGCGGCAAATGAAGATGATTAAATGACCGGGCGACTGGAAAATTCGAAGGCGGGGGAAAATGTTTAAACCTGTTAAGCTGCTCATTTTATTGGAGATTCACTTTAAATTTATTGAGCAATTGGCAGAGGGGATATTTTAAGAGACATATCCATTTTGAAAATTATCTTTAAAAATGTGTATTTAAATTGTATTTAATTTTAAATAAATGTGTAAGAATCTCAAAATATTTGTAAGCTTTGAATTTCATTATTAAAAATATTTTAATTAAAAATTTCTTAGTCTTTCTTATTATTTTTAGATTTTTAGATTTTAGGTAATAAATATATGTTTTTAAAGTCAATATATTTTATTTATTAATTTTTAAGAAAGAAACACAAAAAATATAAGGATATTGAACGAAATATATTCATTTTCGAAAAGCTTTTAACCACCAGAAATCCGATCAAAATCCTCTTGGGATTATGCGCCTATGGATTTATTCAAGGCCCAATCAACCCTACCAAAATCTACCATCCCCTTCTCCCATATACACAAAGCTAATGCAGAGTAAGACCTTCGAGGCGAGTGGATGGATCCTTGTCCTTGACCTTGGCCCCGATGGCGGATACGCAATTTATGGAAAAATATGTGAAAACAAAATGAGCTACAGAGCATGTAAATGATATTTGCCATACGATGCGGAAAAATTCATGAGCGAAAATCGACAAGCAAAATATTCGATGACAGGGATTTTTAGCAAAAATTGTGAATGCTCATAAATATTCTAATAAATTAGGCAAAAATGTTGCCGAAAAAGCGGAGAAGAGAGGCTATAATGAAATATTGACAAAAATTTACCGAAAAACCCAAAACCAAGCCAAGGGCAATTTTGTATCCTTTTAAAATACACACGTATGTATGTATATATAAAAAGCAGCCAAAATTGGGTTCAATAAAACGAGAGAGAACCTCACACACTTTACGATAAAAGAATGAATCTAAATCTTGGCCATAAAAAAGGGCAACATGAAGCCAAATGTAAATCGAAACCAATGTCAAACGAGGCACGTTCCGATTTCAAAATGAAGAGTTTTCAAATGCGATGGAATTAAATTTGGCCTGTCGTTTCGTTTCGTTTCATTTGCCTCTGAAACCTGGTTCGTGTTTATTTTTAGCCAAAGTATTTGGGGCTTTTAATGAAGTGAATGGCTTTCAAAGCCATTTATATGGTAAACATTTTCTTGATTTATTCCGAGAGAAGAGAGCCTTTTGACAAATTTAATCCATAAAATTAAAGCAGAGTGTGTAGGTACTTCTTTTTGATTTGAGCAAATTATAAGATATGGGTTTTAATTCTCTAGAGTAAGTATTAAAATAATAAATTAACTAATTATTTGAGATCATTAAATTCAAATCGTAATTTATATAGATTTGTATAAATGTTTACTAAACGATTCATTACCGTTGAATTAAATTGTATGGCATTTACCGCATACAACACATGTGAAAGCATCGCCCACAAACCATAAACAATTCAAATTGTATTTCGCCGACTAAATAATGGCCAAAACGAACAGGTTAGTTAAGGTCGAAGGTTAAGAGAAATGAAAATAAAATGTGAAATAATCAAAGCGCATGTGATTTGCATAATTTGTAATGTGGAATTTCCGCTCACATGGCTCTCATTTCCTGTTACACACTCTTGCCCACTTTTCCGCCCCTTTCCCAGCTTTTCCCAGCCAGCCAGATTTCCCGGCAGCTCTTCCATTCCGCTTGGATAACTGTTTAATATGCATAAACTTCATTGGGAAATGTGGGTGGTGGGTGGTGGGTTGTGGGTGGGATCCCCTTCCCGTCGAAAAGGAGATTTTTGGATGCCGTATCCTTCCGTTCGGTTAGCAAGCCAAAATCTGCCTTCGGGCCAAAATCGGGGGATGAGTTGTGTGTTGTTTTGGCCTAATTGGTTGCCGCTACTGAGCGACGAACTTTATCTACCAGTTTTCTTACCATCTTCTTCCTGCTTTAAACCACTCGTTCCTCTCCTTTTCTCTTCTTTTACGCTGGCCAAAGTTCTCGTCTTCTCGTCGTCGGCTTGTTTTTTCTTGCCATTTTTATGGGATTTATTATTTGCTTTATGGCGCAAAACTTTAAAGGCTAATTGGGCGTGTCTTTATGTGTTCCGATTTCAATATAAATCAAGACGGAAATATTTTCCTTTTGCACTTTTCGTATTGCTAATGACGGGCAGCTCCCTTTATTGATCAGTTTTTTGGTGAATTTCCAATAAAAAATAAGAAATAAGAAAACTTTCTAAATTTGGCTCAAAGTACACAATAAATATTGTGCAGTATTTCCGCACGAATTTTCTCTATAAAAGTGCGTTGATTATTTAGTTAGTTGAATTTTATATCGCCATTTTTAGGGAAAATATTTTAAGGATTTTTCAAATTTATTTTTACATCACATTACAATTTAAGAAATACCTTTAAAATCATATTTTAAATAATTTATTATTAAAATCGTAATTAAACAATAAGTTAATAAATCCCTTAGTATTATTCAATATAACTAGAAATAAAAAAAGAGAGAACGGTTATGTCGAGTGTCTCGACTATCAAATACCCACTACTCAGCTAAAAGCTTCAAAGCGCCATCTAGCGGATTTTGTATTATTTTTCAATGGTAAAGCCAATCCAAAGGTATATTGCCTATTTTTAATCTTAATTTGCTAATAAATACATACATATATATTTGTTTTATACTGAAATTGTAATATTTAAAAAAGTTTCTAAGCAAATATATTTAATATTTAATATGAAATGGATTTTTTAGCTACACAGTCCTACTCCAAGTGAATTTAGCTTTCAAACTCTTTGTGAAAGGCTTATCTAACCGACTTTTCTTGTGTGCCACTAATGTCGCTACTGTTTCCCCACCGCGTTTCATAAAAGTTTCCTATATTTTTCAGTCCTTGCACATCCCTTTGGAACCCGCATAAAACTTTTCGCATCGCACACTTTCCGTTTTATATTCAAACTGTTTTATTTCGACCTGATTTTTACACATGAATTAATAAAAAACACTCATTAAACCCTTCGTCCCGCGTTGGAGATTCACATTTTACAATATCCATATATATACCATTTTTTTTTGTTTTTTTTTTCTAGTTTGCCGTCCTTGTTGTGGCTTAGTTCTCCGTTCGGCGGCCTCCGGTGCGTATGAGCAATGTGAAATGTAAGCCAGTTTGCGGCACATTTGCATATATGGCAAAGGGTTTTTCCAGCGTGCGCGAAGGAAGCTAATTTGCATTCGAGGGTCTCTGTAAACCAGACAGATATGGATGTGTTTGTGTGCGTGTGTGCGGAAGGGGGTGTGTGTGTGATTATGTCCTGGGTGCCTTTTGTGGTTGAGTTTTCAGTGGCTTTTCTTTTTCGGCGCTTTTTATGGGAAATACTTTTGTGCGGCGGCCGCAGCCGTATTTCGTATTTTATGTTATTTGCCAGTGCTTTGCATACTTTGGGGCGTCTTTAAACTTGCATTTTGAATACGTTTTAAATGCCCCTTTGTGCGTGTTTCTGTGTGTGTGTGTGTAGCATCATAAAATGTTTTTGAGTTTTTGAGCTTTGTTTTGGGGCCACCGGTTTGCGGTTTTTCACGGTCCCCTGGACACCTTTTTTTATTTTTATTCCCGGCCCGTCGTGTGTGCAATTAAAAAGGGTTCACTTGCCTCTTTGCTCATTTCATTTGCATACCGCTACGCTTTTCCCTTTGGCGGCAGCTGCCTCAAATTGATTTCCAACCTTGGCCAAGTCCCCCCGAAACAGTCTGCAGTCCAAAGATGAAACCAAATATTCACAAATTTCCTGTATAAATGATGAATAACATGGGATAATTTTAAGCTGTGACTTTGAGGAAATTAATTTTAAATTATGTATTTTTTAAAATTGTAAAAATGTATTGCTTTATTATTAATTCGAGTGGGGATTTGAAGGAAATTAATTTAAAATATTAATTAAATTTTTGTTGGAATAATTACTATTATAATGTATTTTTTTTGTGTATTTTATATTTTGTTTAAATTATTAAAACAATGCTGTTTTAATTACTGGAATTCTACTGTGCCTGTTGTTGAAGTTTCTGTGGCTCGGAACGAACTCAGCGGCCGGAGGCAACTTAATTAACGCGTGTCAAATTCATTTCGTTGGCCACACTAAAACAAATGTCATCCTCGCAGGACACGCAACTTATTTTATTGCCAGAGAACGTCTCAAAGTCAAACGGATACGTGATGGAATGTGCGGGGGTCCTGGGAACAACAATTTCATCCCAAAAGATAAACAATTGAAATGGAGCAAAAGCCAGATGAGAAAAAGACAGGGAAACTGGAACATCAATAGATAGATACACTCATGAAATAGTTAAAAATAAATATATAATGTTCCAATAAACTGGTGACATTAAATTAAATGAATTATAACAAAATAGATTTTTTGAAAACTTAAAATATTTTAAATTAAATTTGTAAAAATTCGCCATACCCGAATTCACTTTTAAGGGTATACGAGAAGCATTTGAAAGTTTTTCTTTCCGCCAACTTCTTCACTTTTATGATTCCAAAATGTCTAAACAACAATTGAGATACAACATAAAGAAGAACAATAAGCGGGAGTACAAAACAGTAGCAACAACTATAATATTAAATGAAATTTATTTTATTGCAGACAACAGACGCCAAGTTTTGTTTTTCCCCGCCGACTCATTCCCATTCCCATTTCCATTTCCACTCCCCTTCTCATTCCGCTTGCCTTCACTTTCGTTTTCGTTTTCACTTTCACTGGCTTTCACTTTCTGCCCCAAAAAGTATGCTTTAGAAATTATCAAAGCAGAAACTGGCAAAAAGGAGACGGCAATTCGGACAGGTAAACCCAAAATGGACACCTGGCCTCAAGTGTTTTCATACACGCACACACACACACACACAAAGGACACGGCACACACAAACACATAAAACATAATTGCAAATTAACCTTTTTCTGATTTTCTCCACTCTCCACGGGCAGTCATATAAACAGGAGCAAACTCGGAGAGCCCGAATGACTGTAATTTCATTTTGAGGATGCCAGAAGAAAAGCAACATTACGTGCAGGGCACTGAACCAAAAATATTCTCTTAAATAATTTATATTTTAGGAAATAAATATATATATTTTTTTCTGGTTTTTAAAATATGAATAAGTCTCTCAAAATGGTTAAGCTTGTTCAGAATTTTAGGAAAGCTTAACTTAAAAAAATATTATATGGTTTTAAGTGCGAAATAAATATAGAATATAGTAAAATGTATTGAAAGACTTAATTTTATATAATTATATTATTATAAAAAAAATATTATATGGTTATAAGTGCGATTTAAATGTAGCAAATATTCACATTTATTAAAAGATTATTATTAATTGTATTATGTAATATTAGGTATTATGTATTATTAGGTATATTTTTTTTAGGTATATATTTTTAGGTATATATTATAAGGTATAGATTATAAGGTATATATTATTAGGAATATATTATTTGAATATTTTTGTTGTTTTATTTATATTTACCGACTATATTGTGTGCTATTTTTATTTTAAATGAATCTAAAATTTTTCTATTATTTTGATAGAGAACTAGATATTTTTGGGAAGTGCTCTTAAGCTCGGCAACGACGACAACTCCTACCTGTTGATGGGCAGACAGGGGACAACTGTACATTAAGTAGGCGAAATTATTGAGTTTACTGTAATGCCGAAATAAACACGGGGAAAAGCGCCCCGGAAAGGGGGCGTGGCGGGGGCGCCATTAACACAATTGCCTGGCTGGTTTCCTCGGCAGCTCGTCGTTGTCAGGCGTCTTTGGGTTAATGATTTTTATGTGCATTTTAATGTGGCAACAGTTTTTCCCCAACCCCAACCGTTTTCCGTTTTCCTGCTTGTTTGCTTGTAAAATGAGCGAAAAATAATGAAAAAAGCGCCTTGAAGCTGTGAAATGTCACGAGATACACACGCACGCACACATGAGCATTACTTAACTACAATAACATAAACTTAAGCAAGGGGTGGTGGGTGGTTGTGGGCGGAAGTGGGTGGTAGTGGGTGGCGCAGGCAGGCAGACATGTGCGCTGCGGGGCAATAAAGTTGATTGCCTTGACAACTTGTGTCGCCAAGTTTCCCGCTCGGCAAGAACTCCTCTTCACAGCAATTACAAACTTCAATTATAATGCAAAAACATTATCTTGTAATTTTAAGGCTGGTGAGATTGATTTTCCATGGAAGCTTTCTGTTGTTTAAGGATTTAATTAGTTGCCGCATGTGATTTCCGAGAAGTGGCCAAAGTCACAGGAGCAGGAAAACGCTTTGATAAAATATGTAAAAATATGTATATTTAAATCTGAGGATTTAAACATTTAAAAAAATATTTTTTGAAAGAAATTTTGCATTCAAAACATTTTTTTTTATTTAACTGAGCCCGTTGAGAATCGCCGAGAAGGGCACTTTTTTCAAATAAGAATGTTAGTTATAAGAAGAGTAGTGAGATCTTTAAATCCAATAAAATGACTTATAAACTTAATAACACAAATAAACAGGTAAAAAAAAAAATATGAAATAATTTTGAAAGTTATCTTTAACCATAAAATAATCCACAAGAGTTGCTGAAAAGTTTGTTGGCCTTGATTCTAGCGGCTTCTTTCTTTGGCTTTGATTAAAAGTGTGTGAGCTTCTCCGGCACTTTCTGCGGCTGCTTTTGACTGTTACCACAAATGTGGCCAAGTGAAAGGTGACGACTGTTCCCAATTCCTATTTCGGCTTGCCCATAGTTCTGTGTATTATTTGAGTAAAGTTTTGCATTTTTTTTTGTATTTTTTTTGTTTAGGAAAATTGAACTGTCAACAGCATAAACCGATTGCCCAGCAGGCTGAAAAGTAAAAATTGTGGAAAAAGCGGCAAAGGTACGCCATAACAAGCCGAGTGGAATGTGAAATGAAAGAAAGTTTTTCACTTTCACCTTTCCCTCTCTCGGCCTTTTCTTATAGCTCTTCTCCTCTCTTTCTTTCTTCCTGCGACCCCGGGGGCAGGAAAAATGTGAGCTGGGCAAAAAGATAAACAGTAAAAAAGTTTTAAATGTTGAAATTAGCGAAATCAGTTGGGTATACAATTATTTACTACAAAAGTTGGATTATTTATGTGCTGTGGATTAAAAGAGCATAGTTATCTAAAGTTTTCCGTTTTAGCTGTTTGGGAAAAAGAACTACAGTTAAAAATGTTGTAAACACTTTAGCATATTTGTTTTCCTTGGAATTTTAAATAGTAAAATTTAAGGTCTAATTTTTTTTTTATTATTTATAAATTAAATTAAATTACATTTCAAATTTTTTTCTTGTCATCTTATTGATGGCCCTAATCGCTTGGCCATAGGTGTATGTTTGCTTATGCGGAGAGTCCATGGAGAACGGCAGTCAACTGTTGATTGAACATCTGCGTTGCCTTTTCATTTGCATATTTATATTCTTGTTGATTTTTCCTCGTGCGGTCTTCCTCCTTTCTATGCGTTTTCCTTTCGCCCCCCTGATTTTTAGCCTCCCTCCGCGTTATTTTATCATTTTTTCTTTTTTATTGTTGTCTTAGACAAAGTTTGCCAATTGTTTTTGCCACTCGATTTGCATATAAAAATTGCCACAAAGAAAATTGTCACCACAAAAGTTTCGGCCATTATTTATTTCGATTTGATTTCGATTCCAGTTTTGATTCGTCTTGCCAAGTGCCAAAATTAATTAGCATGCATAAATCATTTTTTTCCCTTGAATTTTCCTTTTGGCATAATATTCATTTTCCAAGCAATTAGCAGTTTGCTCTTCGCCTTTGAAGCGCCGCGAAAACTTTCTCCTGAATTTTTGCCCATGGCCACGAGAATTTTCTCCAGTATTTTGCGGGCATGTGTGCGGGTATCGCTTTCTCCTATCAAGACCCCTCCCCTCACCACAATACCCCTCCCCTCAGCCCATAATGTGCTTATCTAATTTATGGCTTCATAAAGCGGCAATTATCGAATTTCGGTATAAAGGTGCTTCTATGGTTTTCCTAAGACCTCAAAAGTGCTTTTCTGGAAATGGAGGGAATTTAATAGGCGTTTATAGAAGCAGTATACTGCTAAAATATATAAAATATAAAATATTTTTATAAATTTTTAAAGAATATTTATCAGGAGTCGGAATGCTTTTAAAAATCAAATAATAATATAATGTTTTGCTAATGAATATCTCTCCTTTAATACTTCTTAAAGAAAAACTAATACTTTACAAATTGTTTAGATTTTCCCAACAAATTCTTCAGCTTCTAAGCTTTTGGAATATAGAAAAAAAGCTTTAAAAGTCAACAGCTTCCATCAGTTTGCAACACCGTTATTTACCTCGACTTTTCAATGTATTTTTCTGATACGCACCGAAAACTGTAAGCAAAGTCTAAGGATCTCACTTTGTCTCTCTTTCCCTTTCTTTATCTCTATCCTTTCTCTCCTTTTTGTGGCTTTAAGACAAATGACAAAAAATTGTCTTGGTTAATACATACACATTTAAACACACATACACTCGCATGACAACCTGGTAGGCAACGTAAATTTCTGATACTCTTTTAAAAAGTATTATGATTGTCTTAAAAGCGTGGAAAAATAGCTGTTGGCCTTTAACAAAAAATTCTACTTGTTTACTAAATTACTATTTTTTGTTGATGATAAATATAAATTGAAATATTTTTTAAAAAATATTTATGAAAAAAAATGTGTGTTTAAAAATTCACAAATATAAATATAAATATTTATTAACAAATGTTTACGAAAAAATTTTTTTTCTTTAATTAAACGTATATTTTTAGTTTGTTGAAATGTAAAAGAAGGGAACTAGTATTTTAACCATTTTTTTTTTAAATATTTAATCTAGAGTTCCTAAAGCTTTGTTGTTTTTAAAGACTGGACTGTTTTTTTTTCGGCCGCGGACGAGGAGAACAAAAACAGCCAAGAGCAGGCAGTGTCCTCGTTTCCTTGTCCTCGTCATGGCTTGTCCTCCCAAAAAGAGAAGGAAAAGAAAAAAGTTGGGCGCTCGCAATATTTATTAAGCTTTTATTCAAGCCATCAGGCATTAGGGATAACGATGTGTCGTTGCAGCAGCAGCGGCAGCAACAGCTTCTGGGAAAATCTTTGCCTAACCACCCCCAACCCCCCTTCCCCCCTGCGAAAAGCGGAAGCCTCAAAGGCTTAGGCAGGGGCGGCGCAAAAAGGGGTGAAAGCCTTTAAGGGAGGACGCCCGCCCATCCTTTGCCGCGTCACGAAAATGTAGTCGACTTATTTGGGTCCCGAGACCAATTGGCCATTAAGTATACGCCGTGTTCGCCGTTGATGTTTTCGACTGAAGCGCTTCGAATGAAATGGTCTCCAAATGGGCTACGCAGCTGCTTCCCGGGCTGCCTAGGATAACACTCTATATTTAAATGCCATGCCGTTGCTTAAATCAAAGTCGTCCTGTTTGTAGGGATTTATTTTGGTTCTCTTTGGGAGTCATTTCCATTTTATTTTCTTCAATAATACAATAATGAGTCAAACGGAAGAATAAGCCTTTTCTATTTCGAAAAGCCAAAAAATATAGAAGCTAAAGAGAAGAGATTGAATTTCACCTAACATTTGCATGCTGACAATTTCATTCATATATATTTTTCACTGCCGAAAACTAAAAATCCATTAAAATGCACTTGAGAGTGCCACAGGATGCAGATGGAAAATCTGCAAAAGGACCAGGGGAAGTGGGTGGGAAATCACAGAATTCAATTTGAGCAATTTCCTGTTTTTCAAAAGGTGCTCGTCGGGTGTCGGCCAAAATTAAAATGTGCTAAGCAGGCCAAAAAAAAAAAGAGAGAAGAAAACGCTGGAAATGGAAATGGAATTGGGAAGGCTCTTGAAAGTCACTCAGAATAAAAGGAGAACCGAGCAAACACTTTTCCACCTTTTCCTTTCTTCTCGCTCCTCCAGCGGCCCACTTTCAATTGAATTTTTCAATTCAAATTGAAATTAATATTCACTTTGAGCATATCAATATACGAGGCTATATATACATACATCCTGGACTGGGATTAGTCTCCCGTGGGCTACACATCGCCAAAAAAAAAGAAAAATCAATAACGTAGGGAAAACCCTGGGAAGAATTTGTTTTGATGAGCTGGAATTAATGGAAAATTCAAATAAAGCACAACTTTATCGATTTGTGGCCGAGAAAACGAACTCCGTATTGGGTGAATTAAGATAAACAAAATAGGATTTATATGGGAGCCCATAAAGAAGATGCCAGACATTTACGACAACCATTTGATTTACTCAAATGAGGACAATGTCAAAGCCAAATTGTAAATTGACAATGGGCCATAAAAAGGGAGAACCGAAAACCCAGTGAAATGAAAATGGAAAGTGAACTGAAAATGGAAATGAAAAGGGAAACCGAGAAGCGTAATGCATGAGTTAAAAGAAACCTTCTTATCTAATAAGTGTAATCATCATCAAAAAATTATTTGCAATACAATGAGTGCGGTGCAAATTAAACTGAAATAGATGAAAAGAAAATGTGTATTTCCTTCCAATACGATTAACTTAATTTATTTAAGTGAAATAGAACAGGTAAAAAATATATAGGTATTTTATATTTAAAGAAAGTATATTATATTTTTTTTAAAGAAAGTATATTAAATTTTTTTTAAAGAAAGTATATTATTTTTTTTTAAAGAAAGTATATTGTATTAAATTATATATTAAATTAAATTTTTTTTAAACAAAAAATATTTTCAAGGAAAGAAAAATTTATATTTCATTGTATATATATTTTATATTTAAAGAAAACATTTTTTTATTTAATTTTGAAGGAAAATATATTTTATTTATTAAAAAAAAAGATAATATAGATTTCCTTAGGCAATAATAACTTATAACTTTATTTATTTCTCCCTTTTTTTAAACAACATGCATTTTAAGAACTTTTTAGGGAATGTTTTGGACTGACGTTCCCTTGAAAATCCAAATCATTGACAGAAAAACCCAATTAAATTTCCATTTGCCAACAGAGTAATTGAAATTAATGTGAAATAGTTTGGGGGTAAATTAAACAAAGAAATTCTGGCTGCCTGGTTGCCTGGCTGGCTGACACACTCGTTCGCCTCTGCAGTTTTCCAATTTCGGCATAATAATTGAAGGCGGCAAAACCAACTGCAGGCATTGGGAAAACGAGAAAGAGAGAGAGCGCGCGAGATAAACGAAAACGAAAAACTTTCGGCACTCAAAAACTTGTTTTGTTATCCTCAACGTCTCCTGTCAAACTCGTTGTAAAGCCTCGAGAGTCCTGGGCTCAGAACTCATTACAAGCGAGGTCCTGCGGAGGCACAAAAGTTTCTCGACTAATCCGTGATTAAATACTCAGTCCCGGCGACTTCGTCATTCGGTTGGGTGCGGTTCAATCATGCCGCCATAAGCTGCCCCTCACCCCACCGCCCACCACCCACCGGAAGTGGGCAGGAACCCATTTTGACCCTTTTAAAGTCCTGCACTTCCGGTTAAGGGCCTCGTCCTTCGTCCGTCCTTTTAATGCTGAAAAACGACTGATGGGCATCAAATCGATGTCCGCAACTCTGAGTGATTCAATTTCTGATTTAATTTTTTCTAGGACGTTTAAACAACAAATACCTTTTATTAAAAATATAGAAAATTATACAAAATTATTTTATATTTATTAAAGGATTTTTTTTTAAATTTTTTCTGGAACGCATAAATACTATACTAAATACTTTTTATTAAAAATATAAAAAATTATACAAAATTAATTTATATTTATTATAAGAATTTAAAGTTATTTTATATTTTTCTTAGAAAATATTTGTTGAATTTTTGCTTTGAAAGGATTGGTGAGAATTTATGAATTTAAATAAGTATTATTAAATTTTTAAAGGTATTCAAATAATTATTAAAATATTTATTATAGCAGTGTATTTACTTAGCCCTTATTTTTATCATCAACAAGTTTTTACACCCTTGATCATACATATTTATATACTTTTTACCCGAAGCTCATATTTGGAAATCATTTGACATTTTGTTGCCTGTTGCCGCCTGCAATTGAAATCAATAAATTTCGGGGAAAAACTTGGTTGGGAGGAAAATACTTACATACATATGGAAACGGCAAAGCCATTGACGTTGGCCTGGAAATTTTCATTCCGCATTTATGATTTTCACACTCTTTGGGAGTCATTTGCACCGCCATCACGTGCCGACAATCACGCAAAATCATTGCGCCGTCATTTATTAGCAGGACAAAGGGCGGAAAATGGGGAAAACGTCTTATGGAGTTGCCACTTCCGCTTTTCCTTGACTCGGTTCCAATGTCATTGCCATGGAATTTTTCCCCCTTCATCCCCCCTTATCCACTTGGTTGGGTCAGCAAATTGTTTTGGGTCTGCGTTAGATGAAGATATGAAATTTGAAGAGCTCAATTTATCATTTCCCGAGAAGAGAGAAGCACTTGTAAAAAACATCCTTTTGGAAAAGAAAATTTATTGATTTAAAATTGATTTATTGTAGAAACGGGGACTCGCAAAAGACAATGCTGAATAATTTAGTATAGTACTAAAAATATGCAACCAAAATGTTTAAAAATTTATATTTTTTAGGATTGATTTTTCAAGAATTTTCTTAAGTGCTTACCTGGAATCCTGCAGTCTTTTGATGATTTTACTTAGTATTGCTGACCTTCCAGGGAAATTCTATAAAATGAAAATAAATGATTGGCACCTGTTTTTGGGGGTCTGATGACCTATGAACTATTGACCATTGAACTCAGGCCTTGTCATTCAATTTAGATTTACTGCCAGCGCGTAAAATTCATAGCCTTGTTTATATTGCTAGTAGCCAAACATTTTTCTTATTGACATTTTTGGTCATTTATTTACTTTCGGCAGCAACAGATTTTCGGCTATCTATCTTAATCGAAAGAACAACATATAGAAATATATTTATAAGCAATTGATTTCGCTTTTCATTTAACCGTTTATATTTATGTGAAATGTTCATCGGAATCGAAACAACTGATTCGGAATAATTGGCCAATGAAATATTTATCATTTATTTATTTTGAGAGCAAAAAAGTACTCGAAATGCATTACTAAATGTCAATATTTGCCCGCTTCAGCGAATTTGCATTTAATAATATTTAGACAACCTGTTGGCGCATTTTTGTAAGTGAATTAATTTTGCATATTAATTAGTTCTATTGTTTGTATATGAAGATTGAATAAAAGCAGCCCTTTATTTTCATTATAAATACAAAACTATTGAAACAATTAATCTTTATAAATAATTATCATTTTGATGTTTTCCACCTTCACTTATTTGTTCAGTTTTTAAATCTGACTGCGGTTTTTACGTTGCATTTATAAATAAACTTAATCTAAATATAGTACAACCATTCAAATGGTTTTTAAATCCTGCAATTCGTAAATATTTGTCACAGTAATTATTTTTTTCATTCGCTCGGTCGTTGGTCCATTGAAAATCCGCTTAAATGTAATAAAAATAAATTTAAATTGAAATACGCTTTTTGCAGACCGACTTAAGCGGGCGGCCATGTAAACATAGACAGAACTTGGGGGTGGCTGCACTGAGAAAAAATGTGGGTGAAACTGAAAAGCAAAGCTTTTTAAAATTGAAGAAGTAGAGAATACTTTTAAAGAAAATATTTTTGAAAAATTATTTGTATTAAAAAAGGAGAGATAAAAATGTTTAGGCTGGAAATTACTTTTTCTAATTTTTTTGAAAATAGTGAATATTAAATTAGTATGAATAAATATTTAAAATAAAATCTTGCATAATTATTTTAATTAGAACGAACTAAGTTGCTTTTTCTCAGAGTGTAAAATATTGGGGAACGACTCCATCGCCTGGGGATTGGGGTCTGATTTGGGTGTTTGTGTTTGATTGACCGTATCGCCTATCTGCTCTGTTTTGGGTCCACGGGGTGTCGCATTCAAGGGTCACGCTTTGGATTCGCTTCGATTTTGGTTCGCTTCTAATTAAACCATTTTGAAGTTGATTGCGTTTTCCGTGCGAGGCTTCTCTGCCGCTTTCGCCCCGATAAATCAAATTTAAATGTTTGAGTGCTACTCAAATTGACTGCCCACTTTTTTCCCCAACGCCAAGCATTAAAACCGGGGAAGAGAAAAAAAAAAAGAAAAAAAATACCCGAATCGAACTCACACCGCGCAAAAATGTCGAAGGCCTCGCGGGGAATTCGCACTGAAATCGGCGTCTGTATTCTTTATATTCCACATTTTTTCCCTGGCCCCAGCCTGTGGTGCATTGTGCGTATTTTTAATGTTATTTAAATACAAAATAAATCCGTTGTATAAATTCTTTTCCGGCGGCCCTGAGGGAGAGAGATTCTCCTGCATTTGAATTTAAAAATAATTTATACAACCATGTTTTATTAATTACTATAATTATATGGAAAATAAATACTGACTTAAAATAAATAATTTCTTTTATCTAAAAATTATTATATTTATTTTTTAATAATATTGTGCTAAAAAGTTTTATTTGAAATCCTTTCGTTTTTCCGTTCGTTTATATTTAATTATTTCCGAATTAATTTGATTTTTCTAGACTTTTATGTCATTCCGTTCTGGGTGGAACTTGCTACTGACCATTTTTTATAGGTCCTATTCTATTAGTTTAGATTGCAATTAAGTCATTGGATTTTCTCATTCCCGTAATTAGAGTAATTTCTCAGAGCTGTAATAAAATGCCGGGCCTCAACTTTCCTAATCGCATTAAAGTTCCTGGGTTCGTAGCATCCCCCAAAACATCCCGATTTCGATTTCGTGACCTTGTTGCCTCGAATCAATTTGAAAAGGGACTGAAAAGGAGGGGTATATATCATAATTGAGCCACTCGATTGCCCTGCCTTCCGTTCCATTGTAGTTCCTGTAGTCAGCGGAACTTTTCCTCCATTTTCTCCCCCGCTTTTCACTGACATTTCCCCGTGCTTTTCCCTGGACTTTCATCAGTCCCTCGTGGGTCTATCTGTCAGCTCACACGATGAGTACTTAGCAAAAAAAAAAAAAAAAAAAAAAAAAACGATTTGAATTTTTGGCAGCCTCTGCCTTAACCCCTAACAACCTATATCCGTCTCTCTCTCTATACCTTACTCTCCATCTCTTTCTCTCTTCTACGAAAAAGAGACGGCTGCATTGTGTTGGAAAGAGAGACGCCTGTCAATTTTCATTTCCATCACGAGCGCGCCAAAAGAGAAATTTAAATGAGGTAATCTTTTCCCTTTTTTTTCGCCCTTCCTCGGCAATTCCTTTTGTTGTTTGGAAAGGCTTAAAGGCGCACGTGTGTGTGTGTGTGTTAGCTCTTTTGCTAATTACATGCTGCTTACCAGGGAAGTAGAAGCGCGGAAGGGGAGGAGGGGTCGAAGTTTATGCCCGTATTCGATACGAAATCGAAATCGAATCAAATCTCTGCAAATATCCGTAGCTCGCTATTAATAGACGCTCATTATTGGCATTTTTGGCATTGGCCAAAGTCAGACTCACACGTCTGAGGGTGTTTTTCTCTATTTTTCCGGCAATTGGCAGCTTTTTGGCGCCACTGAAGTCAGCCGAAATCCTGTAATAAAGATGCCATGGCTAAATAATCTCTAGAGAAGTTCGGAAATGGTAGAAAAAAAAAATATATTTATTTATAGGAAATATACCAAAAATTATGGAAATGGTTAGCAAATTTTATAAATCAACTTTTTTTAAATTAAAAATTTTGTATTGTTAATAAATTTTATTTTTTTTATTTATTTGTTATATTTTCCTTTTTGTAAATCTCCCTTTTTTATACATATATTCTCTAGCTCTTCCATCAGCATTATTTGCCTTCTTAGCTTGATAAATTAGCGCAGCTTTAAAAAAGTGCCGTCACCATGAATCCTGAGATAAAAGAGTCGAGCAATGTCTTAACTTTTGTCAGGCTCTCATCTCTGGTCCTCAAATTAAGCCGGCGTCGTGTTGCCCACACACGAATAGGATTCTTTTCCCTTTTGCGATTTCCTGATGGGCCTCTAATGCTTAATAACAATTTCATTTACATTTTCGGCACATTTCGCATCGGCTTTTGGCCCAAGCGGCGTATGCGCAATGTCCCGGAGCCGAAAGGTATTTTGTTTTATTTTTTTTTTCTACCCATTCTCTTTTTTTTTTTTGCGACCTAGAAAGGGTTTTACTTGTGTAGGTATATTTTATGATTTTTCCGGCTTTTTTTCTCATAGCTTTCTCGTTTTGAATTCAATTCAATTAATTGACACATTTTTGTTTTGCGAAGTTTTTCCTCTTTCCTTTCTTTTTTTCTTCTTCTTCATTTCGTTTTGGGATTTGCCTCTTCCCACCGGCCACGCCCCCTCGAGGATATTCTCGCTTTGTCCTGACGCCCCCACAATTTCCGGTACGCTTGGCGGCACTGCAACGTAATTATAATGCACAAAGGCTAATTAAAGGGCGAACGGGGGAATAAAGGTTCGCACAATGTATTGGGCTTCGGATTTGCGTAAAAATACAAGGTAACAATACCGCATTTGTTTTCCCTTTTTCCCAATACAGTGTGTACTTTAATTACCAATAGGGGCTGTCAAGTACATTTTGTGCCACAAAATTGCAGGTTCTTAATGAAGCTTTGTGGCAATATCAGGGGTTTCTTTAATGTCGAACCACTAGTAATATGTTTTAATGGAATTTAAGCAGTAAAAAAATATTTATCAATTAAAAACAAGGGATATTTAAGGGATAAATAAATATTTATCAATTAAAAACAAGGGATATTTAAGGAATATTAAAGGGATAAAATAAAGTCCAAATATTAATTTCAAATTGAATTCCTTTTTTTAGGCATATTTTCCTAACCAATTATCCACTTCTTTCTGGCCATAAAATTAGTGTTAATACGTTTGGTCATTGCTTTTAATTTATATGGCGATTATTTAAGCATAACTTAATCAAATTAAACATAAACAAAAAAAAGAAACAAATGAAAACCATTGTAAATACCTGTACATATTTATTTAATTAAAAGCGAAACTACAAAAGAGATTATATTACCCAAAACAAACCAACAAAAAAAAAGTTGATTTAAACTGATTATCTGCGTGCTTCTCGTTTTATTTAAATACAGGTATTAATATGTAAAGCCACAATTCATAACTACTGGCCAAACCATGAATATTTCAATAATCCAGTTGAGCTTTATGGAGCGTCAAATTGATTCGCTGTTTATCTGACACTTTTCAATGTTTTCATGTTTTCATTTTCATTATTTTCCCATTTCCCAACGTCTTTATATCGCTTTTCACTTTTTCCATTTTTTTTTTCCATCGAATTTACACAACGCCTACGTTGGACAATCCGACAATCAAAGTAAACAAAAGTTGGGGCCGCAAAAATCAAGCTCAGCTGCGGCAAACTTTTGCAGTTGATTTAAATTTGTGCTAACCGAATTTGATTGCTGAAAAGTTGCCGCCTGTGCACAGTGACCGCAAAATGTCAACAGCACTTGTCCGCTTTCAAGCTGCACTCAAAGAAAAAAATGTTCACTCCCAAGAAAACTTTGAAAAAAAAATCATTAACAAATTTTAGGTATTAATTTTAATTTATTAAACATTTTATTATGATACCCAATATACATATATAAATTTTTTTGAAATTAACATGAGTGAAAAGTGAAAGGAAATGTGGTGTTCAAAAAAGATGCAACAATAAATGTAGGTACATAAACAATATATAATCTAAAAAATATATATAATATAAAAAATATATAATTTAAAATATATAAAAAAAAAATTATATAAAAATTATATTAGATAAATAATATATTAAGTAAAAAATATATAATATAAAAAATTTACAAAAATAAAAAAAATAGTGGATATTATATTTTTTTGGCAATAGTATTTTTAAGAGAAAAATCGTATCTTCAAAACATTTTTTGGAGACAATCTCTTTATTAAATTGGTATACATTGTGCTGTAAAAGTTATTTAAAAATGTATATTTAAAAGATATTTTAATTATGTAACTTTGATTATTTCAGAACAATGCGTCGCTCCTCGTTCACGCCCGTCTTCAACCTGAGCACCCAGGAGCCGCTGATCGTGGTGGAGGAGTCGCACACCGCCGAGGATGGCGACGACCTTGAGGGGGCGGCCGGCGGCTGCGATCCGACCGCCGTCGGCACGCGGCGCTCGAACAGCGATGACTCCGAGCCGGACTCACCGGTGAATCCCTACCTGCTCTGCCCCTTTCCCGACATGCAGCAGAGGCGCAAGCACTCGCTGCCCTCGCTCCAAATCACCGAGGGCATCACCGCCAGCCAGGTGCGCCGATTGTCGGAGGTGGGCGGCGAGACCGGCGGGCTGAGTCCCAAGGAGGTCGAGTTCCTGGCCACGCTCTCCCAGAAGGCCAATCCCTCGGCCGGCGGACGCAGGCACTCGGTGGTGACCATCTCGGCGGTGCCGCCAACGCTATTCGGACGCAATCGCCGCGAGTCCATTTCCGGCGTATCCTTCAGGTAAAAACACTCACTCATTCGCCTATTCACCTATTCGCCTATTCACCATTCACCATTAGCCATTAGCTAGCGGAAGTGCGGAGGTTTCGCGCAGCAGGACACGCAACCGCAGGACCTTTGTTAACTAGTACACTACAAAGAAATGTTAATTAAACAAAGGACTCGAAAAGAAAAACCTAAAATAATATAGAAACATTTTAAAAGAGTTTTTAGTACTAGAAGAATACTGAAAAATATACTAGAATATACTTACAAGCTATGACACAAATATAAAGGAAGGAAAAGAAGCAATCAATTTGTATTTATAGCTTAAAAACTTTAAAAATACTTGAACAATACTGGAAAATACTAGAAAATATTATAAAATGTTAAAAAAAAGTTGTTATTTTTATTATAAAGTAAGCTTTTAATTTATATAAATATTCAGGGGTGTCAATAAAATAGGGCGGAGTTCAGTAATTCTCACAGAAATATTTTTAAAATTCTACAAAATTTGGAGGTAGTAAATAATATTTCTCTCTGTGCACATTTCCCTCCGTCTGAATATCTCTTGCCCTTTTCCTATCTGCGACTCTATGTACCTAGCCTAATTGAATTGCGCCACCGGCTGTTTCCAAGCTTTTGTGCTGTGACAGCAACATTTTGATACCCTAATGGCTGATGGGGGGCGGAGACGGAAGTGGGCGTGGCCAGGGCGTGGAATAGGAAATGGGCGGGATGGGCGGCAATGACCAGGGGCATAATGAGATTGTCATAAACTGCGACCGGTCATTGCCATACGATGAGGCCCAATAATAATGAGTCCAGCAATCAATGCGGATATGCAATAAAATCTCAGAAAATATATAGATAAGTTTGCAGCACACTTTTTGGGGGATTATGAAGAATTGATATATTTTCCGGATATTTGTGAAAGAATATTAGGAAGAAATATAAATGAAGTAAAAAAAATTACTACAAAAACTTTACAAGCTATTAATACTTTTTATAAAAGGTTTTTAAATTGAAAAATCTACATTTTATTTAACCATATTTTGACCATTTTTGATCGGACTTTTTAGCCGAAAATCTCTTGCCATTATGGCCATATTCCAAATGCCTTTGGCCCTGAATTTGGCCATTTAAATTGCATCCCATCCAGCTAGGCCAGGCCAATAGAGGGAGTTCCATTAAACGCCCGGCGCACTTTACGAGCCCAAGTCGGCGGCTGGAGATGAGCGGCCTCGGGGACAACAGGGCGTATAATTTATGCTAAAGTGATAACCGCAGACCCATCAACCACTTACTATCGCTGCACATGGATGTGGATGTGGATGTGGGGATTGGCCAGGCAATAAAGTACAAATTGAAACAGCCCCCCTGAAACAGCTTGAAATGTCGAATGGTTTCGCAAATTTTTTTTTTACTGTACAAGAACAGCACCCAAAGATGTTGTGAAGTAAAATGAGGCTTAAAAAAAAATAATTCATTAAAATTTATTTTAAAATAGGAACAGCTGAAATATTTTTTTCTTCTTTAAAAAATTCTCGAAAAAATCCGCCAAAAATGTAGATGCCATGTTTATCGTAATTGGAGGGTTGTCGCATGTAGGGTTACCACCCTATAATTAGGCAACTTTTTTCGGTGAATTTTAAGAAGCTACATCTTTTAAAAGAGTGAACAGATTTTAATGAAATAAACAAAATTATGCTTAAATTACATTAAAAAATATTTATAGATTTATAAATTTTCTAATTTTTTTAATTAAAAAAAAGTAATATATTAATTGTAATTTTTTTTACAGTGGCAGTCGCCGGGGCAGCGTCATCGCCGGACCGCCTTTGACCGACCATCGCGGCAGCGTGCACAACTTGCAGCTGGACATCATGGACGGCATCGTGCAGCAGCGGAAGACGCGAAGCGGCAGCGGCGTTTGGACAGCGCCCGTTCTGCAGGAGGCCGACAGCAATGTGCCCGTGCAGACATAAGCGGTTCGAGGATACGCAGGACATCTGGGGGGATGGATGGAGGGATGGATGGATGGCTGGACAGATCGACAGATGGACAAATGGACAGATGGATTGGATGGACACTGGGCAATACAAACAAACGCCTGGATGCTCCGCCACTCGAACTGCAACTGGACCTTTATTAACATTCCGTGTTTTTAACCAACCAACCCACCCAACGCTCTGCCCCCTCCGATTTTCCGCCGGGAAATTGCTTTTCGCGGCTGCCGCATAAAGCAAACAAACAAACCACAAAACCGCACGAAAAAAAAAATCGCACGGAAAATGGCAAAGAATGGTGGGCGGGGAACAGAAAAAAAAGGAAAAAAGCAAAAAATACAAAATCCAAAAATACAAAAATACAAAAAAAGAAAATATTAAACTTCGGAAATGGAAAACTGCAGTTAAACAAAGAGCGAGATGGCGAGCGGTTTAAGATGAAAAGAATTGGTCGAAAAGAAAAACAAAAAGGAAAAGCGCGAAAATAAAAACGTAACGAAAACCAGTCGGTGAAAAGCAACAGAGAAAAACGCATCGCGACCATTTTGATTGCCAGCAATTTCGGTTAACACCTGTGCCATGTGCCACGCCCACAAATGTCGCCCGCCTTCGCCCCCCATCGCCCACAATTACGACTTAAAAAAAATGCCACCCCCTGCGTGCAAGGATAATTGCAAATAATATTTAATTGGAGTGTTAAAGAAGAAGGACAAAGGAAAACAAAGATAGCGCAACTCACTCGAAACCCTTCCTCGAAACAATGATAATTCCCGAATGGTCAAAAAAGGAACAATTATCCCAAGTAAGTGAAATTTCGTGGAAACCTTATCTTACTTTTATTTCGCTGTTTCAGGGAAAAGGATTTTTATTTTTGTTCTTTTAACTTAATTTACACTTTGCCTATGAGTTCAATATTAAAATAATATTACAAGTATTTTTTTTAAATTAGTTTGATACTTAATTTTTGTTTTTTAATTATTTATTTAAAGAATAATTAATTATTTTTAATTTTGTTTAATTTTACTGATTAAAAATTAAAAATAATATTTAAAATAATTAATTATTCTTTAAATAAGTAATTAAAAAACAAAAAATAAATATCAAACTAATTTAAAAAAAATTTCAAATTAATATTGATAATATTACCCGCAATATTATTTTGCCTTTGAGTTAAATATTAAAATAATATCACAGGATTTTTTTTATAATTAGTTGAAAATATACTTTTAAAATTATATTTTATAAATATTTATTTAAAAAATGTTATTTATATTATTATTTATAACCTAAGAACTCTAAGCTCTAGATTTAAATTTCGAAACAACCTCTTTGGTATAAATTTAAACTTAATCGCTTAGCCCAAAATTTCCGCCATAGTTTTTCATAATTTACCACAAATTATTTGGGAACCCTTTTTTTAATTGCTGGTGTCTGAAGTGCCGGGGTAAAACCAGCAGTAAAATTCCAGCTTTTTTTTTTCTTCTTCAGAATTTCTTGCATTTTATTTTTGACATTTGTCAATGGGCTGTGTGCATTTTTAAAAATCCCACTGCCGGGCAGCTAAACATAAAAAACACGCACAGCAAACACATACATAATGAAATGCAGCTTTTGGCTCAAGGACACCGAGGGGGTGGGGGTGGGTGGTTGGTAAAAATGGGGGCCAAGGACGAGGACACAGCATCCTTATACTCGCCCTCCTTCGGCCAACGTGGCGTGTGAGTAATATTTCGCAGCAACAGCTGCATCAATGCCAATGACAATGCCAATGCCATGACCAAGGAGATGGCTCGTGTTTTTAATGGCTTGTCCACTGTCCACTGGCTAATTTAATGTGGGCGTGGCAGGCAGGGGAAGGGAAGCAGGAGCAGCAGCTCTTAATTGAAACGCGTGTTAGTTTGCATTTCATTTCCATTCCACTCAGTCGGCGCCCCGGAAACTAATTATAGAAAATCAAAATGCAATTGCGATTCCGATTGCCAACTGAACTGCGTTTAGCTTAGCCGACTGCCGACGGCCATTTGGTTGGCAAAATGTGGGCAAACATCAGCATTTGTCCTCCTCGCTGAGCACGATAATCGTGCAGGGTAAAATTAATGGCCTGAAATTACCAAGTGTCCTTTGAGCGGAGTGCTTTACAGTTTCTGACAGATGGCTGCAAATTATTAACGATTAATTTGTGCAGAAGAGTTCAATCTGAAATTAAGGGATCTAAGCTCTAAAATATATGATTTCATTTTAATTGTTTATTTTGGTAAATTAAATTCAAAGAATTTTCCATTTTTATGAATTTATGAATAATAGAAGAGTTGATTTTAAAAATGAAGGATTTTAGATCCTGAAATATATAATTTAATTTAAATTGTTTATTTTGCTAACTTAATTAATTCGAAAGTTAAGAGATCTTATACCTAAATTATATGATCTAATTTTAATTGTTTATTTTGCTAAATTAAATTCAAATAATTTTTTGTAATTTTTATCGATTAAAAAAATATTAACGTTATATTAAATCAAATAAATTCTCTACGTTCTTCTTCAAACAGGTTCCATCATCAATCGATTAAAAAGCTAAATACAACTCTATGTAATCAATCTATAATACAACATGAAATTAAATCTATATATTGTATATTCAGGAATTGATAAATTAGTGAATAACTAGCGAAAACGAATAACAAAAAAAGAAAAACGGAAAAAAGCGACTTAAAAATAACTATTTACTTAGGACCTAGTTACTCCTCATTTTTTGGATGTCGTGTAGATTTTTGTGAACCAACAACCACCGCATGGAAGAAACCACCAATAACAGAGATACTAAGATGCAATCCCACAGACTTTTTATCTATTGAACAAAACAGAAAGTGGAAATCCTCAGGTGCTTTTTCGATCTAGCTTGTTTTTCCAGCTCACAAGTTACCATTTTGAACCCCCGATTGATTCAATCAACAAGTGCAATCAAAATTCAAGAGAGTTGACAAATGTACCATGTACCTTAAATAAAAACCAAAGTGTAAGACCCAACATTAAACTTTAAAGTGGATAAATAAAAACCTTAGGCTAAGAGGAAACGATTTATCGCCAAGCCAGCAATAAAACGAAGTGGAAAATCAACTATTTTTGAACTGGGCTTGCTGCTTGCCCAGCCCAGCAGGTCAGCCAGCCTTTAGTTCGAGTAGCCAACCCCGAAATCCGATGCCCCAATTAAGAAAAAATATTACATGCATAACGAAAGAGAGAGATTTTGAGGATTTCATCAATTTTATTTCGGTTTTGTGGCGTAGCAAATGGCCATTCAATGAGGCCAACTATTAGAGGATTTGAAATCACCCGAAAGGTTGTCTAAATTAAAATAAATTTTATTTTCATAAATGAAGGGATCTATTTAGTCACTTTTTGGTTCATTATAATTTATTCAAAGTTTCATTGAACTTGGCAGGAAATTATTTTATCCTCAAAATAATTTTTAAAAAATTTTGTTTATATAAAAATACATATATTATATTAAAAAACTATTTATGAAACGTTTTTTATGTTTTGACAATCTTTTTGAGTGTTTTCAAATCTCTAGAAAGTGTTTAAATAAAAGTTACCCGAAACTAGGAATGGAAATTGAAATTGAAGAGATCAACTTGCTCTCAAGTCGTTGGAGTTTTCTTTTACATAAGTCTCGGTGTTGTTATTGCTTATAGAGTACACACATAAACATAGGGTATATAAGTATATCCCCAACATAATAATATTTAGAATGTATATAAAAAAAAACCGGAATATTTAATTTTATCTTCGTGTTCCTCTGTTCGAACCGGAAACGAGATTGCGCCTTCTTAGCACTCCAGGAAAATGAAGAAAAGTTCCCGAACATAACAGCAAAGATCGGAACACCCAACAAGATAAATCCCCTTCCTCTATTTTGACCTGAGAAAATGTCGCTGGACGACGAAGGAAAAATACAAAAAAGACGTGTGTGTAAAACAAAAAAACTAGAGAATTTTTTTATTATTAAACATAGTCAAGGATAATCAAGACGAGGCGATGGCAAAAATATATGATTATGAGAAGCCGAGGATGTAAAAGATATATTTATAGAAATGAACTATATGTATACATACTGACAGATTGATTATATGATTATATAGTAACTTATTGTCACAACGCAAGAGCAATCAATGTTTAACTTTATTAAATGTTACAAAGAGTTTTAAATATTAAAAATATACTTAAAGAAATATATACAGATATGCCTATATATTGCAGATTATATTCTATACATATAATTTGTAGGTCGAGCTAAGATGAATTAAACACTAGACGTACTCGTAGTTCGCCATTATGTTTGCCAAAAGAAATCGGAGATAAATGCAAACGAAGTTGTGTCAGCCATTACAGATACTATAGGAACGATTTTATTTACCAAGCAGCTTTCCATAATCTCATTAAAATCCATTTGTAAATCTATTGTGTCCGCCAAACAAATAATCCAACATTAATTGTTCGTAAGCTAATTTTCGAAGGAAAATACTATTCTGATGGCACAAAATCCAACAACACAAAAGCATTTCCCGGGCTGGCACTCTTTGTGAATTTTTTTATTAGAACTCATTTGAAAATCGTTATTTTTTGTGTCCTAGCAATAATAATATAAATTCAAAAATGTGTGTGTCGCTCTGTCTCTGTCTCTATTGTGTTTGAGATTATTCGTAACTTATAATGAATATTATTACTAAACTAAAGCAAAAGAATAAAGAATAAAGAAAAGTAAGAAAGCAAAAGCGGAGGAAAGCGCAGAATAGAATCCACAACAGAAATTAAAATTACTAATTAAAACGATTACTTACAGTAGACTTAAGAATACAAAGATTAAATAAAGAAAACGATTTCCTTAAATTAACATTGGTGTAACATTTTTTGAAAAGCTCCTGAGGTTTAACATAAGCTCTAAAAGGGAAATGGAGAGCTTTTAGTGGAAATTTCACCGCCAGAAAGAAAGTGTAGAAAGTAGAATAACGGTAGAAATACCGACACCGTTATAATCTTTCTACAAAGCTTAAAGCTCAAAAGCGGTAGCTTTTAAAAGTAGTAAACGCTCAAGTTTATTTTTGGCTAAAACCAATTTAAATATTTATTAAAAGCTTTTCGAATACTCCAACTTTTATTTAAAAAACAATTCTTTTTTTTAAATCAAATAAAATAAAATAAATATTCATGTATTTAAAAAATTTCCAAGGGGTGACGTGGAAAATTTCCTGCTGCACAAATAGAATATCAGTTAACAAATATTTGCCGTGTTAACCTGTCAAACTTTTCCAATTATTCACATGCACCTGTTGCCGCCCAATAATTTGCCTTATATCATTTCCGTTGGATCCAATTACATATCCGGAACAATAGTTAAAACCAATTTGGAGACGAAATACACGATGAACTACACGATAAATCTTTAGAGATCCGATTAAAGGGAGCAAATGTTGTGTAAACTGAGTGACTGCGTAGTATTTTTGAATTTTATAGTTTTAAAATATTAATTATCATTTATTAAATAGGTATACTCTATTATTAAATACTAAATAAAAGAAAAAAGCTTCTCCCTTAGTCAAAATATATACTTTTCTTATCAAATCTTTGCCTTATCTCAAAAAAATGTTAAATAAAGACCAATATTTATATTTATTTACTTTTGGTTTGCTCATCACAGTGCTTAAATTTTTGTTGACTCTGAAAATGTATAATAAGTTTCTTTGAGTTAGAAAATTGGTTCTCTATACTTTAAAAAACAGGCAGAGAAATGTTTTAAAAAAAATGCTTTTTAATTTTAATAATTGTGCATATCATTTAAGATTTTCAGTCATTTATTAAGCAGACAAATCGAGCTAAATTGCGATCAAGTGAGCGACCTTGGCGCGCCGCCACTCGAGAACATGCTCAACGGCTGGTTCAACTTTGGATGGTTAATACATTTATTTTGATTATTTTCGGGCGGGTCACGCTTTCGCCAGTGACCCTGGTCTTAAAACGCGCGAGAATCTCTGGATAAATAAATAAGAACTGCACGCTTTTCGGTTAGGCATGAAAAGTTGTTTGGCTCTTTGATAAATATGTATATCCCCTTCCACACCCCATAATATATCTTAATGATAATGTTTTTAATTCGAATTCTGGGATAGGGTTTACCTTTTTTTCCATTGAGACACTAGCGATAAACAAATTTCTTTATAATCCGTAACGTTCGGTGATGTCTCTGAAAACGATCTGGCTGGGACTGGAAATGCATTTGAGTCGTTATATATGTACACGTTTGGGGTATTTTTTTTTCTACTTGGCCACCTGATAGGCGAAACAGCTTTCCACCGTTAAAAAGCCTCAAATTGTCCGATTCCCCGTTCCCAGAATGCGGAACGCCAGAAGGCAGGGAAAAGTTTTTAAGATCCGAAACAGCTGTTCATTTGGTGACTGACTTGCCGGCAATTACTGCGATTTTCCGCGGAACGAGGCGGTGAAAAGGGTTCCTTAAAATAGTTTCGATACACTCGAAAAGTGAATAACCATTTACTTACTAATCTGAATGAATTAAACTGAGTTTATTGTCGAAAATTTGAGGTAACTTCCTTATGAAAATTGTAAAAAATGTAGAAACATAACACATTTATGCTAAATTACTCGAAAAGTGATGGAGATTAATTTATTGGTTTTTTTTTTGCCATTCAAAGCAGTGATTTGAATCTTGATTTTCCACAAAGGATCTTTTTTCTATTTCAAAATATTTTGCAAATTATTTTATGCACTGTTCTTAAATCGGAAAGAACCATTTTAAATTTTAAAAAAATTTGTCTGGCGCCCACACCTTTAAAGATTTCCGAGAAGTATAAATGCAATTTTGTTGTATATATTTATACCTATCGAAATGTGGAAGACATTTTTCAAATCGGACCATTCATTAAAAAGTTATACGCAATCAAAAAAATTGTATCTCCCTCGCACTCCCTTTAGCTGTGTTACGATTATTAGATAGTCGGGACACCAACCCGTCTATAGCGTTCTCTCTTGTTTTTAAATACTTTTGTCAAGTTAAATAAATACATATTTTGGAATTATTTTAATTTACATAACACTCGGAGGACTTTGAATTTTCCCAGAATATCCAGGCAACCTGTTGAAGAGCCGGAAAAGTTGCAACCCGAGCTGCGTTTGCTGCAAACATCGAACATGTTGTGGCAAGCGGCGGCCAATTGTTTACTCAATATTCCCGACGTGCCGCAGATTTCGCCTTCAGAAGGAAAAATAAACAGAAGTCGCCTCTGAGAAAGGTGTCATTTGCCAAGCGACAGCCGACAAATGTATACACATATGTGTATACAAACATATGCATATGTATACATACACCCACCAAACAGCGACTCAGCAGCTTAAGTAGCTGCTCTAAATAATAAATTCAATTGTAATCAGAATCGTTTATGTAAATATTCAAATCGTCAATTTGCCCGGGGTGCCCGGGGAATATTGTCCTCCAATAATCCGCGAGGCGGGGAAAGCGGGGGCCCGGAGATATGGAAATATGGAGATGGCGGGGCAGATGCAGATAAGCACCCCCATTAAGACAACAATAAACTCAACAAGTTGTTCTGGAAAAGGAAAACTGTCAATTAGAACCACGCACTGTGGCAGCAACATGTTGCTGCTGAATGAAAACACAACATGCAACATGTTGCATGTGGCGTTGCCCCACAGGTGTAGAGGGGGGCCAACACCTTTAGGTGAATGCAATATTAATAATTATTTGAACAAAAATTCTCTTTGTTCGTACAAAACAGTTTCGAAAAATTCAAGTTGCTTGCAAAATTATTCAAATTGCTATTTAAACCATTTTTAGTTTTTTATCTTAATTGCAAATTATTGTCAACATCTTTTTGCATTATTATCTGCTCAGTGACATAAACCAGAGTTCTTTTATTTCCTTTAAAATTGTGATGTAGGCACAATAATAATAAAAGTTCAAAGTACAAAGATAATTAAAACATTTTTCCCTTAATTTGTCAGGTATTTCGACGAATCACAATATTTAAATTCGAACTCTATGCATTTTTTTAAAGGTTTTTATTAAGTTTTGTTTGAGCTACTTGTAAGATAATTTTTTGAATTCTCAGTGAATTTGCCTCTTACAATTTAAATTGATAAATTTCCTTGAGTTAGTTAACTAAAAAATGTAATAACTTATTTAATGAATGGTCCTCATGTTTGATTCTTATTTTAAACCTTTTTAAATGTATTACTAAATGGTGTGGTAAAGTATGTAAAGTACCGTTCAAACGACCCCCCTCGAAAGCGGCGCTCCTACTCCGACGGAGTCACGGCCGCAACGCAACGCAACATGTTCGTCGGTCGTCGCCGGCGTGTTCGAGGTTCGATCGGTCGGTTGGCGGGCGCCTGGGATCCGCGGGCCTCCGCTGGTCAGTCGCTCGCGGAGCGTCGTCGTGAACGGTCAGCCAGCGCGGCTAATAACTAAATACCAACTGACTTTGGTGACAGTGCGCTATACTGACTCTGATCCGAACCCGAATCGAGGCCCACAGCAGCCAGAACAAAGTACCAACCATAAATCAGAGTGGAAAAAACTGAGCTACCCCTTCTCTAAGAAAAATCCTGTTGAGTGTTTCGAGTTTTTTTTCGAGTGAGTGCGGTAAATATTTCCTAATTTTTTTGCTGTGCCACAGAAAAAAAAAACAAAAGAAAAAATGTATTAAATAAAAACCAATCAGTGAAAATCAAAATCGCTAAATATCGAAATAGAAAATATGGAACATAATTCGAATCGCAGAAAAACGCAGGCCAAAACGCAAAACAAAAGGGGCAGACAGAAAGAAAGCGCTTTTATTATTTTTATTTAACGATTTTTCTTCTTGCAATTTTTTTGTTTTTGCCGTTGTTTTTGTTGTATTTTGCACACTTTGTTGTTGGGTCAGTTGGCGGCTTTCGCCACTTTACGAGCAACTTCCTTTTTTGGCCAGAGAAAAACCAGTCTGGCCAAGAGACCTCTGGCCAAAAGACGACGACGGCGGCGGCGGTCGAGGGTCCAAACATTGCAAATGTAAACAAAACGGCAGCGGCGGCAGCAGCAAACCGTATTTGTTTATGACTTGGCCAGGATAAAGCCCAGAGACTTTGAGACCAGACCCTCAAAATGATTTGCTACGACTTCCCATTCTCAAGTTCCTCGCCTTTTCCTTGCCCCTCCGGTTACCCCTCGGTTACCCCCCGGTTAAAAACCCGGTGAAAGTTTCCCAGTCGCAACTTAGAACTCTCTTCATTTTCGGGTTTCTTTATTTTTTGCTTGATAAATGAGTCGCTGGCATGGCCCCCGGGGCGGTAAATCATCTCTGCTTGTGGCACTGACAATTTCACAAATTTATATATTTGCCACAACACCGAAACACTCACAGTCGAAAGTTTTCCACTTCGAGAGCAAATTTGACTAGCTGGAAAAGTCCAAGTGTAAAATTGGCCCGAGTTATTACAAAAAGAAAACCAAAAACGAATAAACCGAATATTCGAAAATATTTCAAAAGCTCCATAACGCAAGCTATTACTATTTCCGAAAAACATTCGTTATGCATTCACTTGGAAAATCCAACATTATTGCATGCGAGACAATCTTTATTCGGGTTTGTTGTTTGTGGCTTCCATTGAACTTTCTAGTTTTATCTAGTAAATATACACTTGAACTTACTATTTACTCATCAATTTAACATTACAAGTTTGATTTTTAGTAATGAAACTTTACTTATCAGTCTAATGAATATTTTGATGCATTTAATATTCCGGCACCTCTTTAAAAATAAACATTTTTAAAAAAAAATTCTGAAAGATCTCACATTCTTTTTATTTTCTCATGTCTTAGCAATGCAAAATTATCGTTTTGATATCGATGGTATGTGATATTGATACGTCGGCCATAGTCCATACCAGTTCCCTAGCAACTGGAGCCACCTCTAGCTCCCAATTTAAC
This sequence comes from Drosophila prostipennis, assembly GCA_037075205.1. Classification (NCBI taxonomy): domain Eukaryota; kingdom Metazoa; phylum Arthropoda; class Insecta; order Diptera; family Drosophilidae; genus Drosophila; species Drosophila prostipennis. The sequence continues at coordinate 584,129 of JBAMCJ010004578.1, read as the reverse complement.
TGGTTCCCCCGCTCGAGAATTCTCCATGTCTCCATGGCTCTCGATTTTTTTCTCCGCATTTCGCTTACTCCGCAACTCACATCGAATGGCAATCTGGAATATGCCAGGCAGATCCAATTGCATGCCACATATGCAGATGTAATGGGAGAGTCTGCCTCACGTAACCCCCCTGGAAACCCCCTTGGAGACACCCCCCTCTAAAAAAGACCCCTTGGGCCCCCGCTAACTGTACCGCTGATCTGCTTGCCTCATTGCCGGTTAGAAAGCCAATGGAACGAGTTTCGTTGAGTGTGCAACTAATTTTCTAAATTGTTGTCGCTGCTGATCGTTGAGCGTGGCAAAAAAAAAAAAAAAACAAAATACACACATTATTTATATGGCCAACGTCGCACAAAGAAAATACCTGTCACCAAAATTGGTCATCAATTTGGTGTGTGTGTGTGTGTTATTTGCTGTCTAGAAAAACGCTTTTATCAATGACGTTTCAATCAGATCTTCTCTGCAAAAATTTTTGATTTACGTAGATAAACACGTTATGATCTTAGTTGGAAGCGATTTCATATAGCTTGAACGTGTTTTATTCATGATATTATTTTCTATATAGTATGCATGATTCATAAGCTGTTTAAATAAAGTTTTTAAAATATGTTCAGAATATTTATGAGATTATTTTTTATGTAGGGTGAATACGTATAATCGACTATTGAACTTTTCCAACTAGATGTTCGAATAGTATAGAAGTTTTTGAATAGAAATGAATGATATAATGAATATTGACAAGCTCTGAAACAATGGTTTCCATAAGCCGGCTGAGAGTGGGTGATATTGCCGAGATTTTAGATCCGATACCACTCATTCATCATTGCGAAGATCGAACTGTCATTTATGCGATTGATTGATTGAATTTTAATAAAATCTTTGAATTCTGATTTATTTTTTTGATTGGGTTCTTCTTCTTGGGTAGTAGTGCGTCGTCATCATTTAATGGTGGAGAAAGAAGAAGAATTACCAGAACGAATCCATAGAAGAGGAGGAAGAAGAAGACAGGGCAGGGAGAGAGGGCTATAAAGAGCGAAAGAGAGAGGGCGAGAGAAGTTAATGGATTAGGAAGCGAGCACAAAAGGCAGCCAAGAAGAAGAATCGAATCTCGGCTACTTGCGACACTCGCCCTCTCCCTCCCACTCCCACCTGAAGAAGGTGGGCCAGAAAGAGAGGGGGCGAGCGGGTGAGAGCGAGAGCCCGAGTAAGAGCGGAATTTGATGGCCAAAGGAAAGGTGAAAAGAGGCAACTTGGCTTAGACGATGATGATGACTGTTTCTTGGTGGCTCTGTGTGTGCGTATGTGTGTGTGTGTCCAAACAGGTATCACACACTCACACCTGTGTGGAATAACTAAGCAGCGACCCGATTTTCAAGAGAGAGAAAGAGAGAGAGAGAAGAAACAGAGCCAAGAATCCATGCCATGCGCTTGAAAAGTATTACAAATCCATAACAAATCTACCACGAATCTACAAACCACCAGAGATAATAATAAAGATCAAATTTATTGGTATTAACCACATATTTCCAGTTTTCTAGAGTTGGGGTATTAAGACAGCTTCTTTGGGACATGTGCTTGATAAGAAATTGAGGAGTTGAAACCTCCTTCAAAATAATTTTTTAAAGCTAACATCCCATTGATCTCGCTACTTTTCCTATCAAAATACATTTAACTATATTTCTTATGACACGTATAAAGAACTTATCCACTTTCACGTCATTTTATACACAAATTTTCGTAAGAGATCGTTTTTATGAAATCTTAGTTCTTAAATGTTATACATACATTGAATAAAAAAAATAAAAAAGAAAATGATTACTAATTTTATAACTAATATGAGTTTCGAAACTGTCTTATATTTTATTTAAATGCTAATTCATTTATTTTTATATTATTTTAGATTTTTTTTTAGATCTTTGACATCTTAAACAAGAAAATCTCTCTTTTAATATTTTCTTTTGATTCTCTAAAAAGGTTTTTGATTCTCCTAATTAGTTATTTCAATTCCGATTGATGGAATTATATTCTTGGGCTCGCCAACTTAAAGAATTTAAGCCCTGTATACATATATCTAAGCTATATAGGCCGAAAATCGGTATGCAAAAACAAGAACAAGTAGTCTTCATATGTAAAACTGTTCTCATTAAGTTCCCGACAGATCATAATGATGTTTCGTCCCGTCTGCCTCTGTCTCTCTCGCTCCTCCCCTCTCTTTCGCTCGCTCTGTCTCTTGTGTACTTGTACGGAAAAAAAGATTTTTTTTGTGATTTTGCCGGTTGCCACACCTGAAATTCAACTCTCTCTCTCTCGCTTGCGCCAACGCAGCAGCAAGAACAAGAACGTCCAAAACGAAAGACTTGAACGACATACGTGTCTCGCGCTGACGTCGCCGCTCTCTTCCTCTCTTTCACCCATCCTCTCTCCCTCTCTCGCTCACCGATTTCAGAGTGTGTGTTTTTTTTCAGTTGGTTTCCAAAGGCGCGCCGTCGCAGTTCGAAAAACGCGGCTCTCGCCAGCGAATAAAAAAACAACCGCAATTAAATTTAAATAATTACAAAAGAATCAAATAAAAACCCCGACAAAAACGCGCTCGTTAAATAAATCGAGAAAATTTGTCCCTCTATTTAAAAGGAAAACAATTTTTTTTCAAGTGCTGCCAAAGTTTGTGATTTGTTCTCTTTTATTTTCTGTTTTTGTGTTTGCCCTTTTGCCTGTTTCGTTTTTCGGTTCTGTTTTGGTTCTGTTTTCCCACATTTCCCTATTTTACCTGTTGTTTTGGCCTGCAAGAAAGAAACAACAACAAGAAAGCAACAACAAAAGGATCCATAAAAGAAAATTGAAAGAAAAGTGCCAAGACAAGGATTTTCGCTCTCTCTCTCTCGCACTGTGCCGCTCTCTCGCTCTCACTGTCTCTCTCTGGATTGGATTACGCTCTTCATTTTGCCAGTGACAGGTAAGCAAAAACAATAACAACCAGAAAATCAGACAGAAAAAAAACAATTTTCTTGTAATTTTAATTGGAAAACGTGTTACGTTGCACACACAAAAATGTGAGAAACCAACAAAGAAAATCTTTTGGGAAATGTAAGGCAAACGAAGGCATGTGAACCAGAAGAAGTAGAAGCTGTCGCTTGCCGGTCGAGCGGTAAATTAAGCTGTCCTCCCGCACACGACCCTCCAACCATCTTTCGTACTTGCTGTACCATCTGTAACTCGGGTTCTATAAGCATTCAATCTGCCAGTTTTGGTATGCAGTTCTTCTTTGAGCTACCCAATATAAAAACATCATATTCTTCAGAGCGAACACTTTCCAACTCGAATTTCTGAGTAGTATTTTACAAGTACTTTTTTTTTAAACAGTATTTTAAGACATTTTGCTATACATATACATTTTTAAAATTTTCTAGAACCTTAAAGGAATTAAGAAAAGTATCTTCAAGTTGCTTTTCTAAGACTCGTTCTAATTTGTGGTTGTCTACTTGTTTATTTTTTGTTCTTCTCCCAACTTTAGTGGCATTCCCTTAACGCTCATCAACTCGTTTGTTGTTGGGCTGCATTTTCTGCGCTTTTCAGTTTGGCCCATACCCTCTGGGTTTTCCGACCCCTCGACGCCCCAGGAACTTACGGATTTTCCCCCTTTCGTTCTATCTCATTGCCTTTTTCTTGTTCGCCGTCCTTTTCCTCGATGGCAATGCATTCGGAACCAGATCTTACAAGATTTTTTAGGGGGAGCCAGCATCTTGTTGTCCTTCTTTGACATCTTCCCTTTCCCTCGCACTGAGTATGTGTGTGTGTGTGTGAAATGTTGTTGTTGTTTGTTGCCGCTGATTAAATTGTTTGAGAACTTTCGTTTATAATTTGATGTGCCATTCCGCTCGCCCGCCCGCTTTCGCCCTCTGCTTGAAAACTCGCCACCCACTCGGCGACTTTCGCCCGGAAAATTCCTCCCACCAACCACCCACCGCCCACCGTATTTAGTTTCATTTCTGTGTGCAATTAGGCAGCATTTATCTCGTTTAAATTTGCGGCAGTTTACGAAGCTCAGCGGGTCCCGCTTATCACAAAAACCCAAACAAAGCACAAAAGATACGTGGGCGGGGTACACGGGGAGAAAAAAGGTGCGTTATAGCCATATGTACACATAATACAAATTTCTTAGCTTATTAGTTTTTCTAATATGGAAAAAATTAAGTTATTAAACATAACATTTTTTTGTAGGTTGAGTAAGGAAATTTCTTAAAATTGTTCAACACTACTTTATTAGCTGCGAGCATTTTTCTCAGTGCTGGCAGGCTGGAAACTGATGAATGCCTGGCTAAATTTAACTTAGAACTTTTCGGAGTCTCTGGAAACTTCGGATCTGAAGAGGAGAGATGTGTGCGAGGTGGAACAGATTAGGAAAGATGAAGGAGAACCGAACGACTTTTTAACAAGAAACGTGGCCAAAATATTGAACAAGTTGGCTTTAAAAGAAAATACACTAAATCCTTGAATGTTTGAATAATAACTCTCGTAGGCATGTCATTAAATTCGCACAATTGATAATTACCCCTTTTCCGGAAGCCCCAGAGATCCAATTGAATCATTCTTATGAAGAACTAATCCTCAAAAGCCGCCAGCTCATCCTGCGCCCCGCCATTTATATCGAATGGTGGTGTCTCCATAACAGACCTACTTACTCAATTGTTTCTCGCTCACTTCACATGGCAGCCACGCCCACCCCACCCCCGGAAAACCTCCAGCCTTCGAAGGAAGGCTCAGTCTAATGCATTTCCAAACCCTGATGGCAATTGAAATGCTGCTGCAGTGGAAGAAGCAGAAGGAGCTGCATCACCAGCACCAGAAGCATCATCATCGTCGTCTCCTCTTGTTGTTCCGTGTGGCATGTCATCATTAGGATGTCGTCTGTTCTGTTCTGTGCACTATAAACTGGGCTGGTACCCTGTGGAACTGGTGGGCGGAGGGGCATATTCGGGGGTTGCCTCTAACTGGAAATTGTCATTTCGATCGTGGGAAAAACAAATCGGTTTAAATTAAATTTTTTATTTTAAGAAAACATTGAAATTAATGTACACTAATAAAAGGATGTAGTAAATTTAAAGATTTTATATTTATTTTATATTTATATCCATTGCGGTTTTTATTAATTTTAATTATTAAATATATTTAATTTATATATGAAATTTATTTAAAATATTTTAGGTAAATATGACTACCATGATTCAAATATTTTCAAATTAATCAATTTATTTTAAATCTTTGAATTCAATATACAGATATTTAATTTTACTATTCCATTTTTTTCTCTGTATTATTTTTAAATATTTGATTTACAAAATATGAAAAAATATATGTAATTTTTAAATACATTTATCTTGAAAAAGGGTACCTTTTGTGTTGTAAAAACCACACAATAGGCTAGCTACTTGTTGTATTTGGTCCTACGAGCCGGATACCCTCAATACTCCCAATTCCGCCCGATTCCCGACCCCCAACCCCTGACCCCTGAACCCAGTTTTCTGGTGCTGCTCTTCTGTTTCTGCGGCGGCTCTAATGCATTTTTCATGCATACATTTAGCAAACGTTCGCCAATCAGACGATGCCGCTACTTGATGCCTGTCTGTCTCTTTCGAGGCCCCTTACTCCCTACCAACCAACTGCTGATTTCCCCCCCGAACCACCTGTCTTTTCGTCCGTCCGTCCGGAACTCAACTCGACTGCAGTTTTTTGGTATTTGTCATGTTGACAAATTGCAATGCCAACCAACATATGTGGAACTATTCGAGGTAACGCAAGGATATCGAGAGCGAAGGGGGGGAATGCCGCTCACAAGTCCCAAATCCATATGCAAATGCCATTGACAGGTGGGCAGGCGCAGGTAATCTGCATGACAATCTTTACTTTTTTTCTGTTTTAGTCCTGCTTGCATTGGCTAAATGCACCGGGAGAAATCCGGTCGCGTAATTGGCGCTGACTGCAAAGTGTTTGATTGAATTGCTTAATTGATTAGATTTAATTAGAAATTGGCATTTGTGCAGGGGTAATTGATTGACACTGGGTAATTGCTTTGTTTTCACGTGGAGAGAGTTGTAGCTAAATGCCTTTTCTGTTTATTATTTAAAGTTTTATTTTCTTATATTTTCTAGATTTAATTTTTGATTTATATTTACTTTATACTTTATATTTTTAAACATAATTTAATTGCCACTGTAAGCACAGAGCTGAAACAAAATTAAACCTTCATTGGGCATAGAAATAAAAATAGAAATTCACCCATTCAAAGCAATTCAAACTCGATTGTGCTGTTTGGAAAATTTCGTTTAGTACATCGCTCCCCGTGCGGATGTGTCTGTGTGTCTGATTTGCTCTCGAACAATTGCATTTTAATTGCAGTTACAATTGCAGCACTTTCGCAGATTCGGGCCCCAAAATGCTAATCAAGTTTTGGGCCGCTTTCCGCTTCCGCAGTTGATTCCCATCGGTTAATCAACAACAGCGGGCAAAACGCATCGCTTAAATTTCAGTTTACGAGAACGTGCTGATTTTCTTGCATTGCAATTATCGGCCGTATATGTTTCGTGTTTTATTCCATTTAGTTTCATTTTATTTATTTATCTTGTGGTTTCTGCTTAGGCCTTGAATTCGATGAGATCATAGCGCCCGGGCCGTATCAAAATCAAACAGTGGCTCTTGTTTGTTTTTCCGAGGAACAGGAGAAATCCCTTCGGCTTTTTGGGGAAAATAAATAAGCAGCAGAAATTTGAAAACAAATTGCTGAAACGTGAGCGACATTTTCAAACGTCCGAGACACCGGAGATAATTTTATAGAAAGCCTTCGCTTGTTTTGTGTTTTGGGTAAAAATTTGTATAAGGAAGTACCCAAAAGATTGGCGAGATTAATTTGAAGCATTTGTAATTGAAAGGTACCAGATATTTGCTTTCAATTATGCGGCCTCGAACTTGGTTAAAATGCTATTTGCTTTTATTTTGCACAGCAATGGTTTTTGTGCCTTTAGTTGCGACCCTGAACTGCCAAAAATAAGATAATTAATCAGACTATCGTTTAATTTATTAATGAAAAGAAATATTATTTTGGCTTATTGTAAATCTCAGGATCTCAAATTATCCAAGGCACCCTACTAAGAAAAAAATAGTTTTATGTACATTTATAATTTATTGAATCTTTTAATCGTTTAAATAAATAAATATTATATTAGCTGGTTTTTATGAGCTCAAAAGATTCATAAAATTATAGTCACCCTACTAAAAAAAAAGTTGCTAAAAATCTTTTAAAGTATTAAAAATTACAATCGTTTTATTTCTATATAAAACTAAATAAACTATTTAAAATAAATATTATATTAGCTGGGTTTACATTTTAAGATCTCAAACTAACCAAAAAACTAATAGGCAAACTACTACAAAAAACAGGAGACTTTTGCACCTCTAATTTGTTAAATCTTTCAACACTTTGAACGCCCGATTCGAATGACCCCAGTCGACGTTAATTTATTTTCTTCTCAAAGCCAGTTCCGTTTCGAATAATATAACTACCACTCCAGCAGGGCAGCGGATAATTAAGTTTTTATTAATTAGCAACTGCACTCGGGGTGCTGATGTTCAGATACTCACGTGAAGCATCCGTCGGATTGTTTTCCAGGAATACTCCATTCTATACAGATAATTTATTTGCTAATTATTTAAAGCCACAATTTGCAAATAATGTGTTGATACAATCGAATATATGTATATGTCTACACAGTTATAGATGTTCGAGTATAGAAATTCCCCCGAGCCCAGAATTATTCCAGTTTTTCCCCCCTCCCTCTCTCCCTTCAAACGGGGGATTTTGCGGGGGGTGCCCAGGTTCCACAAAAAACAGGTCTCGAGGCTTCAAAGTAAAAAAATAGATATAGGTATATATATAAATAAAGTTGAGAGAAAAAATCCAAGCACTACAGCAAACTTAATTAGAAAAACAACACGGCGAGGCAAATAAAAATTAGAAATCTTGAAATGTTGCTAAAGTTGCTGAGCATCTGTAGTGGATACGTGGCTTTGGCGGTTGTTGTTATTCTTATTTCTTATTTCTGATTCTCTTGCAAAAAGTTGATGAAAAAAGCAGCTTCGCGACTCTGAAAAGCAGAAAGAGTCATGTGAATGGCTTATGCTAATTTCATTTCATTTTGCTGCGGCTTTAATTGTTGGCGGCCCGCGAAGATGGGCCGAATACTTCTAATGGCAACGATAATTCGGGTATAATTATTTTCGGCGATCTCCCAAACGTTTTCTCCCTCTCAACAACAAAGAAATTGACAGTCTTTGATGTGTCAAAGTCAAGATCATCCCCGAGATCAATAGATCGTATTGTTTTTGTCGAACAAAGTCAATAATGATATCATTATCAGGGGCTTTGAGTTCTCAAAAGATGACTAATGCGATCTGGTAGTTGAGAGATTGAGAGATTTCAGTAGCGTTTTTGAAGTCAGCTTAATTAATGAATAGATTTGGCTTACAGAGTGTCATATTTGCCAGATCTGTTTTTTATTCCAATCGCCTATCATTAGTTTTTCAGTGGCATTGTTATTGGCTTAATACAAGCTGTCAATTAATTAATAAAAATATTATCGATAATTTAGGCATATGCAAGGTTGCATTGAAAATATCGAAATCGACAAGGGCAATACAAACATCCAAGTTCGCCTGCATTTCTAGTAAATAATTCAGCCAACTTTGCATCATCGGAAGTTGCTGAAATCGATCGTATTTAAATCGCGCGACCCCATAAGCAATGGCGACGGTTGCATTGTGAACTGTTATCGGATCTATCGATGCAACTTTAGCCCCACCACCGATATTAATTAGAACCCTTTGCCTTGTTAGCACATTTTCGATGTCACAAACTTTTCGAACTGCAAAACCCAAACCCATTGTAATTGAATATATTTTTCGGTCGGACGGCATACTGTACTCTATATATGTACGTGTGTTTGTCGGGGGAGAGAGACACAATCTCTGAACTATGGTGGCCTGCCATTTGGATTTGAATTACTGCCCGATGGAATAATGAAAACGAGCAGGGAAGACGAGACTCACAAAACCTTTGCGCAAGTTAATGAATGAGCTGACATTTGTGTTCGTTTTGGTTCGCTTTCAGCTCAGAGCTCAGAGCCATGGCAAAAGTTCAAATATTGGTTTGCATCGGTTTACACACAAATTAAAAGTACCGAAAAGCAGAAAGTAACATGCCAAAACAGAGTGGGACAGAAATGTCGTACCGAAAAAGTTGCTTAACTAAAAAGTTTCACCGTTTGCAATGCTTTTCGGGTGCCTAGAAATGCCCTTGCCATAAAATAAAATAAAACTAAAGGGTGGGTTAAATAACAGGGACCGTAAATAATGATTATTTTCGCTATTTTTAAATGAATAAATCATACACTTCCAATCAACATAGGACAAGCATGACTAGCACGTTTTTATCCTTTAAGGATACACTATGAATATCCTTGATGATTTTTAATTTTTAATTGTTATATTTATTCTTCTATTGTTAAACATTATTTTTGAGCAAAAAAAATAAAAATCACAAATAATCATTATTTTTGAGCAAAAAAAATAAAACTCAAAAATAATGATTATTCGTGATTTTTATTTTTTTCGCTCAAAATAAAACTCACCAAGCAACAACTTTTAATCCTTTAAGGATATGGCCAATATTGTCCTATGTCCTTATAAAGGGAACCTAGAGCAACAATTGACAACAACAACAACAACAACAAAACGTATTTTACCTGTGTTTGTTGCAATTATTTAATATAAGGTCAACTGTTACATACAGAGCAGCAGCAGCAGATATACACAATTACCAAAACAATGATAATAATGATAATGATAATCATCATAATGATCAACCAGTAGATCAATTAGGTACATTAATTTTCAATTTATTATGCATTTATGTATTTTTATAATTTTTATTTAATTAAATAATTAAATTTTTATTTTTATTTAATTAAATAAAAATTATAAAAATACATAAATGCATAATTAATTGAAAATTAATGTACCTAATTGATCTACTGGTTGATCATTATGATGATTATCATTATCATTATTATCATTGTTTTGGTAATTGTGTATATCTGCTGCTGCTGCTCTGTATGTAACAGTTGACCTTATATTAAATAATTGCAACAAACACAGGTAAAATACGTTTTGTTGTTGTTGTTGTTGTTGTCAATTGTTGCTCTAGGTTCCCTTTATAAGGACATAGGACAATATTGGCCATATCCTTAAAGGATTAAAAGTTGTTGCTTGGTGAGTTTTATTTTGAGCGAAAAAAATAAAAATCACGAATAATCATTATTTTTGAGTTTTATTTTTTTTGCTCAAAAATAATGATTATTTGTGATTTTTATTTTTTTTACTCAAAAATAAATATTAGTCTTGATTTAAAAAATTAAAAATCGATAAGTAATCATTACAAAGTAATTTTTAAAATATTACTTATAATGATTACGGTCCCTGTTAAATAATCGAATATTACTTACCTGGTATTTATAAATTTCTAACAACAAGTTTATAAATGCCGATTGACACGTTTTCATGTAAAATGGCGGGAACGTGAGTTAATTAAAATTGAAAATAAAAAAGAGAGTAGAATTTTAAATGTATTTAGTTGGGAACATATCTTGAATTATTTTATATTTTATTTTTTAAATATTAATTGGCATTTATTTATTTATTATTAGGGAATGGTTATTTTTAAAAATTATTTAAATAATATTCACTAAGGGTTAATGTTCCGGTTAAGTTGGGTTTAAATATTCCATAATATGAAATATTAATTGGCATTTATTTATTTATTATTAGCCAATGGGTAAACCCTTTTCTGGTTATTTCTAAAAAATTATATTAAAATTAATCACTAAGGGTTAATGTTCAGGTTAAGTTGGGTTTAAATATTCCTTAGCATTAATTTCCCTATTTCAAACGACAAATGTGAAACTTTAACTGGCACTCAAAGGAGGCTGATTTAGCAAATGGACACTACACTCATTAGCCTTGCATTTTGCGACTGTTTGGGGCCACAATACGCCCCCCATTCTCTGCTGCTGATGGGTAGTCAAATAGCGCTGGCAAAACTTATAGACATAATCACAACTGTGGCTGATACCAGAGAGCGCAGCAACAATAGCAACAAATTTCTGTGTGTGCAACATCGAGGCGAAGAGAAGAGCCAACTAACCACAATGAACTTTGGCAAACTTGCTGGGGCGAAAGACCCCCGAAAACCCCCCTGGAAAAAAACTCCGAGAAAACCCAACCGAAATGTCAAAAGCCAGAGAGGCAAGGAAGCTGAAAGCTGGAAAACCGAAAACTGAAAACTGAAAACTGGCGACGACCTTGCCCCGAGTGCCAAATAAAAGTCGATCATAAATATTTGCCTAAACAAGAAAGCCGGGGTTCAGAGAATAAAGCAAACTTAAATTAGCCATCAGCTTCAGTTGGTCGTCGAGCTAAAAAATTTGTGTGCCATAAAATGTAAATAACGGTGGGCCAGGACCTCGAGCTACAGCCACAGGACCTCCAGATGTTCCACAGCACAAAAACGGAGAAGGAAGTTAAATGAAGATATTTGTTACAGTCAGTGCACCTTGAAATTGTTCTGCGGCAGCCCCCTAAAATTCAGCCAAACAAACCTGAAGACAAAGTCCCCCAAAAAAAAGAAAACACCTCTCTTACTATATATATATATATATACTTGATCGGGTGTGGCAGACAACCGAGTCACCTGCGATAAGGTGAGCAGATTTATTGGCCCGACTTGCAATGGGGCAAAAAGCTGCTTTGAATTGAGTGCTGCAAGCAGCTTAACTTTGTTGTATTCCCACTTTTATGTGTGTCTTTTTTTTTTTGCCAGTTATTTGTAGAGTGCTAGGTAGAGCTTATTTTTGCATATCTAGGGATCAATCAATTTGCAGACTCTCGAGTATTTTTTAGGGCTTTATTGAAGGGTTCCTTGGGGTTTATGATGTATTTGGGAAAAGAAAATCATTGTAAAGGGATTTTTACTTTCCATTGGAATTTAGTTTTTATTATTTTATTTTATTAAGCATTTTAATTAGGTATAAAGTATTATTATAATTAATTATTATATTTTTTTCCATCTTTTTTTGGGGTAAATAATTTTAAAATATTTTTATATACTTTTAAATAATATTCCTATTATTCCATTTAAATCCTTATTTATTCTTTTAATTCATAATTATTTTTAGGGCACCCTGGCAGTCGTCTTGAATGGGGCATTCTTCTTTTTACAAGCGCATCTTCTTGTGTATTATTCGAGCTTATTTAGCCCGCTACTTGGATATTTTTTATAGTCATATCCTGCTGTTTCTGCCTCTGTTCTGGACTCGCTCCTGGAAATCCTGGGGGATGGGCAGATGGTCGCCGGAATAGAATGGAGTGGAGTGTAGCGGAGTGCCAGAGACAGATTATCATCAGTGGGCAACTTTATTAGTGTCATTAGATGCAGTCAAAGCGCACGGCATGGAGCAGAAAATGCTGGCCATGCGATGCCAGAAAACTCTACTTTATGTTCTCTTCAGAGCAAAAACCACCCCCCTTCCCCCCATACCACCCATACCACCCCACCGAAAAACCCCCTCCTGTCATTTTCTCTGCCGGTTTTCCTTCGTCTTCTGCTGGTTTTCCCAGCAACGACTACTCCGTTTTGTGCTATTTTGTCTCTGTTGTTGTTGTGAAACGACTAACTGCAAATTAGTAGCTACTTCTAGCAATTTATCTGAGCATTGTATGGCGTACATAGGTGGTGTGTGCAGGGGGGTCCAAAGAGGGTATAACAACCGTCAGATTGGAGTCTCATTATGAATACGCGTTCGCAGTTTGGACACTGACTGACAGGGGCGGGGGTCAAGGGGGGTTCTGTGGATCTGGGGAGATCTAGGGGGCACTCTACCATCATCATCGCAGTCATCATCCTCATTCCGGGTCCCATCTTCCTCTGCTGCATCTGCAATTGTATCTGGCCGAAACCAAAGCTAGAAACGCTTCAAATGCCAGACCATGTGCAATGCCTCAAAGAGGCACTCAAAGAAAAGGGGCAATATTGAAGATGTATCTCTATAAAAAAAAGGGCTTGGGGTCTTTTTATGAAAAAGAGAATATAATAATATTAATAAAAATTAAAAACAAAATTTAAAAAAAGTTTTTTTGATGGTCCTACAAAAAAAGTTTTTTTCATCATAAAAAAAAAAATGTTTAAAATAAAATAAAAAATAATATAACTTGGGTGTCTTTAAAATAAAAATTCCTAATCCAAACCATATAATAACGGAATCTGTCAAAGTCTCAAATACTTATAGTTTTACCCCCTTTTTTTGTCATGTACTCGAACCCAACTCTCGCCATATCTGTGTACATCCTACTTCATCTCCACATCCATCTTTTCGCCGTGGTGTGTGCATGTGTTTCATAAATTTTGTATGCTCATTATTTTCGGCTATGCGAGAGATATGGCAAAAAAGGTGCGGGTCCCGGAGTCGAACCCTGGTACCCCTCTAACTACACCCACTGCTCGTCATTCTCATCCTCATCCTCCTGCTCATTCTCATTCTCATCTTCATCCTGCTGCCCCGATCTCCCATTATTGTTCAGTTCCCCATGTTGTTGTTGTTGTTCTTGTTGTTGTCGAGCATCCAAAAATTTTCAAGTGACTCAAAGTTTGCCATGTGCATGTGTATATGTGTGTTTGAGTATCTGTGTGTGTCTGCGACTGAGTATCTGTGTGTGTGTGTGAGTGTCTGGTGGCAACCTAATTTTTTGGTTTACGTTCAGTTTTAATGGGCTTGGGAGCCCGTCAACGTTACTCTCCCTTCGTTTTGTTTTTGTTGTTGTTTCGTTGTTTTGTTTTTATTGCTGTTGTAGTTGTTGTTGTTGCTGGCAGCATCCTCATCAACAACAAACGTAGGTAGCTAAATTATAGCAACAACAAAAAGTAAAGAAACGGAAAAAGATAGAGGAGTTAGTAGCCAAACTACGACACTGAGGGAAAATTTTAAGCTCTATTGGTTGTCAATTAAAAAAGTATACATTTTTATTCGAGAAAAAAATAATAGTCGATTTTTTTTAATTTAAAATTAAAAAAGTATACATTTTAAAATATTCTACAAAAAGTAATATTTTTATATATTGGAATATTTATAAAAAGAAAAGATAAATTATCGAAAATCTATTATTTCTAAAAGTAAAATATTATCATTTATCTATCAATCAAATTAATTTGTTTATATATAGTTTTTCTCTATGTGCTATATTTCCCCTCTTTTTTTTAACTCTCTCCCTTCATTTGCTAAAAAACAATTGTTTCTTGTTTATGGCCCAAAGGCAAACATTTTAAATTTGGCTCTCTTTTTGGTTGCCTGTTTTCGTTTCGGTTTCGCTATGGTTTCCATTTTATTGCTGCCTTTTCTTTGGTTTCTGCAAATGTTTTATTTTTTTTTTTATTTTTTCCAAACGCAATAAAGGTAACTAAAATAGGGCATAAAGGAAAAATTGCCTTCTAAAATCAATTTTTACTTATTTTTACTTAATAATTCGATACAAAAAGACAAAAAACTCTCTTGAAACTCCATCAAGTTTCTCTTTCTATTTCGTACAAACTTTATAACTGCAGGATTTCCTTTATTTTCCACTTGTTGGGCATAGTTTTATGATTTTATAAATTGGATTGCTCTTGCCGCTTTCATCTCAAGCTGTTGATGTTGCTCTTGTGCACATATGTTGCTGTTGTTGCTGTTGGTATTGCTGATGTTGCTGTTGCTGCTGTTGCTGTTGCCTGTTGCTGTTGTAAGTGTTGCTGGCGTTGTTACTGCTGCTAATTGCGTTTTTGCTGCTGCTGTTGCTGCTGTTGTTTGCACTGATGTTGCTGCTGGAGTTGCTGTTGCTGCTGCTGTTGCTGCTTTTTTCTTCTTGCCACTGGGATCCATATGGAGCTGAAACTTTTTCGTGTTGCCGCCGGGGCAGTTGCTGCTCCTTCTGCTCGCATTAATAGTCAGTTAGTATGCACGGTAAACGCTCGCGGTCTCCTATAAAGTATAAAAAATGAAATTGGCCAACAAAAAAAATAGAACAAAGTGGCTGGAAGGCCCAACTTTTTATTTTTTTTTTATGATGTTTCAAATAGTTTTCAAACTTATTTTTTATACGCTTTCGGGGCGAAAATCAAATGCAATTAATTAGTGAACAAAGAAAACAAGGCAAGTGGAAAATCAAACGGAAGATAAACTCTGGCCCGGCGGTCTTTTTTCTGGCATTACCGACCAAACTTTTCACATAAAACATACGCATATATGTATGTATATGTATGTTTTGGAATTTTTGAGACTTGAATTATGGAAAATGTTTGAATTTGCTCATGGCCTCTCTTTCTCTCCCTCTCTCTCTCTCTCTGTCTGTGTATTTCTCCTCTTCTTTCCTAACTCATTTGGCAGACAGAAACACAGACACTTACAAAACGATTTCCGTTTCCTGTGTTCATTAAACTGTCCGAAAAAAGAAAGCGTCGACCGCACGGATACATGAGCGCCAGGCGGCAGATACCCAAATACTTGGATACTTAGATACTTAGATACTCAGATACGCTGGCCACAATTACAAATCCCAAAAAAAAAGAAATAGGAAAAAAGTAAAAGAGAAGTCGGAGAAAAGAACAAAGAAAGAACAAAGCTATGGATTAAACAAATTACTTATGTCATTGTATGGCTATTAAATAAAGCTCTTGGTTTTTGTAGTCTTATAATGATAATGCTTAAACATAGTTACTTCCTAAAGAAAACTAAAGCAATCTTATACACATATAAGGGATTAAATACAAAGTATAATAATTAAAAATAAAGTAAATATTTTATTGATTATTGTATTAAATAAATAACATTTTTAAACTGTTGATGAGTATATTGTATGCAAAACAATATACTTAATTTTAGAATTGAAATTTTTAAAAAAGATAACAATTTTTTTAAAAAATCAAAATCTGTGTTAAGTTTTAATCTAATTTTGAATCTTGGAAAAATATGTATTTTTCTAAAAAGATTGCTAGGAATCCGATGTTTAGTAATGGAATCTTATAAATCTTATATAGGGTGTAAATTTGTGATGTTTCCAGAAACCCACAATAAATACAAAATAATAGAAAAAAGAAATCCAAATTACATGGTCTTTTTATCCGCACAATCTCGACGAGTATCTGCGACTTGGTAAGGCCATTTGAGCATGTATCTACATCTCAAGTGATTTGCTTGACGAGCTTTCATTACACAATTCGCTATTTCTGCCGGCCATCGAACATCTTTTCGCACATGTTAAAAGGCAAATAAATAGTGCCTATTATTTTGTTGTTCGGTTTGGTTTTGGTTTTGTCTCTTTACTTTCGAGAGTCGCGAGTGGAGAGTCGCTAATGTATTCAAAAGATATCGCTGAAAACAAACGTGGTCGCAGATACAGATACTTGTCTCGGCCGCATTGTTGCTGTTTGTCTCGCCTGTTGCTTTGAAGCCAGCCCGATATATCCGCTACTGTGGTACCTCGTAAACCCCCCCTGAAAACCCCCCTTCTGAAAACCCCCCTCGTAATACTACTACCCACAACCCGTCCGAAGCCCCACCCCCTCTTTTTGGCCCGGCCTGAAAAAAAAGGGGGGCCACGCACACCGCAATGTGAATGACCCTTTTGTCGTCTTCGCATTCGCCTTCTCCGTCTCCTTCGCACTGTGTTGGTTTTTCTCTTTGTGTATTTTGTTTTTTTCTTTTTGGTTGTTGTGCGGTTATTTCTACAGAGATTTTCTAAGCTGGCTGTGTGTGTGTGTGTGTGTGTGTTTGGCCAGGGAAAATAATGGAAATGGAAAATAGTTGAAAATTACGAAGTGCGCCAGCGTATGTAAACCGAAACCTCACATTAGCCCGCGAGGGGCGAAAAAGCCCGGCTAACCGGGCAACAGGTAGGAAAACAAAAACAACAACAACAACAAAAAAAACAGAGAGAGCGTTTGAGGGTGATCTATTAAAATAATTATCGATGCAGTTGGCCTGCAATCATTTTCTATGGCTTCCCATTTTGCATTTCGCAGAAAATCTTTATGCTCGCATGTGTGAGTCCAGTGAATTGAGGTTAAGGAGGGGTTAGGGAGCGGTTAAGGAGGGGTCAATGGGCGATTGGAAGCCCCGAGCGTTTTAATATGAAATTTTCATTGGGACATGCACTCAAATCGAAAAGATAAATGCTAATAGCGGTCAAAGGCCCAACCATAATGATATGTGGGTAAAATATTGCAACCCTTTGGGGTTACTTTTTGGTATGTACCAATATATTTATCTAATTAGGCAAAACACCAAGTTTCAGGTTTATTTATAGTTGCGTTTTAGGTATAAGTTGAAATATAAACACATGACTTATAAAATGTTTTTATAAAATTCACGTGATTTCAAAGTGTGAAAGCGTCTTGCGGAACCCACGTGATTTCCAAGTGGCTGGCAGATGCGCTTTGTTTTCGTTGCGAACCAACCAAAATGGGTTAAGCTCGTGGGCTAATTATATCAATTCCCATCGGAAGCGAACCCCGCCCTCCTCTTCCTACTTCATCTTCTCTTCTCCTTCTTTTTTTTTCCTTTTTTTTGGGGCCATTGGAAGTCGCAAAATGTGCAAAAGACAAAGCAAATAACCGAACGTGACTGGAAATTATAAAATTAACACGAATATTGTTCATGTTTATTTCGGTTTTTGGTCATATGCCGATGAATTTTATTGGGGGAGCCTGAGCCTCTTTCATTTATACACACATTTTCGATACATAAATGGTAAATGCATCGAGATAAATAAGTGAGTAAATATGCAAAACCGACAGACGACAGGTAGAAACCAAGGAAAATAACTATAATAAAAATTAAAGAAATGCAAAAAAAAAAAATACAGCAAAAATACAAATGCAATCGTAAACAAACAAAAATGTTCTGCGATCATGTGACGATTTAATAAATTGCTTTTATTGCCTTCATTTCGTGTTTGCTCTTGGTCAACGAAATGCTCTGCCATTCAGTTGGGATCTTAACTTTATTTACCAGATATTTAAAGAAATTAAAATTATTAAATTAAAAACTTTGTTTTCATAATAACAAATCAAAACAAAAATGCTATGAATCACAATAAATAAAGGTATATTTAGCACAGTCTGCAGAAATTCTGCATTGCCATGCGAAACCTTTGAGATATTTATGACTAACTCAAGAAATTGATACCAAACCTTAAGTGTTATAAAAGGTATTGAATAACCGAAAGGCGTACAGAGTATTCCGCTTCGGGGGAAATAATTTACCGACTCTGACTCTGAACATCTGGATATATATTTCAATGAAACATGTGGAGGGCAAATTGTTTCCAATGTCTCTTTTTTGCTGTTTGTGCCGAGAAGCGCCAAGCCGTGATTAATTGTATGTGGATTTCACAGCATGAACTACCTCCCTCACCCCACCCCTATATATATGTATATATTTTTGGGGGCGTGGCCGAGCCCCTCGACAATGTGCGGCCATCAAATCGCATTAGGTGGCCAGAAAGCAAAGGCAACACAACAGAAACTACAACAATCTAATTGCATTTGCACGCATTTTTCAAATCGTTTACATGGCATTCTAATGGATTTGATTTGATTTTCTAGATTCCCCAAAACCCCGCTCGTTTATTGTTTTTGCCAACGAAAATTTTGATTGGATTTTTGTTGTAAAAGCATAAAACGCCGAAATTCGGCTATACGTATGTGTGTTGTCTATAAATTCGATATGAGGCCAACCCATTCAAGTTCAATGTTGCCAAACTCAGAAAAAACGGGCAAGCAATTGGCAAACAATCAGAAAGAGAGGACAAAAATAATGTCCCACGACAAGTTGGTTTTTCGAATCGAGACTCTGCGAAACCGTGGTCAAAAATCTCATTTTTAAATAAACCAACTTTTTTGGGTTCTGTGGAAACTTGTGATATTTTCTCTCAAGTCAGTCTATCCGTTTTGATTTATTAGATATTTATTAAGTGCGATACTTTCGCTTAAGTGGCTCTTTCAATTATGATTTATCGCCGGCAACTCAATAAGATAGTCTAAAATCCCCACAATAACAACTTCATCGCATATGTTTTATGCTTCATTTTGAATTGGCTAGGGGGACATATGAAATTGAAGACATCCCTGCTCGAATAATATTTCAGCTTTGATTTGTCGTCTTTCACTTTGAATTTATCGCTTCAAATTCAATAATTGATAATGAATTTCTCCCAAGATTAAAGCTCAAATTTAAATTAATTTAAAATAGTTTATTTATAGGTCTCAAAAATGATTTTCATGTTGATTTATTTGGAGCTTCTTAAAATACTTTTAGAGATTTTTAGAGTCTTGTAGGTAATTAGAACCCCAAAAAAGAATATTAAATAAAATAAATAAAATAACACTAAAAACGCTAAATGAAATAAAATTAACATCAATATATATTTTATTTTCAGTGATAGTTTTTTTTTATAATTATTCATTGAACGTTTAAAAAAAATTATTGAAAAATAGGTCCGAAAATTCTAAGTTATAAATTGTACAATAAAAAATTGTAGGTGGGATTCATATTTAGAAGTTTAAATTTTAAATACAATTTTTAAGCTTGCTTGTTCCACCATTTGCTTTGACAAAAAATTCCTACGCCACATGACAACTATCTGTTATAAACTCACATCTTCAGTTGACTTCTTTGCTTCATTTTTTTTTGCTAAGAGTTTGACTTGACTTTAGCTGCCATCCATGGTCAGCTGAGCAATAGATCGTCATCTCTCCTCCTTGATATACTATATCGTATATATATAGACGCCCCCCTTTAGCCCTTTTGCCCCGATTCAATCAGTTGGGCTCCCCTTTGCCACCGCTTTTTTTTGCAACATTTTTATACCCTTGCAGAGGGTATTATGATTTCAGTCAGAAGTTTGCAACGCAGTGAAGGAGACGTTTCCGACCCCATAAAGTATATATATTCTTGATCAGCATCACTAGACGAGTCGATCTAGCCATGTCCGTCTGTCCGTCCGTCTGTCCGTCCGTCTGTCCGTCTGTCCGTCTGTTTCTACGCAAACTAGTCTCTCAGTTTTAAAGCTATCGGGCTAAAACTTTCCCAAAAGTCTTATATCTATTGCAGGTAGTATATAAGTCGGAACGAGCCGGATCGGACAACTATATCATATAGCTCCCATAGGAATAATAGGGAAAAAAAATGAAAAAAATGAAAAATAATTATATCTTGGGTGTTTTTGAACCTAGAACCTCCTACTTTTGGAAATGCCATTTTTTATCTAATTCTGAATTTCGAATAAAATTTTTTCAAAATCGGACGACTATATCATATAGCTGCCATAGGAACGATCGGAAAATTAATGGGAATATAATAGGAAATAAATTATTGCTTCGTTGACTTTTATTGTATTCTCTTCTACTCTGGGATATGAGTCTTTTTAAATGTTTTCGAATTTCGATTTTAATTTTATCAATATCGAACAACTATATCATATAGCTGCCATAGGAACGAACGGAAAATTAGTCATTAATAGGAATTATCTGCAAGGGTATATAAGCTTCGGCTGGCCGAAGCTAGCTTCCTTTCTTGTTATTATTGAAAATTGTTATTTTGCTAGCAAAGAGAAGCGGCGGCGAAGTTGAAATTGAAATTGGGCGCAGCTGGCTGGAACTGTGACTGCTGCTCCTCCCCTTATTTTAGCTTGGGGTTTTCACTTATTTTTAAAATTTTTTTTTTTCCATTTTTTGCAGTCTCCACTGTAGCATATTTCCGCCTTCGGCTGGCGGCTTCTGTCCATCTTCATTGGCATTTTTCAATTTTTATACCCGTTACTCGTAGAGTAAAAGGGTATATTGTATTCGTGCAAAAGTATGTAACAGCTAGATGGAAGCATTTCCGACCCTATAAAGTATATATATTCTTGATCAGGGTCACTAGCCGAGTCGATATAGCCATGTCCGTCTGTCCGTCTGTCCGTCTGTCCGTCTGTCCGTCTGTCTGTCTGTCTGTATGAACGCTGAGATCTCGGAAACTATAAAAGCTAGAGGATTGGTATTTGGCATGAAGATTCTTGGAGTTCCTACGCAGCGCAAGTTTGTTTCCAGAAGGTGCCACGTCCCCTCTAACGCCCCCAATAGCTTATATACGATTTTAAAAATTTAAATATTTCGGAAAAGTAAAAATGCAGTTTTGTTGTGCTTATCAATACCTATCGAAATGTAGAAGGAATTTTTTTAATCGGACCATTCGTTAAAAAGTTATAGCTGATCAAAGTTTATATCTCCATCTCCCTCGCACTCCCTTTAGCCGAGTGACGGGTATTAGATAGTCGGGACACCAACCCGACTATAGCGTTCTCTCTTGTTTTTTCTATTTTTTTGGGTGTGTCGGCTGAGTGTCGCACCTCGAAAAATCCAGTAGTGTCAAGAAGAACAACAAAAACAGCCTGGAAAAATCAGGAAAATGTACAACAACACTCGACACTTCAGCTGGGCCGGCTGTCAAGTCATCTCGACTCGACTCGAAGTCAAGTCAAGTCCATTTCATTCCATCACTCTCGACTGCAGCTCGGCTTTTCGGTGTGCCTATCTATTGGCTTTGGCTTTGGCTTTTGGCTACGGCTATGGCTTTCACTTTGAGCGCAGATTTTTTCCCATTTTCCGCTCACTAATTTTTCCGGATGCAGTTCGTCGCCGCCCTCCTCTGGCGCTCCCTCAATTTTCTCTGGAGGCCCGCATCATTGCAACTTCCTTTAAAAGAGGAAAAAAAAAATAAAACAGTAAAACGGAGAGGTCGAAATTGACCTTTGTCTAGGGCTAAGATAGGGCTACACTTGGCGAAATTACTGGGATTTATATTTTATACAGGATTTATGGATTTCGGATGAAAAGAAGTGCATTAAAAAATATATATTAAGCATTTTAAATTAAGATTGTTTGTGCTTAACATTTGTAGTTTTTTTTTTTTAAATATCTAAAAACTATATATTATTTATTTGAAATTATAATGCAAGTATTTTTAATGTATTTATAAGATTTTATGATTTTTTGCAGTTTTTAAAAACTTATATTTTTAAAGATTGTAATTTTTTAGTTGTTTAAAAATACCCAAAACTATATTTTAATATTTTTAAATCCCTAATCAAGCATTTTCTTGCTCTGTAATATAGCACTCCGCCCCCTGAAATCGCCCCTTAACAATCTTTTGTCATTTTGCCATTCTATTTGGACATTAATTATGCTAGTTGGTGCGTAAATTTCCGCTTCAGTTTTTGAAAAGAAGAGCGAATGGAAAATGGGAAATGGGAAAACTATGCCACCCACCCACGCCCCATTTGTAAGTTTTCTTTTTGGGATAAATAAATCTTTAAATGACAGTTGAGCTATTATTCCCATTATTATTATTATTGGCACTAATCTGGTTGCTGTTCGGCATGATTTGACTCCTTTAACCGATTGCTGATTGTGATTAATGGCTTTGCATTTTGGATTGTGGACTACGGATTTCGGGTTTCGGTTTTCGGATGTGCTTCGCTGCTCGGACTCTCTCTTTGGCCCTCGAGGGCTTCGGATCTATTATTCGTTTGCTTTTAATTTATGGCGAGACATCACATATGGGGGATATATGGCACCGATATAGCTATACCTATACCTATACCTAAATCCATATCTACAACGATACCGATGCCGTGTGAAAACAAAAGCGAAACTCTATAGCTTAAGGCTGGAAAGCCATTTAATGCCAGGCACCAGCGATGTGCTGTCACTCACTCACTCATTCAGTGAGTCAGTCATTCAGTCAGTCAGTCAGTCAGTCAGTGGGCAAAAGTTCAAAGGGCATAAGCACCTCAACGGATTCCCCACTCCAGCGTTTTCACCAACAAATTGAGTGCACAGAAAAGGGATAATCGTGCCGAAAAGCCCCGAAAGGTTTTCCATCGTCTCACCAAACTCATCCATACAAAACCCCCCCAAAACAAAAAAAACAGAAAAAGAAAAAGAACAGAGGAAATCTTCGATTTCTGTTACGAATTTTTCGCTTTTCGTTCGCTCGTGAGCTCAAAGGAGAGTTAAATGCGGAGTCTATGCGAAGAATTTTGGTGTTTGTACAGCCAAAAGAAAGTAAAACACCCGGAAACAGACAGTCAGAGAAATACGTAGAATAACAGAAAGGTTGCTTATGTACAGGCTATCTAATACCCATTATTGTGAATTTATTTAAAATTTAATAAAATTCTTTATTATAAAAAATCTAAATAAATTAAATTAGAATTTATAAAAATAAGTGGAAATAAATCTAATATTTTAAAATATTTTTTTCAACAAAAATAACAAGTTTAAATAAATTAAAAAAATTAGCATTTTTAAAAATCAGTATATATACGATATACCTATATAAATATTTTATTCAATGATATATAAATCTAAATAAATTAAATGAAATTAATATTAATGAAAATCAGTAAAGTTAAATATAATATTTAAAAATATTATTTTATATTTCCGAACATATAAACCAAGATGCCCTTCTGTTTATAGAGAACCATATAAATATCAGTTGGATATATAACTGCTTGTGTGTGGCAAGCGAAAAATGGCAATGTCCAAAAGTGGCAAAAGGGATTTCTGGCTGGCTTCCCCCCCCTTCGCCACCCCTCCCCCTCCACCCCTTTTGGCCAATCTGCCCTTGGGCCCGAAAATTGAAATCGAAGCCGAAAAGCAGCGGCAAGGGGATCGGATCGGAATCGGGGATTCGGTATCGGGGTGCCTGGAAAAAGAGCTCAGCACAAACACCAAGGAAATACAATAAAAATATTTACCATTGTCGTCGCGCAGGTGAGCCGAGGCGATGCGGTGGAAAAAAGGGTTAAGGGGGGACTGGGGCTAACAGGGGTTAAGCGGGGCTGGCGGTTAGGGCTGGGCGAAACCACCTTCTTCAATGGCCAACGTAAAAACATCGTAATAAATAAATGAAAATGACGAGGGCAATTGATTTATGTTGCCGTTGCATAACTTTTATGCAGCACTGTGTGTGTAAATGGAGCCAAGGAATTAGATTTATTTCGGAACCGGGTTCTCTTCCCGTTTTCCTTTCAAGCCGAATTACCTTAATGTTATCAGCAAAATGCTTTACTGCAGGCAAATGATTTTTCAGCAGCCTTTTATCTTAGTAAAGTATTTTATTTAATGGGTTTTTTGTACTTGAAATTATTTTTTTTTATGTAATATCAGATTTTCCTCTTATAAGTTTCGCCATTTCCGCTTGTTTTCTGCAGCGTTGAGTAAAAAACTCTTGACCGAATGCAAACGCAGCTAGAAAATTGCGAACCACTTACACACACATATGCAGATATATATAAACTTCACCCATTAACACAGTTTTCACTCGGATATTTAACCCAAATAACAGAAACCCAGAGAAACACAAGATATAAGACATAAGGCCAAAAACAGAAGAACGAGGAAAAGCCGAGGAATGAAACAGCAAAAGTCGTCACAACATCAAGAAAAACGAATGAGCTGAAGAAAGAAGAATTTCTTTGCGCTTGCTAAAAAAAAGAGGGAAAAAATCTAGCTTAAAAGAAGAACAAGCCAAGAAGATCCCAAGGGGGGCGAAAAAAGGGGCTGATTCAAGCCAAGTGCGGCGCCGCAAAGTCACTTTACCTGTTTTCTTCTACCCATATACACTGGGAAAAATAATAGCGAAATTGTATTTGGGTGTTGCATAAGACTTTTATATTTAAAAGCATTTTTTAAGGCTGGTAAAAACATTAAATTTTGTATAAGACCTTAGTAAAATTTTTAAAATGTTTTTTAAACAAATAAGTTAACTTCTAAATCATTGTAAAAAAATAAAAAGTTACATAAAGTGTCTCAAAAATATAATAATTTCAGTTATTATTTAGAAATATTTTTAAATTAATTTTTTTTATAAGAAGACCAAGTTTTCTTGGAATAATAAAGTTGTTTAAATGTTTGTTAAACAAATAAATTAACTTCTACATTATTGAAAAAAAATTAAAAAGTTATCTATTTTTAATCTATTTTTTTTATAAGTAGACCAAGTTTTCTTTGAATATTTTCTTGCGTATAACTCAACCATCTTTCACCTTCACTGGCACCTTTTTATCTCCTGTCGCTGCATGCAAAAACGCTGGAAAGCCATTGAATTTTTAGCCCCGATTTGTCAAAAGCAGAATTCAACACAAAAAGCCCCACTCTCTGCATGAAAAGTCCCCTATTTTCCAACATTCGCAAATCGCAAATCTCGCAATGAAAGCATATCAAAGCCAGAACACACGAAACAATGATGAATCAAGGTGAGAACGAGAAGCGGGAAAAAGTGAAGATGGGAAGATGGGAAAATGGGGCGGTGGAAAATTGCTGACTAGTTGTTGCTGCTGCTGTCCAACTGGAGGGAAAATCAAAGCTCGGCGGGGTCGAGGGGTCAGGAGTTTTGTGTGACGTACCAACCTCCATCAACGTTTAGTTGACAATGGCAGAAGGTCAAAGAAAAAGCGAAAAAAAATAAACGGCGGAAAAATTCGGGTATGGGAAATTGGTCGGATTTTTTTCCAATTGAATATTTCAATTTATGTGCGGCATACAAAGGAGGGAAAAGCTTTTGCCTTTGAGCGCAATGGAATTAAGGCAAAAGTTTTAAATACAAATTGGACAGTATTTCGGCGTTTTATTCATGTGCCATTTTTGCAAGTTTAATTGTTTATCCTGTGGAAGAGAAATAAAATATTTGTACATTTTCATCTCAATGTTGTGTCAATTTATTTATTTTTAATTTTTTATGTACACACAAAGTCTTGATTATTTTTCAAGTATCCCAAAAGATTTTCCCATGACGCCCCCCATTTCCATTCAGGATTTTCCCATTTCCCACCCGACTCGTCTTCAATTTGTCATTTATTTTCCGCTTTATTTCCTCGCCAGCAACCCCCCCATAAATACTTTTCCTTAATGTGAAACAAAATTTAAATATTTCAATTGGGATTCCCAGCTTCTTTTTTTCCGCTCCTCCTGCTCCTCAAACGATGTTCTTGGCAACTTTTGCCTACTTTGGAGTATATTTTATGGCATTACTTTTATTTATTATTGGCTTGTCTGCTTGTCGGCGACGACGGCCTCTCCTTTCGATTGTTGTAAATTTTTATTTATATATTTATTTTGTTTTTTTTCGAAATCGCTGTTATCATATTTCATATTTTCCTGACATAATGCGCACCTGATGCCCGAGCCGCGTGTGGCCAATTGGCCAAAAACATTTTGCGGTGCCGTCTTTAAATTTTCTTCCCTTTCCCCTGCTTTCCTTTTTTTTCTGTTTTTTTTTTTTTTTGATTTTTCCTGAGAGCTTTTCAGCGCGAACATTAGCGGGATTCTGGTGCTCTGAGCGGGGAGAGTGCAATAAATCCAGATCCAAAATGATTTTCTGGGGGAGCTTAGAGATGGTCGCGTGATTGGATCGTTAGGCGGGCCCCTGCCCATTTCCATTTCAAGTTATGACGTTGTCCTAGTACTACACACAAAAAAAAAATTCTCAAATAGTCCCCAACCACAAAAAAGTGTCAATTCTAGTAAATATGTGTGTGTCTTTGCTAATTGTGTGTATTTGTTGTTATGACAGTAACTGTTTAATTAGTAGAATTGACAATTTTTTGTGGTTGGAGACTGTTTGACAATTATAACAGTTTTTTTTTGTGTGTAACCACCCATTTCCCCTACTTTTCTCATATTTTTTCCCCCCTCCGTTCCTGTTTGCGGCCATTTTGGAAAATGGCTTTGGCAATTTCTTGGCTGCCGCGTAATGAAAACGGACAGGTGTGCTCGGCCTGGCCGAAAAAGAAAAACCACCCAATTTCCTCTTTCCCCCATCAATATGCCACCTTCTATCATCACACACCGATCCCAGCGGCTGCGGCTGATTCGCGTAACTTTTCATTTGCGCAGCGAAATGTCGCAGATGACGATGGGCCATGGGCTAAATACTGATGTTGATGATAGCCCGCCGCCCAAGGGGCAATGTTGGATTTTCTCTGCGCGAAAATTTCCTGCATTTTCCCTCGACTTGCAGGCGGCAATGTGATTTTTCAACAGAGCCCAGGGAAATGTGGGGAATGGGAATGTTCAGGGTTCGCTTAGATAAACTTCTGAGATTTTTAAGAAAAAATAATACAAAAAAAAAGAAATTTGTTTATAAAAATGTTTGATAAATTCTTTGGAATTTTAAATTTAATTTATCTGTAATTTAAAGAAAAAATAAAGAAAAAAATAAAAAAAAATAATGAAAAAATAAAAAAAAGAAACAAAAAAATAATGAAATTCGATTAGAAAAAATTTAAGTATATTTTTTGGAATTTCGAATTTAATTTATCTCAAATTTAATGAATAATAGGTTTATATTTCTATTTTTCTGTGCTTATTCATTTCCACATTTCCTGTGATATTTATTACTATTGTTTTAATGGCAAATACCTGAGATGCCCAAGTGTTTTACCTATTTTTCCGCCTTATTAACATTCCCTCAAGTGGTTGACAATTTATATAATGTTTTTCCTTCCTCTCCTTTCTTTACTGCGCTTCGAGTGCATTTCATCTTTGACCCCAGTTTTTGCATTGGTTTTTTCGTCTTTTGTTTTCCATTTGCCATTTTCTCATTTCGTTTTTTTTTCGTTTTCTTTTCTTTTCATTTTCTTTTTTTTTTCTTTTCAATTTTGTGCGCCTAAGCTTGGCGTGCGTGAGCTTTTGTGTGTGAAAACAGGTTTCACTGATTTTCAATTTCAATTGTCTAATGCTGGCTGTGTGTATGCGTGTGTGTGTGTACTTTTTTTTGAACCATTTTTATTTGCGCACATTAGCAATTTCTTTTGTTGACTCGTTGGCATCGCCGGGCCTACTACTCCTCAATCCTCAATCTGACCTAACCGCATGAGCCACCCATTGTGCCCATCCACCCACCACCCACTCCCCCCTTTGGTTTTTTTCTGAGACGATGTGCGTGATTTTCCACTTGTATGTTGGGATCCCAACTCCCCGAACCCGTATCCCAAACCCCGAGCACCGAACCCAACTCAACCCTCCGCGTTATGATCTCCTACGCCAGCTATTGTATTTGATTGTTGCTCACTCTTTTAATACTTTACTTTTTATTTATTTCACATCCACGTTTTTCCAGCTTGCCTTATTTATTTTCTTCGCTTTCGCTTCGTCGAGCAATTCAGTTGTGCCTTAATTTAATGTAATCTGCTCAATGTTCTATTTTCTTCCTCGTTTCGCTTTCGATGCGGTAATGCCACTGAAGTCTCTGAAGATAGATTGAAAAGAGTTGCATAATAGTTGAACCCGAAAAGTGAGAAAATTAATTTTTAAGAAATTATTTACCCATATTTTTAATACTCCCTTAAAAGTATTCAAATATTAAGTTATATAGGGAGTTCTTGATTGAAAACTTTCCGCAAACTAATCGCACTTCACTTAATAATTGGAAAATACTCTGGATAAACATTTTGCTAACTTTTCACCCCGCCACTTTCTCTTCTTCTTGCAGGATTGCAGTGAAAAAACTCCAAGGGATATGCAATTTCCTTATCAAACGAAAGAGACGGCAACAACAAGAACAGCAACCAAGCAACCGACAAGATGCCATCGCCGTCTCCCTCGCACCATATTAATTTTTATTTTTCAAGTGTCTGAAATACAACAACCGACGTAAAAAAAAGGAGGAAAAAACGAAAATAAAATATAAATACGCAAAAGAAAATCGCGGGAAGAGAGGAGAAAAGTTTAAAGACGCCGAAGGCAAAAGTTCACATAAAGCAGCCGAAAAAAGTTTTTCAATTATTGTAAAAAGTGTTAAAAAGATAGGGCCAACGCGAGCGAGCGCGAGCGAGAGGGCTAGAGTGCGAGAGTGCGAGAGCGAGACAGCCAGCAATTATCTTTCATAAGCAAAAAAGTTTAGCAGCAGGCAAAAGAGCAAACGGAATGAGACGGGGGGAATTTAATTAAATTTAATTAATTGCTCTTTCAAGTGCCCCCGCGGCCACGCCCTCAAAAAAGTAAATTACAAATATTAAACGCGTTAATTTTCCGCTTATTTCATTAAAGCAGCAGCCCACCAAACAAAAAACCAAAACCAAACAAAATATTTTGAAAAAGATTAGAGAAAGAAAGCCAGAAGAGAGGGAAATCTCAAAGGCAGAAGACACAAGACCGGTGGGCAGAGAAGAGGTCACCAGAAGGTCACCGAGACCCAAAAACAAAGAAACCCCAAACCCAAGGATAAGAAGCGAAGGATCGAAGGAGCCAGCGAAGCGACCAACGAACCAAAAATGAATCCGACGCCCATGGGCATTGGATTCGGATTTGGTCGCAAGCCGCCCAACAAGGCCAAAATGCGTTCCCGCTGGCGACCACCGCCGCCGGCGACAACCCTGCTGACCCCCGACCCCGCCGAGGGCGGCAACCCAGCCGCCGACCCGCTGCAGGTCTCTACAGAGGTCTCAGCCTCGGCGCCATCCTCGCCCATCGGCGACCACCGCCATCCGCAGCTGGAAAGCAGCAGAGCTGCCGAGCCGAGGCTGCAGCACCACCAACAAGAAGCACAGCACTACCGCCAGCATCGCGGCCAGTTGACAACCCTGGCGCTGCTGCTACTGGCCCTCGTGGCCCTCAGCAACCTGGAAACCCTGCTCGCCGTGCGCACCGAAGGACCGCGCAACCGCCATGGATCACCAGGTGAGTCCCGCTAACTACTAAATAGCTATAAAGCAGCGCGCTCTTTTTCTGCGCGTTGAGGATAAATCGAAAACTATTCGACAATTAAATCTAAAATCAAAAATCGAAATTCGGGAATAACTACTAGAGGCATACTAAGAAAGGATTTTACCACATTCCAATTATTTAAATTTAAACATGAGTTGATTGATTGATTTTAAATACCTACCATTCCAACTTGGCCTTTCTAATTATTTATTTATAGATGGATTCATATATCAATATTTATTATTTATAAATCCTCAACTTCGTCGAGGAGCTTTAATTTAAAATTCCAAACATTTGCCTAAACTTTGGCCCGGCCCATTTCAAATGTCATTGATCCCCTTGCTTTGACTGGGCAACATTCCTCTCAAATTCCCCGACATGTTTGACTTATAAATTAGGGGGACTTTGTGACTTTTTCCACCCCCGCTCGGTGTGGAAATTGCATTTCCTTAATCTGCTGCCTCTGCCTCCATATATTGATTAGCACTTCACACCAGCAAATTAATGCACAAAGCGGACCGGACTGTTTGTGTGAGTGTGGCGGTAACTGGTCGTGTCACTTGAAAATCTTGCCCGCAGCATGACCAACATTTCATCCCATCCCATCCCCATTCAAACCCCTCGATTCCGAACGAAAATTATGAACGCCGCGAGGGGCGAGAGGAAACCCCAGGAAGACAATCGAAAGAAAGCAGAGTCAGCCCACAAAACCAAACCGTATATGAATAAAAAAGAGACACTGAGATTTAGCTGAGTTGCAAGGCAGGGAGGGCAAAACAAAAAATTAATAAAATTACAAAAATCGTTACAAACCAAAAAAACAAAAGCCAGACAACAACAAAGGCAAAAAAAAAGGTAAAGAAAAATAGGGGAAAAAGCGAGTGGAGAGTGAGAGAAAAGCAAATCCCTCACCACATTCCCCGCAAATTCTTCGCGGCAAGTCGATGGGCAAAAGTGCGCCAAGTCCGTGTCTTTTGCTTTCTGCCATTGCTGTTTAAAATACAGGGTATTCGGAAGAGGGATGCCACCTTAAAAGTTCCTTGGAATAAGCTTATAGTCAAATTATTTATTTCCTCAAGAATTCGCGTTTACTTACTTAGTTCCTTAAAGTTCAAAACGTTTTTAGGCTCATAAGATTACTTTTTTAGATAATCTTATGTTTTACAATGTTTCTCAAAATGTTATTTAATTTTAATAGTTCCCTAGAAACGATTTTATGGTCAATCAATCAAAAATGCAATTTAAAACATTTCGTAAAGAATTCGCGTTTACTTACTTGATCACTTAATGCACAAGAACTTGTTAAGGCTCATAAACTTGCTTTTTTAAATAATTTCTTAAACCCTTTAAACAAGTTTATACAATATCTTTATGACCCTTTGTAGTTACTTTTGTGTAACTGAATTTTACAATGTTGCTCAAAATGTAATTTAATTTCTTGAAATTCCCTGAAAATGATTTTACAGTAAAATAAATCAAGTGACTACATTCGCTTATAATTGAAGTGCTAGAAATATATAGACTGCACCTATAGGTATTTGTACTTAACTGGTTTGGGGTAATAAAATAGCTTTTAGAAATAATTTATTTATCATTAGCATGGCCCTTTGTAGTTACTTTTTTATACAATGTAAATATCGAGACACATTAGCAGGGTTTTTAAAGTACTTTGTATTACTGGGTAATCCCCATTCGTTAGCTCATCGACGTGCCACTTGTCTATAGTTGTTGTTGCTGTTGCCGCTAGTGCTGCCAGAAATTATGAATCAGGAAGTCTTAATAAGCGCAATTTCAAGTCGTTAGTCACACAAAGTAGAAAAAATGCTGGAAGCTCTCGAGCCACGTCTTTGGCAGTGCTCTGAATTCTTATTTTTTTTCTGTATATTTTGTTGCTGTATTTTTTCAACGCTCTCACACGAACTCACATCGGACTATTAGCGCCTGTATATATAGTGTACGTAGGGGACTACGGAATACCATACTTTATATATGGGGGCGGTCATTTTGCAGTCGGTTTTTGTTGCTTTTGCTTTTGCTTCTGTTGCTGTTCCTGTGTTGCCGTTGATTTTAATTAAGTGAAACGTTTTAATGTGCGCCACAGATTTTCAGATTTTCTGCCCTTGATGCAGGCTGCTAAGAGGAAAGACGAGAGGAGGGGACTTTCATGGGCAACTACGAGTATTTACTGTGTGTAGGAGAAAGAAGAAATGTGTGTAAACAGTAAATGTCAAGACAAGCGATCAAATTGCTTATTAAAGCAAATGAAAAATGAGTAGGAAAATGAATTGTTAAACTGGTGGGTTGATAAATGTCCAAGCTAGAGCTATTTTAAGCCTTGGTTCCTTTAAACTGTAACTCAAATCGCATAAGCCCGGGGGAATTAAGCAAATGTCAGGCGATTCACAAGATAAGCCGTGTGAAAAAAGAAACAAAACATTTTTATCTAGCGCTTTTGGCCGGCTGTCAGCCAGTTGTCAGTTTATGGTTTATGATTTGGTGTTTACCATTATCGATTATTGTGGCGATACATTAATTTTATATTGCTACAAAATCAGCTCCAATTATTTATTAGTTAAAGAAAAATTAAATCAAATTTCTATAAATAAAAAATACTAAAACTTTGATATTTTCGATAAATACATTTCGATAATTTCGATAAAATAATAAATATCGAAATATTTGCATTTATGATTGGATCTGCAAGCCGTATAAGCTTTAATTATTTATTAATTAAATAAAAATTTAATCAAATTTCGATAGGTAAATAAATAATACTACATCTTTGATAATTTCGATAAATAAATTTCGATAATTTCGATAAAACAATAAATATCGAAATATTTCCATTTATGTTTGGATCTGCAAGCCGCATTCATTCGTCAGATATTTACAGACAGTTACCCTTTCTCCGCTCTTTCACTTTTGCAACTTGCAACTTGTCTCTTTCTCCGATAAAGCCGAGATTCCCTTGCTCACCCACCATATATCCGATATATATATACATGTACATCAAAGATATATCAGTGAGAGAGCCAACAATTGCAATACAAAGTCATTTAATGCAATTTGCTGATTGCGCTTGGCTGCTGATGTTGCTGCTGCTGCTGATGTTGCTCGTGTTGCTCGTGTCGTTCTTGTTGCTGATGTACCTTTTGACATTTGAGCTGTGCTGCTGCTGCTGCTTCTGCTGCTGCTGACAATGCAACTCTCCCACAGTGTGACGCACACTTCCGTGTCCCCCGAGGCCCGAGGCCCGAAAAACCCCCTGCAGTTACCCCATTGAAAGGGCAAAAGCCAAAGGCTGAAGAAATGGCTTTAATGGCATTTAATAAACATGGCACAAACAAAATTTTCGCAAAGGAAGGGGCGTTGGGTCTTTGTAAAAGAAGAACGAGGGGAGGGGGTCCTCATAACAACCGGCAACCGGATTCAAATTCCAGTTTCAATATGACGCCAATGTTGATGTTGCTGTTGCTGTTGCTGCTGTTGATGACGAGCCAACGAGAGAATGCCGCAGTTTGAAGGAGTCGCTTGCCTCATCATAATCATCATAATCAGCCCCATGATCATCGCCATCATCATCATCATCATCAGTATTATTATGCATTATCATTATCGCGAATGTGCTAGTTACAGAGTGACACCCATTTCAATGCAATGAAATGCAATGCAACGCACTGCCAGCAAAAGGCAATGCAGTTGACGACGTTGTCGTTGGTTGACAGCAAACTTAATACCCTGCTTTTTTATCGAAGGATTAGGGAATTTTAAGGCCAAACAAGTTAATAAAAAATAAAGGTTTTATTATCGAATTATTGCAATCTTTCAATCATTTTTAAATATCTAAAAATTATTATAACAAATTAAGATAAAGTAAACATGAAGTAAATTTAAATAAATGGTCTAGAAATTCTTTTGTAAGCTTTTTAACTTCTTTTACTAATTTTTAAATTTAAATATTATTTAAAAAAATGTATGGTAGAGTAATAAAAAATCATAAAAAGCGTGTTTATAGTTCGCTCATCCCTTGAATTCGCAGCTAAAGCTCGTTTTCAGCCGCTTGTTGC
Organism: Drosophila prostipennis; assembly: GCA_037075205.1. Lineage (NCBI taxonomy): Eukaryota > Metazoa > Arthropoda > Insecta > Diptera > Drosophilidae > Drosophila > Drosophila prostipennis. The sequence continues at coordinate 550,139 of JBAMCJ010004578.1, read as the reverse complement.
TGTTGTCATTTGGCCTTTAATCACAGACGACGGCAGCAACATCAGCTGCAGCAGCAGCAGCAACACCAGCAACATCAGCTGCAGCAGCAACATCAGCGGCAAGGCAACCGCAGCATCAGCAGCCAAAGCCACTGGCGCTTCTTCTTCTTTCCACTCACACTCACCAATACACTAATACTCCAATACAGGGGCAACGGCACTCACACAAAGGCAAAAGGCAGTTGGCCAGTGGGTGGCTGTTGACCGCAAAGTTAATTGCAGTGTGTGTTGCAGTTGCCTTTTGTTGCTGCTGCTGCTGCTGCTGCAACGGCTGCAGTTGCTGCCTTTGCTGCTGCCGCCTGATGTTGCTGCTGTTGCGGTCGCTTGGTCCGTTGCGGGCAAATAACTTTGCTAATACTTTGACCAACCCAAAAGGCTCTTGGCAAACTTTGCCACCAAACGCAAGCACACACACAGGCTTACACTGCAAAAAATCAATCACAGCAGACGACTTCACTTTCTAAAACTAATCATTTAACTTTAATAAACTTAAAACCATCAAGTCTTAGTACAATCAAAACATACATAATATTAAACATTAAACTACTAAAAATCTTAATTTGTCACAAAAACACAGATCTTAACTTCCCACAAAAAAACTCAGTACTTTGGCCGAAACAATGAAAATAATCGTCCGAATATGGAATGTCGTACCTCGTTGAGATCGTAATAAATAATAATATAAATAATAAATAATAAAATAATAAATCCCAATCGATTGGCATTAAAACCTGAAACTTTTAATTTTTTGTCATTTTTTGCAAAAAATCATGAGGTTTACCCTTTTTCAAAAATGCAAAAATTGGATCAAAATTTAATTTTTTTAAATCAGTCAAAAGGTGCTTGAATATTAATAATTAGGTCGTAAGCTGCTCAAAACAGTACGCCTTTTTGATTTGGGAACATTTTTGTCCAAGTTACAGCAAAAATTCGATAAGAAAAGTCATATTTTTACCAAAAATCAAAATCTCGATTTTGCACCAAAAATAGATCAGTTTTTCGACCATAACAATGGAAATAATAATCCAAATATGGAATGTCGTACATCGTTGAACTCGTAATAAAATTCCCAATCGATTGGCATTAAAACCTGAAACTTTAAATTTTTTGCCATTTTTTGCAAAAAATCATGATGTAACCCTTTTTCAAAAATGCAAAAATTGGATCAAAACTTAATTTTTTTAAATCAGTCAAAAAGTGTTTGAATATTAATAATTGGGTCGTAAGCTGCCCAAAACAGTACGCCTTTTTGATTTGGGAACATTTTTGTCCAAGTTACAGCCAAAAATCGATAAGAAAAATCATATTTTTACCAAAAATCAAGATCTTGATTTTCCACCCAAAATATATCAGTTTTTCGACCATAACAATGGAAATAATAATCCAAATATGGAATGTCGTACATCGTTGAACTCGTAATAAAATTCCCTATCGATTGGCATTAAAAACTGAAACTTTAATTTTTTGCCATTTTTTGCAAAAAATCATGATGTAACCCTTTTTCAAAAATGCAAAAATTGGATCAAAAATTTTTTTTTTTTAAATCAATCAAAAAGTGTTTGAATATTAATAATTGGGTCGTAAGCTGCTCAGAACAGTACGCCTTTTTGATTTGGGAACATTTTTGTCCAAGTTACAGCCAAAATTCGATAAGAAAAGACATATTTTTACCAAAAATCAAGATCTTGATTTTCCACCAAAAATAGATCAGTTTTTCGACCATAACAATGGAAATAATAATCCAAATATGGAATGTCGTACATCGTTGAACTCGTAATAAAATTCCCAATCGATTGGCATTAAACCCTGAAACTTTAAATTTTTTGCCATTTTTTGCAAAAAATCATGATGTAACCCTTTTTCAAAAATGCAAAAATTTGATCAAAATTTTATTTTTTTTAATTACTCAAAAAGTGCTTGGATATTAATAATTGGGTCGTAAGCTGTCCAAAACAGTACCCCTTTTTGATTTGAGACCATTTTTATCCAAGTTACAGCCAAAAATCGACCAGGGTTTCTGTATCACTCTTCTTATTATTTTGACCGCTGCTGTCAACTTTCGCCCAACTGTTTGGCAAATGTTCAATGCGCAACTGTCGCGGTCGTTTAAATTGCATGCCAATGTCAATAAATATGCTCATTGGTGTATTCCGGTCTCCCTCGATGTCGGTCGCCAAGGCGATCTGAAATCCCAGTCAATTTCTAGGCAAATCTAGCGGCTTTCGCGCGTCCCTCGCCGCCTTCTTGCCGCCGAGTTGACAAGCTCAGGTGAAAACCAGTTCAAACTGCAATCTCCCAACGCAGTTGCAGTTGCATTTGCCGTCGCTGCCTCATGCTTGACTGCCTTATTTTTTTTGATTTTTTTTTTACATTTTTTTCCTCTGGCTAGCCGGCCGGCTCTAATTGTTGCTGTTGCACTCAGGGTTGCCAAGTCGCTAAAGTAAATTTACAGATTTTGTTAAGTAAACAATCACAAAATACAATATACATTTACTCTTCTGTTATGTAGAATTTGCATTTTCAATTCTATCTTTAGTTTACTTATTATTAATTATATCAACAAATTAGCGAAAACAAATGAAAAGTTTTCATATTTAATTATTTTAAATATTATTAAGTTCGCAGCTTGAATCCTTTGATTTGAAAGCATATTTCAAAACATTATATTTGATTTTTCATTCTTTCTACTTTTCTCTTCTTTTGAAAATATCTTAGTAATTGAAACTTAAGGGTTAATATTGATTTTAAACATTTACAAACTTTGAATTATGAAAAAAAAATATTAATATTTATCAAAGAACATTTTTAAAAATTAAGATTTATCTAAAAATCGTGCAAGTTATCATCTCCGATGTTTCTCGTTTTTATCATTACGTTTCTGTGTTTTTGTTGTTGTTGCATTCTTCTTCTTCTTTTTCTCTTCGTCTCGCTTCGCAGAGTGAGAAAGAGAGAGAGAGAGACAGATAAAGAGATAGATGATCGCCGGTAATAGCATCATAGGTCAGCCGGTCGTTTTTTGATTTTTGTTATTCTCGTTTTTTTATTTATTTTATTTTGTCTCTTTCCCGCAAAGGTATTTTTCAGCCATAAACAATTTTTTTTCCCTTTATTGTTGTTGCTCTTCACTCTCGTTGTCGTTGTTGTTACTTTTGTTGTTGATTTCTTTATTGCTCGCCGTTTTGTTGTTGCCTTGTTGCTGTGTGTATTTCTTTCTTTCATTTATTTATTTTCATTTTGCCTCTCTGTCTCCGCCTCGCGCCGTCTCGCTCCCACTGACGTGCAGCATTTCGTGCCAGGCACCGGCGATCACCGTTTCAAGCAACAACAACAAGGGCAACAATGACAGACAGACAGACAGAAAGACACACAGACACACAGACAATCGTTGCTCTCAGTGCATGTGCACTGTCTTCAAAGAGTGCAAGTGAGATAGAGAGACACTAGAGTGGACCAAAAAACAACTGTGAAACTTCATTTTTTACATACGATATAGTGTATTTTGAAGGTACTTTGCCTAATAAAGCTTACAATAAAATAAAAAAGAATTTAAATATTCTTAAAATTATTTTGAGAAAATCTCAATTTATGGATCAGTAAAATATTTCCAGCAGTGGCAACACTACGTATGAGTGATAAGTGCCCAAAATGTGGTATAATTTTTTGAATTTATATATATTTCTAAGACAAAGGTCCACTCTGTTAGATATTCCACACGGAACTATTAGAAGAATGTGCCGATCGAATGCAGATAACCTGGAAAAAATCTCGTCATCATTGTGCAATTTTGTTGCAAAATCAATTGGATGCGCTTCTTGAAAAAAAAAGTATAATAATATATGTACAATTGATGAGATCTGCTAGAAAAGATTCAAATAAACAATAATAACAGGTTTCTTAGCATAACTCGTTAAAAAATTGACATCAGTACTTTGTATAGCTTTATCGCAATGTTATAAAACAATCAATATTTGTTAAGATCTCCTGCCAAGATTATCCCTTAAAGTAGCTGGGGTTTCATTAATTTAATTCCTTTTCTTTCCGTTTTAAGTTTAATTTAATCATTTTTCGGCCAGCCGTTTATTCCCCTCATTTGCCTTTCGATTTATTTTCTCAGCATTTTCAACGATTCATTTGAGGCTTTAATTGCAAAGCATTCAAATCCCAACCAATTAAGCCCTAGTCAAAGTGAATAAAACGAAAATTCCGGGAAACCGGCGGCCGGCGTAAAATGAAAACTCGTTTTAAATTCTCCTTTTCAATTTGGCCAGAGATTAAGTTACCTATTTATTAGTTTATTTGTTTTTGCTTTTAGGCGAGTGGGATTTTTCCAAAATGTTGCACAAAGTTCACTTAATTTGTGTGTGGCTCATAAATTCTTTACGAAATATTTTCGGTTTGCTTTTGCCTGGTTTTTTCCACATTTACGAATGTGCGGCGCATCTAAATGGAAAATTTCCTCTTATATTTTTTTTTTAATTTTTTTGCGCAGCAGTTCGTTTTGTTATTATTTTGTCATTTCGGGGAACACTTGCAAATGTTTTTGAAATTTGTAGTCTCACCGTATTTAATTTAAATAAATACTGCATTCGGATCAATAACGTTTCAATTATGACAGCAAAGGGGACAAAACAGAACAAAACGTTCTGGCATTAAAGTTGTTTGGCAAAAGGCAATGAAATTTTTATAGAAACGAAAGATTTCCCTCAATTTTGCAAACATTTTTCCGCATTTGTTGGTCGTAATTCCCTTCTAATTGACAGTCAAATCGACCTCGACTCCAAGTCGATATGCGGAATATATGCGTTTCAACGGAACGAATCAATTTGCAGAACTCTGTAATAATAAATAAATACTTGGAATCGCATTACAGTTTCCCTCCCCATCCCCCAGCAACCACAAAAGCGAAAGCCAGACGTACACAATAACGAAACGAAACATGTTTAATAAATAAATAAGTTGACTAATCAAACAGCGAAGAGGGCAAATGGCGAATTCAGGATGAAAGGCTTAAATGCTCCGATTGGAATTAATTATTTTCCGATTATTCTGCAATCTGGTTTGACTTGAGCCTTGAGGAATAATTTAAATAAAGGTTTATATTATTATTTTTTAAAATTTAACTTGATTTTAATAGGTTTAATCTTGGAGAGTGTTGGTAAATAATTATTAATGTTTAAAGTGAGCTTTAAATATTTGAAAATATTATCAAATGTAGTTACAAAATTATTTAAGTTGAAAGTGAGCTTTAAATGTTTGAAAATAATATAAAATGTTGATACAAAATTATTAAAGTTTAAAGTAAGCTTTAAATATTTGAAAATAATATTAAATGTGGTGAAATAATTATTAAAGCTTAAAATAAAGCTTGAAAATAATGTAAAATAATGAATAAACTTTGACCTTCCTTTGTTTTTACTCAGTTACTAAGTTGAGTATTTAGTTAGGAAATCTAAACTATTTATGATTAGACTCCCTTAACTGAATACTTTAAACATAACTGGCGTGTTTGGCGGCAAACTATTTTAATTGAAATTTAAACAAATTTTCGGGATTTTCGGTAAACTTTCTCCGGCGGTGGGAAAATGGGGCAGGGAATATGGAAAAGCGAGGGTTTATTTCAGCGAATAGACTCTCTCTCTCTCTCTCTCTCTATATGCAAACAATATGGCAACGTGCATACCTTTACTACCTTTACATACACACATGCAAAGGCAGCATATTTTATGCATTCTAACTGTGCTTTCTAATGCCTGTCCTCGGTGTGTGCTAGTATGTGTCTGCCCATGTGTGTGAGTGTTCATGTGTGGGTGTGCCGGCTGGCAAAGTTAATTGTTTTTGAATAATTAATTACAGACTGCGCGGCAGCAACAATGCGAATTTATGTAACCAACAATGATGATAGAAAAACGGGAGTGGCAAAGGGGGTTCGAAACGGGGGGCAAAGGGGCTCTTTGTCCCCCCAGAAACAACAAGCAAAACAGCCTAACGATTGTAAGCCGCCATCAATGTCAATAATGAGGTTTTGATTGGAGTTTTGACGGACATTTTTCAATTGGAAAGTTTTCGTCGTAATCGATAAACATTTCGGGAATTCAAAATTAGGGGCACATGACATTGTTGGGCTCTTAATGCAATATTATGGGAAAGTTTGGGCGAAATGGGTCCCTACAATATTTAATATCAAATTTAAGAGCGATGTTAGTAAGGGCATTTAATCTATTATATCAAGAACTTTTCAAGACTATTATTTTTTTGAGAAGTGAAACTTTTAGGATATATGTATTTTATAAAAACATTTAATATATACTTTATATATTCTCACTTTGCTATCTTTCACGAACGCTTAAAACCTCTTCCGATTTAATTGATAGCAACTCGATTAAGCCAGCACTCTGGCCTTTCGTCATTCGATATTCCGCCATATCCCCAAACATTATTAAGTTTTAAAATATTCCCTTTCATGTACAGTACCTACATATATATACATATATCCCTTTTTTACGTTTATTGTCGATGGGCACTGAGCAAATAGTTTGGCAAAAGCCTTTGGGGCAGCAGGCAGGAGGATTAAATCGATTTTCAAGCCCCGGGTCTCCGTTGTTTATTATTATTTTTTAATCAACCATTAAATTGGGTCCTTCGCCAAAATGGAACGAATTTAATTTGCCAAAAATACTAGTTTTTTTCCCACCATTTTTTTTTTTGACGTATGTAGTTATTTTCTTTTGAGCCACGTCCATATGCCTAATGAAAAGAGTTCGCTGTGCAGTTTTCCCTCTATTAATTGGGTGGAAATGGAAAATTGATTAGCGATAGTCGGCAGTCGGTTGAAACACCTGTAGATTTCCCTTTGTATATTTTTATTAAATATATGCCTTTATTTTGCCTTTATTTTATTTCACAATCAATTATTGTGAAGTTTGCCGGGTCAAATGCATTTGTTATTTTAAAGTAAGTGGCGTTTCAAAGTTGTAAGAGCATTTCATTTTAATAAACCTTTAATTAAGTGAAATATTTTTTCAATTTTCATAAAATTATATTTACTCAATAGCCTTTCGTAGGAATTTCGCTAGTGGCCTTTTTCGAAACATATAGTGGCGAAACGCAGTGTATGCCAAACAGCAGCAAAATTAATTGAATGGCACAATTTTCTGGGTGAAAAGCGCAAAAAGCGCTCCATATACCCCATAGGCATCAACACCCGTGTCCTTTTTGGTCGAGAGGAAAAACCATTTGGGCCGTGATTTTTTATGATTACTTTTTCGCAACTCCCTTTCGGAGGCGGCCAACCTTCCGGACGATCCCACTATTTTGTTGTATTTTTTTGGTGTTTTTTTCGTTTATTATTGAGTTGCATAAACGAATTTGCATCGGCGATGCGATGAAATAAATGCGAGAATTTATACATTTAACGTTATTTTTGCATCTCCTCCGGATCGTCCACGCCCCCTTCTGCGCCCCCTCTTAATGCTCTTAGCGGTGCCGTAGCCAAAAATAAAAGAATTAAATCGAATGAAATGGAAAAAATACAAATAAAAAGTATCAAATAGCTGGACACAATTTAAATTTGCATACGAGTCGTCGATTGGTGGTCACTTGAAATTGGTGGCCATTAGAAACTGCGACATATTTAAATTAGAATTTAAAAGTATATTCTCTTGTAGTTCAAATAAAATCAAAAACTAATAAATACAAATAAAAAATGTTGCATACTTTTCGGCACCTTAATTAGCGAATTTTTTATTTTTTTTAAAGGGTAACCCGCCCTTTTTAAACAAGATATTTTTATAAAAATCATTAAATCTTATGATATTATAATATAATTAATTTTGAACAAGAAATAGTTAATTAAAAAACATATTTTTATTAGTTTATATTTCTACCCTTTTTTTTGGAAACCATAGAAGCTTGCAATTTGCACCCTTCCTTTTCGGCTAGAAAATGCTTTAGGGACATCGTTAGGGAAATTTAATTTTTGTTTTCCGCTGCCAGGTTTTCCTGAAAGCTTTTCCAAAAAGTGCGTTTAAAAAAGAGACTCGCAATGGTGTGATTGAATTAGTGCTGCACCTGCAATCGCTTGATTAGCTCCTGTAAAATGCAGGTGATACACAGGGGCGTGGAAGAAGGGAAGGGGGAAGGCGAGGGGGGTGTTGTGGCATGCCAGCAATATTTGTGTGTCCCACTGACAGGAGGGACAAGTCAATGACCATAAAAGTCAACACTCACTCGACACACGCAACGCGAAAGGGAGACAGCATGCGTTGTCGCGAAAGAGAGGGGGCGAGTGGAGAGAGTGGCGACATCTAGCGGCGGCATTTTCGCCTTCCGGCCAAACCTGAAAAAAAAATATAGAAATAGTAAAAAAAAAAGAGGGAACAACTTTGCAATGCAAATTTCAAGTAGCTCCAGTCGTTCCATCTCTTTCTCGGCATGTGACACATTTAAACTGAATGCAGTTTAGTTAGTCGAGGTGTTTACACGGCAAGAAATTTAATTGAGGATTGGGAAAAAACAAAAAACCCTTAAAATATGGATTCAAATAGATTTTATGGTAAAAAAAAGGTTACAGAATGGTTTTTATCGTATAAAAAGATATTAAAACTTTTTAAAAATATTGCAACTAAATTTTAAAATTTGTGAAAAATAAATTCACCCTTTAATTTACCAAGTCTCAAGCTAGTAAATCTCAGTGTAGCCGACATTCAAATGGCTGAAAAGTAAAAAATGTGCAAAAGCCAAGTGATGATAATGATGATGGCAGAACCAGTTGCTCCGTTAAAGCCTGGCCATAACCATTAGCCAGCTTCATTCATGGATTCCAAAGGCCCAGGCACCATGGGATCTCTGCGGCGTGCCGAGTTCGTTGCGGAAAAATACTTTATATACCATATGCTATAGGCCAAAGCTCTTGACCAACTTCACCATAACCTTATTCGTGGCTGGGAAGGGGGGAGAACCCAGCCCCCAAAAAGTTGCTCAATCGCAGATTCGATTGCCGAATGCAAAATGCAAAATGCCAATTGCAAATACCAAATGTTCTGGTGTTGAAATTTTATAGGGGGAATCTCTAAAGCGCCATTTTGTTTTTACTTGCGCTTTTTTTGCCCTGACAAATTGCACAACTCTTTTCTACTGGGAAAGTTTTTAATTACTTGCCAGACTTTGGATTGAAATCCCCCCTTCCGGCGAAGCCACTTCAATGATTGATTACACACTGATAGCCCCGATAGTCAAGGTGACTTCGGGATATCATCTTGCACTTCATCTGCCACTTATTCACCTTTTCCACCTGCTTCCCCGCTTCTATAGCTAGGATTTCGAACCATCGGTTCGGGACTTCCTCTCCTCGAAGTCCCTTAAGTATCTTCAGTGTTTATAAATTAACTTGGCTTCACATTCCACCCGATGCAGGCAGCCTCACCTTTGCCTTTGCCTTAACTTTACTCTACTTCTGCCTTTTCCTTTTGGCCCAGAGAAAACACGCGGAACCCGCCGTTAATCACCTAACGCCCCCTCCTTTGCAACGGTCATTGCAGCTGGCCCAGTTACCTTTGGGCCACCCAAGAATAAAGAATAAAGAGGGTATTACGTTTATGACAAGCCAGGCGGCGAGTGTGGAAAAGCCAATTAAATATACCTAGCATTACATGGGGTTTTCACTTCGTTAAGATAATTATTTGCAAAAGGTAGGAAAAATCTACCAAATGAATTTTTAAAAATGTTCTAAATATTATATTAATAAAAAAAAATATTTTATTTACAAAACTTATAAAATTTTTCTTTTAATTTCAGGTAACTACATTTTAACATATTATCCAAAAAAATGATCTTAAAAATGTTTAAATGAAAACAAGTAAGCTACAAAAATAGTAAATATTAACTACGAAACTATTTATAAATTTTCTAAAAAATTACATAATCAAAATCCCAGGGTATTTCAAAATTCGAAACCAAACTTAAGGTCCTACAGATGGTTTTCCTCATTTTTTTAGACCAACTCTAGCCGGGATTTGGGTTGCTGCACTTGCCATCTGCCGCCCACTCATTAAGATTCCGAGCTGGAAGCTTCGCCGGGTCCGAGATTCCTCCGCCGCCCTCTTTTCTCCACCCCCTTTCCTTTTTTTAACCCTTAGCACTTCCCTTGACTTTGTTGCTGGAGTTGTTTTTCACAAAAATGTCCACTCAAATGGCGTTTAGCGTGCAATTATGAGCTTCTCTTCTCCTCGCCTTCTGTTTTATTTTTCGGCTGTTTTTTTCCCTTCATTTTTTATGCTTAAGTACTGCCTAAATGAAGCAGGCGGGAATTGGTGGGGAGATTAATGAAATGATAATGTCGAGTAACGAAAAGATCTTTTATTTATTTATAAAGGAATTATTAAATTGTTTTTGAGGTGCTTACAAAAGGCAATTAATTATATTAGAAGTACTTCTGGGATTTTTAAAAAATATATAAATACAGATTTGTGTGATTTAAAAATCTTATTTATTTCAATGCAGCTATTAATTAAATTAAAATATATTTTTGATTAAATTACCTATTTCCCTGGGTAATTTTCTAGTCGAATAAATATTTCCCTATTTCGTTTTTCCGCTTTTCCCTGTGCTTTTTTGGCAGCAGCCTCATCTGATTGTGTCTCATTTGCAATTGAGAATGTCCCCCATTTCGTTTTTCTCCCATCTCAAAGAGAAGACTCCGGCTTTAATTGCTGTCACATTTTTTGTTTTTTATTTAATTTTTTCTCTCTGTTTCCAGTGCTGTTGTTGTTTGTCTTTGTTTTGATTCTATTCGCCCGACATTTGTGTGTGTGTGTGTGTGTGGGAGGGGGCTGGAAAATGGGGGGCGGGGCCGGCATTGAGGCGGAACAAAGCTGACTTAATGACTCCGACCGCCCGCAGTAGGCAAAAAACAAAACAGAAAAAGTGAAAAAAAGTATAAGTAGAAATTAAAATAAAAATAAAAATGCCGGCCAAACAAAAGAAGAAACAAATTAAAAAATACTTTAAAAAACGAGGGAATTTAAATCAAATTTTAAGGCGAGTGCTTAAAATTTTAATGATGCTTCTCTTTGGTCCTTGAGTGTTGATAAGAAAGCGCCATTTGCCATTTGCCTTTTGCCCCTTGACATTGACGGAGATATCTGACCTTTTCGGGGCTGAGTGAATGTGACTTTGTGACTTGGTGACTTTCAGTGACATTAGATGGCGACTGCTTATTAATTTACGTCAATTAGAGGCAACAGAAAATATTTATTCATTTTACTTTTTCATTTTTCCTTTGTCCGCCCGCTGATCTAATCAAAAGCCGGGGGTCTAAGTGCCCCCCCTCCGTTTCAACCCCCTTTCGCCCCCCTAATTGATATTCATTGTCTTGTCTAGATTTTTTCTCCCTCTCTTTTTCTTTTTTTCGCCCGGGGATCATAAATCTTTAATTTGATTGAGGCCCTCGATGCGATGAGGGTTTTGTTTAAGGCGGATTCAATTTATTTCTCTTACATTCAATTAAAATGTTTTCTATTTTTCCATTTGCCTGGTTAATAAATTATAAACGGCCTTCGCTGACAGCTTCATTGGCTTGGCCATTCCCCCGTGTAGGCATACAATTTAGTTCTGCATTATTATAATTTATTGCCCAAATTTTTAAAGTGATAAGATATCGTTTTTACCTGCTGCCAAACTACGTGTTTTTTTGTACCTGTGCTCCAAATCCAAAGTCAAATCTCGGTTCCAAAAAAGTTTCAGCCAACTTTTCGTTGAGGTCTCGAAAGTTTTGGGCTTTTTGGACAGTTTGTTAAAAACCATGTCGGCCACGTAGATTTCGCATATTGTTGGCAACACGCGCCTATTAATTAGCCAAAAGTCAGTCGAACTAAATCGGGCCCACAAACACACGCTAACGAACTAGTTGGGCCCCGTTTTTCGTTATTCGTTTTCGTTCCGAAAATTATATAAGCCGCCTAATTAAGGGCGTGGCACTTGGCTGCATTTAAATGTTGGCAATTTTCGGCTATTTAAACAGCACAAAATACAAAATTAAAGGGGGGTGTTTTACGGTGGGTTGGAGATCACTCCCCCTCAAAATAGAGAATTTTACAAATTTTTTGATTTGTGGCCAGTTGTTTGGTTGTTGTTTATGTTGTTGTTGTTGCCACAGTTGTTTAGTTGTTGTCCGGTGCCGGTCACCAACTGTAGCCGATTGTATCGCCGGCGTAGCCACCGCACTTACCTCCCAGAACCCTCATTTTCCCACTACAGAGGTACATGGTAAAAAGGAAAACTATTCTAAGGGGTATATTAAAGAATAATATATACATTTTTGGTTGTAATGAAATAAATATAGATAGATTTGAAATATAATAAAAAGGTTTTGTAAAAAACGATAAAAAAAAAATGAAAAATCGATAATATCGATCAAATGTTTAATACTTTTCAGAGAGTGGTTTATATTTTCCTTTCTTCTTAATATTCTGATGGGTATATTAAAGAAGGATATATATATTTTCGGTTGCAATGATATAAATATAGATCGATTTTAAATATAATATCAAGTTTTTGCTAAAATCGATAAACAAATTTAAATATCGATCAAATCGATAAAATGTTTAATTCTTTACAGAGAGTGGTTTGTGTTTTTCATTCTTCTTAGTCTCCAACAAATATTTTGAGGGGTATATTAAAGAATGATTTATAAATTTTTGGTTATAATGAAATAAATATGGACAGATTTTAAATATAAAATTACGTTTTTCTTAAAATCGAAAAAAAATGTAAAAAAAATCGATAAAATCGATAACATGTTTAATACTTTTCAGAGAGTGGTTTGCATTTTCCTTTCTTCTTAATCTCCACTGTAGTTGTCATTCGTGCCTGTGGTCAAGAGGAAGTGGGTGGGGATGTGGGGATGTGGGTTGTTCGACGCCATTGACCACGAAAATTGCTCATGCATGGCCGAAAAAGGCGGACGGCGCGGCGGTGGGAAAATGGGGGCGGGGCTGTGGCGGCTGTGGATCGAGTGCGTGCGCTTTTCGTGTTAATAATAATTGACATTATCGTTGCTATTTGTTGCCCATGTATGTTGCCTGGTCGGTTGTCCAGTTGTCCAGTTGTTGTTGTCGTTCAGGTTGTTGTTGCTGCCACTACCATTGTCGTTGTTTTGCTCTATTTATTGTCCCCCGGAATCAGTGTGTTGTTCTTTTCTGTGCGTTGTTTCGGCCTTTGTTTTGGGTATTTGTCCACAAACATTCTAATCAAAGTTTATTAATTCACAAATTGCTACACTTAACTAGTGCGATGTGGCAGAAGTGGAGGAATTGGTAATAGAGTCATAAAATTCAGGGTCTCTCGAGGGTATTTTTGAGGATTTCTGCAATACAAAATATTATTCAAAATGTATATATGTACTTTATAAAAATTAAATACAAAACTGGAAAGTTATACTATAGCCACACTCTCATATTCATAAACCGAATCGAATTAATAACAGTTTTTTTTAATGGATATATGCACATTTTTATCTGAACTTTGCCACCGCAAAAATGGAAATATATTTTTATTGTTTCCAAGCCCATTATAATCAATAGGAACCACGCCCCCGGCACCGAGCCCGCCCACCCCTCGACCACGAATAATAAGTGGGAATTTTTCATCCAGTGACATTCATTAAATTTTTTTTATTTTCCCCTGTCACTTAATTTTCTTGTTTTTGCAAATTTTCATTTTTGTGACATTTCTCTGTGCCATTTCCATGCCGATTTTGTTGATTTGACGACAATTTGCATGCAACAATTTATTGTTGACGGTCAATTGTCAGTCGAAGTTGAATGTCAATCAAAGTTGACAATGTTGCCATTGGCGGTGGGCTGAGGGGGCAAAGGGGGTGGAGGCGTTGGGCTCAGACTGACGTAATCAAATTGTAAAATGGCACAAAATAAAGGAACTCGAAAGAGCCGAATGATAAAAGCGAAACTCAATTATTTGAGATGCGTCGTCACCTTGAATAATTGAATCAACATTTTCGACAAACTCCCCGTCTCTTTCTATCCCCCCAATCAGTAGGTCAGGGGAGGAGGGGTGGGGGGACAATTGGACAATTGAATTACGAATGTCGAGTATCGAAGTCGAATGTCAGTGGCGATTGAATCGGGGGCAAAATGGAAATGCAATTAAAATCAAAGATGTCCCAGTGCCAGACTGCAGAAAGAGATGGCTGCGAGGGGAGTGAAAGAGAGGGCACTACATGGATGACACTCTATTAGCCTGGCTTTCTAATGGCATTCTGATTGAGTAATAAAGGCAGGACGACGGAATTATGGCACAAAGGTCAGGCTTTAAGGCATAATTTACATACATTTTATTACTAGATTTTTCTATATTTTTAAAAAAACTTAACTCTCGAAGAAAATCAATTTAGCTGCATTAATTATCTCCAAAATTTCTAAAAAAGAATCGATAAATAAGACAAATGATCCGCGTCGATCGGTTGGCTTTTAAATACCATTAAAAAATCTCTCTTTCAACTTTAATTGGCCCGCGCTTGCCCCAAAGTCCATTTATCATGCGAAAATCGCGCTGATTTAGTCATGTGAACTACTTAGCCATTCGGAAACGAATTAATTTGCCATAACTAAACTTTTTCGCCGGCCATAAAACAATTTCGGGATTTTGTTCTCTTTTATGGCATCGCCGATTTCGCCATGTTTATTGTTTTTTAAATAATGTAGTACTTAAATTAATTGCGCGCATTAAGTATGGAAATGTTCTTGTCTGCGTAGCGCAAATACAATAAATATGCAAAATATCCAGAAATAATCTGGACTTTTTTGGGTTATAACGCAAATATGACAAATTTTTGGATAAGATAAGATGGTAAAGCGTTGAATAAAGTTCACTGTTCTGTGATATTGCTGTCTCTTACGCTCAGACTCGCCCCCTCTCTTTCTTTCTTTGGCATCCAGAGTGTGTGTGTGTGGGTTTTGAGAGTGCAAATATTTGAGTGTCGCCTATTTGTCAATTTTCTCATGCTTTTCGTTTACGTATCAATGACCCAAGGCGACCACATGCAGATGCCGAGAGAGAGAGAGAGAGACGGCTATACGGGGGATCGAAAGAAAGGAGGAGATGGGTGGATGGCAGCTGCTCTTCCATTGACTTTACGGGCTTCTATTTGCTTAGTTTCGGAAATTGGAAGTTTTCGGGGTGGCAAAATTCCCAGAGTGCTAAAAAAAGAGTACGAAAAACATAAGCTTTTGTCGGCTGTAATTCCATAAAGTCCTTTTAAGTTCTTCTGCCTGAATACGAGTACTCGAGAGATTATATAGTGGGCTAATGAATGTTTTTCCTTAAATATTATTCGTTAAATTAATTAAGGTATTTTTTCCAATATTTCATAACCATTCCCTTCATTTAAAATGGTTTACTATTTCCGCTCTTAAAGCAGAGAATACAACACCGAGGAGGAAATGTAATTATTTACATGAATACCTAATTGTTTCATAAACGTAAAGCTCTTTAAATTTGTAGCTTCAACTGTGGAGCAAATTATTTAATAAGCTGGAAAATTGAAAAACCACAAATAAACATGGGAACAGAAAATTACTACAAAACGTAATTAAGCCGCAGAAATTTTAGAATTTCAAAAATTTTAATTTCCCCCTTAAAGGCGGAGTGATTTTGAAAATAAAAAATGAAAAAAACACTTTAACCTTTAACCCACCGTGCCGGAATATTTCATGCAGAAAATGCCTTTCGGGCTTCGGCTTTTAATTGCAATTTCATGTAGCCAAACCAAACGTTGTTGTTGTTGTTGTTGCTCTTGTTTTTGTCTGCACACGCACAAATATTTGGGCCACTCAAAGGCCACCGGAGAGCAGCAAATAATAATTATAAAATTAACAACAATGGCAAATACTATGTATTATTTTTAATAATAAATGCCAATAATCAACGCAATTAACAAATTCATCGAGCTCAATTGGACAAAGTCAACGACTTACAAAGGCTCCAACAACAATGTGGGATAATAACAATAATAATCTTGGCAATTGTAACTGCCGTCTCACTCCCCTGACTCTCTCTCTCTCTCTCTCTCTCTCTTTCCTTGGGGGGCTTAGAAAACTTTGACTGTGGGGAACGTTCAAAGGGCATTAAATAAATTATGCGCAAATGTTTAAATTATCGTTCTTCTTGGCTGACCCGAAGGCAAGGAAATATGTAAAATTAAAAGGAGAAGGGATAAAATGAGTAAGACAAATCGGAAGTTAGAGTTCTAGAGATGAGAAAAATATCAAATAATATATTCTAAAATTGTACTATGTAATTTTAAGAAAAGTATCAAAACAATTTTTTTACAAAAATAAAAAATAACAATCAAATATGTTATTTCTTGACTTAAAAACTATTTGGACTTTACACAAACATTTTTAAAACATTTTAAAGGCAGAGAAATATTTTTAAAACATATTAAAAGTAGAGAAATATTTTTAAATTATTTTAAAAGAATGGAATTATTTTTAAAACATTTTAAAACTATTTTAAGAGGAAAGAAATTTTTTTAAAACTATTTAAAAATATTTTACAAATATATTTGACTGACGACTTTCAATTTATGTTCTTGACAATTACTTTTCTTTGGCGACTTAACTTCTGACACGCAATTTAAATATATGGACTTTGATTTTCCCATAGAAAAACTTGAACTAATCCAATTACAAAACGCGAAAGAAGAACTCTTCAAGCTGACCTACGGCGTCGGCAGTTTCTGCTCCACTTCGAGTGCAGTTCAAGTGCAATAAATTCGCCACCTCCCCCTCGCTTAAATGGGCGGTGAAAAGTGGGCGTGACTGGTGGTAGATGGTGGGTGGAAAATGGCGGCAGGATGTTTCCCAAAACCCGAATGAAACGAGGGAAAACGGAGGCCCAGTGCGGTTGCAAGGCATTGAAACCAATTAACGAACAATCAACCCGGGCAACCGCAAAATCCAAATTGTTCAGCGTTACGAGAAGCGAGGGGATTGAGAGGGGATTTGAGAGTTCAGTTTCAGTTAATAATACACAGACGTAGAAATATATACACATATATGGTCAGTTATATAGTATATCAAATTGGGGGGCGAACAGATTTGCAAACGTGTGCACAACAGCATGTAAAAACCAATTTCAAATGGCGACATTTTTAGGGATAAGTGAACAATCTACAGATATTAAAAAATATTTATAATATTTTTAATAAATTTAGAAAGAATTTCAAATAACTAAATATATATATATTAAAAAAAGGAACAGCAAAAAAAAGCCTTAGTACTGTCTTTTTGTTTGATTAACTTGTTTGCCATTAATGAGCAAATCCCGAGTCGCCGCAACCTGAATCGCAAACAAAACCGATTTAAATCTCCGCAGATAAAAATTGAACATGATTGCTGTATTAATTTTCCTTTCTGTCTCTTTGCTTGTTTACCTTTTATTAATATTTTTTTTTTCATCATCATAATAATTTGCTGCAATTTTAGTGAAAACATGCAACAAATAAAAACAATAAACATTTTAATTAAACTACAATAATAATCACCAGAAGGCAAACGAGAGAGAGAGACACTGGCTAAAATTAAAATATAATAATACAAAAAAAAAAGAAAAGAAAAGAGAAACAATGCACACGCACGCACATTTAATAAATCATTTTCCATTTAACTGGCAAATCAAATTATATTTAAATATGCTCAAATTGAGCAAACACAGCCGGCGGGTAATTCACCGAATATTCCGCACAGAGATAGTAATATCCAGAGAGAGTTGCAATTGCAATTGGAATTGGAATAAACATAAACATAAACAAATCGGCAGACAAACAAAGCTAATCAACAGAAGTTTTCTGGGGTTCTGTGTGAAATCAATCAAATTAGCATGCAAATTGCGGTGGCTGCAAGGAAAAAGGAAGACTAACGAGTTTAAGTTCTTCTTTTTTAAGTTAAATATTCCTAAATTAAGTTTTTCCCTGGATAAATCACTGCGTGTAAACCAATATGCAGCGAATTAATAATTAATTAATACCCATAATCATTCGACACGATTCGTATTTCACTCACTAAATTTGGAAACATTTTTCGATAATTGAATTTGAGGCCCACACAGTTGTAATTCAATATATTGGGCGTGAATAAGTTTATTAAAGTAAAACCAAAGCAATAATTGGCACATTAAAAATTTAATAAACTCCTATTGATTACATTAAAATAAATATTCAAATATTTTCTAAAAAAATTTAAATTTCTTTATTGCAAGTCATACTTAAATACCCTTTTACAAGCCCTTAAATTTAAGCAACATTGTGTGACGGAAAAAAAAGAGAAGTCTGTAATCACAGCCGTGAAGTTCAAGTCTTTAAATATCTGGCCGAAAAAAAGGCGGCAGACGAAAACGAGCAAACAAACGTTAATACAAAAAAATTACAAAAATGTATGAATGAACCAAAACATTGTGCGGGAAAGAGAGGGAGGAAAAGAGGGAGCGAGAGGGAGACAGAGAGTTGGCAGCACTTGGCGGTCATTGTTCCAATTTCTAACAATTTTTTATTTTTTTATTTCGTACGAGTGTGTTTGTATGTTGTGTGTGCGGATTTTATTTCTTCTTCTCCGTTTTCCAAGTGTTGTTGTTAATTTGTTTGGCTGTGGCGCGCATTTTTCACACACTACTAAACAGGGGGAAAATGGAAAATCCCCTCCCCCTCAACCCATCCTGTCTTGTGACTCTGGTTTTGTGCATTAAAGCCTGCAGCTACCAAATACGCCACACAATTTAAGCATTTGTATTCGTGCCTGCGGCTCACATGTCAGGTTGACCGCCCAACAAAAACAGCAGGAAAAACAAGGTAGCAACAACAACAAGAAAATGCAGATAGTGGAAAAACCGGAAAAACAAAAACTTAAGCATGCCAAAAGGACAACAAGTGGAGGAGGATCCAATAAGGATTTAGCAAAGGGCTAAAATATATTTAATTTCAAGAGGAAAATGACGCTCTATTCAATAAATTTAATTTAAAGATGTAAATAATTTTTAACATTTCTTGTTTGAGTTTAAACGGGAAAACAAGAAATATGTTTTACTATTATTATTGCTAATTTACGGAAAATGTGTGTGTGTTTGCAAATTGTGACAGCTGAAAAGCGCTATTTTCCCAGCGAACACAACTTTGAACTTAAAACCAAAATAACCGCTGACAGTTTTGAGTGATTTGGCTGTTCAACTAGTCGTATGCGTGATATGTGACAGCTCCAATTTGCGATGCTGTTCAATGCAGATATATATCATAATTAGGCGAGAGCAAACTGGGCTAACTTGAAACAAAACAATGCTTACATGATACTTCGTTTTGTGCGGTTTTGTGATAAGCCGCTTCAACTGGGCGTATACGTAATTTTAAAAGTTATGTATATTTTCCCCATCATTTTTGACAGATTTGTCTAATGCCAAATAAAATAAATATTTCCATAGCCTTGTGGTTTGTCGAAAATATTAAATCAAATACTACTGTTCGAATCCAAACTAACTAACTTTATTAAAGCGCAAAAAAAATGGAAAATCGAAAGGGATGGCAACTCTGGTTGGGGAACTCGCAAAGGGAATATGTGTACTGGACAATATGCAATGTTAGTTGGCTGCTGCTACTCCATTTTTTATTTCTGCTCCCGTCCAGCGATTAAAAGCACCTCTACATCCAAACAAACACCCATACAGATGCACACACACAGCCTCGCACATGCATGTTAAAATAGATAAAGGCAAACACACACATAGCCCGGTAGATAGAGAGAGACGGGTAGTGTGTGCGGAAAAGAGAGGGGGCGACTGACAGCTGCCGTCGGCTTAAATGGCGCTTACAGCGAACGCAAAAATTCGCGCCAAACAAAAACAAAAACCAAAACCGAGGGATAGAAACAACAAGCAAAGAAACATCAACGAAATCTAGAAAACATAAAGCATAGGTAGACACACACACAGATACAGTCGAAATCCCATAAATCGAACTATGTAACTTGGAAATGAACACAAAACATTCTACAAATGAGTATTTGAAATTTAAAATTAAAATAAATTTAAATTTTAAAACAAAAATAGTTTATAATTTTAATTTTAATATTTTTGTGAATTACAATTTCTTCTAACAAAATTATTTTTTAACAAATATATTAAGCCAGGATTTCGAAATACATTTTTTTTATATTCGTACTAGGAATTGACTCTTTCGACCGAATTCTTGCTGTAGCTTTGAAAAATGGAATTAACGTTCGCATAATTGAGCGCAAAAATTGTAACTAATAAAACGGCAAAACAAAAACGCAGCAAATTCAATTAAAGCCGCAGCGCGAAGAAGAAGCAGACCCAAAATCACTTCTCACACACACTCACACACACATCGAAAGCCAAGTACACACGCACAAAGTGAGTGTGAAAATTAAATTTGCCATGCTATTAGCATTTGTCTACGCAGCGAGTGGGAAAGAGACAGCAGGGGGAGAAGGGAAAGAGACGGGACGAAACCGTGACTGATGCGAAGAGAATGGAATACATATATATATATACCATATATGGGGCTTTTTTCGGGTGGCGCTGGGTTGGGGAACTTTTTGATGGATAGTTGAAGAAGATTCTCTTGTCAGACACGTGTTCGACTGCTTGCTAAGCAGTGTTAATGTGACATCTCGTCAGGGGGGAGGGGGGTTTTCCTTTTTTTTGCTACAACTCTGGTTCTACAACTCTGGTTCTTCGGTTTCCATCCGGTAAATTGCTAAATAATTCAGGGGCCCCGAAAGAACGAGTTGCGGTGCTCGATTGCCACCTCTTGCACTCGGTTTTTATCCGCTCGAGTGACTTTTGTGGCCCACTGTTTGTGCAGTCAAATGTTTTATGAACAATTGAACAGTTTAATTGACTTTAAATTGAGTTGCCTTCGAATGAGATTCAAAGTCATGTTCGCTTTAATTGCTAGTTGCTTTTCCTAAATTTTCAGAGATTACTTTTTGATTTACAAACAGTTTGGCTGGGAAATTCAAAATCTAAAAAACTACTTCAGTTAAAATTCGGATTTTGTTTATGTGTATTGCAAATATATTACACATGTTATAGTTTCGAAAAAAAAGAAGCTTGTACAAATACGGTGACCCATTTTTGGTGCCCCTTTTTCTTTCCCTTGCAAAATCATTCATCTCTGTCAACTCAAATCGAATTTATCAAAGTCGTAGCCAAATAATTTGACCAATATTGCATATCGATGTGCATATTGTATATATTTATATGTATATTTCTCAAAGGAGTCAACGATCGGCGGTCATTGAACTCTCTATGCTTTTCACACTTTGTGCCTTTCGGTCTTTCGATTTAAAGTGTCAATTTTTGGGGTGCTCTTGCTTTTTGATTTGATTTTCGTACGCTAATTCAATTAGATTTATGTGCACCATTTGACATGCTTCCCTCTCGCTCGCTCGCCGGTCATTCCGTCTCTTTCTCCTTCTCCCCCTTCGATGCTTTTTGTTTGTACTCGTACTCGTATGTTTATTTATTCCTGGACATGTCGCTAAATGGGTTTTCTTGTTTGCTCAAAATCAGATCATGGCCAATAAATCAACACTCAATTCGATTTCGAGCGTGGGTGCCGCCACACATACAGTGTGTAGTGTGCAGTGTGTGTGTGTGCGGTTGTCAAGCAAATTGATTTGTCCATTTCTTCGAGGGGTTAAACAAATAGAAATTGAAAGAGGAATAGAAATAGAAACAAAAGCAACCGGCGGCAGCAGCAGGTTATGCAAATCCAACAGGAAGGGGCGGCCCGGCTTTCCCGTTCGCCAACTTAATAACCGAATCGCCTTAAAAGAAAAGCCAAAGCCAAAACCAAGGAGTCACAGTCAAAGTCAAGAAAAACTTGTTTTTCCACAAGCCGAACAGCGGAAATTGTTGGGTTATTATGGTTTTTTTCTCTCCTTTTTTCTTTTTTTTTATTTTGGCTTGGCTTTTAAAGCTAAACCAAGTCAAAGACTCATAATTGATACGCAGAAAGAAAGGGGGAAAATGCGAAAGATAGATGGAGAGGTGTGTTCGCTGCGAACCAGTTGGAAAAGTGATAATGAATTCGGGGGAAACTGTGTCACGGAAAAAAAACAGAAGAAAAAATCAACAGGAAAACTGAGCAAAATAAATGCAAGAATTTAAAAATAGATTAAAATATGTTTTAAAAATGTATTTTTGAATAATTTGTTTAGTTTTAGAATAAATAGTGAATAAAATATAATATTAATATAAAAATATTAAAAAAATAGTATTAGATGGAAAAGTTAATTTAATTTATAAATATTATTTCTCTTACACTAAATTTTCTTATTTGCCATCAAATCAAGTATACGCCCTGTGGCTTGTAACACTCTAGCGACCTTTTGCATATAATTATAAAATATATTTTTGCATTTCTTTCAACGATCTCTCTGCAGTCAATTGAACTTCGTTTTTGGGAAACACTTAGCATTTGACACTTTGGCTTATGAAAATATAATTGAATTTGGAACGATCGGATGTTCGATTTCGATCGATCAATCGATTGATCGCCTGCAGTCGACCTCACATAGCGCTGGAGTGATGCTGATTTAATTAGGCACTCGAATTGAGACTTTTGCTCATTTTCAGCACGTACTCGGCAAGCCAACGGCCAATGGCCAGTGGAAAATGCAACTGGCTCGCATTGAGCCCGGTTATGACCGACCCACCGGCCACAGTGGTCAAGGTCCATTGGCCATCGGCGTGAATTGCTGAAACCGGTCCTAATTTACCGACTAGATTCACCGACTGACTTGGCTTGTTTACACATGCCTTATTATTTATTTTGGATTCATTTTTATTTTTAGCAGGGCGTTAATGCTTTTTAATGATTTTTTTTATTATTTTAGTTTACAAATTATATGAGGCTCTTAAAATTGCATTTAATTTATTTTATATATTTTTCAATATTTAGAATTAAGAATTATTAGTTTAAAAATCATTTAAGGCTCTTAAAATGGCACATTAATTTATATTATTTATTATTTGAATTTAGAAATATTTATTTTATTATTAAAATTGGACATTATTTTATTTTATTTATTAATAACTATTTACTATTTTTGTTTACAATTTATTGAAGGATATTAAAATTGCACTTTAATTTCTTATTTATTATTTTAATTTAAAAAATATTTAAGGCTTTTGACACTTTAATTTATTTTATTTATTATTCGAATTTTAAACTTATTCAAGGCTCTTAACATTGCACTTTAATTTATTTTTTAGCTCCTTGAAAGGCGTTTATATTTTTTTTGGGATATGAATATAAATGACTAATTTTTATCCTTAAATATTCTTTTTTTATTTTAATGTAATAGATTTTTAACCAAATTTAGGCGCTTAGAAATTCTTTTTATTTGTCCAACACTTACCTACAAAATATCCTTCGTTTTCCTAAGACTTTAACCCACTGTGCTGGGTTTCTGGAAGTTTCTGCAACTTGGCGCGCTCGTCTCCAGTCCCATTGTCAATATGGCAGCTCCGTTGGGTCTCCGTCTCCAGTCAGCTTTGAGTTTCTGAAACAGTCTCTGGTCCCTGGTCATTCACATTATCGTTGCATGTGATGTGCCGAGAGGTAACCCCGCCGCATGGGTGTGTTCGTTCATCTTTATTTCTTGTGCGTGCAAAAATTCAACAATTGCAGAAATTGAAACTTTTGCCTCTTGCCGTTGTTGCCACACACAGAAACATTGAAAGAAAACTTTCAGACATGAAAATGAAAATCGTAAAAATGGAATAAAATAAAATAAAATGTGCACACGTTTGCCTGTTTCTGTTTTCAGTTTCTCTGTTTCTGTTTTCTGCTTCTCTGTTTCTGTTTCTCTGTTTGTGTTTGAGTTGGAGTTTGTGCCCTGCAGACAGACGCTTAATATGCCAATGCACTTTTTCCGAGGGATGGAGGAGGGCTTTTCCGTATCCCAACACCCACTACCACCCACTATCCTCGCAGAATTCTGGCTCACATTTGTGTTTATTTAATCTTTCACCGGCCAAATTGATATGCCCAAGTAATAAACAAACATCGCTGGAAAAAAGAAATAGCTCAAATTGAAATTTATGTTTCAATATTTGCTTAATGTCTCAAGAAGCGGTTTCTGTGCGGCAAGTGGCTGTTTGAGCCGAGCAGCACAACTCAAATCGATTAAATTTTAAAGGGTGCTAAGTGCTTGCTTTTAGCTTTCAGATAAGTTGAAGTTTATTTTTATTTTATTGTTTGTGCCATGGGTTTTGCTTAAGTGTAGGTTGTTTTTGGATTTATCTAGATTGTTATGGTATTTTTGTTATATTTATTTTTTTTGTTTTTCATTAGTTTAATTAATTTAGGTTTGATTTTTGATTAATATAATTTTTTTCTAATTTTCTTTGTTGCTTTTCCCATTAATTTCTCGCATATTCTTCCACATATCAAGCATACGCCATGTGGTGCATTATGCGAAATGTACTTCTTTTCGCTGACTCATTCCAAAGGCGCTCTTTCAACGAATTTTCATTTGGTCTTACTTGGTTGCCCTTTTGTTTACCCGCATTTATTTATTCTTTATATTTTTGTTGCCCCACTCTGGGCCATAATTTTTTTGTTTACTTTTTTATGTAATTTGCGCACAATTTGCAGTTCATTGTTTTGAAGAGAGAAAGGGAAAAGGGAGCAGGCAAAGTGTGCCTCATCAGGACTTGGGTTAACCCACTCTATCAGCAATTTTTTTTGCATGGAGAAGCGAGCACTTTAACCCATGTTGCCAACGACCCTACTTCCCCTGCCTTTCGCCTTTCTCCAGGGGCCTTTCTGGCCACAGCTTTATTCTTCGCCCCTCTTCATTTGTCTGCTGTGGGTTTTTCCAGCCTCAAATGAGTCTGTTTTATATATTTTATAGATACCTACACATACATTTTATATATCTATGTATTTTTTTTATGTAAGCCCATATGTGTGCGTGGGAACAAGGACAAGTTTCGGATTCTGCGGCAATTTCTCTGCTACTTTCTCAAATAATCATTTCAATGCAATTTTTATATAATTTTTCCCTCCACTCTCTCGCTTTGCTAATCCACTGTTGACATGCAATTTGATTCAATTATCATGATTTTGTTTGAATGTGTATGCAGCAGAGTCTCCTCCCTGAAGTTTTCTTTTCTTCGTTTTTTTCTCTGTCGCCGTTTTTCTTATGCCTTTTTTTCTATTTTTTCTTCTTTCAAGAAGCGTGGGAAATTTAACAAGCTTTTGGTTGATTTTTCCCATTTTTTTTATGCTCGTTGTGTGTGTGTGTAACTCATGCAATTATTCAATTTGTGGGCAGCCATTAGGGCGCAAAAACGGGCGGAAAAAATAGTGAGGAAAATCTGTAATTTTCCCTGAGTTCCACTAATTAGTTTCGATTAGCCAAGAAATAAATGGACTTGATTATTTTCATCTTTGAAGCCTTTACTGTATCTTTACTGTACCTAATGGATTTGCAACTAAGCGATGCGTGAATACGAAATTAAAATCAAATTTTAATACCTTTTTTGTCGTAATTTTCGTGAGCAATTAATCGTTTTGCTCTTAACGATTATGCTCTGCAGCTGTCCCGCTCATTATCTGTACATCCATCTCGCTTACGCTTACGCACTCGCTTGTTTGTTTCATTAATTAATCATTGCTGACATCACGCATACGCAACGTGTGCTGCATATGCAACTTTTGTGCGGGGGAAATTGCAAATTGCAAACACAAATGTGGAAAAAAAAAGAAATAATCAAATTAAATGCAACGGAAAGGAAAATGGGAAAATAAACGCAAACACAAGAAAAATTCCTTTATAATTATTAAAGTAAAACTATTTTTGTTAATTGTATAAGGGAAATATTTTAAAATATTTTAAAGTCATTAAATATATTGTAGAACAAAATAATGGAGATTTTAAAATCTTTTTTGCCACAATCTTTGCGTTTTCTTTTTTTTTGCATAGAAAATACCGCAGAAGATTGAAAGCTTTACCCATATTATCACTCTCCCTCTTTCGTAATTTCCCCTCCTCTCTTTCTGGCCAAAAATTGCTTTGGCGTCGCATAATCGCCGCAGTGTTGCAACAAGAATAACAACGAAAATCCCATTTCCCCAGTAAAAGTAATTTCTATGCAAGGCCAACGGCAACAACAACAATAGAAACCGCATCAAGTGCGAGAGAGATGGCGAGAGGTCGAGTGACAAAACGGCACTTTTGGGCGAGCATATTTATGATGTGTGCGAGTGAGTGAGAGGCAAGAAAAACCTTCGCATGTGTATCAAATAATTTAAAGGGCAAAAAAGCGAAACAAACGACTAAGAATCTAGATAGAAATCTGGAGAAGGGAGATAATAAAACAGGAAACCCGAGGGAAAATAAAGATCAAGGACTCCACGGAGGTCAAAGCAACCATTCGGGTTTTTGTAATTAAAAAGGAAATTAATTAAATTATTACAATTAATATTACCTTTATTTTTATAGATTTATTTATCATTATCATTTATCATTAAAATATTTATGTATTTTATAATAGTATTTTACTGCATTTTTTTTATTAGTAACTAAATAATTTTACACAATTTAAGTCCTTTAAATATCTCATAATATTTTGAGCTTCGAATCGATTTGAAATACTTGAGCTCAGACACAAATAGCATAACTTTAACCTGCCAGGACACTTAAGATTGCCAGCTATGTTCGACAAAATCCCGCTATCACATTTCCTTGCGCCAGAAAATAGAAAGGAAAATGTATTCGACCATCAAATGACGCTGCACATTGCAGATTCGTTTTTCCGCAACACACACACAGCCACGCAAAATTTAGTATCGCATAAAAATTGCAGAGAAAAAATACACGGAAAACATGACAGGATGAGCACGAAGGAACTGCGAAAGGAGCGAAGGGATAAAGGGAGGACAACAAAGTGAACACTGAATGGACAACGCTCTTGACCACTTTCCAGCTCACATGTGAGGGCCCCAAAGCAGCTTAACAACTCAAACATCCTTGGGAAAGAACCCCATCAACCCATAGAACCCATGCAACCCGTACAACCCACCCGCAAACCCAATAACTTTGGGCCAGTCAAAGTCGAGGCGTTTGTCGCCGAAACGAATTTGTGTGTCACTCAGCAAATAAGTCGCACACACAACTGCCAAAGGGGGTGTTAAGGGGCTGAAACCCCCCCTCCCCCCTCAGGTCTGAAAAGGGGTACCCTTGGCAGGAGGTGTTGACATTGCCCAACACTAAGCGTTGATGTCCAAACACACAGACTCCAACGTTTTCAATCGAAAATGGCTTGCACAACAAATGGAGTAGAAAAGTAAAATGGAATTGAAAAGTAAAGGGTTCAACTTGTTAGATTGTTAGGCGTTTACCTTTTATTTTTGTTTGTTTTTTAAGAATTTTGTACTGAGAAATTAAATCTTTTGTTTTGCTGTAAATTCAATAAATTAATTAAATTCAAAACTTTTAAAATTTAATAAACATTAAAAAAAAAATTTTTTTTTACTCTTTATCCAAATTTATAGCTTTCAATAATCAAAATCAATAATCAAATATATACTTCTTATTTTAGTCATTCTAAATTAAGATTTTATTAGAGTTAGAAATATATATTTTTATAGTTTTAAATCCATTCTTAAATATTTTTTAAATATAAATAAGGTTTGTTTCTGTTTATTATATTTTTTTTTATTCCTATAAAATGTTTTAAAAATTAAATGTAAAAGTATGCAATAATATTGTGTGGTTGCTGAAATTGATTGTGTGTTTGAAGCTGAATAAATTCGAATTGTGAATAATTAAATTAAATTGGTGCGGAGCCGCATTCGACTTGGTAAACAGGATAAATTATCCGATAACCGAGCTAAGCCAGCTTTTTTTTTTGTATAACTTAAGCACTTGCAATTCTCCAGACAATTATGATGACCACAGAAAGTGCCTTTTGGCCTCCTTATATTTTGCCATATAGAGTCGAAAATGATTCGATTATTTGTTCGAAAGTAAAGGAAGAAGAAGCACAACTCAATCGATTTGAATGGGCAATGTCTCGGTGGAATTTGCCGGCCGAGAATATTTGCATCTGATATTAAGCATTTATATGGATTTCTGTGTGAATACATTCACTGTGTGCTGTGAATTCCTCCGAGATAGTCGTTCCATTTCTATATGCTGCTTTCCCTCCCTTTCTTTCTTTCGGCTTTCGTTTCGAGTTTCGAGGATATCAAGGATATGTCCGAAGTCAAAAACATTTAGTTGCAGAGCGCTGCAGACCGCAAATTAAATGGAAATAAAATGCATTCCCACTCGGGGCAGGCAAGTAAATAAAAATGTATATAAATAGAGGTGCATTTATTTATATAGAGTGACAGCCAGGCGGAAAACCACCGCTTCCCCTTCCTACTTCCCATTTTCTTTGCATTTTCCTTCTTTTTTTTTGCCGATGTATGTGACACAGATACGCAGAAGTGAAGAGAAGTTTTGAGCAATTCTTTTTAAGCGTTTTTCCTTGTTTGTGTATATTTACCTTTGGGATTTATGAGATTAGTTGCAGACGCACACAGATGCACACACAGACACACCGACAGATACACAGATACAAATACACACGGTGACTGCAAATGAAAAGCAGTTCGCAATTGCTTTGAATGCAAGCAGAATAATATTTAATACAGCTCACAGCGCACACACACCGATGCAGCGGCGGAAAGGATATGAAGACATTGCACAAAGGACATACTCTTACACACACACACACTGACAGCCAGACGCACTGGCACACAGACAACTTCATTTCAAGTGCAGCGAAGCGCGCCTTTTTAGTCGCAGACAAATGTCCATGCAGCTACAGTGGGCACACGCAACGGGTGAACCATTAGGAAAAATAACAAAAAAGTTCCCTGTTTAAATTTATGATTTTCTGCAAAAAGGTGACCCCAAACTGCATGTATAAAGCCTGTAAATTGAATTACAGAACTCCAATTTCAAAAAGACAAACCTCTTAAAGTTTGTAATTTAACTAGCTTAAAATTTGCATTTATTTTTTAGACATTTTTAGGTATTTTTTTTTGGTGACCCAAAAATAACATTATTTTTTGTAATGCATTTCGTAGCGTGGCTTCACTGTACTTTGCCTAAAAGAAAATACGCCCCAATAATGACTATGACCACATTTTGTGCACATTTCCCTGGCAGTGACAAAGCAACAGTGAAACATACAAGTTCAACCATAAATTCTATGACAATACTTGCAGTCGTTTCCCATTTCTCATTTCTCATCTCACTCCTTACTCTTCGATTTCCCATTGCTTTTCCAACATTTCCCACCGGTCGGTTGGTCATGTGGATTATTGAGCCTGGAAATCGAAGATTACACTGGGATTCCCATTGTGTTGGCTGCTTGTGAGAAAACTAATTAGGTTTATGCAAAAGAGGGGGCAGAACATCGATTTTGCCAATTACCTGCAGTCGAAAAATCTCGTACGCAAATTACAGATTATTACTTAGCAATGGAATTACTTGCAAGCGGCTTCCATTAACAATCACCATTTGCTCGAACACACATTAAATATGATTACTTTGATATTCCTTGCAATGCATTAATTAAACCAAATATTCACACAAATTGTATCCTTTTCATTGCAGGTAAAAAAATCTTTTGATAACGAAAACTAACTATTTCCAATTAGAAACACCAGCACATGCATGTTTTCGTGCGCTGTGTGTGTGTTTATTTGCTTTGATGGGTAAGTTGATATCATTTGCATATTTTCCCACTTTAAGCAAGACATTCGATTTGGTTATCGAACGAATCGCCTGAAACGACCAAAATTCCTGTTCGACAGTGTAATCGAATACAATTTGGAGCACTTCCCTTCTTCTCTCTCTTTCTCTATTGCTATCGTTTTCTCTTTCTCGCTTGGGCAGGCAATTTTAATTAAGGCAAAAATATATAGAATTTTCGTAAAAGGGTATTTCTGCTAACTCTGACAGCCAAACCTATTTAAAAATTGTAAAAAAAAATTTTAATTGAAGAAACAAAATTTTTTTTTACAAAATAGAGAAATTTGGAGAAAAATACCTTTAATTTACGAAAAACAATAATTTTAATTGAACATTATTAAAGGTATTTTTAAACTTATTTTGCAATAATTAAGTCTGATGGATAGAAGTTTTAAATTAGAGCATTTTTCAGTTGCCCTCCTTATTTTTCTAAGTGCACCAGCTACTTGACTGCGAAATTTGCTTAGCACTAAAAGTGACGACGGCGACTGAAAGTCAAAGAGGAGTCAACAAAAGCGGTTGACTTACTTTGACATTAGCACAAGGCGTTTGGAAAAGGACCGGCAAGCAGACGAAAGAGGGAGAGGGCACGATTGTGTGCGAAAGAGTGGCCACTAGTGATTTCGATGGCTCGTCAAAGTCAATGGCGAAAAAATAAAAAAAGGGCCGAGGCATTGGGAAAATTCATTTGGCGAGCGTAGAGCTGTCCTAGATGAAACATATAAATAAACTACAAATTGAATTGACCGAAAATTGAGCAAACAGAAGAACACAAGAATAGATTACACGAAAACGAAGTGTTTAGCCAGCGGAAATTGATCTGTCTCGAATTGGAAAAGGGTTTGGGTAATCTATCAAGTTGGGTAAATAAATTGAACTTGAATGAATTTATTTTACTTTAAGGAAAGTATTACTTTTAATAGAAGGAAAATCAACTAAATATTTATAAATTAAATGTAACCTCTTATTTTAATGGCTTTAATGCATTTATCTTGCCCTTCCTTCGTTTTACCTGCAATAAAAACCAAAAGAAAATATTCTCTTCCGGCATGACTTCAGTTTTTCCTTTGTCTCTCTGCCAATTTGCCGTAATTGCTCGAATTCATTGCATATTTATATTTACTTGCGCAAATGTGATTCCCCCTTAAACTTTTACCGAAAACATTTTCCAAGTATTTCCAAGGGCCAAAAGAAGGCGTCCTACCGATTTTCGTCCTTCTTTTGTCTGCTGCTGTCAGTTGCTTTGCCTTTGGCCTTGCTATTTGCCATTTGCCATTTACCATTTATTTGGAACTCTCGAATCGAATCAAAGTGCAATTTTGGAGGAGCTGCCCCGACATTCTGTGGCGCCCGTTTCATTTGTTGCATTAACACAAATGCCAATTAATAATGACCAGGACTAAGAGGATACGAAAAGGATTTGTGTGTGTGTTTTGGATGGAGGATGTTCTGTTTGAAAATCTTCGGCAGCACCGAAAATCCATTTCGGTTATTATTACATTTACATTGCCTTTTGCACCTGTCTGCCAACAGGCAACAGCCAACAGCTGCCTCTGTTGTTCTTGTCCCCCTGACAAGTAAATTAAAATTCAAAACAATTTTGTCTATGGCAAATTCCATTTTATGACCATCAAAATTTATGCAATAAATATAAACCAAAATTTGTTGCCAACAATGTGACAGAGATGGCCAAACGCAAACAGAAAGAGAGAGAGAGATAGAGAGAGTCTGAGGAGTGTGACAGAGTTAACTGCTGAAGTGAACGGCCAAAGTGCACTGATCCAAAAGAAGAGTGTATCAAATTGGCCCTAATCCTTGGAAACTATTGATAAAAATTATTAAAAAATATTTCACATTATTTTCTCATTTTAATTAATTATTTCAATATTTATTTTGAGCCCCCAAAGCTTTTCTATTATTTATTAAATCTTGTGCATTATTTTTATGGCCATTCAATTGAATAATCAATAAGGTGTAAAGTTGTAAATTGACTCTGCGATTATCCACAAACAAAAAATGGCATTAATATTAATTTGTTAAATAATTGCAGCTTAAAAATATGGAATTAAGTTATTAAGGGGGGGCCTCAAATTGAAATAATATATATTTAATTATACGAAGGGAGTGAAAGTGTAAATGAGACAACTTGATGCTTACAAAAAAAAATATGGGCTATTTTATTGACAATTGATAACATTTTTTCCTGTGCAAACCGCACACACACTGCGAGATGTGGCAAACAAAGCAGCAACAACATATGCATAACCTGTGCTCCGTCTCTTTCTGCCGCCCCAGGCTCCGTCCCTTTCCTCCCATTCGCCCCCTCTCTTTCTGCTGCATTGAGAGGCGTGTGCAAGCAGATAACGTTGGCATTACGTCAGGATAACGTTGAAATTACATTTTTCACACAAGGACTGTCAGCTGTTCTGGCTTTTTCGTTGAGTGGGCGATGGGCGTTTGGGAAGTGGGCGATGGGCGATGGGCTATACTCGGGTGCATTGCAGCATTGTGCAGCTGACGACTGACCGTTACACATGCAAATTTACTTGCAGTAGCAGCAAAAACACATAACTGTTAAAGTTAAGCCACGTCCGACTGGCTTCTTGTCTCGTTTTGCGGCGTGAGAGCGAAAGGGAGGGCAGTACAGGACCGCCGGCACGTTTGCAATGCGCAGACAGTGTGACCAGACTGGCGAAAGATGTGTGACCAGGCCTATAGGTGAAGCATTCCGTTTTCTTAATGTCTTTTTTATAGGAGTAAAATATTATTATTAATAAAAATAATTAAATTAAATTAATGCTTCTTTATTCGAATACATTTTAATATAAAACTTATAAATAAATAATTGTGATTGTATTACATTTTCTAACCTGCTTTTCACAGCTTATTTATATTTTTCATTGTTAAATTTTGTTTGTTTGACGAATGAAACTTTCTAGCGCCTTTCAGTATTGTTTTCTATGCTATATGCCACATTGTATTTTTTTAATGCAGTTTGTATTAAATATTTAAATGTGGTATATTTTAATTCATGGCCTATTCGGTCATACTGCCCAAACCGCAACGAACATGTCCAGGAGCAGCTCACAATATGCTGTGCAGACACACACGCATATCCTTTTTGGTCCTGCGACGCCCTTGGCTTTGGATTTCGCCTCGTTTAGGAGTTTTTTCTTGCATTTCCAAACGGGGGAAAAATGGAAATGGTAATGGAGTTTAAGAGCCGGTGTTCTGGACTCTCCGTCGACCTGTGGCTCTCGGTGTGTGGCACATAAAGTGCATATTATTTCTATAATAATTTCGCCCTCCTTTGCCCGGCTTTCCTCGTATGTGTGAGCTTCAGGAGCAGAGATGCTTTCAAGGATTTGCAGTCAGGACTCGTTTGGCTTTCTTTTTTTATACTTTTTTCGCCTATGCCAACTTTTGTTTTGCCGCCGCTCTTCGTCGACTCTTTTGCATGCCAAACCATAAATGTGCGAATTAAAATATAAAATGCAATTTACTTTCCATGTGGCTGTGCACCTGTTTGGCTTTTCCCCCACCTTTTCCCCCGGGCTCACTGGGCGTATGTGGAATGCGCCCGAGGCTTTGGCTACACTTTGGTGAATAGTTTCGTGGAAACATTCTTCGAAAGTTTGTTGCACATTTCCCAAAAGTTTGCCCAAAATGGGCAGTACAATTTGCATATCATCTAATTTATCAAATGCATTAAATGCGACGGAATTTTGGGTGCAAAGCTTTCTATTTATGTCTTCATATCTTCCACATGAAGATTACAAATCGCCCAATTTATTTTAAAGCATTATTTATTATAGATTTAACTTTTTGTTAAGTACTTAACTTAGTTGCCTACTTTGCAGCCAACTTTCTTCTACTCACTTTCCTCGCTGTAATTCAATTGAAGGAATAATTTTAATGGATTGATTGATGGCCACTTGAATGCCGGAAATGGTCAAGAGGATGAAAAGGACTTTGTCCTTGAGCTAAAATCCCAAGAAATAATGGAAATCATTCGGCGGCAATTTCAATTTCAATTTCATAAACTTGAAGGCTCCACAAAAGGCTCATCTTCAGCCCAAATGCAATTAATTCGATTAAAAGCTTGGGCAAAAAACACAAAAAAAAAGGACTTTGATACGCATATTTGGTAGAGATTTGCTGAGCCGAGGAAAATAAAAATATATTCGCCATACATCAGCAGAAAAGTGGACCGACCTTTTCGCTCATTTGCAGACGTCCTGCGTCCTGCGGTCAAAGTTCACTGAAGCACGAGCGTCCGACAAACAACAGCTGCCGCGTCAGCAGCGAAAGAGACAGCCTAAGGCGGTGCGAAAGAGACGGCGATAGTGGGTGCGAGCGAGATGGAGATGCTAACCGATTATCTACCACAAATAAGGCCGCTTCCGTAAAAATTGGCATGAAAGGATTTCCGCTTGTCTGAGCAGTGGGGCATTTTCTTTTTCCTCTAGCCGTCTTTTGTATACCTGAGGGGCAATAGTACACTGGGGGAAATATTTGTAACCTATTTCGAAAAGGAAAAAAAATAATACTGAATTTTTAAAAGCCTAAGGAGTTTATTTTAAAATTAACGAATTGATATTCTATCTATATCTATACTGTAATTAATATCCACTTTCCCTTCGACTTTTCATAGAAAATTCTTCCAAAATTTTAACGAAAAACAAAATCTTCACAAAGCCTTTAAAAAAGATTTCGCCGAGTGCCCTTGCATTTTGATTTAGTTTTCCTCCTTTCCAATTCAACTCCAAGCCAATCGCAATCGCAGCACAAACCAATTTGCTATGAAAATTTCTCCTCTCTTCTTCGAGTTCTGTTTATTAGCAAAACTGTCTGCTGCCCTCCGTTTTCCCAATTTTCCTTTTTTTCCACCCATCTATTCTTACTCCCTTCTCCTTTTTTTTTGGAAAGAAAACTTCTGGGTTTGCTTTTCTCATTTGTTTGTCTATTGTTTGGCCCCGCTTTAAATTTGACTTAGCCAACATATCGAATGGAAATGCATATATATATAGAGATATATATATAGATGGGCTACTCCCTTCCACCTATTTGTCTATTATCGATAACTTTAAATGGTTTTGTGGGAATTTCTTTGGCTAAATAGAAAATTGCTGCGGACGTTCAATACTCGCAAATGAAACTTTTGCTCGACTGACCAGTAGAAAGGGATAGTTGCACGGTGGTTAGAGGGAGAGGGGGCGATAGAGGATGGACATATGTGGCAGGACTCGAGCACAACTTCAATTTCAACGTCATTTTGTATCAATTACCTTTTAACAAGTTTCTATGGGCAGAAGCCCGCTCCTTTCACATTTCAAGGGGTTTTTTGCCCTGCACGCACATTTCAAATATTTTAGTGCATTTTTACTGGATTTCAGCTTTCGTTTCTATGTATTTTTACTGTTTTTTTTCTCTCGATTTTTTTCCGTTCGTTTTGGCTGAAACGGAAACGGCAGCAGCAGCAAAACTTTTATCACGTATTGACGGTTGAGTGCCCCAAACGCTTTGACCCCCGCCTGCCCCACGCCGTGACCTATGCCCCCCTTTTCCCTGCCCCTGCCACCTTCCATTTGGTTGGCACAGTGAGTGCTGACTAAGCAGGATCTATTTTAGGAGCTAAACGGGTATTTGGTTAAACCACTTTTATGGTCAATAAAAAGTTGTTCCATTATTTACTCAGTTCTTATTATTATTGAAATAATAAAAAGTTTTATTTAATAATTTTTAGTTAGTTTGTAATCTTTACTGAGTGTTAACTGTAGATTAGAGTCCAATCTGCGCTTAATGTGTTCTGGCCAACTTTGATTATCTTGCTAGAAAGTACTGTAAAATCTAAATGAATGCAAAAAAAAAAATGCATTTAAAAAAAAATTAAATAAATATTAATACAACAAAAAATATTTTCTTAGGGTTAAATTCTAATATAATTAAAAGTTCTTAATAATTTAGAATTTTTTTAAAACATAAATACAGCGTATGGAAATGTTTTTTTTATTTAAGTAATATTTTAAAATGAAGCATTTTCAATTTTATTTTTTACTTTTTTTGATTTTCTCTCTTTTTATTCACTTCAACGAATGCTCACTGTGCATAGGTGCACGGGAGTTTTCAAGTGCATAAACGGTTAGATTGCTGTGAAAAGATTCGGCTCGCCCCGTGACCCCCCTTCTGCGCGCCCCTGCACTTCCCCCAAAAAAAGCGAGGAAAACGTTGTTGGAAACGTTTTCAGCTTGAGCGCCAATGCGGCCAGCGTCAACGGCTCCTTAGCCTAAGCTGCCCCGCCCACCGCCCATCCGCCTCCGATCCCCTTTTTTTCCCCCAGTCACCTTTGGCCCTAAGAACCCCCCGAAAAAAAACCCAGCCCCCCTTTTTTCCGCACCCACTTTCGTTCTGTGAAAAGAAGTTTTGCGAAGGCAAGCGTCCATTAAGTGTTGCCGTCCCTGTCGCACACTCTGTTGCCCTCTCTTTTGCACAGATGGGTTGGCCAAGGAAAGCGTTTAAATGAAATGAATTTCCAAGTTGCTGTTTGCCTGCTTTTGCAGCTTAGGAGCGCAGCAAAGTATGCTATGGAAAGTGGAAATACCCTGAAATGTAAGGGTATTATATTTTTGGAATGTCTATTTAGGGGTATATCACATAGGCTTTACTTACAATAAGCTTTTTGTATTTTACACGATTGAAACTTAATAATTAATAAAATATTTATGAAATATTAACTTTATTGAGGTACTAATAAAAATATATATTTTTTAAATATATTTTAAAATATTCACTTACAAGTTTTCAAGAATATTTTAAAGAGTGGGTATGTTTTTATTTTTTCAAACTTTATATTTATTTATTTGTTATTAGAAATATATTATATATAGATTAACATTTTTCCAGGGTATTTTAAAGTTATAATGTTATTTTATTTTTTCAAGCTTTCCAAGTTTTTTGAAGGGGTGGGAGGATGCTCCACGTCTCTGTTTACTGACTTTGTTTATGTATTTTAACTATGCAGCCTGGCAATTATTTCAATTAGTTCATTATGTTGCCTGATTGACTTGCACTTGCCCCCAAGTACACACAACTATGTGTGTGTTTGTGTGTGTGGTAACGAGGGGAGGTGGGAAAGGGATAGGGAAATGGAAAGGGGGAAATCCCCGGGCTACTAGGAAAAACTTTCTCATGTCCTTTCCTTTCCTTCTCCGGTCTCTCTGATCCACACGGAATCCCCTGCGGGACACGCACCAAAGCCCAAAAGTTGTTTGTTAACAAGCACAATGTGTTAATTTAATTACAACAAAAATACAACATAAAATAGAATGCAATAAAATGGAGTAAAATGGCAAAATAGCAAAATAGCTAAAGAGATCTTGGCAAAACCTCAACTATTCCCATAAAACTTGGCTAATTAAAGCTAATAGCTGGCTGGAAAAACTAAATTGGATGGATTTACCAAAAATATCCAGAAAAAAGTAAACATTTTTGTTTTTCCTTTTTTCTTTTTGTTTCTCTCCATTTTTTCTGCCTACATTTATTTTGGGCACATTTTAGTTACGCTCGAACAATTGAAATTCTCGCTCTCTGTGATTCCCTGTAATTATCAATTTGTCCATTTGAAAATTTCCCTTAATTGGTGGCAATTAATTTCCACGCTAATTAAAATGTGACCAGCGCACACATTCGCGTTTAAAATACAAAAAGCGAAATGCAAATGTAATGCTAAAAAAAGAGAGGGAGAAAATAAAAAGAAAAACAGTGAGCAGGGAAATTTGAAAATCAAATCAGAAAAGCTGGCGGTTCTCTGATTGCTGGCGGCATTTAACTGCCAGCGACGGCGGCAACAACAATTACGGCAGCAGCAACATGCAACATGCAGCATGCAACATGGGGGCGGTGCAGCAGCAATTACATCCTTAGCATCCTTGTTGCAGCCAAAAAATAATAAGACCCCCATCCTGTAGCCTTTTTATGATTATTTTCATTATTATGTGCCGCTCCACAGCCTCCGCGAAATTGCCACGGCAACCACATGGGCGCACCGCCAACAGCACTTGCCCTTCGCCACCCAAAAACCACCCAAAAACCACCCAAAGCCGCCCAAAAACCACCCAATCTACCGCCCCAATTGGCAACGCTCGGCTAATTTTCATGTAAGGCTGCCGCCTTGTTGATGTTGTTATTGCCGCTGCCTTGCAAGGACATCGCACAGTGGTCCTGCGAACGAAATCCTGCGAAAATCCCT
Source organism: Drosophila prostipennis (assembly GCA_037075205.1). NCBI lineage: Eukaryota > Metazoa > Arthropoda > Insecta > Diptera > Drosophilidae > Drosophila > Drosophila prostipennis. Next base: position 512,006 of record JBAMCJ010004578.1, on the reverse strand, counting down.
TCCTTTAATCCCCGAATGCTAGCAATTAGGGCGGAAATTACGCTCAATCAAGGCAGATGATCAAAAAAGATGAAGGACTGGGAGAAAGTTATTTGAATTCATCAAATACTACTTTAAAGAGAAACTTTGATATTTTAGTCACAATTTTGTATGTTCAATTAATTTAAAGTTTTGAAATATTAGAAAACATATATATAATATATTTATATTTTATGATTTTTATAATTTTATAATTTTTTCTAAACGATTAAAATGGAGTTTAAAATTCAAGTTTAAAATTCAAGTTTAAAATATTTCAAGAATATTAAAGCTTAGAAAAATAAGAGCTTGATAAAATATCGACATTTTTCGATATTTAAAATTTTGCAAATTGAAAACATAGATTTTATCGAATCAATTTTGTAAAAAGATCGATAATTTTCAAGACAACTCTAATATTTTTTCATTTTTTTTAAAAATAATTTTAAATTGATTTTTTAAGTTTGTTCCACTGTTTATTTCGCCTCTTCAGATCTTCCCCTTTCCTTTGCTCTCCCTCTGTGTATCTTCTCCTGCTTCTTGTTGTTCTTTCTTTGGCTTCCGTTGTTGCTTGTTGCTGTTGCTGCTGTTGCTGCTGTTGTTGCTCTTGTTGCTGTTGTCCTGGCTCATGTGCAATGCCTTTGTAATCACGCTAATAACTTGACTTTCGAAAGTAATTAGCCACATAGCGCAATGAGTGAAAGAGAGGGAGGGATGCAGAAGGAGACGGAGAATTGCCTGTCATGTTGCTGTTGCTGTTGGTGTTGCTGTTGGTGTTGCTGTTGCTGCTGCTGTTGGTGTTGCTGCCTTCATGTTCTTGTCCCGCCCGATTCACATTTGCTATTTTTGGTAATTTGACTAGCAAAACCAAACAACCAGGCCCAGCTTGGCTTTGGTGTTGGCTTTCGGGCCTTGCTCCTTTCGGTCCTCGGTCCTTGGTCCTTGGTCCTTTCGTCCTGGGCTTGGCCCATTTACTAGTGTCCACTGACCACCGCCCCTCCCCTCGATCTCCATCCAACCGCCCACCGCAGACCGCCAAACCAAGTGGGACGAGAACAACACCAACAATTATTCCAAAATGGCCAACACTTGCCAGCCAACATGACAAGTAACAAATGCATAAAGCACAAATACACACACACAGATTTTTAGAAGGCTCCAAGTCCCCAATTTTTGTGGACCTACCGAAAATACTTCTCCTGTTGTCCTCTTGTTTATTTGGCAATTTCAAAGATTTTTCAGATATTCTTCACCTGACTTGGCTGCAAATAGCTAGATAAATTGAAGGAATTTCATTGCAGCAATATAAAATCCAAGGCATCGATGACAGGCAGCAACATTTGATAGAACTACCAAACAAAATATACATATAATTTGCAAAAGCAATAAAGGCAGGTGGAAAAATGTATATATTTTTATTAAGAAAATACAAAGCCAGCAACATGAGTGGCAAACAGAAATTGCAACATGCAAAGCCACACCTTTGGCCTTTTGAAAACCGAGAACAATAGAACAATATTGGCAGCAATAACAGCTCCTAGCAGCAACAACAAGCAACTGTAATTAAGATATTCATTTAAGACTAGATATAACATATCAAAGGGCTATTAATTAAGCTGCCGAAACTCGAACAAAAGTCCTAATTACATCGATTAATCTGGCCAGTGACAAATTCTTTTGCCAAACCAACAGCGAACTCGTTTTTGCCTTTGTCGCCGCCACTCCATCATCGAGATCGCACTTGACTGACAGATAATTAATTTTTCATGTGCTCCTCACTCGCCTGCAACTCCTCCCCCTTCATTTTGATTTTCATTTGGGTTTGCTTAGCTCCTCGGCTTACGGGAGTTTTCCGGCTGCCGTTTTCCTTTTCCTTCTGGCCCAGAAAGATGATGCGCCAGATTTGCCGAGATTGATTGCCGTGTGCCTACTAATTAAATTTCCGTTTATTATATATAGATGTATATGATATTTATATTTTATACACTGAAAATAAGATGGCATAGTGGAAATTAAATATCTGTATATTTTTTTATTAAATACAAAAATATGAGATTTATATTTTATACATTAAAAATAAAATGGCATGGTAAAAATAATTATCTGCATATTTTTATATTAAAAAAAAAATATTAAATATTATTATATGAAGAGGTATATGATATTTATATTTTATACACTGAAAATAAAATGGCATAGTGGAAATAGATATCTGCATATTTTTATATTAAATAAAATAATATGATATTTATATTTTATACACTGAAAATAAAATGGCACAGTGAAAAATTTAATAAAAAAAACGTAATATTTAATTTCATGATTTAATTTGAAAATATTTTAATCACATTTAATTTAAATATTTTACGTCATTAAAAGAAGAATTTCATATTAAATTCAAAATTGAACATTTTTAAATTTAGTTAAATGTAACACTTTCATATTTAAAATTAATAAAAACCGAAATGAATGAAAAACATAGCAAATAAGAAATATTTTTACCAGTGTATATATTATATATTCCATATATTATAAATATTATATGCTTTCTGTGAATCTTAAGTATTTTGTTTATTTTTTCCAAGCAATGCTGTTAATGTTAGAGTGTTTTTTTTAACTAATGGCTTTCGGCCACCAAATTCTTCCGGGGATTTACAGAAAGCCGCGTCACTTGAGCTGCTTTTCGGGGTGTGTTTAAGCACGCCCCCAAAAGGCGGAAATCGGGCATTCGACGGCATTATAATGAAGCATTAATAACGGGCGGTTCTGGTTCTGGTTGTGTTTCTGAGGGTGGAGGTACTGGTGGAGGTGGCGGCATTATTGCAGCAACATCGTCGTTATCAACGTCATTATCGGCGTTATCAGCATCATCATTATCGGCTTAATCGCCAGGATTGCCGACAGGAAGACAGGAGGAGCAATAGCAAATGGCAGTGGCAACAACAACAACAACACATTATATATGGCACACACACCTGTGCCACTTTCCACATCCCATTTCCCGGCATTTCCCAGCTTTTCCCCGAAATGGGAGGGAAATGGCCGCTTCACTTTATTACTGAACACTGACTTCTGTCTCGTCTAGGCCGCAAAACTTAATTGCGCTTTAAATTTGTCTGTCGAGGGATATATACTTATGTATATATGCATATATGTGCATATATATATAAAATGGACCGTGCCATATATCCGTGAATATATTTATGTCCTATCCCCATGTTTGTTTGTGTTTACTGGCGTTTGGTTAAAGCACTTTAAAATAAACGAGCAAAAAGCACTTTGAACAACAGGCTCTATGAAATCTATGCTGCCAGGCTAGAACTTTACAAAAAACACTAGGGTTTTTTTGAAGCGCAATAATTTAATACCCTGAAAAAACTTGGAAAAAGGTTTTAACCACAAACAGAATTTAAGAAAAAAAATCTAGAAAATATTATTTATAAAGGTTTATTAGCCATATTAACTAAATAAAGTATTTATTATTATTTAAGTAAGAATTAATCTAATATTTCATACAAATTTAAATCTTTCTAAAAAACAATCCTAAAGATAGGAATTTTTATTTCCCAAGAAATCTTTACCATCGGCATGCAAAAATAATGTTGAAATTAAATAAACACCAATGTGGAATGAATACCGGACGATATGGGTCAGCAACTTGCGAACTGTCTTGGGGTCCTGAGCAAATCTTTGCCAGGAGCCTTGCGTCCCGAATTCAGGACTCAGAACTCGGGACTCAGAACTCAGGACTCAGGACTCAGAACTCAGGATCCATTTGTAGGCCGACTGTAAGGAGAGCAAACTTCGCCTGGCCGTTGGGAATTCGATGTTGCCTCTGTTGACTGTCAACTCATATATACGGTGTATATGTTTGTGTGTGTGTGTGTGGCTGGCAGTGTGTTAGTATGCTGCTGGTGTTGCAGGTTGCTCCTGTGCTGTTGCTGCTGCTGCTGCTGCTGCCACTGACGATGATACTCGCATTTAAATTAACATTATTTGCATGCGGCGCTTACAGCATAAATTTCAGAGCTCTCACTCGCCCTCTCGCTCGCACAGCCTCGCCCCGTCTCTTTCGGGCTGTTCAGGCTGTGTGTGTGCATTGTTTGCGTTGCATATCATTCACACACCGCCACTCAATGGCAAAGTAAATTGCTTAAATATGGCACCCAGCGACAAGAACAAAAGCGAAATAAGAAAAACACACACCGAATTTCAGCTGTTTCGTAGTGAAATTTGGCAACCCTGGCACAGTCGGTGTGTGTGTGTCTGTGTGTTTATTAGCTACTCTACTCAGTGGGTTAAGCCCTCCGGGCGCTGTCCCTTTTTAATCCCGAGATAAGGCTGGCATAAAGGTAAATTCAAAAGACCACCAGTGTTGCCAAAATTCAGTTTCCCAAAAGATATGACAACACACCATTCGATAAGTCCCTCGTCCTAAAGGGCTGTCGGGGGTAATTAGGTTCGGTTGGGCAGAATTAAGTCTCGGAACAATACCCCTGATTAATTAGTTCGAGATGTTGGCCGGCAGAAAACATTTCTGAACAGAAATCCAGGATAATTGGGTAATAAATACCTTGATTAACATAAATTTTGATTTGCTGTTCTATGAAAATGTACGCAAACATCTATCTTTTGGCTGTAAATTAAATTAAAGACATCTGAAATCTGATAATAGGTATGTCAGTATTTTTATTCGAGAATCCTTTCGTTTCTCATTGTGCTGTACCAAACATTTTTCATTCTTCTGCCCACGATTAATTTTTACAAATATTATCCAGCAGCGAATGCACTCCATTAATGCAATGCAATTATGGAGAGAGATCCAGTGTACAAAAAGCGGTTCAAGAGGTGGCTGGGTAATATAATTATAATAACTTAATCAGGTGGCGCTAGGGCAATAAACATTAAAAACATGCAAACTCTACGGCTGGCAGGGGGAGTTGGTGCGGGCGAAAGACAGTTTACTGCATCATAATTTAGCCTGGCAACCCTTTTTTTTCGTTGCGCCCTCCCCTTTTTGCGCCAATGCAGTTTTATTGCACACACTTTTTGCAGCTCGTTGGCTGAAAATATCATTATTAAATGCACTTGCTTCGCCTATAAATATAATTCTTATCGCATTACGTGGCCCAATATCCGCAGTGTTTTATCTCGCCACCCCTGGCAACCCTGGCAGCTGCACCGCCCCCCGCTTATTTATGGCAATAATAAAGTTGTTGGCAACATTTTATGTGTGTTTTGGCTGCAAAAAGGAGTCAACAGATTTGCTTGTAATTAAAAATTTGTGCTTGCAACATGGCCAGGGCAACTCTGGTTTATTAGTGGTTTAAAAGGCACACGCACACAAACAAGCAGTTGTCACCATTATTTAATGGATTTTCCCTTTTTGATTGTTTTTGAAAAAATAGCTATTAATTTTATTTAGGTATGCATTTGCAAAGGAAAATTTTTCATTAGTATACAAAAATAAATACTACTATTTGAAGAACATTTTCATATCACATATTACATATCACATATTTTTCCATATCTATTTTCTACAGTCGAGTTCAAAGTGAAATTAGTTGTGTGAACTTTTATTTTTTATCCTTTGAATTTCACTCAAAACGACATTTTGCTTTGAAAGTCTATCTTTGGCGTAAAAGTGGCCAATGGGATAAGCCAGATACAGAGGAAACTGAAGCTGGCTTAAGCTTGTAAGCCAAAAATAAACTGATTTGGTCTCACACACGCACACAGATTGCCCATTGAAATGCATCGGAGGATATTTTCTTATTGAGAAATATGCAAACGCTGCCAGGGCAAAACTCCTTTGAGCGGAGCAGGCCATGGGTTAAAGGGCGAGAATGGGGGAGGAGTGTGGGGTTAAGGGGCAACACTTTAACGCATCAGCGCCCACAGAGGAGGCGAGTTCATAGGTCATAGGCAACCCTAACTCTTTCACCTGCATCATTTTCATTCTCCTTCTGTAAAGTCGATGGGCCAAAGACATTTAATTGGCCTGGGAAAAGTGTGGAGTGTACTTAAAGTCTCTAAGTGGATTTTAATATTCGATAAACAAATAAACAAGTGTGTGTGCGTCAAAATGGATTAAAAGCTTGAATACTCACGCTTAATGAGTAATGAATAGTATTCGAAGCATGGGTAATTACCATCATTTTTGATTCATTGACCAACAAAATTTATTTGCAAAATAAAAAGTGCATCAGTGGCTTCAAAAGTTCAGACAAATGGCATTTTAATTTAAAATACAAAACCGTACTTTTTCCAGTAAAATTTAAACATTTAATTTAGTTTTTATAAGTTGTAAAATATTTAAAAATTCGTTTTAAAGAGTCGTAAAATATAGAAAATTTGTTTCACATTTTTATTTCTTTCCTCGCTTTCCCATTTTGCCACATTTTTTGCAGCCTTTTCTTGGCAATTGCAAGGAACCAACATGTTCGCCATGTTCGCACGCCTGCGGCGGGTCAGCAAAAGGGGGTGTGGAAAATGCGGAAAATGGAGGAAAACCCCCCCTTTGGATTGCATCTTGGCAAATGCTCACAAAGGCACGCAGATTGGCTGGGCGAAGACCACACATACATATAGATATACATATATATGGCTTCCTCCGCCCGCTTGACTTGGCTAACATGCTTTTGGCTCACCACTTGGCCGCATGTTGCCCCCCTTGCCACGCCCCTGCTCGCCGCCCCTGTGGACGGTCTGCTGCCAATTCTGGAATATTCTTGGCAGCGATTTTGGCCACAATTACAACATCTTAATAGGAACAAGGATGGCAGAATGGGAAAAAAATCCTGATGACTGGCCTCCAATTTCTGCTTGTGTAGGCAGCGAGTTGAAAGTCTTTTTTGCTTTCTTGTTTGATTAGTTGCGAATGATTCGGGGGAATTTGGACTTCTCTTCTTTTGGGGGGTGAGGGTTTATTGGTTTCGCGAAAAAATGCTATTCTAGCTTATCCAAATTTTTGCTACCCTTTTTTTTAGATATTTTATATATATTTTATTTACTATTTTAAATTATAAAATTCTGTACTTATCAATTTATATATTTTTTATTTTCTTTCCAGGTAAATGACACACATTTCAGTATATTCAGTTGAGACAAAAAAGGGTCTTGTAAAAGTAAGAGAAAATGTTTTTATCAAAAAAAAAACTTTATAAAATTTAAAAATTTGCAATATATTTTTTCATATTTAAAACATACAACAAAAACTTTGCAGAATGTTTAGGGCTTCGTTCTGCTCCATTTCATTCTTTACTTATATTTTCCGCAACATTTTTTATCTATTTTTCGCATACTTTTTTGGCAGCATCATCAAAAGAGCGGAAAATATTTACGTTATATGCCCAATATATGCACGGATATGCGATTGATGCTGCAGGGGAAAATCGAGTGGGGAACCCTTGTTAAATGCCTTTGGCTTATTTGGCAGACCAAACTTTTCTTCATTTTTTTTTTGCAACCCGTTTGCATTTTGTTCCCCCAAAAAAAAAAAGAAATACACGAAAACACCTTCAAGAAAAGCGAAGGAAGGAAAAGCGAGCGCGAATTGAGTTTTGAAGAACTTTTGAAAAAGCGCTTTAGCGTGAAAATGGTCGTTCAGGTGCGGGGGCAAAGGGAATTTTCCCCTTTTCCAATTTTAAATGCCCGAGGAGGAGGAGCAAAACTTTTGCCCGCGCGCACAGCGTGTATTTTCCTTTTAGTCAACTTGAAATGCTCTCAAAATGCATTTGCATGGCGCCCCCTTCGCCGCCACTGGTTGCCATGGCGTATGCGTAATATTAGTTTTGGCGTGCGAAAAGATCTTCGTGGCAAGAAAACAAAATAAAATAAAAATAAAAAAATACATAAAGGGAAAAACCAAATAGAAAACTTGTTAAAAAATGAACCGCAGGGAGCAGGGATGCGGAAAATGGGTAAACAAGACAAAACAAAAGCTCGCAAAAAATGTAATTAAAACTTATGATTCGTGAAATGAAGTTGATAGATATTTAATTTCATGGAATGGCACTTAAAGTGAAAGAGAACCTTTAAATGTATAAAACAATTGACTTATCCCACAGAGCTTACGTTTCTAATAGCCGTTCAATTACCGAGATCCATATCTCTTTATATCCCAATTCACTTTCCCGTATCTTCCACTTCTACTTCCCTTTTTTGGCCATGTTAAACCCTTTTTGGACAGCTGTGGCCATTCCTTGTTATTCAGCAGTTCGAGTTGATAAATTTGTCTGATTTGTGGCCTCCTTTTTCCTCTCGTTTTTTTTTTGTGCTTCTTTTCTTCTCCATTTTCTATTACCAACTCCCTGGGCTGCCAACTCATGCTCATGCTTCCCCTTTTCCACTTAATTCATTCGCAATATGCTGCCAAAATCTCAGTTGGCAAGCCACTAACTCATCTCCCTTTCCCTTCTTGTTTTTTCCAATTTGATGCTGACGACGTGGAAAAATGTTTGGTAATTATTCGGAATTTGGATAATTACAATGGCGCATGCTAAAATGTTGCAAATGATGTAGCACGAAAATATCTTAAATTTTAGCCAACATTTTCATTTCGGTTTTTCGGGGAATGACAAGGACAATGAAGGAGTGGTAGGGGTATAAGCTCTATGCAGCCGCATAATTTTGCGGTTTTTTCTGTTAGCCATCCGAACGTGGAAGCCAAATTTTAGAGATGGGACACAAGTAATTTGGAGTCCATGAATAATTTCGCATTATAGCTGGATTAAATCAAATGAAAAGGTTACTATTCTCAACAATTTCCCGTTTGTTAGTTACACCAATGGTTTCAACAATATGTGATATACCATCTCTTTAATGATGTTTGGTGATTCTTACTAAAAGTTTCAATAATTGAACTAATTATCTCTACCATTAAGTTACACCAATCGTTTCAGCAATAGCTAATCTTCCTTTTTGGTTTCTACAATTATTCTTTTTTCATCTTGTTTTTAGTTGATCCTTACTCTTTGAATACCCATTTACTCTTAGTCTTTACTATTTATTGCTGTTGAGTTTCACCAATGGTTTTCAAAATTTCACCAATGGTCTCCAATATTCCATATATAATCTGCACTTTCTTACTGTTATTATTTTAATACCCATTTACTCTTAATCTTTACTATCTTTTGCTTTTTTCACCAACGGTTTCCACAATTTCTCAACAATTTTATATTCCATCAGTTTTATCATCTCCAGCTGGAAACTTGGATAGCGTTGTTGAGTTGGATCTCTGACTGACTGGTTCACATCATCATTCTGGTCCTGGTAGTTCCCATTTCCATTTCCATTCTCATCGCCATCGGCATTCCCAATCCCAATCCCACTCCCATCTCACATTTCAATTGTCCGGCCGGCGATTCATTCGCTTGTGGCCGTGAGTGTGTGTGCGGTTTAAGCCTCATTTCCTTGCACTTCCGTTTCTGGCATATGAGCACTGAGATAGTGGCTTAACCCATGCCGGCCAAGCTAAAACCCGAGCCCAAACCTTAACCCCGCACATTCGGAATGGCAATGGTAAACTGCTCTTTGGGTTGTTTGGCTCTTTTGGCCTGCTGAAAAATGCAAAACTTTCATTTGCACTCGGTGCTCGTTAGGGAAAGAGACGGAGTTACGGGGGTCTAGAAAGAGAGGGGGATGGGGGCAGGGAAAGGGACAGGGATAGACAGAGAAGGCCTCTGGTCGTACTTCTGGCCTTTAACTCGGTTAGAGCCCGGTTAGGAGCTTGGCCATCCCGTTTAGCATTGCCCAGCAATTTATTAGGGTTTTGTTTTGTTTTCCTGCCTTTGTCTGTCCGTCTCTATATATTCCCCTACCCCTCCCTCTCTAATTCCGTCTTCTTTTTTGGTTAAACTCTCTCGAATTGCATAAGTAAATAACGCACGTAAATGCATTTTTGCACAACAAAAAACAACAGCAGCAATGGAAAGATTTTCTGCTAGTTTCGGTTGTTTCGTTTGTTTCGGGTGAGTTAAAAGGGGGAAATTCACTAAAAACTGTAAATTAAACAACAGCAAAAATTCAGAGGAAAATACTAGAGAAACGTTTTGGGAAAATAAAGGTGGCATGGTAACAGCTGAGAAAATACACTAGAAATGCGAAAGGGAATTTATTTGAAAATTTATTTTGCCCTAAATCAATAAAAGAAATTTAATGATTATAAAGTTTAAAGATTTCTCAAGAAAAAATCTATATAAATACACAATTAACTAAAGTTTAAAGCCAGTTACTTTCGCAGTTCTCAAAAGGTCACTTAAAGTCACAATTGTTTCGAGTATTCCATTGTTATTTTAGGGATAATTGTTTTTGTGGTCACACAAAGCCGAGCAAACTGCGGGAACCCGTCTTCCAGGTGTCCCTTCTCCAGCCCGAAATCCACCTCTCCGAACTTCCCTTAGAAACTCTAAGCCCCAGCGGGGGTTCCTGGGCAGAACTTGCAGAGGTTTGCTCGAATTTTCCTGGCCAGGCCACAAAACAATTTTACAAAATATATTTAATACACAAGTTTGCTCAGTTCTGTGTGTGTCTCTCCTTTTTTTTCCCATCTCCGGGTAGCTTTGCAGTTGGAGAACTAAACATGCAACATATAAACTTTCTCGTTGCGCCGACTTTAAAGTTTTGCATGTGCCATAAAACACCTGCTCCTCACCTGTGCACAGTGGTTCCGTCAGAGGCCAAAAATCAAAAAAACCGATCATAAAATATTTAAACTCTATTTACGCAGTTTTTCTCTAAAATGCCCAAGCTTCCTCGTGGCATACCAGATTTTTCTGGAAAACTATCGGCACTTTTTAAAAATAGACCTAAAGTCATGAGTACGTGTTTAGTTGCAAAGCAAAACTGCGCGCATCACTAATTTTTCGCAGCAACACTAAGCTTTAAAAGCGTGTTTTTATAATATTTTGTGTCTAAATATATATTTTGTGATATGGAGTTTGAAGTTGAAGGTATTTACTTTAAAACTATATATTAAAAGTTAACTTTCCTGTCAAAGTTTATTCGCACAACTAATTTGATCGAATAACCCTTTTTTGTGTATTTTGTGAAGGTCTTTTTTATGTTTAGTTAAAGTTTTAGTTGTGTTCCAGATAAATCCAGAAATTGGTATGTACGCCATTGTGTTTGTCTTACTTTTAAGGTGTTAAATGTTTTAAAATTAGATGCAGAAACTTGCAGATGTGTGTTTACTAGTAAAAATATCAAAGCAGTCAAAGGTGACTCTTTGCCTATTGTGTTGTTGCGGTGTTGGTTTGTCTTCGTCTTTCGTGGTTTGTGTTTTTGCAAAACTATTAGTTTATAAATTCTTATTTAAATTTTGTTTATTTTTCCCTTTTGAATCATATTTAATTTTGGTAGGTGCATCGCAAAAGTGTGTGTTTCCACGTCATTATATTTTTAATTTGTGGTGCACGGAAAATGGAACCAACGCTGAAAAATTAAAGAAATTCATTTCAAAAAAAGATAAGTCGAGTTTGCTTACATCTGTGTATTACTTGTTGATACTTTATAATTTTTGTTTCTTTAATATATTGTTTGTTGATTTTTATTTTAGATATTTGATAATATTCATAAATATGAAAAATATCTTCCATTCTCTCTTAATTTATTACTTTAATGTACAAAAATAAAAAAATTTTCACATGAAACGAATATTTTTTTAATTTTGTGCCGATTGTTCCTATGGGAGCTATAAGATATAGCCGTTCCATATGTCCCATTTTTATGTAATATGTTTAGATACATTTTTTATATTTTTGTTATAAATTTCAGCACGCTATGGCCATTATAAGTATTTATGGCCGCTCTTCCATACAAGCGGATCCACTGTGCTGTGCTTCTATTTCGGTTTCTTTCGTTTTCACCTGCTGTGTTTTTTCCTTCCTTCCTCTTTATGTCTCTCCTACTTTTTTCTCTTCTTAGTGACATTTACGTTTACATGCTGGCAAAACAATGTGGCGGAAAAGACGGAAAAGGCGGTGGGGATAGTGCATTTCACATGCAAAACTTTGCCATTTTTTGGGCCTCCTTTTCCGCTTTTTTTTGTGTTTCTTTCGTTTCGGAGGCGTTTGGCATACTTTTGGGCGGAAACTAGACTTAATTGATTTGCAAAGTGGAACCCAAAGCGACCGGCGATCAAAAAGGAAAATGTTACAAACACGAGAGCGAAAGGAAAATCCCATTGAGGAGTCAGCATCCCAGGGGGCGGGGGTAAATTTGAATTTTCCTCCTGTTTTTTCTCATCTTTTTGCCGTTCTGTTGTCTGGCGAGCAGACAATGCAGGTATGCAAACTATGGCTGGCAAAATGTTGGCAAAACGGTTCGGTTCAGTGGTTCAGTGGCTCCCTGGCAGCAGCATTTCACCCACTTTCGTCCACATTTCCCCACCGCTCCTGGCCAAATAATCAATATTTCTTCGCATGTGACTCAAATTAACAAGGGACTTTTTGCCCCAGACGGTTCAATTTAAAGTGGTTCGGTTCAGTGGTTCGCTTTCAGTGGGTGTCTTTGTTTTGCTTGTAATTGTTATATACATTTCCAGCTTCTGCGGTGGAAATTAATTTAAATTTTAAATGTAATGATTTATTTTTGCTCTTTAAATTATATCTATTTAAGTAAAAATTTTAAGCAATTTTATGGATAGATTTATCGATTTATTAAGAAAATTAAGCTCTTCAAAATATTCTTTAAGCACATAAACAGCTATCGATTTTATCGATAAATTTATCGGTTAGTTAAGAAAATAATAAAAAGAAAATAAATAGAAAATAGCTTTAAAATTTTCCATATTAGTTTTGTGCTTCAAATGATATCTATTTAATTTAAATTTTGTCGATTTTTTCGATAGATTTATCGATTTACTAAGAAAATAAAGCTATTCAAAATACTCTTCAAGCACATATATGGCCTTGAGAATTTCCACACCCTTTCCTTCTAAATATTTTCCAAATCAGCTTATAGTTAAGCTTTTGCCAGCTCACTTTGAAAGATTTACCAAGTCAGATATCCTCTTAAAGCCACCTGATTTTCGCATTTCACCTGGGGGTTCGTTCAGTGGCAGGCCAATCAAATGGCTAACGAACGCCCCACAATTCTCGATCATCACTCGAAAACTTGTTGTCGGCCTTCCTTCGAAAGTGCGGTTCAGTGGCTCAGTGTTCCGGTTCAGTTCCAGTTCGATTTGGCCCCCGAATCCATCAATCGAAGGATTCCCCCATGAAAAGAGCAACAACAACACAAAAAAAAAAAATAAAAGGGAATCGCCACGGAAACCGAACCAGAGATCTCCCATCCCCTCGTCAATCCCCCATCCTCTGCATAATTTTGTGGCATGCAAAATGCAGCAGCAACAATTCTAATGCCTCTCCGTCCGTCCACGTGGGCGGGAAAATCGAGCGGGGCTGGGAAAGCAATCTGCAAATGCTTTGTTGCCAAAGCATTATTAAACTGGCATTTTCATTTCTGCCACACACACACAGTCCTATACACACACTCACACACACATAGAGATAAGCAAGCATATTTTGGTCCTGCAGGATGTGGGGGACAGACGAAAGGGGGGCGGGGCATTTCCCATTTCCCCCGCCCGTCTTCGGGAAATCCTGCTTTCCACATTTGAATTTGGAGTACTCGGCTACGAGCGGCTCTCAGTCAGATTCACTTTTTACCGGTTCACACACATCAAACCGCATTTGCGGCCCCTTCTCAGGAAAATGCCACCCGCAAAACCTCTAAAATATCACCATCCAAAAACATAGCATTCCCTTGCAATGAGTTTTTTCAGTATTTTGGTCGAAACATAGGAAATAATAGTCCGAATTGGGAATGTGATATATCGTTGTCATCGTAATGAAATTCTCAATATTTTGGCATTTAAATTTGGATATTTGAATTTTTGGACATTTTTCGCAAAAAATCATGATGTGATCCCTTATAAAAAAATTGAAAATTGATAAAAATTTTATTTTTTTAAGATCACCCGGAAAGTGTCATGGATTTATTTATTATTTGGTTATCTGTTGAAAACAGTAGGTATTTTTGGTGTAGGACCATTTTTAGCCAAGTTACAGCAAAAAAACCAAACCAAAGATAAAACTCCAATTTTAGTCCAAAATCAAAGCCGAATTTCCAAAAAAAAAAAGTTTTTTGGCCGAAACAATGGAAATATTTATCCAAATATGGATTGTCATACCTTTCTGAGCTCGTTATTAAATTTCCAATCGATTGGCATTTAAACCTGGACATTTTATTTTTTGGCAATTTTTTGCAAAAAATCTTATTTTTTCAAAATCACACGAAAAGTGTCATGGATTTATTTATTATTTTGTTATCATTTCAAAACACTTTGTTTTTTTGGTGTAGGACCATTTTTGGCCAAGTTACAGCCAAAAAACAACAGAGAAAAATTCCTATTTTTTCCAAAAACCCAGATACCAAATTTCCAGCAAAAAAAAATTAATTTTTTGGCCGAAACTATGGACATATTTATTCAAATATGGATTGTCATACCTTTCTGAGCTCGTTATTAAATTTCCAATCGATTGGCATTTAAACCTAGACATTTTATTTTTTGGCCATTTTTCGCAAAAAATCAATAACCCCTTATAAAAATTGGCCAAAATTTTATTTTTTCAAAATCACACGGAAAGTGTCATGGATTTATTTATTATTTTGTTATCTGTTCAAAACAGTATTTACTTTTGAGGTAGGGCCATTTTTGGCCAAGTTACAGCCAAAAAACAATAAGGAATAAGTCAAATTTTTACCAAAAACCCAGATTCCGAATATTCCACGCAAAAATAATTGGTTTTTTGGCTGAAACAATGGAAGTATTGATCCAAATTTGGATTGTCATACCTTTCTGAACTCGTTATTAAATTCCCAATCGATTGGCATTCAAACCTAAAAATTTTTAATTTTGACCCATTTTTGCAAAAAAATTATGATGTTACCCCTTTCAAAAAATGTAAAAATTGGTCGAAATAATTATTTTCCCAAATCAGCCGGTAAATGACTGGAATCTATTTATAGGATTGCTAGCTGTTCAAAACAGTTCAAATCTTCAATTTTCAATCATTTCTGCCCAAGTTACAGCAAAAAAACACAAAGAAAAATTCATATTTTAACCAAAAATGCAGATCTTAATTTTATGAAAAAAATACGCAGCTCATTTAAAAAAGGGTATCAGAAAATTGTCAACCAAACAAAAATAAAAAGGAAAAGTCGAAAAAATGCTTCAGCGGTGACAACAGAAAGGGCGCATATACGTCATTACGGAGTGTAGGTATATATGTATAGGTAGGGCTGCAGATACAGATGCAGCAGATATGGCGGCGATATAGCGATGGCTCTTCATCATGCCGAGACTGCGGGGGGAAATGGGAAAAATGGTAAAAATGGGAGAAAGCAGGAAAGCAGCAGAGAAATAATAATAATGCGCTCGAGTGGAAAACGTAGCCCGGCAACAAAGTAGAATTTCCTTTACATTTCTTTGTCGCTGTACTGCAGATGAGTATGTGGCTATATCCCCGGCTATAGTCCCCTATATCCCCCTTACCGTATATAATACCTCCGCCCCAAAAACTCCCCCAGTTTTCCGTGTGATGAGCGCTATTGATAATGTTATATCCCCCCTGCATCCTTGGCTGCTCTTTTATTGTTGCCTGCAGCATTCCTGCTCCGTTGTTCGTTGTTCGCTGCTCGTTGTCCCTATTGTTGCTATTTTTTGTTGTTGTCCCTGCTGCACTGCGACAACATCAACATCAACAAACTGCAGCAACAGCAGCAACATCATATGCAAAATATTGTTTTGTCTTTCGCCCTAAGAGCATAATCAAAACGAGATACTTGTATCTGCATCGCGATGTTCTGGGGAAAATACCAAATTTAATTCAATAAAGAAATGCGCTTTCCCTTCCAGTTTCCCCATCAAATTAGCAGGAAATCAAGATTATAAAGGTGATGTTTGGATAAACAGGAAAATTTCATTCAATAAAAAGTTGAGTTTGTTCTTATCATTTTTAAATTGATAATAATTTATAATAATGTCTAATTTAATAAACTTTTTTTTGAAAATGATAACAAATTATTAAAACATTTTAAAAATTAACCAAAATATTTCTAATCGTTTTTAAACACTTAAAAAAAATTAAAAAATCAAGTTCTCCCTCTCCATTTTATTTCCTGGCTTTCTTGTGGTCAAAGTGATTACTTTTCCGAACCCTTAAAAAAAATACCGTAAATCTTGTAATCGTTCTCTGCTTTTCCACCCACACAAAAGAGTAAACAAAAAGTTTGCTCATAATCAACGCGTAATATTCAAAACCCCTTTTCTTTCGCTTTTCTTTTCTTTTATTTTTCCATTTTTTTCTTTATTCCTGGCCAGATTTACCGTTATCTATGGTTGACTCTTTTGGATGCTTTCTTTCGCATTTTACCGATTTTTCTTGCCTGATTTTCCACCCAGCTGGGGTTTCTATTTTTCATACCCCTGATTTTTTGCTATATTTTTTTGCTCTCCTATTTTTCATTTCTCATCTCTGGCTCTCCATTATTTTGTATTTTGTATTCCCTTGCGCTCGATTTGTGTGCATCCAAAAAGGGGGCGGGTTGCGAAAAAAGGGGGCGTGTGTATGTTAGCATAATACGCTTTATCAAACCGAGCAAACTGAAAACTGAAAACTGAGCGCTGGCGACGTCGTCAACTGGCGGAAATGTCTTGGTCCGCCAGCTAGGAAAAATATATACTCTTCCATCTACATATATGCATGTGCATTGATGATGGACCGTCAGTGGAAACTCGAATGATTTAAATACATATATATTTCAGTTATTTCGCTTTTATTTTTGCCATTTTAATTGGCTCACACTCGCGATCTTGTTGCTCATCTTGGCTTGGATTGAATGGCATCACAGGAAATGGAAACGCAAAAACGAAAAAGAGTTGGGCGCCATATTGTATCTGTATCTGTATCCTTGAAGATTGGCATAAATTTTAATTAAGCCTCAAGGAAACCGTCACCCACAAAACCGACTTCCACTTCCACTTCCGCCAGTTGGTCAAACCGAAGTGGAGTGGCTGCCAAGTGGAAAAGTGGAGCACTGCGGCGGTGGATATAGCATTGCCATTTCCCGCACTCAAAAAGGGAATTGTGTAAAGAAAGCCGATGAGCAAACAATGAATTGCAATTTAAACCGCCGCCAACCGCTGGAGGACAACAATTGTTATCGAAGCGAATTTAATCAGCACGCCGCCAGAGCTGCCAGGCCTTTGAATTTACTCTTCTATCGAATAAACAATTAGCAACCAAAAAAATGAGGAACTTTGAAATTTATTTTTGCCAATCAGAGTTGCAAAATTACATATTTTATAATATATTTTATATAATATCAAATCGAACTTAATCAGCACGCCGCCAGAGTTGCCAGGCCTTTGAATTTACTTACCGATAGAACACAATTAGCAACCAAAAAGCTGAGGCACTTTGAAATTTATTTTTGCCAATCAGAGTTGCAAATATTTTTTAAAATATATTTTTCTATAATCTTACTTTTTCTTAAGGATTAGTGTTTCACATTAAAAACTGCATTCATTAAACGTTCGCAGGTAGTAAAAACCAATCTCTTTCACAGAGATTAAGCAAGGAAAAAATACTATTATTTGTATTTCCTTGCCAAAAATGATTCATTAAATCCCGGATTTTACACCAAAGTTTCTCTCTAATGATGGCATTAACAAAAAATATACACACACAACTTATGAATGGCTTTTACGATCCACCAAAAAAAAGGAAGATGTCAACAAAAAATGTTGATAAAATCCGCAGAAATAAAGAAAACTGATAGATAAATATCGAACTCGACGAAAATTGTGGCCACAATGTTGAAAGACATCTCCATGATGCCCTTCCCTCCCCTAAATATTCATTTAAAATGTTGCGTAAGTCGTTGGGGGAAAAAGGGTGGCTTTCGGTTCACGTTCGCGAGGTAAAAACGTTTTACGATGAACTCGAATTGATATTTTTTCGGCAAAACGAATTTTTGAATGTGCTACGCTACCTTCCACCTGGCCTTAACCCGCGACAGCCCCTCATCGGCCGTCTCATTGATAGTATCACACACAGTGGTTTATAGGACAAAGTCTCAAAAAAACTGGAACCTACCAAAAAAATAAAATACAAATATTTAATATTTTTATACCCTTGCAGAGGGTATTATGATTTCAGTCAGAAGTTTGCAACGCAGTGAAGGAGACGTTTCCGACCCCATAAAGTATATATATTCTTGATCAGCATCACTAGACGAGTCGATCTAGCCATGTCCGTCTGTCCGTCTGTCCGTCCGTCTGTCCGTCCGTCTGTCCGTCTGTCCGTCTGTCCGTCCGTCTGTCCGTCTGTCCGTCCGTCTGTCCGTCCGTCTGTCCGTCTGTTTCTACGCAAACTAGTCTCTCAGTTTTAAAGCTATCGGGCTAAAACTTTCCCAAAAGTCTTATATCTATTGCAGGTAGTATATAAGTTGGAACGAGCCGGATCGGACAACTATATCATATAGCTCTTATAGGAATAATCGGGGAAAAAAATGTAAAAAAAATGTATCTTGGGTGTTTTTGAACCTAGAACCTCCTACTTTTGAAAATGCCATTTTTTATCTAATTCTGAATTTCGAATAAAATTTTTTCAAAATTGGACGACTATATCATATAGCTGCCATAGGAACGATCGAAAAATTAATGGGAATATAATAGGAAATAAATTATTGCTTCGTTGACTTTTATTGTATTCTCTTCTACTCTGGGATATGAGTCTTTTTAAATGTTTTCGAATTTCGATTTTATTTTTATCACTATCGAACTACTATATCATATAGCTGCCATAGGAACGATCGGAAAATTAGTGATTAATAGGAATTATCTGCAAGGGTATATAAGCTTCGGCTGGCCGAAGCTAGCTTCCTTTCTTGTTTATTTTGCATATATGTGAAATGTTTGATACAGCATAATTAAATACAGGAACAGATTTTATTTATATATCACTGTTTCAAAGAAAAATTTTATCTAAAAAGATATGAAAAATAACAGGATTTATTCATTGCACACTTGCTTAAAAAATGCTTGCTATATTTTTTTTCGTATGATTAATAAAAAACACAATTTTAAAATATTTATTTAGACCAGGATAAATCGAGTTTTTTGGACCCACTGTAAGACTTTTCAGGCACGTGATGGCGAAGTCGAAAGGGGAGGCGGCGAAAGGTGGGCGGAAGAGGGGGTAGGGAAGTAAGGGGAGGCGACGACGTCGATAAGGACGCACCTGCTCCGCCTGCGGCTTTCTTCGCTGTCGATTGAATTTCCACCGTTTCAGACCAGCCCTTCGCTGAAAAGGGGGCGTGGCAGAGACGCCATTCGCCCCGCCATCCTCATCATTTGGCAGCAGCTGCCAGGCATTTTTTAATTTAAGGCTGCGAATATAAAAAAAATAGCAGAGATAAAGAGCGAAATATACGGCAGACTTTAAGGATTTAATGCGCTGCATGTGCAACACACACTGCGTATGCGTAATATAATTTTAAGCATTCGCCACCCGCTCAACACTTTCCACTAAATGCTTCTCCGCTTTTCTCTCTCTCTCTCTCATTGCAGGTAAATATTGGCAGCAAATATTTGAGCTACGTTCTTGTCTCCGGCACAATCGACTGAGGAAACTGTCACGCCCAGATTGAAAATCCCCCCCCCCTGTATACCCAATTTTCCCCGCTTTTCCAACCATTTTCCTCTCCTCACAACCCCAATCGCAAACGTTTTCAGCTAGCTGCAATCGCCGGGGCTTATTCACTTGTGAGTAAAAGTTGGCCAGAGCCAAAAGCAAACTTCCCCCACCCGCTGGTAAAGAAATGAGGGATAATGTTAGATCGAGCATATAGCATAGTATGCTATACTATAGTGTAGTATAGTGGCGGAGAAAATGGGGTCTCTGTTTTTGCTGCCTTCTGTTCAAACAGCAGAGACATTGAAAAGGATTAGAAAACTGCCATCCGGCGAGTGTGCGTGATGTTCTTGTGAGCAGCAAAAAGCGGTGCGTTTTTTAAAACAAAGTGACCAAGTGAAAGCCATTCTAAGCATATTGAAAACTACGGGTTAAATCAAAGGGATAATAAGAATATTTATAAGAAAGCAATTCGCAATCATAGAAATGATTATAAAGTCCAAAAAAGTTTAAAATGATTTATCTAAACTAATATATAAAAGTGTGCTTAAAAAACGGGAAGTAGCAAAAATCACCCAGAAGGGATTGACATAAAAATCTAAATTAAAATTCACAAATTCGGAAATAATTTAATATATTTTACATTTATAGAAAATTGTGAAATATTAAAAAATTTCGAAAAAATGCTTCTAGTATTTGCATTTTTTCCGCCTTGGGGTTAAGAGGGCATCAACTTCTTCGACTTGTCAACATGTCTTCTTTTTTTCGTTCGTTTTTCTTCAGCTTGTTCTTGTTTCATTGCCTTTTATCTCTGCCTTGTTGGGCCCATCCAATTTTTTGTACCCGTTTTGCATGCAGAGAACGAAGGGACCTCCTTAAGTTTCCAGATCCCGACAGTCAAAGGGAAGGCAATGGTGAAACGGAGGGCGGTTAGTGGCAGGCATGTGTCAATAGCAAAGGTTCCACCTCATCAAACAGTTGGTGGTTCTGCGGCATTGGTAGTGGAAGTGGTGATGGTGGTGGTGGTGGTGACCCATATCCCCCTTAGAACGCACATGTCCTGATTGAGAGCATAAAAAGACCCCATTCACCGCCGGGGGGTTAAGTACCGCCAGCCGCAAGCAGTGCACAGGCTGCAATGGGTTAAACGCAGGGCGCCAAAACAACATGTAAGTGTCAAATTCGATTGCCTAAAAGAACACAGAGAAAAATTATGGTTTTTCAAGTTATAAATAAATCAAACAAAAACACCTCTTAACGAGGTAAAAAAATAGTGACGACCGCACCTTCAACATACAAAAGATCTGATATCATATTTTGTGACGAAAAATAATTTTACATTCGAAAATATAAAAACACTTTCTAAAATTTACTCATTCGGCCCGCTTCAGACAAAATATAAGATTTTACCCACATGAACATTTTCTATTGTAGCGTGCCGAAAAAGTAAATTTTAGAAAGTGTTTTTATGTTTTCGAATGTAAAATTATTTTTCGTCACAAAATATGATATCAGATCTTTTGTATGTTGAAGGTGCGGTCGTCACTATTTTTTTACCTCGTTAAGAGGTGTTTTTGTTTGATATCAGAAGTTTTTAAAGGGACAATATATACCCTGGGTTTAATTTACATATTAGTATACCTCATACCATGACCAAAAGTCATTTATTTATTTTTTTATTTCTTTATTTATTTCTTTATTTATTTACTTATTTACTTAATTACTTATTTACTTATTTACTTAATTACTTATTTATTTA
Organism: Drosophila prostipennis; assembly: GCA_037075205.1. NCBI lineage: Eukaryota > Metazoa > Arthropoda > Insecta > Diptera > Drosophilidae > Drosophila > Drosophila prostipennis. The sequence continues at coordinate 490,526 of JBAMCJ010004578.1, read as the reverse complement.
TTTATTTATTTATTTATTTTTTTATTTATTTATTTATTTATTTATTTATTTATTTAAATACAAAATTTTTTAGAATCTTAATTTGTTTTTATTTTTAAGAAAATAAAAACTTATTTTTTTTAACATTTTTTTTTTAAAGAAGAGGTTTTAGAAGAATTAAATCAAAACACATGAAGTCACGCGGATTCATATAACCGGAGATAAAGATTTTCAATGAGAGGGTACTTTTTCAAATTTTGCAATTTTTGGAAAACTTTAAAAAATTCTAACTAAAAAAATAATTTTTTTTCGGACAAATCCTGATACACGTGATTGCTCATTTTCCGAATAGAACATGTAAAAAAATTGTTCAGGCAAATCAAAAATGTAAAAATTTTTTTTGGCCCAAATCTGTTCGGCTCGTAAATGAACGGCCTTAGGCAGCATTAATTGTTATGAGCTGGCAAAAGTGGCTATTTTCGTTTTTTAATAACTTTTAAACGTGACTTTTTACAGTAATGTGTTATATACCAAAATTTAGGGAATCTCAAGGGCTATACAGTTTAAAGTTGTAAGGAAAATCGTTAGAGCCGTTTTTGAGAAAATTAAAAAAAAAGCTAAAAAGAAAGTTTAAAAAAAATTTCTTTTGTTCATATCTTTTTAACTATTACATTTACACAAATTGCATATAGAAGGCGTTTATAGCATTTAAAAATACCTTTCAAACGAGATGCAGCACAAGTCTGTAGCTTTAGTAGTATAGAAGTTACGGCTTTCCGAATTATAGCTATTTATAGCTGTTTTCCCGCTAAACTAGCGGGTTTTTCCAAAAGTGGTAGAACAAAAGTTTTTTATATCGATGTGATGAACGTCATATCAAATTTTCAGAACTTAAAAAACATATTTTGGACAAACTGACAAACTGACAAACTGACAAACTGACAAACTGACAAACTGACAAACAGAATTAAATTTTCATTTTGGGAAGAAGAAGGAAATCTTATTTTGGCTATAACTTTTGAACGGAGCGTCCGATTTTCTGATATGACCCCTCATATTAAGCGCATTTTCAGTAGCAATACAACTAACGTAGTCTGGGGGGCCAATTATCCCCACCGGCCCCAACAGATCCAAATTTCTAAATTTTCACTTTTACACTTTCACCGCTCTCCCTCCCAAACCAATTGATTTTCTTGAGGTCTTGGTATGCAATCCTTTAAGTTTTAGCAATACCTTTAATTTGGTGTATTACTCATTACGATCGGACTATCACAGCAGATTTTCAATTTTGCGGCTATATAATAGTAGTCGCCTTCGCACACTCTCCTTGTGCGCTTCGTCACTACATGGACTGCCGTCCATAGTGATTATTTAATAATTTTTTTAAAATTTATTATAAATTAATTTCGATTTTCAAGTTATTTAGTTTAAAATTTAAATTAATAATTTTTTGTAATTTTAAATAATTGTAATATTTTCTGTCAGTGTGGCGCAAACAAAAACTCTCGCTCTCTTTTAACATCTTTCACCTGGCAGAAAGTTTTCGTTCGCCTTCTCCTTTCTGCTGCTCGGCAAATAAAAGTCCTTCAAATGCCACAATGCGGTGCACCTGAGACAGAGATACAAATGGGCAAATGGAGAGAGCAAAGAAAGCAAAGAAAGCACAGAAAGCGTAGAAAGCTGGGAAAAGTGGAGAAGCGGAAAGAGACAAGAAACCGCCGTGACACTTGTTACGCGATGGTGGGCTACGTGTTAAACGCATTTCCGCCACTTGAAAGTTTCTCTAGCTCCAGCCAAAAAAAAAAAAGGAAAAACAAAGGAAAACCAGTGGAAAGAGGAGAAAATAGATGTCGGGCGAATGAATCCGAATCCTTTGGGTTTTTGGCCCAAAGTGCATGTGGGATTTGAACTTTGATGCAGTTGCTGCAGTGCTGTGATGCACTGATTGCCGACTTTATTGAGTTGTGGTCACCGAGCAAAAAGCAAATCCATTTCCCCCGAGAAAAGCACATCCTAACCGAAATGGTTCCCAATGGGGCATGTAACCAAAATACACAAAATAAATTGGTTAACCAAATTCAAAAAACTATTCAAAAATGAGATAACTCTAGTCGAGAATGAGTGTGAGTGAGATAGAGCTAGAGTCGCTTGAAAGTGGCGCCATCTATCGGAAAAGCATTACTTGCTCATAACTTCTTAACGTATGGTCCGATTTTTAAAATTTCTTTTACATTTCGATAGGTAATAACAAACACTACAAAATGACATTTAAACTTTTACAAAATATGTGTGCGCCTGGATATTTTTTAAAGTCCTTTAAGGCGATTGTGTGTTTATTTTACGAATAACGGGTTAAACTAGTTATTTAATCTAGTTACCCTTACTGTACCCCCGTTAAGCACTCAACTTATGCCACAAAATTGCCCCCAACTTCATTCCGCAACTCATTCTTGGCCACATTACGCATACGCCGCGTCGGCTGCTGCTCCTCGCTGTTTTTATCCATTCGCAACTCAACATTACGGGGCACTTTTTAACTGCTGATACCGGGCGAAAAAACCAACTTAATTATATTTAATGAAGGCAAAAAAGAAGCGTTTAAGCCAATAGGAAGAGCGGCTGTGAGCGGTTGCCTTTAAGCAGACGCCAAGCGAACCAAAAGAATCAATATTTGCGGCCATAAATACTGGCAACTGGTTGGTAAATGGTAACTGGTAACTGGCGACCAACGACTGCAACTGGCAGTGAGTGCAGCTGGGAAACTGAAACTGCAACTGCAACTGCCACTGCGGTTTACTGCGCGCAGCATTTACTGCCGATGAGCCGCCCGTGCGGTTCGTTCAAGGATCCAAAAAGAGAGGAAAAAAAAGATTTTTTCACGCCGCCCACGAATTTGATTCGGTTTTCCACCGGGCTCTGACGATTTCCCTTTGACGGTTATTGAGTAGTGTTAGCCATGATTTTCTCTCTCATGGCAGCCGGGGATTTTTAGGCCTGCAAAAGGCACAGGTGTCATGGGAAATTGTTTAAGTACACAAATTGTGCATATCTCGGAAATACATTGAACATTTTGATTGTCAAGTGTTTATGAAAATTTGTTTTATCTTTTAAAATTTATTGTATATTTTTTAAAACATTTTTTATTTAATTTGGGTATATTTTTTTTAAATTAGGTGACCCTAATTTTTTTGCTACATTTTTAAATGAAGTTAATTAAGTCCGAATTTAAAGTGTTTGTATATATAAATGTTTGTGATGTACTTTTCTTTTAATTTAAAATGTTTTTACATTTTTTAAACCGTCTTTAAACATTTTTTTTATATGGTGACCCCAACTTAACTTTAAAAGCTCTTAACTTGACCCATTGAACATTGATTGCAAAATGGTGGCTTAGTTCTCCAATAGCTGAAAAATATTTACTATTTTTTTCTAGGTAACCTTATTGAAGTTACTACAATTTTTCGCAGTGTTTGCCGTCAACCCTTTGGCAAACTTTGTCGCAGCTTCTTCTTTGCTGGCCTGGCAATCAATTAAAAGAAATATTTAAATACGAAAATAAAAATAATCAAGCCGACGAGCCATGAAAATGCAGCCACCGTTGGCAATTTCCCGGCCATTTCTTTATTTTCTGTTTTCTGGCCACGTGGCGTATACGCATTACAGTTGCCATATTTCTGCTGCGCCTCCCCGGGGAGAGGGGGGAGGGGGGCGTGGCACGGCTCATAACTGACGTGACTGGGCGTGTGGGTCGGAATGACAAAAAAGAAGGCACAGTTGCTGGTTGCTCCTGTTGCAGGTTGCACGTTGCAGGTTGCAGGTTGCTGGTTGCTCCTGTTGCTGATGTTGCTGTTGGCTTTTTGTGTGCAACTGTTATTGTTGCCGCTGCTGCTGCTGCAGTTAACTGATGTCCTTGTTGTCCTTGCTGTGGTTGCTGCTGTGCCATTGTTGCTGCTGCTGCTGCTGCGGTGCCAGCAATTTTTGTCCCCAGTGCCCATGTTTTATGATAATTTTCATGTTATTATGCGCAACTTTATTATATTGTTGCCTGTTTATTTAGCCCAGGGAGATGGGCCGGGAGATAGAGCTCAAGTTGTGAATTTTAGCCGGCTATTTTCGCATTTAATTGCGGTTCACGCTAAACGGTTCAATCCCCCCATTAAATATCCCCCATAATTAGTATTTTATTGAAATTTGCCGCTGGCCTGGCTAACTGTTGCTAGCGAAAGTGATTAAACAATTTCATTAACTTTATGAACCATTCCCCATTTCCCCTTTGCCCATCTGTAAAGTCAAATATTATTAAAATTTATGAGAGCCCCGCCGCCGCAGACTTTTCGCCTTTGGGGAAAGTTTTTCCGGCTCGAATGGCCCTTGAGACGAACTGCTTGCCTTAATGGTGCAAAAAAGTTGCACAACAACGGCAGTTTCCCTATAAAAGGCATTTGTCAGCATCCTTAGAAAGAGAGAGAGAGACAGAGCATTTAGGGTCAGAGGGAGACAGAAGGTGGCGAAGGTCGTTGAGGTGAGAAAAGCAGCTCGAAACAGAAGAGCCAGCTGCCAGGCCAAAGTGCACTTTGAACCTAGAAGCATAAGCCTTGAAGAGCTGAAAAATACAAGAAGAAAACGAACGAAAAAACGAAAAAAAGAAACCAAAACCAACCAATTCTACAGCTATGCAGGTGTGTGCGTGCCGGGGGAAGGGGAAAGGGGGCGGGAGAGCGCCCAGGGGGCGTGGCCAACAAAGGGAAATTGTTAAATTAAGTGCTTGCCTGAGCTGTGGGCGTGCCTAAAAAGTTGCAAGTGCAAGGAGCTGCTGCCCACAAAGAAGAGCGACTTAAAAAACTATCACAACTATCAATGCCCCAAAAAATACCCTCTAAAGGGAATCGTTTTTAGAGGAAAAAAACAACTATTATTTCAGGCTTATAATAACTTGGCTGCGAAACTTTTGCCAAAGGTGTAATTTTTCTCCTTCTGTCATAAACCAAAAAATGTTAATTTCAATTGACGTTATCTTAAAAAAAATAATTTAATGTTTTTTTTTTGGTTTAATCAATTATTCAAAATTTTTATAATATCTCCAATCTACTTTTAAAGGGTATCTTAATAAGCATAAAAATCTAGCTGGCGAAGAGAAAGCAGCAAGTGAAAGTTTTTAATTTAAACACACACAAAGACTAATCACAGACAAGAAAATAAAATATTTAATAGAAGAAAAATATTTTTTGTCTATTTTATATTTATTTAAAATTTGTATATAATTTTTTTTATATTACTTATTCTACTTATAAAAAATCTATAACGTAATTTTTGCAATTTTTAAAGAAGTATAAAAAAAAAATGAAATATTTTCCTTAGATTAAATATTTCCATAAACATTTGTACATCTTTTAACTTAATTGTTGCAATTTTTGCCTTGTTAATAAAGGGCATTAACTTTTTTTTCAAGTGTACCACTTTTTCCATTGCCTACTTTTAAGCAGCGTCGCTGACGCTTTGGTTTTTGTAATCAACGCATGCCAGCTGCATTGCCCCGCCTCTTTCCGTCTCTTTCTCTTCGCCAGCAGCCATCTCTTTCGCTTCCGCTGCGAGAATCGCCGCCGCAGTCGTGTGGAAAATTAAATTCACTTGACTATCTGACTGCGGGTGTTTTAGTGTTCTGCTGTTTTAGTGTTTAAGTGCTTCAGGTCCCTTGGGTTTTTCAGTTCTCAGTTTTCATTTTTCGGTTTTGGGTTCGTTTTGGGCTAAGGTCTCTTTTCTGGCTGCGATTTTTGTTTGGCTGCATTTTGCATTGTTTAATTAAAGCGGGTAACTCGATTCTGTGGCTTCATTTGCATTTAGTTGATTTCTTGCGCGGCTCTTTATTCCGCAATTATTTAATAATTAAGAATTGCATGCATAAATTATGCAGCTAATTTAATTAGGCTTTATTTGTATTCTTTAAATTTTAAAATTATTTTCAAGTCAGTTTCTGTAATTACATTTTAAATTAAAGCAATTGCTTTTATTGTGCGTAGTTAATGTTTATTTTTTCCTTAAATTACTGACTTTTCTTTTGCCAATTTCGGTGATCGGTTTCCCGAGAGCTGTCAATTTTAACCTCCTGCTTTCTCTCCATTCGCTTTCCGCCTTTTTGCCATTCATTCAATTTTTTTTAGCCCCGTCTGCCACTTAATTTCCGCCAAAGTTGGTAATTTGCTCGTTTCTGCCTGCGAAAGAATGGGGATTAGGGATTTGACGTGGAGGGAAAACAGAAAATAGGGGAAAATGTGGGGGGTTCGGTTGTCTATAACAAAGTATTTGCCGTTTATAGGAAGCGATTGGTAAAAGCAGAGAAGGCAAGAAGCAGTGGAAAATGAGTGGGAGGCTGGAAAATCCTGGCTGTGGAAAATCCGAGTCCCTCCGCAGACGCTGACGTCGCCAAATTGAATTGTAATCTTTGTGTGTGTGTGTTAAGGTGTGTAAAACGGAAACGGAAGTTTGTTGGAATGCAGTTCGCACAGTTCCTCCACTTCCTCTTTCCACTTCCACTTCCTCATCCGCCACGCCCACCGCCCACCGCCCCCTCGTAGCCCCATTATGAGGCCAAAGCCAAAAATGCCAGCGAAGCGCACAAAATCACTTCCGATGAGATTTCAATTTAGCGATTACTTAATTGACACTCAACGTAATGGAACTTTGCCAAAAATACAGAAAGCTAAAAAAACAAGGGGCGTGGCAGGTGTTTTTCCTCTTCAAGTTCCTTTTTCCTGCCACCGAATTTTCTATTAATTAAATTTTGAGCTTAATTGAGTTGAGTTTTTTAGTCAATTTGTGACTACTATCAACTTTATTAAATTTGCTACAATGTTCTCTTTAAAAAATTAAAAATAAAAAAATATTAAATTTAGCAAAATATTTGTTAAAATAAACTAAAGTAATTTTCAAGAAAATTCCACAAACAAATATTAAAGAAAGGTGATCCTTTTTCGAATCCTTTTGCCCCCGTTGCTAAATCGACTGAAAATTAAATATACACAAGTTTATACATGTGTGTGTGTGACCGAATAATAAAAACAATAATGTAGCGCAAATTGTGCGCGAATGAATAAAACAAAACGGAAGTAGGGCCATAAAAACTGCGTTTAAACTCGCCAAACTCACGCACACCGCAGACGGAAAGTGCGAAAGAGACGGGACGCGCAAGGGGAGAGTGAGAGGGCAATGGCGATGCCAGATAGAGATAGAGATAGCTGCTGAAATACATCGGCTAAATATGCAGCGTCCCAGTTCAGGATGTATAACATTTTATGGGGGACAACGGAAAACTCAGCGCGCTTTCCTTCCTTCCGGCACACTTTTTCCACCAACTTTGTTTTTTGGCCATCAGATTCCGTTGCCGCATTTTGACCCCTTTTCTGTTGTTCTTGTTGTTGTTGTTATCCTGGCTTTGAGATGATGGTGTTGATGATGGCTAAAATACCAAAGAAAAAAAAGAAATACTAAAAGCAACCAAAAAAAAGAACGATAATTTTTGCAGCTATTTTAATTAATAATTTAATAATGGAATTTAAATGCAAGTAAAGAAAGAATTTTTACACACATTTGCAGCTCTAACCATAATTTTACCTTTCTAAAAAAGTAAAAAAAATTGCTTTATTTATTCAAGATCTAATCTAAATTTTTTATAGAATACATAAACCATAATTTTACCTTTATAAAAAAGTCCTAAAAATTGTTCTATAAATTCAAGATCAAATTTAAATTCCTTTTATAACAAATAAACACTTATTTTAGCTTTATTCAAAAGACCTAAAATTTAAAATTTGTTATAGAATAAATAAGCCATAATTTTACCTTCATATAAAAGTCCTAAAAATGGTTTAATATATTCAAGATCTGATTTAAATTCTTTATATAACATATAAACAAATATTTTAACTAAATTAGAGAATATTTTCAAAATCGTATTTATATTCTTGATAGAATAGATCTTTTTCAACGCTTTCTTTAAGCTGACTACCCACATTTTCCTGCTCCCTCTCTACCCTTTAAACCCTTTGTGTTCCTTAACTGTACCCCATATGTAGGGCTAATTTCGATGGCTCTTGGCTGGAGGCTCACCTGATGTTTGCCTTTAATTGACATGAACGTCGTTCGTCGCAGCAGCCAGGGGATAGGGTGTGGATAACATGGGCGGAGCAAAAGGGGGGCCCCAACTACGCATGATAGTTCTGCCAACTAAAGTGATTGACGAGCACTCGACTTGTTGCTGACAAAGTTGGGGCCATGGCTTGAGGACAATCTGCACTCGAGACTCGCAGCTCAAAAGGAAATCCGACACGGTCAAGTCGGGTTTATGGAAGCTGTGCGCAATTTACTGGCTGTTTCCCCATAACACTTGGAAAAAATATTATTTTAATTAGAGATTAATTAAGAGATTGTAAGAAGTAGCAAAGAATATTTTAGGGATCTATTATTTAACCTCATATTGAATATCATTCCTATTTAAGCCTCTGAATAATTCTTGAGCCCTTCCTTAAGCTCCATAAATCTTTAAAATCCCAGCCAGAAAGAGACAGCTTGACTGCGATAGAGCGAGACAGCAAGTAACCGTAGATAGCATAGGTTGCGATTGGCTTTAAGTTCCGACCGTTTGATAAAAGCTAAAATGGTAAACACGTCGACACGACAAATTGATGAAATTGTCAATTTATTCTCACGTCGTTTGTTCATTTTTTCGCCAGCATTTTTCCTGTGCTTTCTACAAGGGCGAAAACCAGAAAGAGCTACAGCGATAGAAAGAGACAGATAGATGGAAGCAGAGCTATAGAGATAGAGGGCAATAACAATAACAGAGCGTTTACCACTCGAACCAAAGGACGAGACAATCCTGGCAGCCAATTTAGACGTAATGGCAACAAATGTCGCTGGGGAGTGGAGAGGCCTTTCCTTCCACCGGTCGGTCAATGGCAATGCTTTTTCCACTTGTTTTTCACCACTTTCCACCCCCCAGAACGCTTTCCATCGCTTTCAAACGGTTCAATTCATTCGCCTTTTGATTTCGCCCGAATGACTCTCACACAGAGAAGAGAATGTCGGAAAAAATGCAAGTGGAGTGGAGTTTTCCTCCTTGATTTTCCAGCTGCCTTTTGGCCACTGGCCACTGGAAACTGAGCAAGAAGAGGAGCGGAAATCGCAGGCGACAGGATACAAGGATGTGTCCCATTGACATGAGAGACGAGTTCAGTGGGGAAAAGTTTTCCCGGCCAGCAGCTAGCCATAATTATTTCATCCTCATAAGTAGGCAACGGAAAAGCACTACAAAACGCAAGACGAATACTAGGAAAAACCTTAAGAAAATCATTTAAAGTTAGAAAATGGTGTTACTTTCACAGTTCCACAATCAAAAGATTTCTATAGTAAATTTATTGGGCTTGATAAATCATTTTTTAAAATTTTACCTCATAAGTTTATTAGCTAATGGATAATATTTGTAGGATAGAATTTATTAAATATTACTTAATAAATTAATTGGCTAATAAATGGCATTATTATTATTATTTAATTAAACCTATCCTATATGTATTATCAATTTTACAATTTCTTAAACCTTTACCTATTATCCCTTTATTATAAAGTAATATTTTATAAGTCCTATCCCCTATATATGATCCATTATAAAAGTTTTTAAATATCTATACTTATTATTTAGTTTAAAAAGTACACAATATTTCCAAATTTTTTTTTTTCTTCACAAAAAATTATGGATAATGTTTAACAAAATTTGCCATAAAATGGGGAAAATTCCGCACATTTAGCAGACAGACAGAGGAAAAGTTGAAAAATGTTCAGGCCTCGCGGGACATTTTCCCTGGAGGGGCAAAGGCGGTGGAATTATCAAGGAGCCAAGTTGAGGGCGAAAACAATTTTCGAGCCTGTTAAAGCGATTTGTTATTGTTGCTGCCGCCGCTCTGCCACTTGGAGTGCCACGGTGCGTATGAATAATGACAACTGCCAGTCGAAATGGCCAGTAAAGTGGGGCCTCTTCAGTTGTTGATGAGGGGGTGGGTTCGTAGGGGAGGGGGGATTGGGAAAATAAAGGGCAATAGCAGAGAGAGAGACAGATACCTGGACCTAAGCCCAAGGAGAAGTGTTTACAGTTTTTCGGCTCGTGTCCTCTTGTGGGAAAATTCTGTTTTCCAGTTGTTGCTGCTGGCATTTTCGATGTGTGCGTACCCTGTAATTAAGAAAGGGTTTATAGGGACTTGGCCTTGGCTTATAATTAATTAAATTATATAGTCATATTTATTTTAAATGCAAATTTTTATAATTTATTTCGTTGATATTTTTTTTAAACATAAAATTATTTATTATATTAAAAATATGAGGAAAAAATCGTATTTTTTTGTATAATTTTTAAAGTATGTATTAATAGCCATTATATTATTATTGCTTCTGAATACTAACAATATCATAAGAACCCTAAATTAATATTAAACATATTTTTATACCCGTTACTCGTAGAGTAAAAGGGTATATTGTATTCGTGCAAAAGTATGTAACAGCTAGAAGGAAGCGTTTCCGACCCCATAAAGTATATATATTCTTGATCAGGATCACTAGCCGAGTCGATCTAGCCATGTCCGTCTGTCCGTCTGTCCGTCTGTCCGTCTGTCTGTCTGTATGAACGCTGTGATCTCGGAAACTACAAAAGCTAGAAAGTTGGGATTACCAACACATATTCTTGGGCTTCCTACGCAGCGCAAGTTTATTTCAGCCGAGCGCCACGCCCCCTCTAACGCCCACAATCACCTATAATCGCCCACAAATTATACTTAAATGTGTCTGACGCCTACATTTTTAAAGATTTTGAATAAGTATAAATGCAATTCTATTGTGTTTAGTTATACCTATCGAAATGTAGAAGAAATTTTTTAAATCGGACCATTCGTTAAAAAGTTAGGCCTTATCAAAGTTTATACATATCGCCATCTCCCTCGCACTCCCTTTAGCCGAGTGACGGGTATTAGATAGTCGGGACACCAACCCGACTATAGCGTTCTCTCTTGTTTTTTTATATTTAATTTTATTTTTTGGTCATTTTGGTAGTCTTTACTTGAAAATTGTCTTCTGCTTTCACTTACGTTTCCCGTTTTTGGGCTTTTTGTAAGCCGCTCGAGCGAGGACTCCTCCTGACATTGGCCATGTGGCAGTGCCCTCCCCCTTTTCGCCGCCCACCTTTCCACCACCCCCTCCCCCCTGCGCCTCCCTTCGTTGATTGCATGTGATGATGGCGTTGATGCTACCATGCAATGTCACGCTCATGTCAACTGTCGGATTGTTATTGCACACAGAGAGACGAGACAGACGGAGAAAAGGAGAGAATGGCGGAGAAAGGGACAGAGGGTCAGAGAAAGGAAGAAAAAGAGACGGATACAAAAGAGACCTTTTGTTCGCCACCGGCACCTTGAAATGTTTTGTTATTAATTTTTAATCCCACTTTCCCACACAAATAAAATTCTATTAAATTCCTTTTACTTTTCTCAAACAAAAACTCCACAGAAATTCAAACTTAAAGTGCGCTAAATGTAGCAAATCTGTTTTTTCGGAAAGGAAAAAATGTAAACAAATAAAAGTTGACCTCCCCCCCGAAAACAAAGTTCGATTTAGACAAACCATTCAACATCTCTCCGCCGCCCCCCCGAAAAACATGCTAAAACATCCACAACCCCTTTTTCTCCGCCCCTGCGATGACCACTTCTGCACAACAACAACAATAACAACAACAAAAACAACAACAGAAGCAGCAAAGTGGAAGCTTTTATAGCTGACAGTTGGCCAGTTTGAAGTCTGTGCAGTAAATTTTGGGCAGCGAAAAAAAACTGAAACGCTGCAATATGAGTAACGGGGAAAAATGGTAAACGCTCTCTTTTTTCCCCCCGAAATTTATTGGGCAACATTTTTGGGACATTTTATGCTCGTCCGCAGACGTACAGTCAACACTAGTTGAAGGCCCATACGTCTAAAAGGTTTTGGCTTAAAAACAAAAAAAAAGCGAGAAAATTACATTTTAGAAAGACTCTAGGGTATTTTAGATAGTTTCCATTTAATTTCATATTTATAACGGAACTGGATTTATATTTATTAAATATATTAAAAGCCAATAAACCTTTGGGCAATTACTAAAAAAAATAACTGAATTAATTTAAGAGCATGTCTATTATATTTTTAAGAATTATTTTCCATGCACAACTTGTTTTTCATTTTCCAAATATTTATGCTACCATATTTTGTAGTGTTTTTTGACATTTTAATGCTCTAAATATTTTAAAGCATTTTTATATATTTTTAAGAATTACACACCATACATTTCATGCACCACAATTAAATGGTTTATATTTTTACTTATTCCAAATATTTATGTAAGTTTGTTTTGTAGTTTTTTTTTGACATTTTGATGCTCTAAATACCTATAAATGTCGCTTTTATTTTTATGATTGTGCCATTGATCTATGTATTTGGTATTTTTATCAAATGTTACTTGTATTCTGTGACTGTATCAATTTTTATTTAGTGTTTTTGTGGCTGCTGCCGGCGTTGTTAGTGTCGCATTTGAAATGTCAAAATTTTTATGACCCGCAGCGACATTGGAGCAACAGCAGCAATAACACCGATAGATTGACATTATTGACAAGCGTCGAGCGTGGAACGAACAGTTTTGTGTTCATCAACAGAGCTCCCATCTTTCCCATCCCTTTGCTCCTTTGACACTAAATTTTCCAATTGAATTTATGGTTTTTCGGGGCTTTTGTGGCCCCTTTTTGTACTCCTGGCTTTGTGTATTTATGTTGATTTCAATTTTTGGGTCATGCACTAGCGCCCTGCTTCCTTTTATTTCTATTTTTTCTATTTATTTTATGAATCGCACGTGGTTCATTGAACCGACTTGATTAGGAAACTTTTCGGCATTCCCATTTTCCGGGGGATTTAAGATTTTTGATGGCCTGCGTAAAAGCGGCCGAAATACAGGTGAAATAGTGGAGCCTGTGAAAATATCCTTGCCTTTGGCTTTGCCTTTGCCTAAATAAGCCATTTGTCAGGCTTACGGCCCACAGCCACTCCCCCAGCGCCCTCGTTTCTGTTAATTACACAACTCTCTGACTACACTAAGGGTTAAGGGGGGTCAGGGCAGAGGCGTGGAAAGGGGGGCAGTGGGAGAAGAGACCCTCCAAAAATGAAAAACAAAGCGAAATCGCAGCCTTTAACACAGCAAACATTCATTTCAATTGCCCCGAGTGGCCAAACGAATCATACCCTCCCTCCCCCCCCCCCTTTTTTCCTCCTTTGACCCCTGACCCCCCTTTGCTATTAAAACTGGCGCGTTGCTGCATAAAAATTACACACAAGAAGAGGGTGAAGTTCCAAGGGGAAACGACACGAAAATATCCCTCCATTAAACCAAAAAAAAAACGAAAGGAAACACAGGAAACGGCTATTAACTTTATAAAAAATAACTTTAAATTGCCTTGTAGTTTTTTAAATTTCTACATACGAAACGAAAATGAAATACCTAGTTTTGTATTTCAATGACTGACTAAAAAGGAGCTCTAGAAAAATTAATAATTAGAAAATAAAGTAATGATCATAAATAACTATAAATATTAAATGCCTTTCACCCTCTCTTTTATTAAATATTTTAAAATTTATTACAAACCAAACTATTTATTAAAAAGCGGCCCTAAAACGTATTTAAGCCCGGCATACCCTGCGGATATCCTCGTTCTGTGGAAGGGGTGTAATAAAAAATTGTAAAATATTTCACAACATATTTTTGTTGGTCGCACAGTCGTCTCCACTTGATGGCCATGGTCAGCGTGGGGCGTTTCAAGCAATCCACATGACCATAAATCCAGAAACCCCCTTTCGCTGGGCTTATGTTTTTTATTTTTTAATTTTCCTCCCTTTTTTGGGGCAAGGGTTAAAGGGGTGCACCGCTTTTATGACGCATCCAACGAACAACTTTTGACCACTTGGCCAGACCGCGACATTTTCATTTCCACACCGCGTCAAAGGGGGGGATGAAAATTTAGGGGGGGGGGGGGGGTTGTGCTACCAACCCCCCTGCCTGGGATGTTGTGCAGTTTTTGCAAACGCCTAAAAGTATTCCCAACTCTGGTTTCGGCTTTGGCATTGCCTTCACTTGGCATTCCAACAGTTTTCCGACCTATTTTTTGCGGCCGAAGATTTGCCCGTCCTTTTTTTTTGCCCCTGATGTTTTTCGTTTCGACATAACTCACAGCATACCCCTGTCCATGTCCTTGGGCTACAGTGGAACCTCTTTGGAGGGCAACAAAAAAAATCAAGCACTTTTAGTTGGGAAATCAAAAAAATAACAAAATTTTGACTGTCATTTAAATCAGACAATGGTGATTCGAAAAAAAAATATAAAATAATGTTTATAGTAAAATCAATTTATAGAATATTTGGTTAAATGATATAATAAAATTTTAGGAACTAAAAAGAAATTTAATTAATTTATATAAATATATATATTTTTTTTATATAAATTTATTCAAGAACTATAAGAAATATTAGTAAGAGTAATCCCTTATTCGTTGATTTCCCTGTCGCTTTTTTGAGGTGAACCGAAAAGTTTTCCCAGCTTTTCCACCGCCCCCTCCCCAATTTCCCCACCCCCCCGGGGGCATTCCGCTTTGCATGCCAAACACTTTCGCTACGTAGTTGTTTTTTTTTTCGCCCGAAAATGTTTACACAAAATGAGATTTTATGCGGCAAATTATTATTTATTGCCAGTAGAGAGCTGCAAGGACTTTATCTACGCCGATAATTTCGATAAAAATATGTCGTAAATTGCGGTTTTTCTCTCTGTTTCCATATAGCCAGCGGGGAAAGCAAGAACAATAAAAAGTGTATGAAACTGTATAAAAAGTATGCAAAACATTTCGCTCCGTCTCTTTCTCATGCATATTTCAATGTTTTTCAGCTCGGTCGCCTTGAGTTATGCAACAAAAATATGCTTAACTCTAAAGAGAAATGCCAGGAAAGAGAGAGAGAGAGAGAGAGAGAGGGCGAGCGATAGATAGAGATGGATAGATCGAGATAGAGCCGCGTTAATTGCAAAGCGAACTGACAAACTGACAAAAGGAGCATTCATCATATCACCCCCCTCCCCGCCCCCCTTTTCACATTTTTGACACATTTCACGGCCCATTTAACACGCTACGAAATTTAATTTACAACTGTCAGTGGGTTAAGGGTTCAGGGGGTTAAGGGGGTTGAGAGCGGGGGCTGTAATTGACCAACTCGGCACCGGGTGGCCACGATTGACATTTATTTGCATTTAATTAATCTGACATTTTAAATTAACTGCACCATTTTGGCAGGTCGCTCACTGGCATCTGTCTTGTTTAATTTTGATTTGCAACACATTAACCATCAGCATTGTTGCAGTAATGTCGCCTTCCATCCTTCCCCAAAGTCCTTCCTGGCATCCTGGCGTCCCTGATCCCGTTGTGCCGGCAATTTCATTCAATTGTACGTGCCCGGGACAGGACAAGGCCCAATCTAGGCTGTCACTCAAAGGCACTGCTCCTGGCGGCGCGTGGGGCTCACATTTGGTTAGAGCCGGGCCGTTGCAGCCCACCCGAGTGCACTGGGAGAAAATAAGGGGTGAAAATAAAGTCCTTCTTTATTTTTGGAATTTTGGTTATTTTTATTTGCACTGATTTTGAATTTAAATCTTAAATTTTAGTTAAATTTAATTTACCTAACTTTATTTTTTCATTAAATTTATATTTAGATTTATTTTGGAAAATATTTAGAAATTTTTTGTTTTGGAAAAGGTTGTGTAAAAATATATTTTTAAATTTAATTCAATTTTAATTTATTAGTATTTTATAATTATCTTTTTTAAATGCTTTTTTCTATTTTATTATATTCCCTTTTTCAGAAAAGGTTGTGTAAAAATATATTTATAAATTTAATTCAATTTTAATTTAATCAATTTAATTTATTAGTATTTTATAATAATTTTTTTTTTAATACATTCTTCTACTTAATTATTTATTTATTTTTTATTACATTCAAATTTTAATTTACATTTTAATGAGAGGGCTTTTGTTTTGCAACAGTGCAGTCGGGGCATGTTTAATAAAGTCAAACAGACACACTTCGGGCCACACGTTGCACGTGCATCGCCCCGTCTCTTTCGCACCGCCTATGGCCGTCTCTTTCGCTTTCTCTGTGTGTGATGGCGAGACAAAGTAAACTTTGGCGCGCAGACACGCGTAATTAAATGCAACAACAGAGCCGAGGTGGCAACACCGCCCTCAGCCCCTACTTTCCACCCCCCTTTCACCCCTTTCACCCCTTCACCCCCCTTCCACTCCTGCCATGTGTGCGACAATTTGCAACAAATCGTTGCGACATGCTGAATGCAACCAACCAAGCGGACCACGCCCACAACAGAGTTCAGGGGCTGTCGAGGGGCAAATGGGGTGGGCAAGGGGGTTTGGTGACCCCCAGCAGTGGGCAGCCACACAGACAGACATACACACACTTACTTAGAAAACAGACAGACACATATGCCTCTAATGCGCTTTTGTCATGCATTGTTAACATGCTGCGAAAAGAGAGAAAGGGGGGTGGGGGGTGGCAGGGGGTTTGGTCCAGGAGGGGCTAGAAGATATTCCAGAAGGCAGGGACACATCATCATCATCATCATCATAGCTGTCAACACGTTGACAAAACTCAGAGCAGAGGGACAGGTAATGTGGAATAGGAATTGCACTCCCTATTTCCATTTTCCCACCCCCAACCCCTTGGGGGCGCCCTGTGCCTTTTCCTGGTCACAGATGTGCTGCCACATTGACAAAGTTGTTGGCAGTTGCCAGGAGATTGAGTTCAGAAAAGACCCTGACAAAATGGGGCGGAGATTGGTGAAGGGTGAAGTGAAAAGTAAGGGGGAAAGCAGCTGCTTTGCATGCATTTTCCTTGGCTTCCGTATGGACCCCTTCCGTTCCGCCGCTGTCTTTTGCTGCAAATGTGTTGCTTCCGTCAATTTGCAAACCTTATCTGAGGCTCTCCAAAAGACAGCACCTTAAGCCAGCGCACTGATAGAAAAAAGAAACGTGTTAAGGAAACAAAAAAAATCGTTAAATCAAAAATAAAATAACATTTTTTAGATGCTCTTATAATTTAAATATTTTAAAAATAACAACTTTATATTTTGTATCAGTTTTTAATTTTTTAAATCTAGAATACTCTGAAATATAATATAATAATAGATATTTTTTTAATTATATAAGATAGGATATTTAAGACATTTAAAAAATAGTTTTAGACAAGCTTAAACTTTAAAGAAAATAATTTTTTTATTTAATTATTTCTCCAAGTGTATTTTGCACACTGCCACAAACTCTGTATGACAGCCCGATCCTTTTGGCTGTCGCATTCGTGTCGAGGTTTTGTACAATTTCATGTTTAATTTCCATAATTTATTTATGTGTCCTACGGTGTATTGGATTCCGTGTGTGAGAGTGTGTGGGTGTGTGTGTGTGGGAGGGGGTAGGGGGAGGGGGAGGGGGGAGGGGGAGGGGGTTCTCTCATGTGGGCTTAATGCCTAATCACAACTACCATCATCATCTAACCGAGATGCAGAAGTACGCACACATATAAATGCAGGCGTTTGGGTATCGGTGTCTATGTGTCTGTGTGTGTGTGTGTCTATGTGTGGTTACGTGGGCGTCTCTGTGTCTCTGTATGCGTGTGTAATTGGCACTCACGTAGCCATTGATTGGCAAGATTTGTTGAAAGCCCCCAGAAAACCAGAAAACCCCCCTAAAAACCAAATTGAACCCAAAACCAAAGTTGGACAACCATTTATGTGGGCGTGTATGTGTGTATGTTTTTGCGGCTATATCTGTGTGCGTGTGTGTGTGTGTGTGTTCTTTGGCAAATGGCAAATTAGTCGAATGAGTATGCCATTTGGCAAAAGAAAATCAAAGAAGACAGTTACTTAGCGTCAGGTAAACTGTTTGCATTTAGGCAAGCTGCAAAATCTACATTTTATTGGCCTTAAATATTTACCTTTTGGCTTTATTTTTAGTAAAGGAATGCTAATAATGTTTTAAAAAATTTTAAAATGCTTTAAGGCAACACTGCGTATGAGTTATATATTGTTTATCATTTTGTAGAAATATTTCAAATTAACCCTTATTTTGTTGATAATTGCTTATTTATTTATTATTTATTCTTAGTTGAAACTAATATTTCCAAGATAAAATATGTTGCCTTTAAAAAACCAGACAACACTGCGTATGAGTTATATTTTAAATTAATTTTCCTTTTGTTGATAATTTTCTATTTTATCTAAAATAAATCCTACAAAAATGTACCAAACAAAAACTTGAAGAATTTTAATTTAAATTAGCATGTGATATCTTCAAGTTTCACCCCCAACTTCTACAAATATTCCAGTCATTTTATCTTATTGTGAGATTTTTTTTTCCTTCTGTAGTTTTCCTTTCATTTCATTTTGTCGCTTTCGTTTTTCGTGTTTTTCGGTTGAATTTGCATGCATAAATATTTCAAAAGCGCGCTCCAATCTCGGGCAACAAAACAAAACGTTTGCACTTGGACTCCTTACAACAATTGCCACGCCCACAAGAAGAAGGTGGCGGGAGGGGGAGGGGGAGGTGGCTGCGGCACAGGTGTTTCCCGCACACCTCTAATTTGGCATTTGATGGGTGGTTTTGGGTGAGGGGGGGTGGAAAATGGGAAAGCCAGAGCCTCGCTTAAAAATGCCCGACAAATGCGGGCACAAATGAAATGAAAGTTCAAGCAAAATGAAATTTCACAACACGCACACAAACACACATACCTAAACACACATACATACCGCAACGTGTTTTGTTTTGTGCGAATTTTCAATTATTTTTTACTATGCTAACTTTGCACCAACAATGGGCCAAAAAGGGGGGTTAAAAGGGGGGCTAAAGGGGGCGAGAGGAGACACCGGAAGGCGGCAAAAACATAACATGCACTTACAGTCACGGCACGGACTGTTAATTGGCTTTCGGGTTCCGGAGGTCTGGAGGAATGGGAATGGGCGTAACTCCGCACGAACTTTGGGTTTAGAATTTACAATTTAGAATTAGCGGCATATTCTACTCCACAAACCCTATAATCCAAAATCAGGGCAATTGTTCGCGACATCAATCAAAAATCGCGGGATTTTATTACTATCGTTTAACGGGGGAGCACATTTGAATTATAACTCTCTTTCATATGAGGTCTAAATATAATACCTCATTAATTTATGGTTTACAGATAATTATTAATTATTTATAATAATTTAAAATTAATATGTCTTGTCTAATATATAATAAAAATTAATAAGAAATATAATTAATATATCTTGCTTTGAAAACCAGACATCACTGCGTATGAGTTATATTTTCTTCATAAGGTAAATGCTTATTACCCCAAAAATATTCTTGAATTCCTAATTATTTTGTTTATAATTTTCTTTTCCTGAAGTGAAGACATAAAACCCATTTTTTAATCAGTTACATAAACAATATATAAAATGTTGTATAGATTAAGCTGTAGAGTTTTGGCAGGTCTCTAATCTTTTGGAATATTTTAAAATACTTTATCCCTTTTCCCCCCTTGTTTCACCTTTAACACATAAGCCCTTTCGTGAACTGGGCGGGGGGGCGTGTCTCATAAATACCGCCCTAAATGCGCTCGCATCCGGTCCTCGACAAACTAAAAAGAGGGGCAGGTGTTTGGAGTGGGGCAAATCCCCCTAGAAAATCCCCGCTAGCGACCTGAAAAGCCTTCGCTTCAGCTCGATCCGGAGTTGGGTGTCAGAAATGTGTTATTTCCAACACTATTTAATAGCGCAGCAACAACAGCAAAAGCAATTTCGAACCCCTCCTCCCCCCATCATACTTTTCCCGCCGTTTTCCCCATCATTCCCATGCAAGAAAATTGAATTCAATTTTTCCCCTCGCTCCTGCTTAATGCGTTCTCTTGCTATTAACTTGGCCAACACCACTCCTTGTTTCTGTTTTTGTTTTCGTTGCTCGTGTAGTTTGGCGTGTGACATCATATTTGCAGCAGCAAAACAATAAGCAGAATACGCGGCTTTGAGGCACTCGCTAGTACCTGTTCTTTACGCGCTGTTATTAGACAGAAACTGATTGAAATTTATGCAAAGCCACCCGAAGAGCACTTCATAATTAAATATACTTTTACAATAACTTATTATCTTATAAAAATCATAAAATTAAAAAATGGGACCCCTTTTCAGGCAGATTTGGGACAAATATATATTTTTTTTATTTTTACATTTCGTATAAAGGGCTTTCATCGTATTTTTTTGCAAAAAATGGTAAAAAAATAACATTTTCAGGTTTTAATGCCAATTGATTGCGAATTTTATTACGAGTTCAACGATGTACGACATTCCATATTTGAATTATTACTTTCTTAGTTTTAGCCAAAATACCGATTTTTTGTGGTCAAAAATCAGGATCTGCGTTTTTGATACAAATATGCTCTTTTGGTAAAGTTTTTTTGCTGTATCTTAGCCAAAAATAGTCCCAAATTAATTCAAACTGTTTTGAACAGCTAAAAAGGTAATAGATCGATCCCAGACACTTTTTGGGCGGATTTCGGGAAATGAATTTTTTGTCAATTTTGACATTTTTTATAAAATCGTAATTTTTTTCGAAAAATGGCCAAAAAATAAAATTTTTCGGGTTTAATGCAAATTGATTGCGAATTTTATTACGAGTTCAACGATATAAGACATTCCATATTTTGGTCATTACTTTCTTAGTTTTGGCCAAAAAACTGACTTTTTTTGGTCAAAAATCAGGATCTGCGTTTTTGATACAAATATTCTCTTTTGATAACGTTTTTTTGCTATATCTTGGCCAAAAATTGTGCCAAAACAAAAAACCAAACTGTTTTGAACAGCTAACAAGTAAATAGATTGATCCCAGTCACTTCTTGGGCGGATTTCGGGAAATAAATTTTTTGTCAATTTTGACATTTTTTATAAGGGGTTACATCGTAATTTTTTGCGAAAAATGGACAAAAAATAAAATCTTCAGGTTTTAATGCAAATTGATTGCAAATTTTATTACGAGTTCAACGAGGTATGACATTCGAAATTCTGACTATCATTACCTTTGTTTCGGACCAAATACTGACGGAAGATTTGGTAAAAATAGAATTTTTGGTAAAAATGGGATTATTTAATAGTGTTTTTTGGCTAATAATCACGCTGTATTTTAGAGAGCTAATTTCGTTTAAGTTTGTCTGGTATATACATAAGGTCGAATTTGGCATACCCTTGAATGGCCACAGGTGTAGGGTGTAGAACAAGAAACTCATTTGCAGTCGCTCACTTCCCGCACTTCACACTAGAAAGAAAGAAGGGAGAGGCAAAGAGCACGAACTGAAAGTTTCTGGTGCCCACACGCCCCTGCTTTCTCCCCTCCCCTTTCTCCTTTCCCGCCCCCTTTCTCCACGCCTTTCTCCACTCATTTCCCCTGCAACAGCTACAATCGCGACTTTCATTGCATTCTGTGTCAAGGATCTCTTTGCTCCATTTTTTTCTTGTTTTGTCTTCAGTTTGCCGCCCACTCTTACTTCGCAGTCTTCCCTCTCACTCCCCCGCCGCTCGTCCCGTCTCTTTCTCGCCCTCCAACTCAGTTTTGCATTTAAAGTAAAAATGGTTTTGTTTTAACAAAAACAACAGGAATCGGGGCATTATCATGAACTGGGCACTGAAATTTAAGAGAATCCCTCGGAACGCACTATCGTTATTGGGTGCACTGAGAAAAAAAGATAGACTCGAGAATAAAAGATTCAAAGTGATTCCATCCATTTAAAAAAATTTTTTGCATAGAATTTAGCAATTTTTGCATGTCCAACAATTATTTTAATAGTTTTTATAGTATTTTTTGATATCATAAAATTTTTAATAATATTTTATTTAACAACAGTGAGAACACGCCATTAAAATCATAAAAATGGTATTTTTTTTGTAGTTCCAACATAAAAAGTGCGTTTACCATAATGTCTTAACCCATGAGGTGCACTGTAATACCTTAACCCACTTGCTATTACTATTGTGACCACTGTTTTTGTTGTTGTTGCCGTTGCTATTATGACCATGCCATAAATATGCATAAAAATGTCGACTCGAGTTTGAGTTTTGTTATTGCATTCTGCATTTTGCAGTAAGCCACAAATGGAACTTAACTTTTATTGCACTGGCGCCACCCCTTTTGACACCCCGTGGAAAAGTGCTATGGGGAAATGGGAACGAGAACGAATTTCCCACACCCCAAACTAATGTTACCATTTAGTTTTGCCCATGTGTTCAGATAGAATCGTTGCCATATTATGATGTTATGCATCGAAATGCAGTCAAAACGAAAGGGTTTTCAGGGGGCAAATATGGCATCTAGTATATTGTGCAAGGGTGGTTGTCATTTGGCTATAGTTAAGTGGGGGGGGAAATACTGCAAATGGGGGAAAATGGGAGGAAATGCGACTAAGGAGCCGCCGCGAGCATTGCATGACAAACGAAGCGACACATGAAAAGTGGCTGCTAGTCAGTAAACTTGGCGGAAAAGCAGTCAAAATTTCAGGGGGGTGGGGAAATGGAAAACGGTTAGGGAAAAGGGAAAAAGTTAAACGGGTAAAGGTAAACCGCTCTCGATTTGCATGCAAACAAACTCAGGTAAAAGGCGACGGACGAAGTGCATAAGTTTGCAATTTACTCGAAAGTTTATGAACTGCCTCGGGGCAAAACTCGCCTGCCTTTCCAGCTTTTCTCTTCTGTATGCTGTGTGTGTGCGGCATGGCCCCTTGCATATTTATAGATAACGATATACAAAAATTCCAAAAATTCGTATATGCTTATGCTTACTATATAGTTTCTTGGCCCGTTGGCCCTTTGTTCATTTGCATTTTGTTTGTGCAGTTCGGTAAATAACAATACTGCAGAAAATAATAAATGCCTTGAAAATTGTTTCAGAAGCAGGAGAAAAAAAATTAATTGAAATAAGAAAATTAAAATAAAATATTCCCTGGAAAAGTAACAGTAGCTATTTAACATTTTATTTAAAAGAGAGCTTTAAATTTAGTTTTGGAAAATGTTGTATTCAGTTACAAAAAGTATTATCATATATCAAAAGTAAATATGCCAAACTGAGGACAGCCGCTAGGATTCTAATCAATTATCGAATGAAAAGGCCATGTGAAGACACTTTTCTGCCAAAGCATTTCGGCACTTGTGAATGTCCGGTGCTTCCTCTTTCCCCTTTCCGCTTTTCCACATTTAAATATTTCAATTAATATTTTAAGAAGCATTTTCTCCGGCAGTCAAATAATTCAATTCATTTTTCCTGCCCCACTGCCACCCGCTTTTCTTGGGCTCTTCAATTTTATTTTCAATTTTCATTTCGTTTTGTGACATTTTACAAATGGCCGCAAGATGGCGCTGCATCAAGATGGAAAACCAGGAGCAAGAAGAAGAACTAGTGTGTGTGTGTGTGTGAGTGAGGAAAACTAAAAGCGCAATTTAAGTGGAATTTTGTTATTATTTTCAGCTTTTGTTTTGTTTTGTATATTTTTTTTGTTTTTGTGTTTTGGTATGGGCCTGGATTAAAAGGAAGGAGATTGCCATTGTCACAGAAAATTTCTTAAATGTTTTGAATATTTTATGATGGCCAAATCTGCAACCGGCAGAGCAGAGCAACAATGGCCACAGCCGAAAACAATGGCCAAAGGACTGTAAATCCTTTACTCCCCTTTTCGGAGTGTTGCTGTTTGTGCTTTCAGTTTCCCAGCTTCCCAGTTTTCAGTTTTCAGGGGGCCTCAACAAAATATTCATGGGAATAATATGCTTTTAATTAAGGCATTCTCTGTTTTTTATTTTTTGCCCACAGCTCTGAGCCATTTCATTTTATTTCCATTTAATTCTCGTTTGTTTATTTGGATCGCCTGCAATTGACATTCGTCCAGTAGTTGCCATAGGGTTTTTCCAAAAATACCAAAACCCAAAGAGTGGGCTTTCCATTTGCATATCAAAAGTGCGGGATTATCGCTGCGATTAAAAGGGAAAATACAAACAAGTAATTGTCCTAAGAAGGGGTTTTTAATCCGGGATTATAAAAAGAAGTGATGGTTTCTCAAAGACGTTTTAATTGGTGAAAGTGCTTAGAATTTTTAATTTTTTACTAATTTTATTTATTATTCTTTCTCTTTCCAGGTAAACAAAAATATGCAATGACAGGAAAGCTAAAGTTAAATTACTTAAAATGCCAGGTGAACTGTTATCATTTCATAAAACTATTTTATTCCTCATTAAAATAAGGGTTTCTCTTAAAGACCTCTAAAAACTGAAATATGCATGAAAACTGTTTAGTTTTTAAACACGGTTTTCTGGGATATTTTTCATAGTTTCCACCCGGATTAATGCATTTTTCCAAAGGGGCAGGCGGCACTTTGAGGAAGTGTTTTTTTTTCCTGTAGCTATTTGGCAGGTGGGACAAACCCTCGATGACTGATCGGCGGCCATTTCCACTGGCGGAAGTGAAAAATAATGCATGGTGCGGCAAAGTGGCGCATTTAATATTTCCGCACCACTAAGCCAAGTTGCCACCACCCCCAAAGCCAACGCCCATGCATCAGCAGGGGGTGAAACATAAGCTGCACCCCTGCTAAAAAAAAAACCCTTTAAAATGACCTGCATTTTGATGATTCAACATGGCGTATACGCAACATTTCTTTGAGGAGTTTACAAGGAAGTGCATTACTTGTATTTCTTAAAAATTTAATTAATAAATTAATGCAACAAATTAAAAAGTATTTGGAACTTCATAAAAATCACTAGTTTTAGAATCACTTAAAAAGGTGCCTAAATATATGCTAGGAAAATTTTTAAAAACATTGTTGCATACTTTTAGACACCTTTTGTGGTATAAATAGGAAATCTTAAAAGGGAAGTTTATTATTTATTAGTTTATTAGTATTTATTGAAACAACAAATATTTAAAGTTGCTTCTAATACATTTTTTTTCAAGGGTAACTAATATTGTTTCACATGGTTGAGGGTTGGATTGTGGCCTTTTTTTCGCGGGTGAATGCATAGCAAATTTGGCCGTGTGCTGGTGACCCTAAATCACTGGCCACGACTGTGCGGCCAGCGACACTTGCTGGCAATTGTTGACCCCCCTTCTTTCCTTAACCCCTCCCCTTGCCTTTAACCCTGCTGCAGTCATCGATTATTAACAGAGAAAGAGGCGATGAGAAAAAGGGAGAAATTGGCTGTGGGCTACCAAATGGGTTAAAGGAGGCGACGGCAGTGCAGTGGAGGGTTAACGCTTCCACATTTGGCTGCGATTGACCAACGACACCCGAGGGGCTCTAACCCCCTCCCCCGGCCGCACTTTTCCACCCACGCCCATGCTGGGTTTTTCCCTTAAAGTTTAAAGTTTTCCCTTTAGGCCATCAATTGCTGGCAATTAAAAGCCGAAATGCATTTTCCAATAATGCTGGCATGCAACGCGGATGGGCTGGGGACCCTTAACCCCCCTAGCCGCCAATCCTTAACCCCCAGCCGCAACGGCCATTGTTTTTCGGGGGCAGCGGAGGCGGAGGAGGGGGCGTGGCAGCGAAATTGTTTGGCGTTGTTTGGCCTAATGCTAATTTCGCGCCGTCTGCCACCATAAACAACATCAGGGCTGGTCACACCGACTGCCCCCTAAACCCCTTGACCCCTTGACCCCTTGACCCCTTGACCCCTTGACCCCCCGACCCCCTGACCCTTAACCCCCGAAAGGCCAGGCCTCTGTTTTTTGCCCTCTGGTTCGGAGTGCGCGTGATTTCATTTTGAACGCGCTTCAAATTCAAATTAATGCGACACAAATGTTGCACAGCAGGGAAATGGTTGGAAAAGCAGGAAAATCTGAGAGAAAAATTAAAAGAAGAAAAGAAGAAAAGCACTGGCGAAATTAAAGATTCCTTTCCACCTTTAATGAAAGAAAGTTCTATAAATTAAAGATTAATTTTTTTCCTGCGTTTTTTATAGTTAAAAAATTTTCTGTGAATTTGTATAAACTATTTAATATTTATTTTATAAAATAACATAATACTTGAAATGTAATTTAATTTCGATTTTCTTTTCTTCTGACCTTCTTGTATTTTTTTGTTTTCCACGTTAAGAAAATCCCTCAATTTGCAATTACTTTTGTTCTCCATTACATGACAACAGCCCCTTATTTTCAAGGTCATTAAGCATCATCCACATCAAGATTCCAGCACCGTGTGCTTACGGCCACTTAAAGTTACTCCAGCGTTTGTTCAGAATTCCTCTGCATTTTGTATGCCAGGTTGCATTCAACTCCGAATCAAGTCAATGCCATTGTCCTTTGGGCCGGGACAAAGGGATTTTCACTAACAACAAGGCAACAAGAGGAAGGAGGGGCGAAAAGGGGCGAAAAGGGGGAGGGGCCGGGCAAAGGCGGCGGGAAAGAAAGCCATAATAAAGCCGAGCAACAACACGAACAAAAAGAAAAGCAAAACCGGGCGTGGAAAAAGCCTTTTGTGTCAATTTTAAAGCTGAGCCGAGGGAACAAAACTAGCTGGTGTTAAGGAATGCAGGGAGGAAATATTTATCGAACGTAATATTACCCTGTAATTCCAAAGAATTTTCAAAATATTTAAATATTTAATAATAATAATATTACCCTTAAAAATATTCCAAAGATTTTTCAAAATATTAAAATATTTAATAATAATAATATTATATATATAAATAACATATTTGTAGTATTTCTAATTCAAAAACATTTTTTTTTAATTTTTCTTCCAAATATTACGTATACGCACTTGCTGATGAAAGCATCTTGCACTGAAAGCTTATTTTCAAATCCAATAATATCTTATTTAATAAATCTTATCCCATTTTGTCAATTTGCATTTTTACATAAAGACCTGCTTTAAAATCTAAAAGCAACTCAAGAATGAGATGGCAACCTCAACATCTACCTCTCTCTTTCCTCTTCTTCCTCTCTCTCTCGCACATTAAAGTTGTGTGTGTGTTTCTGTTTTTTTTTACTGTCGCTAAAAATCTCGGTGGCTGAGTTTTTCTTTGATTTTTTCATTTTTGTTTTCGGAGCTCTGCTTTTAGCACGTTATTCCCTATCCCCGTCTCCTTTCCGCCCCAGCCTCCCTCTCGCTCTATTTGTTTGGGGAACGTGCCGAGGAGTAGAAAGAGACAGGTGGCGAGGCGGCGAAAGAGAGGGGGCGAAAAAGAAAGGCAGGCTGGCGCGCATTTTGGCAGGCATTAATTTCTCCCGTGTGTCACATAGCGGGAATTCCCCTTCTCCCATTTTCGCTTTTTTTTTTGCCGTTGGATCTGGCAAATATCAGAGAAAAAAGCTAAACAAAAGCAGTTTGAACAACTCGCTTCGAACAGTAAACTTTAATTTTAAAATAAGACAGAAAGAAGCTTGTTTGTTTAAGAAACATTAAAATACAAACGCCATTTATTATTAATCAATAAATATGCAAATAATATTTAAACACAAAATGGCTTGAGGAAATATATTTATTTTATTTAAAATACATGTTTAATGAATGCACATTCATTTTTATAGAAATATAACCTTTAGCCTTTTAACAAGCGTAAAATGTCGCCAAGTTGGCCGCTCTAATTGTTGTTATTGCCTATCAGTTTATACTGGAGCTGTTGTTGTTATTTGTGTTTGTTGCTTGAGCTAGTTTGAAATAGTTTGTTGTTTTTCCTCTCTTTAGTTATTGGTGTTTTTGGTTGCACAACGTGGTTATGGAGTCACTTTTCTCAGTTTCTCAGTTTCCCAGCTTGGCTGCAATGTCACGTACAAATCTCTTTTCCGCCGCTTTTCACCCGCTTTTCCTGTGACCCCTTTTCCTCCATTATAGCTACTATTGACAAACAAATTAAGCCAACATTGTTAGAGATTTTTTACACATTTTATGCGTCAATTTAAAACTAAACAATTGGTTTAGTGAGTTAAACCATAAGTTAACCCTCAGTTAAACCATGAGTTAACTATTTTAAATTTTTGGGATCCATTAAAAATCAGATGATAATCATATTTAAACTAAATATTAAATAAATTGATAATAACATTTAATTTTGAGCAGTTTAAATGTTGCTTTAGTGGTATTTACCCATTTTTCTGATTCTCTGAAGGTTCGACAATTTATGAACTGCTTGTTTGTATGCCATTAATTATGCCAGCTTTTCGGATCGTAGGGATTATTATTAATACGTGCACTGGTCGTCGTGTTCCGGATACGGTTCGTGGATCCTGGATGCTGGATCCTGTATCCTGGATTCCGAATAAAAGTCCTTTGAAGTACTTTTCGCCCTTGTTTTGCTCATTGAATGTGCGTAAGGTCATCAAATATAAATTGCGGCTGTCTGCGTCTTGCTGCGTGTGTGTATCTGTGTTTTTGACCTGCAGTTGAAAGCTGCAAGTGCGAGGGGCGCTTTATCAGTTGTTATTTAAATTATGCTTCATAGGAAAATTAAAAGAAAATATAAATATTTTAAATAGAATATTTTGAAAATATTTAATCCTTATGTAAAAAATGTTTCTTGTCTATTTTTTGGTATACATTATATATATCGCAACTTTAGCTTTTTGGGATCCATTAAATATTAGATGATAATCATATTTAAACTAAATATTAAATAAATTTAATAAGAATTTTTCGAACCCCCCTCGCCGTCCGTTCGCTGTTTACTTTGCCCGCCGGCTGTGACGTCGTCGTCAACGTCATCGTCCGCATCGGTGGTCCACACGTCATGGGGCCAGGGATCCGGGATACTGGGGGGCAGGACGGGATCCACGAGATCCCCGGTATCCATCCATTGGCTTGTTGCCGTGGTCGCATTAACCCTTCACAGCCGTTGCGGGTCGGCGGCGTCGTCGCCCACGTCAGCGCTAAAAATAATAGGCCGCCTGTGTGCATACAAATGAGTCCCAGGACAGGGGACGAGCAGCACTGCAAAAAAATGCAGCTCACTTGTGCTGAAAATTAAAAAAAAAATTCTAGACCAAAAATTTTTTTTTTATAAATTTGGAAATGATGAAAAAATATTAGAAAATATTTACAAGTTTGAGATTATACAGATGGTTTAAGAATATTTCTTTGAAATCAGTTAAATCCAATAAAGAATTTATTTTTCGCAACCAAATTAATAAAATTACTTTAAATACGCTTTGTAGGATTTTTTAGTTTTTTTTTTTTACCATAACCATATGATAATGATTTTGTTTTTAATTTTCTGATATTATTTAAAATTAATTAATATATTTTCAGAACTCTTAACTTAAAATCCGTCAAATTTATTTAAGTATTTATTAAATTTATTAAAGTATTTATTTTTTGCAACCCTATTAATAAAATTACTTTAAATTTGTAAATGCGCTTTGTAGGATTTTATAGTTTTTTTTTATCATAACCATATGATAATGATTTTGTTTTATAATTTTCTGATATTATTTGAAATTTGTTTAATATAATTTCAGAACTCTTAACTTGTAGGCTACACACAAGCCATTCTTTCTGTGCGATTTTTGGGTGGGATTGGTGAATGGCCTGCAGCTTGCAGTTTGGGTTGGGGGAGCTTCGAGCATGCAATTATGGCAGCCGCCCCTCCTGTCCCACACCCCCTGACCCTCCCCCCCCCCCCCATTCACCCACCGCACGCCCTTTTCTTTTATGGCCATGCTCTGGCGCCTGTGTGTCTGAGTTTTTGCCTTTTTTATTGCAACTATTTGCATGACAGCGTATAATAATTTACTCGTTAAAAAAAGAATCTCACTTTGGTGGCATAATTAACGGCATCTCTGCTGAAGCCCCCCGTTTGTTTTTTTTCATGTTTGTTGTATTTTGTTTGGCCAAGTTGCATTTGGTTGTTGGCCTTTTTTTGTCGCTTTCAGCCCCGTTGTCTGTTTGTTCTTGTCCTTCTCTCTTCCCCTCTGATGCCATATTTATTTGCTTATTTATATTTGTATTTATTTAATTTCTTTTGCTCCTTGGCCTTTGTTTGCCGTTTGCCGTCCAGGTTATATGCTGCATAAATATTTAATTTATTTCCATTTATGCGCCTCATACCGAAATAAATTATTATTATGCTGCTTCGTTTACTTGCTCTCTTTTTTTCGCAACATACTTTCGCATGCATTGAAAGCACATCGGTGTTTGTTTGATATTTATTTCTTGTTTTTATTCGTTGTTGCATTTTGAAATTTATCACATTTAATGCTGGAAAATTTGTCATGTGATTTAGTGTCACGAATTTATTTATAAGTTAATGCCGGAATATGCATTTTATGGCGCATTTCGCAGCGCAATTAATTATTTATATAAAATTATAAATTAATCACGAGCTGCCACGCCCTTCGGCGCCCGGATCACGTACGAAATCACATTACTGGTAAAGGGAGGGTTAAGGGGGGGTTAAGAGGGGGTTAAGCGGCTGCGGTCATCGATATATGGCTATTGGCTGGGGCTATTTGTGGGATAGTCTCCTGAGAAGATACGACATCGCTTTGAAAATATTAAATGCATTAAATGCTAGTGATGAATAGATCTATCTAAATGTTTGCTCAAAGATGGATTACAATTTAAATGTTTAAATGGCAGGGAATAAATTTCAATAAATATCGAAATCGATACATTAAAATTTCGCCTAATTTAAAAGCAGAAAAAGAGCAAACAAAGATAGAAACTTAATTGAAATACCTAAATAGGTAAATAGCTGGGGATATCGCATGACATGTAAATACCTGTCGATAAATATCGAAATCGATCCCTTAACATCTCACCTCTAGAAAATACCCCTGGCCTTGCCCAAGGAATTTTAATGCCCTGAATGGGAAATCAAAGGCAAACATTGTAAACTGAGACGTGATCGATACGAATGCCCGCAACAATTTGCCGGACATTATGACGCGGCTTCATCGCTTTCGCATTACTCTTGCCCTTTTCCATTTTCCATTTTCCGGCTGAATGTTGCGGCTCTTCGGAGTTTTCTTTTTCCGGGCGGCAAAACAAGGTACATCTGCTATGGGAAACATTTTACAAAATCTATTTGCTTTATAAATTAATATTATCTAAGGTATAATATTTTTGTGAGAAATATTTACCATTAGTATTTTTAATTTCTGGTATTTCTAGTATATCTGGTATTTTTGGTTTTTCATTAAAAACCTATGTGAAAATTAAATAGCTATAATATATTTATTTTTCATATTATATCCATAAAGGTTTAGCTTTTTGACCAATTTTGATCAGGGCATTCCAATGGTCGTCTGTTGCCTTTTCCACTTGCCATTATTTTATTCTCTTTGGCTTCGTCTGCTTTTTTGGCTTCGCTTCCTTTATGACTGCCAAATGCACTCTCCACATGACCAAACTGCCTCAAAACCCTTCACATGCCCCTGCCATTATTCAAAAAGTCCCAAAAAAAGAAAAAAAAAAAGCAAAAAAGGGGAGAGAAAGAATCGTTTGGAGTTTGAAAAGCTGTTGCCAGTTATTGTCTGGCCCTCAAATGTATGCTATGTGGCTGAATGTGCGACTGGAGATGGATATACTGGGTACTCTGTGTTCTCCGGGTAGTATCCATATCCATAACGAAGCCACCCACTCCCTGGGGTTCGCTTTTAGCCAGTGGCACAGCCATCAATAAATAATAAATTGCCTATAAAAACTGATAAATTCATTGATGAATCTTCGAGGGAGTCGAGGGAAGTCGGGAAGCTCGGCTCCGCAGTTCCCATAACGCGTTTGTCTGACTGCCGTATTTGCGGCCACGCCCCCACCCGATTTTCCCCTCTTTAAGTGAGTAATGGAAATTCATGGTAATAAATGTATGGCAGGGAAAGCGATGCGGATGGGGTGATTCCAAATGCAAGGCTTGCACTTTTCGGGTGGCATGAGAATCTGGGACTGCGCTTTAACCCACTAAAGCCATGGTCATGGGCAGTGATGCACCCAAAAAAAAATCCTAACTATTTAAATAAAAATCTAAAAATTATACACAAAGTTTAATCCAATTATGTATTATTTTAAAAGTTATCTTATTTTTAAAATATTGATTCACTCAGAAAAACATCCCAACTATTTAATTAAAACTTTAAAAATTGTATAAAATGTTGTATCTATTTATTTTAGACGTTCTCCTATTTTTAAAATATTTTTCAAGCCCACTAAATCCATGGTCATGAGCAGTGATGCATTCAGAAAAATATCCTAACTATTATAACTTATAAAATAAAAATCTAAAAAATGCATTAAACGTTATTATACAAAGTTCTATCCATATTTTGATATACTTTGCAAGTTCACTTATTTTTAAAATATTTTTCAAAAGGAAAACCAAATTTTTTTCAGTGCCTAAGAGGATGCGGAATAATAGTAAACCATCTATTCATGACATACTTAGCACAGAAATGCATATTTCCATTTTGATTTGGCCCAAATCTTTTTTCTTCTGTCAAAATGTAAACATTGATTTATGCTTGTTTCTGCAAAACAAGCGATGGGGAAGATGAGAGCTTCAGTCACTTTATAAGCTTTATGTTTTGGGGCTAAGCTGGATATTCAGTTAAAAAACCGAAAGCCGAAAAAGGGCTCGAGTGGCTGAAAATTCACAATTTCCAGTGGCCAACCCGATTGTTTTCACCTGTCTGAAGCTTAGGAAGATTACAAATCAGTTTAAAAACTACTCAACGCCCAATACAAATTGATGAGGACAAGCTTTTCAATCTACTTAGAAAACACACCTGCCCAATAATCCATCGGCTTTAACACTTTCGGGGGGATTTTTTAGGAAAAGAAAACTTTGTTACCGAATTAGAAGAAAATATAATTCATATATTAAATATTAGATATATTATTTCTTATATTTTTTCTGTGGCGCGTGGGAAATGCCTGAACCATCCATCTACTCGTCCAGCCAACCATTCATCTATTTTTGATTTACCCTCTCCAAAAAAAGAAGAAGTGCCAAGGAAAATCGCAGACAAACATTATTTCCTGGCCTTTCTGGTCCCTTTGTTTGGGTATTTTTTGCCTGCTTTTTGTGTTAAATGTAATTTTAAGTGACGTCGCCAAAGTTGAGACGTGACAAAATTACAAAATATTTTGTAAGCTCTTAAAACCGTTGATGCTGCTGGCAGGAGAATGGAGAAAAGGAGCAGGACATGGCCATAACATGGCCCATAACAATAAAAACAAATAGAAGCAGCAACGGCAACATAATACTTAATAACGTGCATTTTGATGTTGTCGCGGTTGATGGGAGGACAGGAATTTGCAGAGTCGTAGTTGGATTTGGGTTCGGATCGGATCGGGGGGATCTTGGGGGAAAATGGGAAATTCCCGGCCGCCCTGTGTCATTATCCCCCGTATTTCCCGGCTAGAGCAACTTTTGTGCGGGCACATCAAAGGCAGTTTGCTACTCGCTGTTGTTTTCCTTTATTTCATTTCGGAACTTGGACACCAAAATAGTTTTCCTGGCAGCCAAAAACTATTCCAAGAGGCTTTTTCCACAACAAAGTGGCGAGCAAACGAAGTAAGAAAGTTCTCCAAACAGATGCGGGACAAGTCCTTGGACAGTGGTTGAACATCTATTAAAAAGTATAAAAATAAATAGTATTTTTAAATAAATTTGATGTTCAGGTTTGGAAAACTAAACCAAATTGAAGATCCTACAAAAATATTTACAAATTTTTCCTTGGACAGTGGTTGAAAAGCTATTAAAAAATAGTACAAAAGTAATAATAGTATATTCAAATAAATTTAAAGTTCATGTTTTGAAAGAAAATTCAAATACCCTATAAAAATATTTGAATATTTTGCATAATATAAAAAAAAATTAAATTCTATACCATGATTAAATTTGATTGAATCCTTAAAAAGTGGTTGAAGAACTTTTAAAATAAATTGTATTTTTAAATAAATTTATAGTTAATGTTTCAGAAAAGTATAAAAAATGTTAATAACAAATATTAAAACATTTAAATATTTTGCAAAATATTAAAACAATCATCAGTCCTTTTTGGCACCACTTTGTGCAGTCCTTTAGGCATTTCCCCAATTATTATTATTATTCGAGCAACATAATGCATGAATGAAAGGTTTCGCCTGGCACAATTATAGGGGGAATCCCCCGAAATGCGAATGTGAATTATACGCCGTGATAAAACATGACTCCGTTTTCATTCTGTGGCAAGGCATGCGTACTTAAATTCGCAATGAATTGCAGGAAAAACAGGGGCAGCGGTGCAAGGGGGGCAAAGGGGGGCTTAACTCCGGTTGTCGTCTGCGGTTTGCCTCTTATTATGGCAACGGAAGCGGCAAAAATGATTTCGGCATGAATTGCCAAACGGAGAATGCACTCACTAATTAGATGCATAATTAGACATGAAGTTTTCGGGGTTATTTCAAAGGTGGATGGGAAAACGGGGGGGAAGTGGGGAAAAAGGTGTGGCCATGTGTGTGTTTGTGTGGCCAACACACAACTTTAATAGTTGGTGGGAATTTATTTAATTTGTTTGTGGCAGATTAATTCTAAATGTTATACAAGAAAAAATCTAATAAAATTATATAAATAAATAGAAAAAATCCTAATAATTTTCTAAATTCCCAAAAAACTTAATAACTTATTATACCCGTTACTCGTAGAGTAAAAGGGTATATTGTATTCGTGCAAAAGTATGTAACAGCTAGAAGGAAGCGTTTCCGACCCCATAAAGTATATATATTCTTGATCAGGATCACTAGCCGAGTCGATCTAGCCATGTCCGTCTGTCCGTCTGTCCGTCTGTCCGTCCGTATGAACGCTGAGATCTCGGGAACTATAAAACCTAGAGGATTGGTATTTGGCATGAAGATTCTTGGAGTTCCTACGCAGCGCAAGTTTATTTCAAGAAGGTGCCACGCCCCCTCTAACGCCCACAATAGCTAATATACGATTTTAAAAATTTAAATATTTCGGAAATGTAAAAATGCAGTTTTGTTGTGCTTATCAATACCTATTGAAATGTAGAAGAAATTTTTTAAATCGGACCATTCGTTAAAAAGTTAAGCCTGATCAAAGTTTATATCTTCCTCGCACTCCCTTTAGCTGAGTTACAACCTTTAGTCGGGACACCAACCCGACTACAGAGGCCGCACTCCCTTTAGCCGAGTAACGGGTATTAGATAGTCGGGACACCAACCCGACTATAGCGTTCTCTCTTGTTTTTATAATTGAATTATTTGAAAATGTCTTTCTTCAGCTTTGAATGTAGTTGGAAATCTTTTTAGATTCTCCATTATCTTGAAAGCTTTTTCTTTCTTCGGTTTCTATTGTCTTTTTTTGACACGTTCTTTGTGCTGATTCCATTTCGCTAGCAATTCAGTTTCAATTCTTGGCTTTAGTTTGTGCCAATTCGGTTAACTTCACTTCGAATCGGGCTTAATTGAAGTTCGGTTTCAACTTCTATCGAAGATGCGGCACTGCAAGTTGCACTGCAGCTGGAGCAGGTGCAAGCGAAAAGGCAAAAATGCGAAAAATACGAAGGGGGGGGGGCGCCTTTCTCCACTTTCTCCCGCCTGGCCGCAAAAAGTTGGGCACGTGCAGAGTGCACGTAGCCGGAAACAAATGACATTGTCAGCGCCCTGGCCCCAAAAACTGAACAGTCGACCCCCGTGAGCCCCCGTGAGCCCCCTTTGCCCCCGCCCCTGCTCCACATTTTGCCTCCGTCGAGAAGAAATCCCAGCTAAGCATTTCCGGTCGCGTTCTGACTTGCCTGCTCCTTTTTCCTTGGCCTCTGCTGTTGCAGTTTTTCCTGCCGTTTTCCCTCCAGTTTTCCCTCCCATTTTCCCTCATGTGTGTGTGTGTGACAAGGCCATTAGCCGCGGCGGCTTTGGCAGCCACAAAAGTTGAGGCGCATCCTTGCAGCTGCCATTTTATGACAGTCTTTTGTTGTCTGCAGCTTCTGCAGGCTTCCCATTGCCTTTGCCAAGCTCCTTTTTCCACACTCGAAAAAAGTGCATTCTCAGCTTGTTAATTAGCAAAGAAGCATTTATAATTCAAGTGAATGAGAAAAGGGAAAAACTTGTTTGGAGCTCAGCTGCAAAAATAATAAATTCCTCTTGCTAAAAATATATTATGGGATTGTCTTTATTATTTTATTAATTTCTGATTAATTGGTAAAAGATATGCATTAAAAATTATTAATAATAAAT
This sequence comes from Drosophila prostipennis, assembly GCA_037075205.1. NCBI lineage: Eukaryota > Metazoa > Arthropoda > Insecta > Diptera > Drosophilidae > Drosophila > Drosophila prostipennis. The sequence goes on along the minus strand of JBAMCJ010004578.1, from coordinate 454,220 downwards.
TAAATATAAATTGTATGATTTTCTTTATTTTTTTATTAAAAACTTTTACTAATTAAATGAATCATTTCAACAAGAATAAACAATGAACTAAAAAAATGAAATTAAATACTAATAATTAAAATTAATTGATTAATTGAATTGTTGAAAAATCAAAATCAATTATAAAAGTTTTGGAATGACCTCCGATATCTAATATATGTTTTTTTTTATTTTAATAATATTATTTCCAAGTGCCGAGGCCAAGTTTGCAGTTTGTTTACTGGCATTTCATTGGCTGTTAGCAATGTTTTCGGACCGACTTGCTGATAAGTCGGATGACAAAGCGGCATTCACATGCCAATTAGTCCGACAAAAGGAGCCCTCCGTACTGATGAGCTTTTTCCCGCTTTTCCTTCGTATTTTCCAGGTGGCAGCTTGGGCAGCACAGGTAACACGGGCGGCATCAATACCGAGTGTCCGACGGACTCGTTCCGCTGCAACAACGGCAAGTGCATCTCGCACCACTGGGTCTGCAATTACCAAAAGGACTGCGACGATGGCGAGGACGAGATGCAGTCGTGCCGTAAGTACCCATAGTCGGTTCGCCATTCGTTGAAAATTCAAGGAAGACCATAATAAAAATATATGAAATTATAGACAGTAATTAAGTGGGCCGTGCCATTCGCGTTGCCAAAGAAACCAAGGAAATATTCAAGAGCTCAGCGGTGGCGATTCGTTGAATGGTTTAATCGAATTTCAGTCCGGCTATTATCCGCAGGAATTTCCGAAATTAATTAAATGGCACGCGTGCCTATTGAAGATCTGATTATGGCATAAAGTGCTCAATGAATTCGATTTTTTTTTAATCTACTCAAGATACTTTTGAGAAAATAATAATAACAAAAAAAGTGATAATTTAAAATATACAAATAAATCTATATAAACTTGTTTATTCCTTCAAATGAATTTTGTAAATTTCACTAATATTATATCTACTTTTTAATCAATATAAGGGGTACCACAGAAATAGCTAGATTTTTAAAATCACATGTGCCTAAAAGTATGCAGTGAATAACAAACAGTAGTCTTACTATATGAATTCATATCACTTTTGGATAAAAAATCTATTGTAGCATACTTTTAGACACCTATTTCGACATTAAAAAAAAAACCCCTTGAATATATTTTTAAAACCACTTTTATTTATTAATTATTATTTATTAATATTTTTTTTAACCAAAATTGCAGCCCCACCGGAATGCGAAACGCCCCAGCTGAACTGCGGGCAGTATGTGTTCAACAAGACCTATTGCATCCCTCCGCATTATCGTTGCGATATGATCGAGGATTGCGAGGACAAATCGGATGAGGCCCAGTGCAGTGAGTACCCTATATACACACTATGTATTGCTAAGAAGTAGATAACCCGATTCAATCTCGAGGATTTCGAGCATTTTCTCGCATTTTCCCGCATTTTCTCGCTTTCCATGTAAATTTGTTGACTCCACAAATATTGGCTAGCTCCTCCTCCCAAGTCCCCAAATTGGAATCCTTTCCAGCTGAGGGCGGTGGTGTTGTAACAATTTGCTAAGCAAAATGTTTGCATTTTATTATGCCAATTTTATTTATGCAAATTTCAACACAGAGATGTAACCGAAGACCGCAGCTCTTGTTTTCCCAACTAAATTACACAAGCGTACAAGTATACCCAAAATATTTACAGACATAATACACATACATACCTATATACAAATATATCGAGGGAATGAGAGAAATATCTGTAAAATCCCCAAGGTAAGGGCCGCAAATTAGCGAGGAAAACTCAAGGCGAACAGAAATGGATCAATTTGATGTGGGGCCATAAATCCATTTCGTGGGCCACGGGGGTTAAGGGGCTAGAGAGGGTTAACCCTTTAGCTAGTGGAATTGATGATGGCCGGCCGAAGTTGTTTCTGTTGAGAGGTTCATGGATGGAATCGCAAATGAAGTTCAGTTCTGTTGAGTTGAGTTGAGACGAGCGATGAAAAGTAAGCAGTCTTTAAAATAAAACTCCCCTAAGAGTTTATGTTTATTTCAAATTGAAGTGGAAAGGCAGAGAGGCCTGAGATTGAAAAGTTATTAGAGGTTATATCTATAAAAACTATAGTTTTTGGATCCTTAAAAAATAAAATTATTTTAATGACAAGTTAAATACAAGATTATTTTGTATAATTTCAATAAGTTATTACTTTTTCCGCTCTCTGCGGACTAATTTTCAGCAGTTAGCTTTCCTTCGACTTTTCTTTTCCCGGCCAACGATTAATTTTGGCCCTGGGACTCTGGGGTAATATTTATCGCTGAGTACTTTAATAATCCACTGAAGACCGACCGCCCAGTTCCTGGCCTTTTTTTTGGCCCATCATTCCCCCACTTTGGCCGCTTTTCCCGCCTTTCCAGCTTTCCCAGCACCTCAACTCGAAAGTCTGTTGTCTGCTCCTTGAGCAAAGAATTTAATGCATTTTCAACAGCTCTCGCTCGGTTGGACTTTGTATGGGTGGAAAGCCTTGTAGCCCTCTCTCTTTCTGCGACTTATCGGGCCCTCTCTTTCCCGCCTTTCCCGCTTTCCCCCGACTTTTCCCCCGCACTTTCCTTTTGGCATAAAGTTCAAGTGCATTCAGCCAGCAGACTGTGAGCCGCACATTTTGATTAAAAGTTTGCCGAGTGAGAATCCTAAGAAGAAAGGCCAGAAAGAGAGGGGGGTAGTGGCCAGAGCAGGATGGCAGCATGTCCATGCAAATCGCCGAAAAGTGCCCAAGACTTGTAGAGCATTTATTGCTTGTTATTTAAGATTTATGCACCCGCACACACTCATACAAACACACACACACACAGACCGACTGGCAAACAAATATTTAAATATCTTTGAGGCGACCAATTTCCAAGTGTCCCGCTTTTCCGACTTTCCCGCCTCTCGCTTTTCCGGCATCCTTTTGTGCAAGTTCAGCTGGCAGCTTTGACGACTCCAACTCCGATTTGGTGGAAAGCGGGGGGAAAGGGAAAATGTGGAAAACGGCTAGACAAACGCCCCACAACTTTGTCCTGCGTTCACCTTCTCTTTCGCACCGCCACAGGCCGTCCCGCTCGCACACCTAAGCTCTCAGCTAGAAGGCCAATTTGTCCGCTCGAAACGGGCCTGATCACTTGGCTATCTAACTATCTATCTAGAAAGCCAAGTTAGAAAAGGTTGAACTAATTACTAATTTCAAATTACTGGGAATTTTTAAAAACAAAAAATGATTGAATTTAAATAAATAATGAAGTTGGAGTAAAGAATGTATTTAAGTCCAAAAATATATTAAATGTTTACAGCTGTTTTTAGGACCTGAAAATGCATTTTAATAACTAATCTTAACTTTACTTTACCAAATTAATGTGGAATTCGGGTTAAAACTAACCCTTAACTATGATTTTCTTATCACATTGCAATAAGGAAAATAAATTATTATAATACAAAAAATAAAAGCTCATTTAGAACCCAATTTTGAATATTTCTAAAAAGTCTTAAAAAAAATACGTTTTTGGTATTAAAATTATAATATATTAAGTGCTTTTAAAATAGCACAAAAAAATGTAGCTAAATATTGTTTTTAGGACTTGAAAATGCATTTTAATAACTAATCTTTACTTTACTTTACCAACTTAATGTGAAATTCTTTCTAAAACTAACCCTTAACTGCGAGTTTCTTATCACATTTCAATAAGGAAAATAAATTATTATAATACAAAAAATAAAAGCTCATTTAAAAACCAATTTTTAATATTTCTAAAAAGTCTTACTAAAATTATAATTTATTAAGTACTCTTTTCATGATAAATATTAGCTTAAACTATTTTCAGCTATTTTGAAGGCAACTCTGATGCCAAAAAGTAGAAGAGTTGGCTAGATAGTCATTCCTTTTGGGCGCTGAAAGTTTTGCCGGCACAAGATCAAGTTTAAATTTCATTTTAATTTAATAAGATGTTGGCGTAAAACGAGAGACTCGCCGTCTCTTTCCGCCCTGTATCTTCCTGTCCCTGTCGCACTTTGTTGCACAATAATTTATCGCGCTTAAATGGCGACAAAATGTTCACTCTTATTGCGTTCTTAACAAATTTATTTTGCGTACGTGTCAACGCGTCGTCTTCTTCAGTCAGGGTGACAGCCCCCCCTTCCAACCTCCGCCCATGGCCCCGCCCTTAAAACCCCCTTACAGCCCCCCATGTAAGTGTGTGTGCGCGTATCCGTGTTTGTTTGCCTTCGTTCGCCTTTGTTTGCTTAATTTATGGCATATAAATATTAGAGCGGGCTTATTTCAACTATTTAATTACTTCAGGTGTTGTGAGAACAGGGAGATGGATGAGGATGAGTATGAGGATGTGGATGTAGAGATAGATATTCAGAGATATCTGGATAGCAAGGCAGCTAGGCAGTCAGGTAGTCATGGCGATGGAAATTACACACATTTTCCCAGGTGCGTGCAATTAAAATCAAGGGATCCGCCTGCGGTTGTCACCCAAAACAGATTGTTTGTCTGCAAATTAGATTTTTAGAGCTGAGATCGAGGAAAGAGCGTTGCCAAGCAATTGTACAGTTTTCATTTGTTTTTATTTAGAGATTTTAAGAAAGTTATAAATAAATGGAGAATCTAAACACAATAAAAAAATTCCCTTGAAATGTATAGCATTTCTTTTTAAAGTTTTTAAAATTATATAAAATTATATTATATATTTTGGAATGCCTGTAGAATTTTACCAAGTATGCATTTTATTTCCGAAAGCTTCTTCACTTAACTTTAAAGTTATTTTTCCCAGTGCCATTACACTTCAGCACTTGTGGGCATTAGAACACCTCCAAAGCAACTAATAACTGTGAGAACAAACAGCAGACGTCTGCTGTGAAAGGAAAGACACTTGGAAGTTGCCCTATCTACCCATCCACCACCCACCACGCCCACTTCTGCCCCCTTTCCGCCCACTTTCCGCCCAGCGTTGCGGTCGCAAGTCAACAAGTTGAAACTGAAGCATAAATAGAGGCTGAAGCACTTTTACTTGTTTACGGCTAAAATAAGAGAGGCGGACATTTCGCATTTCGCTTTTAATTGCAGGCAGCATCTAATGAGGCAGATATTGCTGCGTAAAAAAGTGCGTAAAACCAAAGAGAGCGGGGAGCTTAAGCCGTCATTAACAGAAGCCCCTTGAAAGACCCCTTCAATACCTGTCCGCAGAACTTAATGTTATAGTCACCTCCATTTCATTTAACTGTCCATCCTCCAGTGATGACTACAAGGAAGCTAAATCAAGTCAGGAAAATTTATAAGCCAATAAATCTATTAGGGAAATATTTTAAAGTTTCTTTGGTTATTAGAAAAAATGCTATAAAGCAAATATAATTACAAAATGATATATTATATTCGCAAATTACTAGTTATTAATATTACTTTGAGTTATTTGCAAGATTTATTTATTTAACTATTTATTGTAGTTATAGACAGATTTATGATTCAATAAATAATTTATATAATATTTGTAATTTATTTTATTTTTTACACTGCAAGTATTTTCGTTTGCTAATTATTTTTGCAAAGTATATTGAGCTTTTTAATACAATGTGCTTATATTTTAACTCATAAAATGGCAATTTTATAGTATATTTTGTTCAGTTTTTAATTGAAACACACACAAAAAAAAACATGTTACCGTAAAATCGATATGGCCATGTAAGCTTCAGGTCATGCAAAACCCATATCGTTTTTACATGAAGTACTCTTTTCGACCAGGTCAAATTTACCTGGCCCCATATCAAGTTAAAAATGATCTTAAAAAAGGTCAAATTGACCTACGATTCATATCTATTTTTTTGGGAGCACGTGTCCTTTGGCTGACCTCTGTAGGTAACCATTTTTGGCGCTTCAAAAGCCAAGTTTTCAGCACTGTTAACTGTCTCATAAACTGTCAACCCCCTTCTACGCCCCTCTCTCTCTATCTCTATCTCTCTCTCTCTTGAGCTTTCCCCTTTTTCTCCGAGTTTCTCTGAGTGGCGACGATTGCAGCTGACGTTTATTTGACTGCAGCTAAACGTGACGCGACTGTGCGGGGGGGGGGGCAGAAAGGAGGGGGGTTGGGGAAGGGGGCGTGGCACTTGTCGCGCGTAATTACACACCCCTTAAGCTTCCCCACCGCCCCCCGAAAAGCCCCTCGTCTTGGCCTTGCTACACGCATAAAAGTCTTGGCTTGCAATAAAAGTTAATGCTGAGAAAACAGCGAGCGAAAGAACCAGAGAACCCAATTAGAAAGTATTTGGTTTGAAAGAAGGAAAAAAGATTACAAAAATGGGAAAGGCAGTGGGTGTTGTTTATAAAGTGCCAACAACAATGCAGAAACCCCCACGCTTTTTGGTTAAAGTTTAGGGCCAAAAGTTTTGCAGCCGAGCGGAAGCAAGTGTAAAATTAGTTAAGAGAAAACAGTGGAAATGAATTAAAAAAAAGAAAAAACTATGAAAAAATATAGAAATATTTTTGGTTTTATATTAAACTGAATATTTTGTTCGATTAAAGTAATATTTTTTACACATTTATACACGCCTATCTTGCCTTGCTTGCAGTTTTTTAAAAATTTTATTATTATTATTATTTCTATTGATTGTCCTGCCCAAATTGCATTTGCAAAATCGCACAACTGGCCACGCCCCTCGTTTGTCATTATGATTTGGCTTTAATGTAATGCAAAAGTGCAAAAGGGAGGGGAAAGAAAGCGAATTTGCAACAAATTGTTTGGCGTAAATCTTTTGGCCATGGACACGCCCACAAATTGCAGGGGGTCAAAGGATTAGCAGAGGAGAAGATGTTAATGCCAGACAGTTGGGGTTGGGAATTCTATATAGAGGGGGAAAGTGGAGGGGCTGCCCCGAGTGCGTGACACATTTTTATGATCAACGGAGTCGGAGGTTCACAAAGTTTCGCTTCCGCTGCTCCACTTTGTCAATAGGAAAAGCAGCAGGGAGCAGCAACAAAGCAGATAGTTTTACACAACAAAAATTAATATACACAATGTTTAAGTTACCAAAAGATAAAAGATTGTACTAAAAATAACTTAGGCAGTAAGAATTTCGAAAATCCCACAAGGCGTATGCGTTATAAAAAATGAAAATGGGTTATATATCTTAAGTTGATTTAGTTTTGTAATTTATTTTATCTAATTAAAATTTATTTTTAATTGTAAATGCTAAAAGGATAAGAAAAAATTTTTTCGACCAATTTTTTCATTTTTAGATCAAAATTGTTTGCAAAAAATGGTCAAAAATTTAAATTTGTACGATTTATTGCCAATTGATTTTGCAATTTTATTACGAATTCATCAGTGTATGAGACTCCATATTTGCGCTATTATTTTCTTTGTTTAAGATAAGAAAATATTCAAATATTTAAAGCCAACTTAATTCCCATCCACACACCTGTTAAGTGTATATTTTATATAATTTATTTTTACCTGCACTGCTTTTACCTGCACTCACACACAGACACGCACACACACACACCCATTCCACACAGACAGGGAAAGGACACTTACACAGACGCAGCGCAGGATACGCATTCCATTGTTTTGCTTGGAGAAAGTTTTGCGCTGTCGGGGAATATTTATACAACTTGGCTTGTTTAACTTGCACTAATTAAGTTTGCCCTGCCACACTCGGATGCTCCCGTTGGGGTCCCGTGGCCCCCAGTTCCACGCTAATGTTCCGGGAGTTAATCGGGGGGATTGGGAATGCTTTAGAGGATGGAGCATGGATCCCGGCCAGGGAATGCGGCTCAAGGAGCGGGAGACATATCCATAAAATACTGGTTGCCAAGTTTATGATGTCCAGGGACGGAGAGCAGGCATAGATCAACGGGGGGCGTCCGCAATGCAGGCCAAGATTGAGCTGGAACCCAGAAACACCTACAGTGGACACCCAATGGGAGAAACCATAAAACAAGAACTTTATAATTAAGAACAGTAGTTGGTTGTTTTGGTTTTTACAGCGGAGATTCTAGTCGATTCTACAGTAATATAATATTATAATAAATAATTTTGCGGATATTATAACTAAGAATTGCATTAAGGTATCCCAACTTAGTTCCATAAACACATAAGGTTTTGTATTTGTTTTTTTTTGTTTCGGCACATCACAGGTTCACCCTGCTGTATACCAACATATGTCCCCGCCAAAGACACACATATATCATCTTCTTAAAGCCCCGATTCGCCAGCAGTCGCTCTAATTTAGTCATTCAAATGCACGACTTTCCCTGCTACCTCTTTCTTGTTAACCGAGCCCTTGACAGGTCCACACCCTCCGTTTCCGCCTGATACCCTGTACAATTGTGTGGGCGGGATGGATTACACTTCAAACTAAAGTGGTGAAATTATTTTCATACTATGTTTCTAGAGATCTTAAAAATAATAATTTAGAAATTTTCCTAATTTTCTAAGTGGAAATATTTTTAATTCCAAATTCTGGGAAGTAAGGGGTATTCTCGACCTCCACCTTTTCCCTGGCGACATCCCTTTTTTGTGTGGCTTTCGGGAGGAGGGTCCTGCAACCAACTACTCGATAATTTATAGCACTTTTGCCTGCCGACACACACAACTCAAGTGCACAATCCGGGGTAGATGGACGGACAAACGGACAAACGGACGGACAGACGAACGGACAGACAATCACGCCCGACATTGGTACAGCGGCCATGCATTATGTATACGCCATGCGTGCCCAGCCAGGAGCCCCAACCGAATGCCTGGCATCAAAATTTAATGTCTTTGGCAGCACAAATAGTTTTGGCCTGCCATTTTTAAGGCCCTGCCCCATTAAAATGCTGGCTGATGGACCGAGAAAGGGCTGCTGTCTTGGACAATGGGCAGGCCATCGGTATCCAGGGAAACCCCATTGAGCCATTGACTCCGCTCCACATCTTCTATGGACGAAGAGCTGTGGGTCAAGAGCTTAACTCTCGATGCAAATGCAATTAATCACAATGGAGGGCCCCAAATGAGGCCTAATTGAGTGCAGTCATGTACAGATTATTATCTCAGGGGGTGCTTGTGCTGGGCCAAAATTCCAAAGCAATGGGGTGGCGAAAGCCTTCAAAGTATATCAACTAAATATGCAATTGAACCACTTTAAGATGGTATAATATTCATTTCTTTATTGTTTGGACCAGGGGTGCTCAGAACTGCAAGCAATGCAAGATAAGCGTGTGACCGCAGGCTAAAAACAAGTGTGACCTTGTATTCTTTTTCTCCTTTAAAGCAAAAAAGGATTTCAAATTCCAATGTTAATATATTATTATTTATATTCATCTCTCACTTGTAATAATCTTATTTTTCTTTTAAAATATATTTTTAAATTCGTAATAAAAACATGGCCCTCTCTTTCATTTTCCAGCCTACCGCAAGTGCCAGCACACGGACGTGTTCTGCAACGCCCCCAATGGAGCTGCCCCCGCGGAGGGCGCCCGCCTGGCCGGACCCTGTGTGCCGAAGGAGAAGCGCTGCGACGGCTACCTGGACTGCCGCACCGGTAAGGACGAGGAAAACTGCAGCGGCGTCTCCTGTCGCCTCGACCAGTTCCGCTGCGCCAATGGACACAAGTGCATCGACGCCGCCCTGAAGTGCAACCACCGCGACGACTGTGGCGACAACTCCGACGAACAGGGATGCAGTAAGTGCCTTTAATGAAACCAATTGAGTTTCAAATTTCTCATTAATATTAGGTAAATTACTTTCAATGAAGCACAAGAAGAATTAACTTGCCTTTCCTAAATAACTGATATCTGATAAAAAGCTAAAGAATTCGCGGAGATTTGAAAAATAAATTTGTTGACCAATTTTTTCATTCTTAGAAAGGGGTTACATCACAATTTTTTGCAAAAAATGGCCAAAAATTAAAATTTGCAGGTTTAAATGTCAATCGATTGGGAATTTTATTACGAGTTCATCGGTGTATGACATTCCATATTTGGACTATTAATTTCTTTGTATCGACAAAAATACTGATTTGTTTTAGTGAAAAATCAAGATTTCGGTTTTTAGAAAACCAGGATATTTTTTTTTGGTTTTTTTGCTGTAATTTGTCCAAAATTTGTCGCAAATCGGTGAGACGTACTGTTTTGAACAACTAACGACCCAATACACACATCTCCGTTACTTTTTGACTGATTTAGAAAAATAAATTTGTCGACCAATTTTTTCACCTTTAGAAAGGGTTACATCACAATTTTTTGCAAAAAATGGCCAAAAATTAAAATTTGCATGTTTAAATACCAATCGATTGGGAATTTTATTACGAGTTCATCGGTATATGACACTCCATATTTGGACTATTAATTTCTTTGTTTCGACAAAAATACTGATTTGTTTTTGTGGAAAATCAAGACTTCGGTTTTTGGCAAAAAAAGGATATTTTATTTGTGTTTTTTTGCTCTAATTTGGCCAAAATTTGTCGCAAATCGGTGTGACTTACTCTTTTAAACAACTAACGTCCCAATAAATAAATCTCTGTTACTTTTTGACTGATTTAGAAAAATAAATTTGTCGACCAATTTTTTCACTTACAAAGGGGTTACATCACAATTTTTTGCAAAAAATGGCCAAAAATTAAAATTTCCAGGTTTAAATGCCAATCGATTGGGAATTTTATTACGAGTTCATCGGTATATGACACTCCATATTTGGACTATTAATTTCTTTGTTTCGACAAAAATACTGATTTGTTTTAGTGGAAAATCAGGACTTTTTTTGTGTTTTTTTTGCTGTAATTTGACCAAAATTTGTCGCAAATCGGTGAGACGTACAGTTTTGAACAACTTACGTCCCAATAATTGTTGCTTTTTGATTGATTTAGGAAAATAAATTTAGGGACCATTTTTATTAGATATCTGGTTTTAACTAATACCTTCAATCTTATTTTCCCTAGACTTCCCCCCCTGTCACCACGCCCAGTTCCGATGCTCGAACGCCCTGTGCATTCCGTACAACTTCCACTGCGATGGCTACCACGACTGCGCCGACAAGAGCGACGAGGCCAACTGCACGGCCATCGCCTGTCCGGACAACAAGCACCTCTGTCCACGAGGCGGCGCCAGCGGCACACCCAAGTGCATCCTGAAGTCCCAGCTGTGCGACGGCAAGCGGGACTGCGAGGATGGTAGCGACGAGGAAACTAACTGCTGTGAGTATCCATCCATCCATTCCCAAGGGAAAACCGATCCTCTACATGAGTTTGAGTGTTTAATTGGCTAGTACTCTCAGAAATTTCGAAACTGTTTTGCATGTAGGAATCATCCTCCGTTTTCTGGTCATACTATTCATATAATCTTAGATTACCCCATAATTATGGGGTATAATTATAATCAAACATTTTTTGTTTTCTTTTAATTTAATGTTCAAGTCCCTGTAAAATATACGAAAACCACTTAATTCTAGAGGAAGGTGTTTGCTATAAAAAAAAAAAATAAATAAATAAAAATCAATAAAAAAAAAAATTAAAAATAACTAAAAAAAAGAAAAAAAAAAAAAAAAAAAAAAATAAATAAAAATAAAAAATAAAAATAAATAAAAATAAATAAATAAAAAAAAAAAAAAATAAAAAAAAACAAAAAAAAATAATAAATAAATAACTAGATAATAAATATTTGTTTAACCTATTCTAACTGATTCCATAATACTTTCCTCCACCCCTTCCAGCGATTGCCTCTTGCCCCGCCCTGAGTTGTGAGTTCAAGTGCGGACCCTCGCTGACGGGAGGCGTGTGCTACTGCAAACCGGGCCAGTCGCTGGCCCCGGACAACCGGACCTGCGTGGACCTGGACGAGTGCGCCGAGTGGGGCCACTGCGACCAGCTGTGCACGAACACCCTGGGCTCGTACACCTGCCAGTGTGCCCAGGGCTACACGCTGATCAACGACTCCAAGTGCATTGCCCCGGATGCGGCGAACCTGCAGCTGATCTTCGCCCACGACCGGGCCATCATGCGGATGAAGCCGCACGGCAGTGAGCCCCTGGTGCTGGCCAATGCCACCGCGGCGGCGGGAGTGACCTTCCACTATGCGCGGAACACGCTCTACTGGTCGGACATCAAGACGCGGAAGGTGCAGTCGCTGCCGCTGGACGCGCAGAACAAGGCGGTCTCCCCGTTCGACCAGACGCTGCCCGGAACCTGGGCGCCCGTCGCCCTGGCCGTCGACTGGGTGGGCGACAAGATATACGTGGCCGATCTGGTGGGCCAGAAGATCGACGTCTTCGAGCTGAGCGGCCAGTGGCATGCGGTGGTCCTGGGCTCGAACCTCACCTCGCCCGCCGACCTGGCGCTGGATCCCACGGCGGGCCTGATGTTCGTGGCGGACGGCGGCCAGGTGCTGCGCGCCCACATGGACGGCACCCACGCCCGGTCGATTGTCTCGGAGGCCGCCTACAAGGCCAGCGGCGTGACGGTGGACATCATCGCCAAGCGCGTCTTCTGGTGCGACTCCCTGCTGGACTACATCGAGTCGGTGGACTACGAGGGCGGCCACCGGGTGATGGTCCTTCGCGGCCAGCAGGTGCCGAGTCCCTCGCGGCTGGCGCTCTTCGAGAACCGCATCTACTGGACGGACGCCACCAAGCAGGGCATCATGTCGGTGGACAAGTTCGAGGGTCCCACCTCCATCCAGGTGACGCACAAGGCCAAGGACATCCGCGAACCCAAGGGCATCATTGCGGTGCATGCCTTGAGTCAGCCGCGGGTCTCCAATCCCTGCGGCACCAACAACGGCGGCTGCAACCACATGTGCATCGTGACCGCCGTGAAGGGAGCTCCCACGGGCCTGGGCTTCCGCTGCGCCTGCTCCACCGGCTATCAACTGGAGACGGACCTCAAGCTGTGCAAGCCGGTCAGCGAGTTCCTCATGTACTCGCAGCAGCGGTTCATCAAGGGCAAGGTGCTGGAGCCGGTGATCGAGGGCTTCAGCGATGCCATCATGCCGGTGGTGTCGCGAAGGGCTCGCTTCGTGGGCCTGGACTTCGATGCGCGCGATGAGTTCATCTACTACTCGGACGTGCTGCAGGACGTGATCTACCGGGTGCACCGCAATGGAACCGGGCGGGAGATCGTCCTGGCCTCCCAGAACGAGGGCGTCGAGGGACTGGCCGTCGACTGGGCCTCCAAGAACCTCTACTACATCGACTCGCGCAAGGGCACCTTGAATGTCCTGTCCACCCGCAATGTGACCCACCGCAGGACGCTGCTGAAGAACCTGAAGCGTCCCCGGGCCATTGTGGTCCACCCCAATCGCGGCTTCATCTTCTTCTCCGAGTGGGATCGCCCGGCCAATATCACGCGGGCGAACACCGATGGCAGTGGTCTGCTGGTCTTCAAGAACGTAACCCTCGGCTGGCCCAACGGCCTGTCCATCGACTTCAAGGAGGATCGAGTCTACTGGTGCGATGCCTTATTAGATCACGTTCAGCACGCCAATCTGGACGGCACGGACATCAAGACGGTGAACTCGCGACTGGTGCGACACCCCTTCTCCATTGTCATCCACAACGACTGGATGTACATCACGGACTGGCGCCTGGACGCCATCATCCGGCTGCACAAGCTGACGGGCGAGCAGGAGGAGATGATGGTGCGGGAGCCGCAGACCAACAGGCTCTACGGCGTCAAGGTGTACAGTCACGAGGTGCAGAGGATCGCGGAGACGCAGCCCTGTCACCGGAACAACGGGGGCTGCCAGAAGATCTGCTTCGCGGTTCCGATTGGAGGAGCTAATGGAACAGCTGGTGAGCTGACCCCCAGCACTTCGACACCCTCCTTCGGTCGCCTGCAGTCGCGGTGCTCGTGTCCCTACGGCGAGCGGCTGGCCGAGGATCAGGTGAGCTGCCTGCCGGATCCCAGTGCCGAGCCGCCGGTGCAGCCGTGCCCCAACTCCTGGGACTTCACCTGCAACAACCAGCGGTGCATACCCAAGTCGTGGGTCTGCGACGGCGACGACGACTGCCTGGACAACAGCGACGAGGAGCAGAACTGCACGAGTGAGTATACTGATAAAGAAAACGTAGTAAATCCAACGATTTCATATTCAATCCAAATATTTTTCGCTTTGATTTTCATCCATTGCGGTTTTTATTAAATTTAAATATGTGCATATTAAATATTTTTCAATATTAAATTTAAACATGGAAATATTTACTTTAGAAACCCGCTCCCGACATAACTTATTTTTTTTTTAGTAGTTGTATTAACAACTTTTTTAATACTTTTTTTTTTCAAATTATTATGGAAGTGTTAGATATGCATCATAAAAACTTTTTACTTACTCTGCTTTAGTTGGGTTTTGAACCTGGGTCCTCCTGCATAAGAGGCAGACGCATAAGTTCAACTTAAATGTAAAGTTAACATGTTCGCGAACATTTAAAACTTTCTACAACTTAAAATATAACATTTTCCATATGCTAATTTATTTAAAATAATCGTAGTCTTTTAGTTAAGTAATCAATTTATGAAATGTTTTATATTCAAATTAAAAGAGTTCATATTTCGGATAAATTGCTAAAGTTTTCAATCTGAACACAAAAAACCTTTAAATAAATCATGCATATTAGCTACTTTGTAAAAATATTAAAAACTTTAAAATAAAATATTTTGAATATGTAAAACTAATATGAAACATATTTAATTTGAATACGGAATTTTGTAATTCTGAAAATATTATCGATGAATATAATACTTTTTAAAATAAACATACCCAATTCAAAATTTAATATGCACTTCTTGGATTTAAATATTTTAATATTGAACTAAGTGTTTTAATATGTTTCGTATTTAATTCAATGTTTTTATACCCTTGCAGAGGGTATTATGATTTTAGTCAGAAGTTTGCAACGCAGTGAAGGAGACGTTTCCGACCCCATAAAGTATATATATTCTTGATCAGCATCACTAGACGAGTCGATCTACCCATGTCCGTCTGTCCGTCCGTCCGTCTGTCCGTCTGTCTGTCCGTCTGTCCGTCCGTTTCTACGCAAACTAGTCTCTCAGTTTGGAAGCTATCGGGCTAAAACTTTCCCAAAAGTCTTATATCTATTGCAGGTAGTATATAAGTCGGAACGAGCCGGATCGCACAACTATATCATATAGCTCCCATAGGAATAATCGGGGAAAAAAATGTAAAAAAAAATTATCTTGGGTGTTTTTGAACCTAGAACCTCCTACTTTTGGAAATGCCATTTTTTATCTAATTCTGAATTTCGAATAAAATTTTTTTAAAATCGGACGACTATATCATATAGCTGCCATAGGAACGATCGAAAAATTAATGGGAATATAATAGGAAATAAATTATTGCTTCGTTGACTTTTATTGTATTCTCTTCTACTCTGCGATATGACTCTTTTTAAATGTTTTCGAATTTCGATTTTAATTTTATCAATATCGAACTACTATATCATATAGCTGCCATAGGAACGATCGGAAAATTAGTGATTAATAGGAATTATCTGCAAGGGTATATAAGCTTCGGCTGGCCGAAGATAGCTTCCTTTCTTGTTTTATCAGTGTATTGATGGGACTCTTGTAATCCCTTGTAATCCAACCCTTTAACCCACAGAACCCACCTGCGGATCGAACGAGTTCCAGTGCCGCTCGGGCCGCTGCATCCCGCAGAACTTCCGCTGCGACCAGGAGAACGACTGCGGCGACAACTCGGACGAGCAGGAGTGCGGCAACGTGACCTGCGGCACCTCGCAGTTCGCCTGCGCCAACGGGCGCTGCATCCCGAACATGTGGAAGTGCGACAGCGAGAACGACTGCGGCGACAGCAGCGACGAGGGGGACTTCTGCGCCGAGAAGACCTGCGCCTACTTCCAGTTCACCTGCCCGCGGACGGGCCACTGCATCCCGCAGAGCTGGGTGTGCGACGGCGACGACGACTGCTTCGACAAGCAGGACGAGAAGGACTGCCCGCCGATCTCCTGCCTGGCCAACCAGTTCAAGTGCGCCGACCTGCGGCAGTGCGTGGAGGAGTCGTACAAGTGCGACGGCATCCCGGACTGCAACGACGGCTCCGACGAGGTGGGCTGCCCGCCCATGGGGCCCAACCAGTGCAACCTGGAGAAGCACTTCCGCTGCAAGTCCACCGGCTTCTGCATCCCGATCGCCTGGCACTGCGACGGCTCCAACGACTGCTCCGACCACTCCGACGAGCAGGACTGCGGCCAGATCACCTGTGCCCAGAACTTCTTCAAGTGCAACAACACCAACTGCGTGTTCAAGGCCTACATCTGCGACGGCAAGGACGACTGCGGCGACAACTCGGACGAGGGGGCGGAGCACGCCTGCGTCCCGCCGCCCTTCAAGTGTCCCCACGGCCAGTGGCAGTGTCCCGGGGTCTCGGAGAGATGCGTGAACATCACCTCCGTCTGCGACGACACGGCCGACTGTCCCAACGGCTCCGACGAGGGCGAGGGCTGCGACCTGGCCGAGTGCGAGCACCAGGCGGGCCAGTGCTCCAGCTTCTGCCAGAAGACCCCCAACGGAGCGCTCTGCATCTGCCCGCCCGGATCGGAGATCGGCGAGGACGGCTACACCTGCATGGACACCAACGAGTGCGAGCCCCCGGGCCTCTGCTCGCAGCAGTGCACCAACACCAAGGGCTCCTACTTCTGCTCCTGCCAGGAGGGCTACGTCCTGGAGCCCAACAAGCACACCTGCAAGGCGGTCAACCACACCGCCGCCTTCCTGATCATCTCCAACCGGCACTCCATCCTGGTGGCCGACCTCAAGGAGCAGGGCCTGGAGCGGGTGCCCATCATAGTGGAGAACGTGGTGGCCACCGCCTCGAACATGCACACGGGCACCATTTTCTGGAGCGACATGAAGCTGAAGAAGATCTCGCGGCTGGACCGCGGCATGGAGCCGCAGGAGATCATCAACACCGGGTTGGATCTGGTCGAGGGACTGGCCTACGACTGGATAGCCCAGAACCTCTACTGGCTGGACAGCAAGCTGAACACCATCGAGGTGTCGGCGGAGAACGGCTCGAACCGCCTGGTCCTGGTCAGGGAGAACATCACCCAGCCGCGGGGCATGTGCATCGACCCGAGTCCCGGGGCCAGGTGGATCTTCTGGACGGACTGGGGCGAGAACCCGCGCGTGGAGCGCATCGGCATGGACGGAACGCTGCGGAAGACCATCATCAACACCAAGATCTACTGGCCCAACGGCCTGACCCTGGACATAGCCACGCGGCGGGTCTACTTCGCCGACTCCAAGCTGGACTTTATCGACTTCTGCTACTACAACGGAACGGGCAGGCAGCAGGTCCTGGCCAGCAGCCACTACCTCCTGCACCCGCACTCGCTGTCCCTCTTCGAGGACACCCTCTACTGGACGGACCGGCAGCTGAACCGCGTCCTGTCGGCCAACAAGTTCCGCGGCAAGAACCAGACGGTGGTCTCCCACCTGATCAGCCAGCCCCTGTCCATCCACGTGCACCACGCCTCCCTGCAGCCGATGAGCCCCAATCCCTGCGCCGCATCCCGCTGCCAGCACCTGTGCCTGCTGAGTCCCAGCGCCCCGGAGGGCTACTCCTGCAAGTGCAAGCCGGGCTTCAAGCTGCTCAGCGAGGGTCGCTGCATCGAGGAGGAGAACCCCTTCCTGATGGTCGTCAAGGGCACGCAGATCGTGGACCTGCCGCTGAACGGAGGAGATGCCAGGGCAGGAGCTTTGGCTCCGGTGATTGGGATCGAGAGCAGCACGGGCCTGGACTTCGACCGCAAGGGGGAGACGCTCTACTGGGTGCAGGGACGGGAGGAGGACGAGGAGAACTGCACCATCTACACGACGCCCTACGGCGGCGGCAACAAGACCCTCTTCCTGGGCACCGAGAGCGGCATCGTGGGCGCCCCCTACACCATCGCCTTCGACTGGCTGGGCAGGAATCTGTACATCGGCAACCGGGTGGCCAGCAACATCGAGGCGGTGCGGGTGGACGGCAAGCAGAGGTACCGCACCATCGTGCTGGCCAACGATGGATATCCCAGCTCCGTGTCGCGGCCCAAGCAGATCGCGCTGGACCCCACCGACGGCAAGCTCTTCTGGATCGACGAGGGCGTCCTCGAGGTGCCCATCAAGATCGGCCGCGTGGACATGAGCGGGCAGAACGCGATGGTGGTCTTCCAGGACTTTGCCCACCCCGAGTCGCTGGCCGTGGACACGGAGAAGAAGATGCTCTACTACAGCGCCAGCAATCCGGCGGTGATTGGCTCCATGGACTACGACGGAGCCGACCACACGCTGATCGTGATGAAGGACTCGCACCCGATGGCCAAGCCCAGGAGCCTGGGCATCCTGGACCACCGGCTGTACTACCTGGATCCTTTGTACGAGCGCATCGTGCGCATCGACCTGCCGCACGGCGACAATCCCAAGACGATCGTGGACAACGAGTCGGATCTGCGGTCCATGATGATCTACAAGAAGCGCGCCCTGATGCAGCATCCCTGCCAGACGAACAATGGAGGCTGCAAGCACCTCTGCATCCCGGGACCCGGGGCCACCAGGACCTGCTCCTGCGGCATTGGGTATCGCAAGGAGAACGAGATCAACTGCGTGGCCTACAAGACCTTCGCCGTCGTCTCCCAGCTGGACATGATCAGGGGCTACAGCCTGAGCGACAGCGCCGAGGCCATGGTCCCGGTGAGCGGGCCCGGCCACCACATCCTCCACGTGGACGTCATGTACCGCGAGCAGTGGATCTACTGGGCGGAGTACAACCGCGGCTACTGGAACGGCATCTTCCGGTCGCGGCCCAACGGCACCGACCTGCAGCACGTGGTCAAGGACGGCATCGGGAGCAACGGCATCCGGGGCCTGACCATCGACTGGGTGGCCGGGAACATGTACTTCACCAACGTCTATCCGCACGAGAACTACGTGGAGGTCTGCTGGCTGGACGGCAGCAACCGCAAGGTGCTGGTCAAGACGACCACGGACGCGCCGCGCGAACTGGCCGTGAATCCCGTCAAGCGGCTGCTCTACTGGATCGACTACGGCCAGCACCCGAGGATCGGGAAGGCCCTGCTGGACGGCAGCAAGTGGACGCCGCTGGTGACCTCGGGCATCTCGCTGCCACGCGACCTCACCATCGACATGCAGACGCACGACATCTACTGGGTGGACTCCAAGCTGGACACCATCCAGAAGATCTCCTTCAACGGGGCCAACCGCAAGGTGATCCGCCGCGACCTGCCCAATCCCATGGGCATCGCCGTCTACCTGAACGACGTCTACTGGGTGGACAGGAATCTGATGACGGTGTTCAAGGCCTCCAAGCACAGTGCCAACGAGACGGCCACCCGGGTGCGGACGAACCTGGAGAAGCTGCGCGACATAGCCATCTACAACATCAACAACCAGCCGCAGGACGACTCCAATCCGTGTGCCCACCTGGGCAACGGCGGCTGCGATCAGCTGTGCTTCAGTTTTCCGCCGGAGGGAGGAGCTACTAATCCGTCCGGAAGGAACTTCCGCTGCGAGTGTGCGACGGGAAAACTGAGTGCCGACGAGCGGAAGTGCGAGGTGGTCAACGAGTACCTGGTGTTCGCCACCAGGACGGAGATTCGAGCCGTGAACCTGGATCCCCACTCCACGGAGGTGCCCTTCACGCCGCTGACGAACCTCACCAACGTGGTGGGCCTGGACTTTGACTTCGCCGACAACCGGATGCTCTACACCCAGATCCGCCCCTGGGCCAAGATCGCCTACACGAAGGCCAACAAGCCGGGTCACGACGACATCACGGTGGTGCTGAACAAGGGCATCAACCCCGAGGGCATCGCCTACGACTGGACGCAGCACAAGATCTACTGGACGGACAGCTCGAACAACTCGATCTACGCGATGAACCTGGACGGCAGCGAGCTGGTGATGATTGCCCGCGTGGAGAGGCCCCGGGCGATCGTCCTGGATCCCTGCAACGGCACGCTCTTCTTCACGGACTGGGGCAGGTTCGGGACCTCGGGCAAGATATTCCGCACCACCATGGCGGGATCGCTGAAGCGGGCCATCGTGGACAAGGATCTGTCGCAGCCCAGCGGCCTGGCCATCGACTACGACGAACGGCGCCTCTACTGGACGGACGCGGTGCGGGAGAAGATCGAGCGCTCCGACCTGGACGGCCAGAATAGAGAGCTGCTGGTGGCCGCCACCATATATCCCTTCGCCATCACCGTGTTCCGCAACTACATCTACTGGACGGACCTCCAGCTGCGCGGCGTCTACCGGGCGGAGAAGCACACGGGCGCCAACATGGTGGAGATGGTGAAGCGGCTGGAGGACTCGCCGCGCGACATCCGCATCTACAGCGCGGACCGGCAGAAGTGCAACGTGAATCCCTGCAGGATCAACAACGGCGGCTGCGCCCAGAGCTGTCACCCGGCTCCGAACGGGAAGGCCGAGTGCAAGTGCGACGACAGCACCAAGGTGGTGAACGAGGGGCGGATGTGCGCGCCCAGGAACAACACCTGCGAGGCCAGCAAGTTCTACTGCAAGAACGGCAGGTGCATCTCGAGGATGTGGTCCTGCGACGGCGACGACGACTGCGGGGACAACTCGGACGAGGAGCCCAACTACTGCGCCTACCACTCCTGCTCGCCCAACGAGTTCCGCTGCAACAACGGCCGCTGCATCTTCAGGTCCTGGAAGTGCGACCACGAGAACGACTGCAAGGACGGCTCCGACGAGCTCGGCTGCACCTACCCGCCCTGCGTGGACGGCGAGTTCACCTGCGGCAACGGGCGCTGCATCCCCCAGGCCCAGGTGTGCAACGGGGTGAACGACTGCAAGGACAACGCCACCTCGGACGAGACCCACGAGCGCTGTCCCATGAACACCACCTGCCCGGCCAACCATCTCAAGTGCGAGAAGACCAACATCTGCGTGGAGCCCTACTGGCTGTGCGACGGCGACAACGACTGCGGCGACAACTCGGACGAGGATCCCCTGCACTGCGGCCAGAGGACCTGCCCGACCAACAGCTTCCGCTGCCCGAACCACCGCTGCATCCCGGCCACCTGGTACTGCGACGGCGACGACGACTGCGGCGATGGCGCCGACGAGCCGCCGGACTACTGCAAGTCGGAGGGACGCACTTGCTTCGGGGACCTCTTCACCTGCGACAACGGCAACTGCATACCCAGGATCTACATCTGCGACGGCGACAACGACTGCCTGGACAACAGCGACGAGGACAACCGCCATCAGTGCAGTGAGTACTCCTCCCTCTTGATGATCTACAAAAAACCGTTCTTGATTTCAGTATTTCCGTTCTCAAAAGTGAGCCAAGAACGGTCTTACTAAAATCAAGAAGAAGTGTTCTCGATTGGAGAGTATAAGTGTTCTCTATTTCGGTAAAAGTGTTCTTGATTTCAAGAAGAATAATTCTAGGATTCAAGCATAGGCGTTCTTGATTTCAAGAGTAAATCAAGAAGAAGTGTTCTCGATTGGAGAGTATAAGTATTCTCTATTTCGGTAAAAGTGTTCTTGGTTTCAAGAAGAATAATTCTAGGATTCAAGCATAGGCGTTCTTGATTTCAAGAGTAAATCAAGAAGAAGTGTTCTCGATTGGAGAGTATAAGTATTCTCTATTTCGGTAAAAGTGTTTTTGATTTCAAGAAGAAGAATTCTAGGATTCAAGCATAGGCGTTCTTGATTTCAAGAGTAAATCAAGAAGAAGTGTTCTCGATTGTAGAGTATAAGTATTCTCTATTTCGGTAAAAGTGTTTTTGATTTCAAGAAGAATAATTCTCGGATTCAAGCTTAGGCTTTCTCGTTTCCAAGAGTAAATCAAGAAGAAGTGTTCTCGATTGTAGAGTATAAGTATTCTCTATTTCGGTAAAAGTGTTTTTGATTTCAAGAAGAATAATTCTAGGATTCAAGCATAGGCGTTCTTGATTTCAAGAGTAAATCAAGAAGAAGTATTCTCGATTGGAGAGTATAAGTATTCTCTATTTCGGTAAAAGTGTTTTTGATTTCAAGAAGAAGAATTCTAGGATTCAAGCATAGACGTTCTTGATTTCAAGAGTAAAACGTTCTCGGTTTTTTTCTTTTACGTTTGAACTTGAACTGGGGGTACCGTTCAGAACAATACTTTTTTAATGCAATATTAATCTTAAAGCTGTTAAATTTGCATTTTACTCTTGATTCCAATAACCTTGTGCTCAAAAAAGTGAGAAGAAGAAATCAAGAAGATTCGTTCTCAAGTTTTCTCACTGTATCTTAACCATCTTAACTCTTGCTTCCCCAGATGACCGGAAGTGTGATGAGGAGACGGAGTTCACCTGCGTGGAGAACAAGTCCTGGCAGCGTGCCCAGTGCATCCCCAAGAAGTGGATCTGCGACGGAGACCCGGACTGCGTGGACGGAGCCGACGAGAACACCACCCTGCACAACTGTGCCACCCAGCAGCCCTGCGGCGAGGACATGTTCACCTGCGGCAACGGACGCTGCATCAACAAGGTGGGTGGGAAAAGACTCTACCCCGCGAAAAGTACTCACAGCAATCGTTTTAGGGATGGATCTGCGACCACGACAACGACTGCGGCGACGGCACCGACGAGGGCAAGTTCTGCAACTCCAAGTACAAGACCTGCTCGGCCCAGGAGTTCACCTGCCAGAACTTCAAGTGCATCCGCAACCAGTCGCGGTGCGACGGCGAGGACGACTGCGGCGATCACTCGGACGAGGTGGGCTGCGCCAAGGAGAACGTCACCTGTCCGCAGGGCCAGTTCGCCTGCACGAGTGGCCAGTGCATCGACTACAACCTGGTGTGCAACAAGTATCCCGACTGCGCCGACGAGTCGGACGAGCCGGCCCACTGCAACGTGGACGAGTGCGCCAAGGTGGAGATCAACCAGTGCGGCCACAAGTGCGTGGACACCCTGACGGGCTACTACTGCGACTGCAACGAGGGCTACAAGTGGGTGTTGACCTGGAGAGAAGCATCCTGTTTTATGGCCTACTAACCCCCCTTCCTTTGCAGACTTCTGGCCGACGGCAAGGCGTGTGCGGATGTGGACGAGTGCCTGGAGCAGCCGGGAGCCTGCTCGCAGCACTGCTCGAACACCCCGGGCGGATTCTACTGCAAGTGCGACGAGACCTACTACGAGCGGCAGAACGACGAGCACACGTGCAAGCGCAAGGACAAGATCCCGCCGTGGCTGATCTTCACCAACAAGTACTACGTGCGCAACATGTCGGTGGACGGCCATCAGTACAACCTGATGCACCAGGACCTGATGAACGTGGTGGCCCTGGACTTTGACATTCGCGAGGAGTACATGTACTTCTGCGACGTGACGGCCAAGACGATATTCCGGGCCAAGTACGGCGAGGCCGAGGACGAGATGCCGCCGGAGAGGGAGGCGGTCATCAGGCACGATTCCCACGGGCTCGAGGGCATCGCCATCGACTGGGTGGGTCGCAAGCTCTACTGGCTGGACAGGCACTCCAAGAACCTGGATGTCTCCGAACTGGATGGCACCAAGCGCAAGACGCTGAGGAGCGGTGTGGTGGATCCCCGTGCGATAGTAGTGCATCCTGGCATTGGTTACCTGTACTTCACCTCCTGGCACCTGCAGGCCTACATTGCCAAGATGGGCATGGATGGCTCGAACTTCTCCAGGATTCTCAACTGGAACGACGGCATCGCCTGGCCGAACGCCCTGTCCATCGACTACTTCACGGATCGCATCTACTGGGCGGACGCCCACTTGGACTACATAGCCTATGCCGACCTGGAGGGCCGACATCGCCACACGGTGCTCTCCGGCAGCAAGGTGCCGCATGTGTTTGCCCTCAGCCTCTTCGACGACTACATCTACTGGAGTGACTGGAACCTGAAGGCCATTGTGAGGGCCAACAAGTTCCATGGGGCCAACTACACGGTGCTGAGGAACACCACCCATCGTCCCTACGACCTGCACATCAACCATCCACTAAGACAGCTGCCCTACACCAATCCCTGCGGCACCAACAACGGCGGCTGCTCCCACCTCTGCCTGATCGCTCCGCCCCCGGAGTCCACCTACCTGAACATCGAGGGGTACATCGAGGAGGGAGCTCCGATCTTCAAGTGCGCCTGTCCCAACCAGTTCTACTTGGCCAGGGACATGAAGACCTGTGTGGCCAACTGCACGGCGGGCCAGCACTTGTGCGGCGGCCGGGACGAGAAGTGCATCCCGTGGTTCTGGAAGTGCGACGGCGAGAAGGACTGCAAGGACGGCAGCGATGAGCCAGCCACCTGTGCTCCTCGCCACTGCCGGGCCGGAACGTTCCAGTGCAAGAACACCAACTGCACGCCCTCGGCGACCATTTGCGACGGCGTGGACGACTGCGGCGATCGCAGCGACGAACAGAACTGCGACCTGCCCTGTCCCCTGTCCGACTTCAAGTGCAAGTCCAGCGGAAGGTGCATCCTGGACAGCTGGCGCTGCGACGGAGATGCCGACTGCAAGGATGGCAGCGACGAGGACCCCGCCGTGTGCTGTAAGTACTTAATAAATCCTGAAAATAAAGCTACCTAAGCGTTAAAGTAAGAGTATCTAGTTAAATCAGTTGAAAGTAACTTTTTTGGCGCCCAACGTGGGGCGGAGCGTATTTAATACCTGCAGTGATAAAAAAACGTAGTAAATCTAAAGATGTTCGCTTTGATTTTTATACATTGTGGTTTTTATTAAATTTAAATAGGAAAATATTTTTATTATTATTATGAAATGTTCGGCTATAATGCTAAATTTACAGGCGAACTTAAGCTGAAAAATTAAATTCTTGTTTCTTCATATATTTAAACCGGGTTTTCTACAAATTTACAAGCTAAATTAAACTAACAATTAGATAACAACAAATTTTTGTACTTTCTTTCATTCTTTCAATTGTCATTAATTATATTTTTAAGATGCGTTTGGGTTAAATATTGTTTGTATGGAGTAAAGAGTGACGATCGTAAGGTATAAAGGATGGAAATATTACATATAACAATTATAATAAATTTTGAAAACGTTTAACTTTGATTTTAATAAGAAAATATTTTTTTAACGAAGTAAACTAATATTTTCTCCTAGAAATATTTTAATATTTCCATTCGTTAAATTAATCATTCAATTACCTATTACGTTTTGTTATTTAATTTATATATTCAATAGGAATCTTTGCATACAATATGCAATTATTTATTTTCACTATTCTATTTTTTATCAGTGTACTGATCTCCTCTCTCTCTCTCACCTTCAGTCAAGCGCTCCTGCGATCCCAAGACGGAGTTCGCCTGCAAGAACGGCCGCTGCATCCCGCAGCTGTGGATGTGCGACTTCGACAACGATTGCGGCGACGATTCGGATGAGCCTGCGTATATGTGCCGCCAGCGCAACTGCACCACCGGCTGGCAGAGGTGCCCGGGCCAGTCCAACTACCGCTGCATCCCCAAGTGGCTGTTCTGCGACGGCAAGGACGACTGTCGGGACAACAGCGACGAGCTGCCGGAGAACTGCCCCAAGTGCAATCCGGAGACGGACTTCAAGTGCGGCAACAACCGCTGCATTCCCAAGTGAGTGTTGAGTTACTCATGCTAATCCTCAAGCTAATCCGAATCCCCCTTTCAATCCCCACAGGCAATGGATGTGCGACTTTGCCGACGACTGCGGCGATGCCAGCGACGAGAACGAGGCGGTCTGCAAGGGGCGCTACCGGGAGTGCTCCGAGTCGGAGTTCCGCTGCGGCAACGGCAAGTGCATCTCCTCCCGCTGGCAGTGCGACCACGAGGACGACTGCGGCGACAACTCGGACGAGATGCACTGCGAGGGCTACCAGTGCAAGAACGGCACCTTCCAGTGTGCCTCGGGCCACTGCATCGCCTCCTACTTCCGCTGCGACGGCGACCGCGACTGCCGCGACATGTCCGACGAGGTGGGCTGTCCGCCGCGCTTCCCCGGCGGCCGCTACTGCCCCGAGTCGCGCTTCCAGTGCAGCAACAACCTGTGCGTCTCCCTGTCGGACCTCTGCGACGGCACCGACGACTGCGGCGACGGCAGCGACGAGGACCCCGCCGTCTGCAGCGACTTCAACTGCGACACGCTGCGGCGCTTCCAGTGCTCCAACCACCGCTGCGTGGCCCGCTACCAGATCTGCGACGGCGTGGACAACTGCGGCGACGGCAGCGACGAGAACAACATGACCCTCTGCGCCAGCAAGCAGAAGCCCTGCGACCTGTACACCCAGTACCAGTGCGCCAACAAGCACTGCATCGAGCGCTCGCAGGTCTGCGACTTCTCCGACGACTGCGGCGACGCCAGCGACGAGCTGGGCTGCCACCACTCGAGCAGCTGCTCCGAGCAGAGCCGCGGCGGCTGCCAGCACCACTGCCACAACCTCACCGACGGCGGCTACATCTGCACCTGCTACCCGGGCTACATCATCGCCGGCGACAACAAGAAGCGCTGCTCCGATGTGGACGAGTGCCTCACGCGGCAGCACACGTGCTCGCACCAGTGCCACAACCTCAATGGCACCTACTCGTGCAGCTGCCGCGAGGGCTTCCACCTGACGGACGGCTCGAGCGGCGTCTGCCGCGCCGAGAAGGAGGACGTCATCCTGGTCTTCGCCAACGGCCAGGAGATCCGCGGCCTGGACCTGCAGAAGCGCGAGGAGTTCGACGTGATAGCCGAGGAGAAGCGGATCGAGGCGCTGGACTACGATGCCCGGCAGCAGATCGTCTTCTGGGCCGACAGCTACGACAAGACGATCAAGCGCTCCTACATGGTCAACGCCATCGACGGCCGGGCCAAGATCGGCTTTGCCCAGGACCTGAACATGAAGGGCGGCTCCAAGCCCACCGCCGTGGCCGTCGACTGGCTGGCCTCGAATCTCTACTGGACGGAGATGGACCGCACGGGCTCCAAGCCGCGCGGCCGGGTGATGGTGGCCAAGACGGATGGCCGTTACCGCAGGTCCATTGTGAACGCCGGCCTGGAGGTGCCCACCTCGATAGCCGTGAACCCGCAGCTGGGCAGGATCTACTGGTCGGACGCGGGCTCGGCGCCCAAGATCGAGGTGTCCTGGATGGACGGCTCCAAGCGGCGGCCGCTGATCACCGAGCAGATCCGCCATCCCGCCGGCCTGGCCATCGACTACTCGCAGGACCACATCATCTACTGGGTGGACACCAAGCTGAACGCCATCGAGTCGATGCGGGCCGACGGCTCGCGGCGCAAGGCCATCGTGAAGGGCGACCAGCTAAGGCACCCGGTGTCCCTGGACCTCTTCGAGTCCAACATGTTCTGGATGACCCGCGACACCGGCGAGCTGGTGCGCCAGGACAAGTTCGGGCGCGGCGTGCAGGTGGTGCTGCACCGCAACCTCGTCAATCCGTCCGGCCTGAAGGTGTACCACGACCAGCGGTACAACACCTCGCTGCCCAATCCGTGCGACAACTCCACCTGCTCGCACCTCTGCCTGCTGGTGCCCGGCGGCCACCGCTGCGCCTGTCCCGACGCCTCCGGCCCGCCGCCCTCGCACCGCAGCACCGCCGAGGTGATCTGCAACGCGGCCGCCGAGCACCCGCGCCCCGCCCCCCGCATCTGCCCCTGCCAGAACGGCGGCCTCTGCAAGGAGGACGCCCAGGGCGAGCTCCTCTGCGACTGCCTGGCCGAGTTCCGCGGCGAGCACTGCGAGACGAGCACCACGGGCGCCTTTGGCCACGGCGGCGCCAACGTCACCGCCGTCGTGGTGCCCATCATGGTCATCCTGCTGGTGATGATGGCCGCCGCCGGCGCCTGGTACGTCATCCGGAAGCGACCCTTGTAAGTATCTGTGGATAAAGGGGGGAGTCTCTACATGCAATCTACAGAAAAAAAGTATAAATTTTAAATTATTATAAATTATATTTTTCAAAGATCAAGTTATTCATGTCATTTTGATATGAGAGGGGGTAGAATCTACGTGCACGCAGAAAAAAATTGACAAAAGATCAGATTGATATGTGCATATTTTAAAGATCAAGTTATTATTATCATTTTGATATGAGAGGGGAAAGAATCTATATGCACCCAGAAAAAAATTATAATTTATTATATTTTTTAAAGATCAAGTTATTCATATCATTTTGATATGGGAGGGGGTAGAATCTATATGCAAACAGAAAAAAATTATAAATTTTAAATTATTGTTAACTATATTTTTTAAAGAGCAAGTTATTCATATCATTTTGATATCATTTTCATCTTAATTTACATTATTTGTTCAAAAAATACTAAATTTACTATTTTATATGTTATGATGAAATATCATGTTGACATGAATGCCTCATAAATTTGACATAAATCATATTGGAACTTTATTGATATGAAATAAGGTAGAATTGATCCTATTTCATTTTGATTTTTTTTCTGTGCAAGTATCTAGATATATAGGGTAGAATCTTTAAAGATTATCCAATAAATTACAATATCCTGATCATTTTCCCTTTTCCCCTCTTTTTCCAGCGGCAAATTGGCTCGCATGCCGGCGATGACCTCGTCGCAGAGCGTGACCTTCCGCCACGGGTCCAATGTGGAGTTCAGCGAGAGCGGCTTCCCGGGGGCATCCGCTCCGGGGGCCGGCGACGTGGCGCCCATCGAGGGCTACAACCTGCAGACGGTGAACGCGAACAAGGCGCGCGACTTTGCCAATCCGATGTACGATGCGGTGCAGTCGGGCACCACCGCCGATCCGGGCATGGGCAACGGTTCGGGTGAGTCTATATCTATACTATATCTATAAAATTATTGTTAGTCTATTATTGTAAGAAAGATTTAGTAAGAGTTCACCAACCCATAACAACTATAATATGATTGTGTAACTCCTTACTAATTTGTTCAGTTCTTATTTTATTTTTATCAAAATATCTAAAAAAATTGTTAGAAAACTCTTCTTAAGAATTATTATGAGGTCACCGACCTACCATATCTATAAAATAATTGTCTAACTCCTCACTAATAGATTTTACTATTATTTGATTTGAATTTTTAAATCTAAGAAATTCTCGTAAATCGATCCTTAATAATAATTACTAATTTTTTAAATTTTTATTTCATTGTAATTTTTAATTAATTCCGAATTTTATAATAATTGATCATAATTTTAAAGAATTACATACATATATGTTAAGTATTTCCTTTATGTCTTTTGTTTTTACTGCTTTAGATTTAGTTATACTTTTTTTTAATATTTATACCCGTTACTCGTAGAGTAAAAGGGTATATTGTATTCGTGCAAAAGTATGTAACAGCTAGAAGGAAGCTTTTCCGACCCCATAAAGTATATATATTCTTGATCAGGATCACTAGCCGAGTCGATCTAGCCATGTCTGTCTGTCCGTCTGTCCGTCCGTATGAACGCTGAGATCTCGGAAACTATAAAAGCTAGAGGATTGGTATTTGGCATGAAGATTCTTGGAGCTCCTACGCAGCGCAAGTTTATTTCAAAAAGGTGCCACGCCCCCTCTAACGCCCACAATAGCTTATATACGATTTGAAAAATTTTAATATATCGGAAAAGTAGGAATGCAGTTTTGTTGTGTTTATCAATACCTATCGAAATGTAGAAGAAATTTTTTAAATCGGACCATTCGTTTAAAACTTATGCCTGATCAAAGTTTTATCTCCATCTCCCTAGCACTCCCTTTAGCTGAGTTACGTCTATTAGATAGTCGGGACACCAACCCTTTAGCTGAGTGACGGGTATTAGATAGTCGGGACACCAACCCGACTATAGCGTTCTCTCTTGTTTTTTAATAATATTATTAATGATATGATAATAATAAATAATTATATCCCTAGAAAAAATCATCAAAAAACCATTCTAACTAATCTTTTGCTTCCCTTAACTAAAATAATAATAATAATAGATTATTATATCTCTTAAAAAACCATCATATACGAATTGTAGCCAATCTAACTAATCTTTTCCTTCTCCTTAAATAAAATATTAGTAATAAAAAATTATATCTATAAAAAAAACCATCATATACGAACTGTAGCCAATCTAACTAATCTTTTGCTTCTCCCCTTTAGGCATCTATGATGTGCCCGGCGAACCCTCGGCCAAGGGCAAGGCCATGGGCCACCATGCGGGCGGCTCCTTCACGGAGCCCGCCTCGGCGATCATCGCGCCCAGCAGCATCACGCACAAGGCGTCGCCGCAGCTGCAGCTGCGCACCAGGGAGCTGGACCCCTCGGCGGACACCGGCAAGGACACCCAGTTCCTGGTGGAGGAGGACAAGTCCGAGTGCTGATATCAAGCCCGTCAATCGGCTGCCGTTGCGATGGCCAGTTGTCGCCAGCAGCGTCGGCAGCAGCAGCATCCGGAGAACAGCTATCCGCTGCAGACATAACACAGACTGGTCAAGCAAAGGAGGGAGCAGCAGCAACATCAGCAGCATCAGCAGCAGGGACAGGGACGCTCTAGTAGTAAACATCACAAATCCTGGCAGGCAGCCACCGCTGGCAAGGTCACCACCAAGGTCTAGCCTTGACCCCAAGAGAAGCCACACACCACCACCCACAGAGAGGAGGAATATCACGAGAAAACGGAGGAGGAAGAGGAGCAGGAGGAGCAGGAGGATCAGGTCCTCGGGGGCAGGGGACGGCAATAAAAACATATCCAAAAATGATAACAATGAGAAACATATGCAACCCCCCACAAGAGAAAACCAACAAACTGTTGCGATTATTATTAAATAATTACTAAAAAATAACTAAAAATGTACACAAAAACACTAAGCAACTTTTGTAAAGCCAACTTTTGTAGCCTACTGTATTTTTTTTATTTTTGTGTGAAACTAAAGCTTTTTTTTGCTAACCGAAATACTTTTGCGCAACAGGAGAATTGTAAAAAGCAAGCAAAAACGAGAAAAACGATAAAAACGAAACAAAATTAAGGCAAAAAGTATATTTTTTTGAAAGCTAAATGACAATATTAACTATATATGTATGTAAATCGGAAAACAAAATATCTATATGTATACACAAGGCAATTAGGGGACGATTCCCAGCTAGGATTTCTATATATTTTTCTAAAAAACATAACAAACAAAAAAAAGCGAGCTAAAAACTATACAACAACAAATTATATATACATATATGTGTGTGAAACTAAATGTTTAACAGGCGAAAGAAAACACTTTTGTGCTAAAAAAACAAAAAAAGCCAGGATAGAAACCGAGCATTCCCGCACATGCATATACATATGTCTATTTATGATAATTCTAATTTAATTATTTATTCAAACACACACAGACAGGACGCAGGAAAGTGCTAGTTATCCAGGATCAGAAACAGAATCGAAATTCGCAATACATTCCAAAAATGATTACAAAACGTGCAATCCCCTCCCCCAACAACCCAAAACCAACCCAACCGCCTACACTGTGCAACAAACAAAGAAAAGCGAAGCTTTTCCTTTCTCCCTTCATTTTGGTTCTCGCGCAAGCCAATCTGCTTTTCTATTTTTTTTTCGTTTTGTGTGTGTAGTTGAAACTTGTCGCGCGTGTTTTTTACACATCAACAATATATATATATAAATATATAAATATTTTATTTTTTAATTATATCATCGATTTATGAATTGTATTATGATTTATGATTTATCTTTCTCGTCGAAAGTCGTAATGTGTGTGCATTTTTTTCATTTTCGTTCTCTGTGCAAAATCTGTGCTTCCCTTCATTTAAGCGTGTTTTTAGCATAAATTTTAGTGAAAGATGAGAGAAACTAAAGCTGTATACGCCAATCGGGCCATATACAACGCTATATGTGAAGTTAATTGTATATTTAATGTCAAGCTACATAATGGATAACGAAAAACAAAACAAAAACAAAAACCAGAACATAATAAGAGTAAAACTACGAATGAAATGAAAAACTATTTGTTGAAAGAATAAACCTTTTTTTTATTATTATACATACGGGGGGAAAATTGTAAGATGAAGAAAACTAAAACATTCAATAAAGAAAAATCATAAAAAATGTAAAAACAGTTCATCATGTTTTTCGCACTAATTGGTAATTGTTAAGTATGCTAAAAAGCTACAAAGAGGTTTACTGGTTAGGTGTTATCTTTGTGTATCTATACATTAGCACAATCTACAGAGGAAAGTATAATTTATCCTATTCAATTTCATTTTGATTTGATAACCCCTGCGCAGCCCAGAATCTACCACTTCGATTTCAAGTCGGTTGCATTCACTGAATGCGTAGAAAAACGTTCAAAGTCGACGTGGTAAATCAGGTTGGGGATAAGTACAAATCCTTTTCGAGCCGATTTCGTGTGAAAAAAATGTGTGTTGTAAATGTTAGTACACTTATTTATTTACTATAGAAATTGAAAGTAAAAAAACTCCCTATTTCATCGTAGGATACCCTCTCTAGGTTCGTTCGCAATCGATTCGCGTGGTGTTCTAATAAATAAGTTGCTACAATTGAGCTTAATGCTATGGACCTATCGACCTGCAGCCGACACCGCCTCAATGATGATTGAATGGGGCTCTCGGCGGCGTCAATCGCCGGTCGTAAACTGTTAGAGTAGGAGAATTGCTTAAGTCTTGGGCTGAGGCAGATACTCTCG
The DNA here is from genome assembly GCA_037075205.1 of Drosophila prostipennis. Lineage (NCBI taxonomy): Eukaryota > Metazoa > Arthropoda > Insecta > Diptera > Drosophilidae > Drosophila > Drosophila prostipennis. The sequence goes on along the minus strand of JBAMCJ010004578.1, from coordinate 421,557 downwards.
TCATCGTCGTCTTCGCGGTGCTAATCTAACTTAACTAGGGCTCTTAGTTAGTTGCTGCTGCTGCTGTAGGCGCTGTGGCTGCGAATGTTTGGCTAGTCGCTCGTCTTCAGGCGCTTCACGGGTCCATCGCTGCCCTGCGAGTTCGAGTCCTCGGAGAAGGGCATACTCGACACGAAGTCGGCGCCCTGGCTGTCGGACACGACGGAGAAACCTGCGGAGAGAGGTGGGTAAGTGGGGTTTTCTAATAATCTTTTCCCTGCCAGCAATTAGTCAGTGAAATAGACATGAATAAGACAGAGTAAACAAGTGTTTTGACGATCGAATGCTAGTGAACTACGAATAGGTCTCTATAGCTGTTGTAGTAAGTAAACTAGGTATTTAGAAGTGATTTGGTGACCCTGAAAGGTTAATCTTTCTTTAAGCTACATTACAATGGGCGTCTTGAAGCCTTTAATAAAGGAGTCTAATGGAAATCTATGATGTGAAGAAGATGTGTGACATAAAACCTGCAAATGGGTGACCCTAAAAGGGTTCCTAGTCTGTATAGTACTGGTTTCAAGGCCTAGCCTTAAAAACTCTTGACTAAATCTTGAAATGGAGACTAGTTTCTACGCATAACCAGGGAATGGATGACCCCGAAGGCTTCTTACAGGTGTTGGAGTCCTCGGCGGTGAGTCCCTGGTAGCTGGGCGTGATCTGGGGCGGCGTGGGCGTGCCCTTCTGCGAGTTCTCCTTGTCGCTCTTGCTGCCACCGCCGCCGCCGACGGGCGCCACGCCCCCCGAGCCGGTGGGCGGCCGGCGGTTGGCCCCCGAGCCCGGCGACGCCTCCAGCTTCGACTTCTTCTCGCTGGCCGAGGCGATGGGCACCCATTTGTAGATCTTCATCGTGGTGTCGCTGATGGTCACCCACTTCTTCTCCCAGTGGCGCACCTTGTCCACCGCCTGCATCACCCGCTTGATGTCATCCTTCGCCCGGCTGCGCGTCTCCGCCCGCACGCTGCGCGACATGTTTGTCGAGTGGCTTTCCTCGGATTTCTCGCTTTCCTCGCTTTTCCTCTGCGGAAGTCGGCGTCTCGCGAAAAGCCGCCAAGTGTTTTCCGCGTTTCCCGACTGTCTTTCGCTGGCCTCCTCCTCTGCGCGGCTCTCGAGTGCTGAATAATACTGGGTCCTGTGCGTTCGCTGGTCTTGCAGCACTTCAGTTGGCCAGTGGCTGGTTTTATTCGTTTTTTAAGGAAAAATTCGCAAATGGATTTTATTTTACAACAAAAAAACAATCGATATGTGCAGGCGTGATGTTGACTCGTGCTATCGAATAGTGTGCCAGGGATGGCGATAGGTGTGTGTCCGGGCTAGTGATCGGTATTCTTTTGGTATATACTAACTAGCGGTGTTCTAGAGGTGGACATTAAAAACAATTCTGTTTGCATTTTCATTTTATTTGGCAAGGAAGAAATTGTTCTGTAATTTTATTATATATTTTATATATATATTATATTTTACATATATTTCTCTAAAACTAAACGAAAAATACAAATGTCTGATAACAAAATATTGAAAATGTGCGAGATAGTTTTAAAACGAAAAACATCGATGACAAAGGTTTAGACTTACGTTTGCTTACGTTTCTTGGTGATGGGACAAAAACATCGATTGTGGCAAAAAACATCAATTTTTCCAGAAAATTGTAAAACATCGATACGCGAGCAGAGTCATAGCCTCTCTCTCTCTCTCAGTTAATGACGGAGAGCCGGATAAATGACACTTACGTTTGCTTACGTTTTGGCACTTACGTTTCTTGGTGATGGGACAAAAACATCGATTGCGCCAAAAAAAACATCGATGTTTCCCAAATTTATAAAAACATCGATACAGCGAGTTTCCATCGACGTTTGTCCACCTCTAATATCTCCCTAGCCGACGAAATTATGCGTACGCTCCGCTTTTTTTTATTTATTTTCTCGTAATCCGAACGCCCGCCGCCTTGGGGACGAGATGAAAAGTCGCACAAGACCGGAAAAGTGCCCAGTTAAATGTTCGCAGTGCGCCGTGCGAGGCGATAATTAAAATGAAATTGCAGGCGACGCCGAAATAAAAAACAAAAATCGTTTCAGCAACAACGTGCGTGCGTGTGTGTGTGTGCGAGTGTGTGTGTGTGTGGCAGAAGAGGAAGAAGCAGCGGAAAAGAGAACGAAAAAGGTGGGGAAACACGAAAAAGGCGAACGAAAAACGCACACGAAATGAAAATTGTTGTATGAAAAAGCAGGGAAAGTCAACGATCTTTTTTTTTCTAAATTTTATTTTGGCTGGATATCAATTTCGAAAATTTTTTGCGACAAACTGAACTGAAAACCAGAATCGCTCTCTGGTCCGAAAGAGAAGAAGAGAGGGAGAAAGGCAAACAAATTGGAATAAATTATAGAAATTGAAAATAAAGTAAACAACTCAAATGGCAGGAATTTTAAATTAAAGTAAACAACGAAAGCGAGCGAAATAAATTATTTCGAAATTTAGAGCATTTCAAATTATTTCATTTAATAGGCTTTAAAGTTGTAAAACCTTTGGAAATGGAATATATCTTTTGATATTAGGGGGTTAAATTTAACGTGTAGGCTTTCATTCCGTGGGAAAATCTATTTTAAATGATAATGAATAGGTATTAAATGCGAGTGTGCCTGTATGTTTTTAGCAAACTGAAAATGAGACCCTTTTTTTTTGAGTGCAAAATCAAGTGATATCTATTTTTTTAAATGTGTGTGCCTAATCCGTTTAATTCGATTTTATTTTTGATTTCCAAAAATAGCAGCCGCTTCAAAAGCCAGAACTTTGAAAAGTCGAAGCTGAATTTTTCCCCGAATTTCCCGATTTTCCGTTTCCCGCGAATCTGAAAGCCGCGCTGCCGGCGTCGCTGCCTCTGCCGCCGTCGACGCCGCCGATCCCGTTTCACGCGTCGCCGCTTCGTCTCGCCGTCTCGCTCGTTTCCCGCCCCCTCTCTCTCTGCCCCGCCCCCCTCCCGCATGAAAATAAAAAACAAAAAAACACAGAGAGAGAGAGAGAGATAGATAGAGAGAAAGCCAAGCCAAGAAACGTCATCAAGCGGCAACAACAACAACAAAAGCAAGCAACATCATCAGCGGCAACAACAACAACAGCAACCAAACGCATTTCATTGCCAAGAAAAAAAAACGGTCAACGACATTGCAACAACAAGCGAAACAACTACAACAACAACTAGAGGCATTGCAACATTGGCCAAGAGCAACAACAACAAAACAGCAATAAAGAGAGACTGCATCAACAACAACAACAACAACAACTGAAACAACAGCAACAAGCGTACCAACAAATAGGAAAATAGGAAAATGCCCAAATGCGATGTGAAAACGCGCTACATTCCTGCGACTTTCGCCTGGATTGTACTGCTTTTGACCACATTTCTCTTCTTCTTCTACCCGTAAGTTGCCTTTCACCATATATTCAACTAGCAATAATCTTAGAAATGATTAAAGATCTAAACTTCCTAACATAAAGTTTGAAATGTTTCTAGAATTTAAGTACAGTTGTGTTGTGTTGTAAAATTGTGAGAAACATACATATTTAAAATATGATATAATATTTAAGATTCAATGTTTGGGGTTCAGAATTTAGGTATTCCACATTTCGACTAATCTTCCCTTTTTTTTTTGGTAAAAATATGATTTTTGGGCATCGTTTTTTAGTTGTAACTTGGTCAAAAAAAATCTAAAAAACCAATAAATTGATCCCAATAACTTCTTGGACTGATTTAACAAAAATAACACACAAATGTTTTTCCAAAAAATTGACAAAAATTAAAATTTGCAGGTTTTAATGCCAATTGATTGGGAATTTTATTACGAGTTCATCGGTGTATGGCATTCCATATTTAAACTATTATTTTTTTGTGAATAGACCAAAATACTGCATTGTTTTAATGGAAAATAAGTATTTGAGGTTTTGACAAAAAGTGGATATTTTTTGTGTTTTTTTTTTTGCTGTAATTTGGCCAAAAATTGTCGCAAATCGGTAAGACGTACTGTTTTGAATAACTTACAATCCAATAAGTAAATCTCTCTTACTTTTTGACTGATTTAGAAAAATAAAAATTTCGACCAATTTTTTCATTTTTAGGAAGGGGTTACATCACAATTTTTTGCAAAAAATTGACAAAAATTAAAATTTGCAGGTTTTAATGCCAATTGATTGGGAATTGGGAATCAAAAAAAATCTAAAAAACCAATAAATTGATCCCAATAACTTCTTGGACTGATTTAACAAAAATAACACACAAATGTTTTTCCAAAAAATTGACAAAAATTAAAATTTGCAGGTTTTAATGCCAATTGATTGGGAATTTTATTACGAGTTCATCGGTGTATGACACTCCACATTTGGACTGTTATTTTCTTTGTTTCGGCGAAAATACTGATTTATTTTAGTCGAAAATCAGGATTTTGGTTTTTGGCAAAAACAGAATTTTTGTGTTGTTTTTTTGCTGTAATTTGTCCAAAAACTGTCGCAAATCGGAGAGACATACTGTTTTGAATAACTAACGACCAAATAAATAAATCTCTTTTACTTTTTGACTGATTTAGAAAAATAAATTTTTCTACCATTTTTTTCATTTTTAGAAAGGTGTAACCCCCACAATTTTTTGCGAAAAATGGCCAAAAATTTAAATGTCCAGTTTTAAATGCAAAAATATTGCGAATTTTATTACGAGTTCAACGATGTACGACATTCCATGTTTGGATAATTATTTCATTTGTTTCGGCCAAAATACAGATTTTTTTATGAAAAACTACGATCTGTAGTTTTTGCTGTAGTTTGGCCAAAACCCAAAACTAAACCAAGTCTATTAAATATTTTATAACGAGTTCAACGAAATACATATTCTTATTATTTACAAGACAGCTTTTGACTTTTCAAAAATGAGAAATGGGAAACTAATTTGACAAATGAATATCCGTCACTTTGAATTTCAAAACCCCCGTCAATGAAAGTTCCTCCATTGTTATAGAACTAGAGCAATCTGTAAGTGGAACTGCATACTGCTATGTGTAGTTTGTGTTGAGTTCGCGAGAAGTTCATGAATATTGGATGGGCCTAAGGCAATATTTACTGTAGCCACACACGCGCACTTTCGGAATGGAGTAGCGTAATCCAAGTCGACCCTTCGGCCTTCGTCTGCCGCCCACTTTTCCGACCCCACTAAACCCCACCCCATTCCACTTTCCCACCCACATCTTTTGTAGTTTGTAGTTTTGTTGCTGCCACTTTATTTATTTTGCTCGCATTTTCGTGGATTATAACGACGGGCCGTAATGCATTATTATATGTGGGACAGCAGCTCGTTTTTATCCAGTCTGGCCCCCTTTTCCCCCCCTCGATTTTCCTTGTCTTAGTCATCGTCATCTCTCAGACGCCATTTTCCCGCCCGCATCCCCCTTTTTGGCACTCAATTTGCAGTTGCTCTCTGCGGTTTTTTCATAGCTTTTTTTCTCGCAAATTGTTTTCATGTATTTTGGTCGTAAAAAGAAATTTTAGTTTTCAAAATGCCGGGGGGAAAATGGATCGAAAAAATATAACTGACAGATTGTTCGCCTGTGCCATGAATTTATCTAGATAAATAAAGGGAAATGTCTGCGATTGATATTTAAAAAAGTTTATAAAATGAATTTAAGGAATAAAATGAATTTATAAAAAATTGGTTTAGAAAACTCTCAAAGGAAAAAACAAAATACGTACCTATTTATATTGTAATTAAAAAACAGCTAAATTATGCATTAATTTTAAATTGAGTTACCAGAGTGACAGACATCGTGATATCTCACATGGTATAAACACTTTGGTTTTTTTCTCTTTTGTCTCATTTTTTGGAGGCGACGAGAAGGCCAAGGGAGCAACAAATTTGCATAGCATGTGCACAATTAGCACATGAAACGAAACCAAAATAGCAATTAAGCAGTCAGCTTCAGACCCCCGAACGCCGCCTCTGTGTCCGCACAGCTTTTCCCCCCCTTCCAACCTGACAATTTCCCCCAATTTTCCCTCTCACTTTTCCAGCTTCGTCCATTTAATGACGAATTCTCGTGGTCAATTGCAGCTGCAATTGCTACGCCTGGCATTTGCTCGTTTTTCATCAAATGCAAACCATTTTTCAAGCATTATCTGAGGACTTTTGGCTCTACTTTTCAAGCACACAGAAAGAAATGAAAATGAACTTTCTAAATATTTACTGGAATTAATTAAACATTTTTTTGTTTTGAGGAAAAATATATCTTTGCTGAAAAAAGGTCCCTTTAAATAGGCATATCTATTAAATATTACATGTGTTAGATTTCTCTCTGTGCACTTTTCCTCTACCTTTGTTCTTGTTTTGGCTTTTTCGGGTTTCCCTTTGTTACAGTTATCTATGCTGACTGCCGACTGGCTCTTTGTTTTAGTCTGGTGAGTAATTCACAGTCACAGGAGAAGAGCCACGCCCCTTGCCGCCTCCCCCTCCCCCCACTCTTCCATTTTCACTTGACTCTTGCGGCGACACTTGAGTTTTGCACTCTGTTTGCCTGCCTTGTCGCCTAGTTTGGGAATTTGTTTATTTAATTATGCCTTCCCTTTGTGCTTTGTTGTTATCTGGAGTTTTGGGCACGCGGCAGGCGTATTAAATATCGCCTAGGTTCAAAAACCAGCTTAGACCAGCCTCAGCACACTGAAAGAAAAATGGGCAGCGGGAAGAGAAATGCAATGGAAAAGAAGATAGTAGTCCCTTCTTTTCCGGTATATTTTGTATTTACTTAGGAAACTAAAAAAACAATTTTTTTTTTAATAATTTTAAATTTATTGTGCCTTTGAAAGAAAAATGTATTGTGCCTCTTTCCGGTATTTTTTGTATTTTCTTACAAAACAAATTATAAAAAAAAAATGTTTTTTTAAAAAAATAATTTAAAAGTTTGTGTGCCTTTTTCAAATCATTTAATCATTTCCGCAGTGTACTTGAATAGTTTTCAGCTTTTGTTTGATTTGCCAGCGACGTCATCTGATATGGGGAGTGGTGTAGGAAATTCGGATAAGGAGGTTCGGGTCGGTTTGGCAAAAGTCCAATTACGGAATATATTTCATTATTGCTAGTTTTTCCCTTTTCGCTTGCCCTCGCTCTTTATATACAAATATATGTATGTATATATTTTGTTGTATTTTCCCTCTCAATGCCACAGGTTGCCTTTGTTACAATCACCAAAAAAAAAACATACAAAACTACGCTTGACAAAACAAACCGAATCGGGGAATAAAAAGAAAATTAAGTAAAACATGGCAGGGCACAAAAATAAAAAAAGCGAGACCAAAACTGTTGCTACATAACAACCAAAAAAATATTAAAAAAAAACTGAAAAAGGGAGGCAACAACGATAAAAACTACGGCAACACAACTGCGTCACAACAACAGCTTGGACAATAGTTTTAGCCACCCACGCAACCCCGCCGGCAGCCCCAGAAAAACCACCCACCTCCCCGCCCCTCATTGAAATTCTAGAAGCCGCACCACTCAGAGTGATGATTATTCCTCGCTGCTTCGCTTTTTCTGTTTGCGTTTGTTTTTGTCGTTAAGTTTTCAAGCCCCTATGCTCCCCATATCATCCAATATCACCCCCAATTCCACCCACCTAATCCACCCATCCACCCGTTTCACACATGGAACAATAGGATATCTGGGATTTTTGGGGCTATAAAGAAAATAGATCACTCCATGCGATCTAAAAAATATAAATTAAACAAGAGAGAACGTTACTCAGCTAAAGGGAGTGCGAGGGAGATGGAGATATAAAACTTTGATCGGACATAACTTATTAACGAATAGTCCGATTTAAAAACTTTCTTCTACATTTCGATAGGTATTGATAAACACAATAAAACTGCATTTTTACTTTTCCAAAATAGTTAAATTCTTAAAATCGTTTAAAAAGCCTTGCCAAAGATTTTCCAATGCCAAAAGCTAAACGATAAAGAAGAAGCTAGATGAAAATCATAGGAAAATGGTTGAAAAAAAAAGTTTAGCGAAGGGGTTGTGTTTGCCCAGTGAAAGTGACTTTAATTACACAATTTTCAAGTAATTAAATTTCCGTTTTGTTGCTCTGACAACTTTCATCAAAAGAATATTCTCGCAGGTGGCGGAAAATGCGAGAAAAGTGTGGAACAGAGGGGTTTTCACCCCTGGAAAGTGGAAAGTGGCGGCCAGAGAAGAGATAAACTCGGTTTAGTCTTTCACGGAATATGTATTTAAATAAAATATAGTCAAAGGACGGAAATAGGAGGAGAAAAGTAACCGCTTTCGGTCAGTAAAGTTAAGCTCCGCAGAAGCAGAAGTAGAAGAGCCTCTAGAAAACCCCAGCACTCGACCCAATTAAATGTTGTTTGTAATTTGTGTTAAAAGCATTTCAAGGACTACATTTATTTTTTGTTGTATTTTTTTTTCTGCCCCAAGTTTGCTTACTTGTAGAGCTCTCTAGCTCTCCCGCACACATTTTCCTCTTCTTCTACTCGGTCCCAGCGGTCGCCGGGGTTTGATTTTCTTCATTCATTTTACTTATTGCTTATTACTGTCACTTACACTGAACACCACGAACTTTATTAAACGGAAAACGTAAGCTTCTCACAAAAAACCTTAAAAACTTAATTGGTTTAGCGTATAAAAAATACTCGAGTAAAAATTTTTTTAATAGTTTAGTAACAAAAGAAAATGTTCTTATTTGTCTTTCAGTGTATTTGGGCCATTTTCCTTAGATTCCCTCTATTTTTTCACTCGAATCCACTTGAGATATTCATTTGGTATTGCTTTTATTTTTCTCCTTGTGGGATTTTCGGCCCACTCTTTTCGGCTTCCCCCCAAAACACTCGAACACCCACCCCTCATTTGGGATTTTCTGTGTATTTGTCCACTAATTATAATAAACAAAGTTTTTCTTTTCGCTAGCAATTAGGCGACACTTGTGATGAAGAAATCTGGGGAGGGGGTGTATACGTACAGGGAGAAAATGATCACAGGTTTCTTTAGATTAGATAGATTGTAATGGAAATATCATATCATCATATTTTAAAAATATATGGGTTTTTGGAATTTACTCTTTTAATTTACTCTTATAATATCTTATAATAATATAATAATTTTGAAGGAATAGAAAATATGAATAGGGAGGGGAGTTATGCGACAGCAGGTGGTTCAAAGCAATTTACTGGGAACCCTAGAAATTGCCTCTTTCTTCGGATCGTTTAATTTTATGTTAATCATGTTCCATGAACAAAAACCATTTCGCCCTGTCGCACGAGTGTTGGTGTGTCTGTGTGTTCCTGTGTCTGTGTTTGTTCGTCAGGTCGTGACCTGTGCCAGCAGCCACGCCCACACGGACCCCCCTCATCACGGGCCCGCCCACTTTTTGACTTTGATGCTGAATAAACGGCCTTGGCTTCTTTGATTTTGATTTTCCCTACCCGTTGGCCGCATGTTTAATGGCTTTTCAGCATTTTCCACGAGCGTTTTCTAATTGAATCGAATTTGTGGCAACCACGCGATATAAATTATACATAAATACCAACTTGATTGCAATTGTGCTGCACCTGAGCAGCAGCACCCACTCATGTTTTACATCTGCACTGGAAGAAAATGTGACTAGTTTAGATTATATGTTAATAACAACTGAAAACTGTTGATCCCTGAATTAAAACAAGGGAGAACACTATAGTCGCGTGGGTGTCCCGGCTATCTGATACCCGTCACTCAGCTAAAGGGAGTGCGAAAAATATGGAGATAGAAAACTTTGATCGGGTATAACTTTTTAACGAATGGTCAGATTTGAAAAATTTCTTCTACATTTCGATAGGTATAACAAAACACAACAAAATTACATTTATACTTCTCCGAAATCTTTAAAAATGTGGGCACCACTCTACTCTACGAGTAACGGGTATAAATATATTCATATATATTGTATACTTTTTAAATACTTTTCTCTCTGTAAACTTGCACATTTTGTCTTTTAACCTTCGGAGCTGCCCACAACAGCAACAATATATGTTATAAATACCCCGCCACCATAACCTATTCAATAACCTTGATGTGTTTTCGAACGCACACTCCAATTAATACCTACAGTTTCATGTTTATAATCACTTTGAGGGATAATGTGTTTACCTTTGACATATAATCGGGCCGAACTTAATGCAATTACCAGCTAGTTGCATTTAATGTGTTGCCTTAGTTTCCAGGTATTAAGGCATTGAACTAGTTGGCCATTTACCGACTTTTATAAGTCAATTTGGAAACTTATATATTTAAGGATATTAGAAAGTGGAAGTTAGTGTGGAAGTTCCAAAATATTTCCTTACCTTTTCGCACTGGATTAATCGAAACTTTCTGCCTAACAACAGAAATTTGATGAAAACTAATGACAAATAAAAGTCGCTGCAAGTTGAGTTCCTGGAAAAGATTTACCCACACATGAGTGGGTTTATTTTCGTTTTTACTACTCTTTCAGTTTCAGTTTCCCTTTGTCTGCCGGACTCGAGTTACTTTTTGTTATGGCTTTGGATTTCGTTTTTTTTCGCTTTATTTTTCGTCTGTCCAACTTGTTAATGAAAATAAATTTCTGACGCCGTCGTCGCCCTGATAAATAATAATAACAATAATAACAAAAGCATTTGCAGTTGTGCTGTTGATAATATCCGCCGGCCATTGCCATAAAAAGCAATGTGCAAAAAAGCAGCCGTGGCAAGAAAAATACTATAGGGAAAAAGCAAAACTAAGCACAAACAAATGTCAGAGAAAAAGAAAAATAAAAATAAATAACAAAAAACGGCCAAGAAGAAGCTGCCAAACTAGAAGAAAAAGCAAATTCAGCGAGGTGAGCTGAGCCGGGTGCCATTGCCACGCCTCCCAGAACCACCAAACGCCCACTGCCGCCCTCTTCCTGTTTTCCATTTTTTGCGCTGCCTGCGAACTATGGCCACAGGCAGAGGCGTACTTAGTTTTGCGGCACCAGAGGGGGCTTACAAAAATGCAAAACTGCATAAAAAAGAGTAAAAAGTATTTTAGAAAGGTTCTTCTTATTTTTAACAAGATATTAATATCTTAAAATATTTACAAAAAATAAAGGGGGTGTAGTTGTAGCTTAAACACCATTAAATAATTTTCCAAGTATATATTATACACATTTAAAATAAATATCTAAAAATCCTTTCGACTACGCCACTGCTTTTTCATAAGTATGGGTGTCATTCGAATGCTGCTTGAAATTGCTGTTGTTCTTGTTGTTATGCCATTTCGTTATTGCCACCATTGTTGTTGTTCTTGGCCAAATCCCACCCTCAACTTAAGCCGGCAAAATGTTTAACTCTACACCTGCAAAAGCGAGAAGAAAAAGTTTTAGAAATAATTGGAAAATGCAGATAAACTTTTGGATATTATAATCTGTCTAATGTGCATATGTACATAACTTTTTTAATACCGAAGATTTGCTACCAAATTCCTACATAAATCCCCCTCTTGGTTGCAGTGTAGGTTTAAAGAGCTCAAGAAAAGGTGGATGCATTTCATCTCTCTCTACGTGACTTTGGACCTCTCTTTCTTCGGCGGCTTCCTCTTTGGGGAAATCGATAAAATTCAATTGGCAACGCTGCCTTAAACAATTACTCATTTGCAATAATGCCTGCCAATGCTCTTAACCCTTTGTCGGCCAATGTCAATGGCGCTGGCCGTTCGTTCTGAGCCTTTTCCGCTGTTTTTCTGACTTTCGCCATGATTTATTCGGCCAATATGTACAGGCAGACCCGCATGAACTCCTAGTATATGCGTTTCCCATTAAGTTCGATTTACTTTTCTCATGGCCAGGCAAATAGTCACGAAAAAAGCGTTAATTGTTTATCACTTAACTGTTTATTGAACGGATTAAGTGGCAATCATGTTGACGGCTTTTTATTTTGTTTTCAGTCGAATAATTTCCTGTTGAACGCCTATTTCCGCTCCGATTCTCGCTCTTTATCTATTTATTCCCCCTTTTTGCCACGCGTTTTTCCCTTCGCTTCTTTTTATTTAAATATTAATTAAAATTTTTTAATTAGGCGCTTTTTCACGCAAAGTTTAAGAAACTTTTGGCAAAGCGAATGGCGAATACAAAAGCGAAGAGTTGGGGATGGGAAAATGCCAGCATGGAAATCAGGGGGAAAACAAAGTGAAAATGTCGACATCGGAAGGGACAAGTGTATTTTTAGTTGGCAAACAAACGCACAAAATTTGTTTGCCACTCACAACGCAACGCACACACACATATAACGTATACGTATGCACTCAAACATATTACGCATACGCCCTAGAGGCCATCCATCCAAATTTAATTTCACTCGGCCCCTCATAAATACGCACAAAATGCCCAAAAAAAATAAAGAGAGCAAAAAGAAAACATAAAAAGAAAACCAGATTAAAGAAGGCAAAACTGTTGACTTCGGTGAAATGGCATCGTTTGAGTTTGCTTTCATAAGCAGAATATTCCATTTCGAGCCCGAAAATCTGTCAATAAAAAGGGGAAACTCTACGTAGATGAGATCTGAGATTTAATCAATCAATCTTCTGCCATTTCACAATTCTGTTGACTTAATTTGCACAGGTATACAGACTTAAGGCTATGTAACTAGTTTGGCAAATGTTTTACAACCATCAATAAAGATTAGGCATTGAAAATGTGAGCGAAGATTATTTCAAATAGTAATGAAATGATTGATACAAATGTGGCAAGAGGTTTTAGAAACTTCCATCGATTAGATTAGGCTCTTTGTCTTAAAAATATAATTCAAATCTCTATTAAGACCAATTTGAAATCACTTTAAACTTGAGAAATTGAATTTCATTTGGCAAAATCTCATTTCATGATTCCGAATTCCTTTGTTGTTATTTTAAATAAATTTATTTCAAGCGTTGATTTTGTAACAAACGCACACGAACTCGCATTGAAAATAAACAAACTTTGAAAGAAGCGCTAGAAGAGCAGAGGAAATTGGGTTATGGAAGACCCCCCCATGCCAACAAAAGATATATGCGTGTCTATAGGTCCAAACAAATTCTTTTTTCTTGCTTGACCTTGGCAGTACAACATTTCCCAACATTTTTAAAACCAATTTTGGCCCAAAACCCCCAGAAAATCAATTTTTTTTTTGGCTTCCCCCACCTTTTTGCCTTAGTTACATAAATTTTTTGACAGGGCGCATGACAAACTGAAGGACTTGCCATAGACAGCTATTAAAAAAATAACAAAATGGGTGGGTCTCCCCCACTTTGCCTGATTATCCCGCTTTGGCCCCAATCTCTTGGTAACTCGAGACCCGCTTGCTCATCCCCCGTCGTTTCAAAACTTGCGCTAGTCCAAAAAGTTGTTATTACATTTCGTTTGTGCTTTTGTACTGTGTGGTTTGTTGGTTGTCTGTGCGAGTGTGTGTGTGTTTTGGGGGATTTTCCACTCCACCACCCCCTGAGTGAATTTTCCCTGCCCCACCCAACACACCTGTCGCTCCACACTCTCATTTTTTTTTTGGTTCTTCTTGAAGATTGCCCAATAATTGCGTATAAAGGCGGCTAAAAGACCGACTGAAAAAAAACAAACTGACACATTTTTATTTTTACCTGTGGATAAATGATTTCGGACCAAATAAATACGAACTCAAAATGTTTCCTGAGGCTAAACGAAAACTGTGATAATAAATTAAATTGCAATTAAGAAGTTTGATGTAATTTGAGTTTAATTTACAGAACTGTATATTTATTTATGTTACACAAACTTTGTAATCAACTACAAAGCAAAGTTTCCATTTTATTTCCAAAAATATTTTAATTGAATTCAATTTCGGTAGATTTTAGCTTTTTTTTTCTAGATATTTAAATGAATTAAATTAGCCGGAAAAAAGGCCAATATGTGAGACACAATTGCCTTTAAATTTGCGGTTTGGAAGCCGTAAAAACACCTGTAAATATTTTCGTAATAATTATCTTGCAGATGATTGAAAAGCGAGTGTTGTTATCACCGCAGGCAAATGGTCAATTTCCCAGTAAAAGGCAATTGATTCATTTATCGCTAATTTTGCAGAAAATGGAAACCAATAGAGAGAGATAGAAAGAAAGAGAGAGCGGTGGGGCAGAAAGAGACGGCATCAATTGGCAGCTGTTCGCAGCGCCAGTGTTTGGTAACTGATAAAAGCCGGGCCGTTTAACCTTCTTCGCACCTTCCCCTTCCTGTCGCCCCTTGGTGAGGCAAAAACAAAAATTAAATAACTAACCATGATGTCCCCGCCCCCTGGCGCCACCCCGCCCCGTCCCTTAACCCACTGCCGCCCGCTTATCGGTTGGCACCTTTTATCGGGTCGCTTAGGAGAACCTCCGTTTGGAGGCCAACTACAGCTGAGGGTGAGCGAATAGGGTCACAGATGCCTTGCACTTCCGCAAAATATTAGAACCGAGTTGAGGTCACGGGTAACAATAAGTGATTTAAATAATACAAATATTTCTAGCCCATTTATAAATTTATTATCTTATTAAAAACTTTATCGATCACATAATCATATTTTTTTAAAACGTAATAAAAGGGACACAACACATTTAAGGAAATAATAATAACAAAAAATGTGTATACAATTTTAAAATGAATTTTAAAATATATTATTTTCTTTATATAATAAATAAATAAAATAAATAATTAAAAACAAATAGTTCCTTAAAATTATAAGACCCAAAATATGATATATTTACAAAAACAAGTTATAATTTCTATATAGAACAAATGGTTTCAAATTTAAGAAATCTAGAAGTTTTACAACTTGTATAACTACAAGTTCTATCATCTTGACCCCCACTGTAACTATCCGGATGGGACAGCCGGCCACATGTGTAATAAAAAAAGAAACTAAACGGGTGAAAAAAAGAGCCCCCATAGATAAGTCAGAAGCAAAGTCGAGGCGACGGCAGCCCATGGTCGAAGCAAATTTGTTTTTTCTTCTTCTTTTCCTTTTGTATTTTTTGTACTTTTCATTTCTTTTCTTTTATTTTTCCTTACTTTTTCAGCTGGGTCTTCGTACTCAACTGTGCCTGCTGGTGACTAATGCTTGGCCGTCGTTTATTTTGTTCGTTTTGGCGATAGTAGGATATTTTTATACTCTGCGGGCGAGAGAAGAGCGGAAAGTAGAGTAGACTAGAGTGGAGTGGAGCTTGGGCGCAGAGGGGTTAATGTGACGACAGCGACGATTCGCCAGTTTTCGTCATCATCGCGGCCAACACTAATCTACAAAAATTCCATTTTTATGATCTCTAGAATTTTTAGCAAATAGTCATTCTATGAATTGCATTTTCAGTGTCTAAAACTTGAATAGCTATTCAAATAAATCTCAAAAAATGATAAAGGAATTTTTGTATTCTGCCCTCGAAATCAACTGAAACCTGTTGCACAGTGCCCGAAACTGAAATGGGTTTCCATTTGCTTTTGCTTGACGCATAAAAAGCAATGCCATTTTTTTGAGTTTTTAATTAATGCAGCTGCCATCGAATGCGAAATTGTCTCTGCTTCTTCTGCTCTTTCCTATTTTAACCATAGCCTCGCCCGTTTTGGCCTGACCACCAATCAGCCTTTAAGTTGCCTTACAGTACAGTGCGTTTCGTTGGCTTAAGGCTGTTCGGAAGTTAGTCATTTGCATATTGAAAAAGGCTTCTAAGATAGTCTTAATATTCTATAGTGAAATAATAATCACTAGAAGTAAAAAGCAAATTTAAAAATAATTATATTATTAATTGTTGGAATATTAGGAATTAATTGAGTAATTAACTTGTAAAAATAATTCTTAATTATTTAATATTCAATTGATATTAACATGACAATTTCTCTTCTGGGACTTTTGCCCCTCATAACTTTTACTCCCGACTTACTTTAATGAACCGCAGTGTCCTTGGGTCCACCTATATGTTTGTGCATGTGAAGGTGTCAATGTGTCAAGTCAATTAATTGCCGATTGAAATCGTTTTTGCGGTTTGTTCTTAGTTGACCTCTTGTGCGCGTGTTTCAGCCGCCCTCCGCCTGCCCCTCAGTCCTCCAGTGCCTCCTGGTAATTGACTTTCCATCTTTATGACACGGTGAAAAGGGGGGAAAAGGGAAGGGAGGGGGGCTGTGTGTCCATAAACTTGTCACATTTCGCCTGAATGTGACATTTTGCCATTTGGCTCTCATAATATCCTCGCCCCACTGCGCGGCTGTCGGTCGTCTGTCTTTGTGGCAACCGCTTAACATAGGAATTCAATTTCCTGCAAGTGTCTCCCTGAAACATCGGAAGCATCTAGAACCCCCCTGATTTAGCCACCCCTCCACCGGAAATGCTCTTGAAAAATACTCCACGCAAAAGTAGTTTTTTTTCCCCAGCTTTTCAGGGGGATTTTCAAGGGGGGTGGTGACCACCGGCCACCCGCTGATTTTCCTTCACCTTGACAATGGGGAAAGTAAATAAAGCAGTAAATAAAATATCTTCACTCTGCTGGAATTTAGTCGGTAATGGAAATGGAAATTGATAGGGTTCGTTGATTTTAATCGAGGTGGAAAAAGCAGAGAGATAAGACAATAAACCTATAATATGTACTCGATTATATTCTAGTGCTAATCTAGATCTAGTTTGACACTCAGTAAATCCCCTGATCAATACTGTCTCGCATCGACTTATAATGCTATTATATCATTCGCACCCCCAAGATTTGTTTTCCAAGCAACCGCCTCACTGAAATTATATTTCAATCAATGCAAAGCAGTGTTTATTTGTTTTCCTTGGCAATTTGTTTCAATTTGATGGCGCAAAACATTAATTGAAGTCAACCACATCCTGTATGGGTTGTTGCCTGCGCGTTTCAGTGGGAGGAGGCCTTAGGCTCTACTCTCTATATATATATATATATGTATATATCATTGAGTGTGTGCTTATTGTCCTTGTTGCGGTCTTGTCACTAATTTGATTTGCTAGTTTGCCCTAGTTCCTCGGCTCCTCGGGTTCTGGGTTCCTTGGGTTCAGCACCGCCCCCTCACCCTCCTTTCAGGAAATTGAAATGAATTATTTGTCATAAGACAGCGGCAAATCCTTGTGCCTGCCTTTCAGTACTGCCTTACTTTATTTTATTTTATTTTTTGTCATTTCTGGGCCAACTCTTTCTACCCTCTTTTCTGCCTGACTTTGCATAAATGTAAACAGATTTCCCTCCCGGGACTTGGCAAACATTTTTGCTAAATTGAAAAGTAAAGCAAACAAGTGCAATTTACCTATGCATATATATTTTAGTACATGTGTGGATTATACAGCCGAACACCTGACTTGTAATCGGGCATCGGTTGGGAGATAAGAGATCTCTGGAGCGAATATTATTTCCTATAAAAACGAAATACATTCACTATTATATGGTCATATATTTTTTTAGCTAACTCAATAAGCTCAATTAGCTATGACAATCATCGTTTGGGATATAAGAGATCTCTAGAACGGATAATATTTCCTATAAATACGAAATTCGCTTACTATTATATGGTCTAAATATTTATTTAACTTATTCTTTATTTATTTATTTTCTAACCTCCAAAATGGCACCACCCCCAATTAGCTATGACAATCACGTTGCTAGGTGGATTTTCTATATACAAACGTAAATCTATATTGAAGATGGAAGGTGAGCTGTCATTTTGATACCCGATGCGAGTCGATTAGATTCAGATTCCAGTGAGGAGTGAGTAGTGAATAGTGAATAGTGACTGTACTGCGCTGTCGAGTCATTAACATTGGCCAATTGATGGTTCCATTTTGGTTTCATTGGCCGGCGCCTTAATGGGAATCGTGCAATCCAAGTTTTGTTTGGACAGGTGCAGTGTTTATGCCTTGGTATAAATAAATAACTATATTGGGTTCTCCTTGCTTCGATTTAGAACCCGAGAAATACTGAGAAATCTAAGGGAAAGCTGCGTGGAAATTTTATCTGGCTCGTAAAGGCGATTTATAAAAAGTGCGACAAGTGGGAAATACCGCAAAATGCAAAATGAAAACTGCGTAATCGAGGAATTAATTAATAAAGTGCGGCTTTGGCTTGCAGTTCATAATAAACGTCAGTTTAATTAATCACTCTAGCAGCTCTCTCGTCAACATTTTTGAGGTTTCTCCACTTCGGATCCCTAGCGACCCTCGTACCCCCGATTTCCCATTTTCTTTGTCTCACAGCGATTAACATAAATCCCCGGCACGTGCTGAGAGTTGAGAATTGTGAATTGAGAGTCGCTACGTTCCGGTTTTATTTGCATTCTAAAAACTGTATGCAAATGCCAGTGGATGAGATGGAAGAGCTCTTTCTTGTTTGGTTACAACTGTAAGCGTTGGAATAAATGCGATAAGGATGCCCGAAATAAATCAAAACCAGAAGCCAGCAGAGAAACAGAAACAGATTCGGATATTCAGATATATAAATGCAGATTGTATGGATAAGTAAGGTGTGAACATTTGTGTGCAATCGCCGTGAGGGAAGATTGGAAATCTGTTCTCTGGCTTCGAGGAAGGAAAGGAGAGGAATGCCTTTGGCTTTAGGCAATTGTCCTGAGAGCTTCTCCAGTGAGAAACCAACTGGCAGGAAAGGACAGCCGGACAGCAGGACAGCAGGACATGGCAGGAAAATGAAAGAAAAGAAAATGGCAGCACAAGTAGAAGTAGAAATGGAAAACTGACAGTCTGAGGTCATTCTGCCAATTATAATGCAGCGAAGGACTGCCGACGATGATGATGATGAAGTTGATGGCACCAAGGGAGGCGAAATGTGCAGATGATGATAATGGGAATAGAATTTCACAGTTGCAGCACAGTGGTAAATGGAAAACTGGTTCCACTTGTTCTTAAAAAAAAGAGTTTGTACTTTAAACACATTTTAATTGGTTGTAAAATTAAGTGAATTATTATATAAAATATTTGTTAATATAATAAATCCCCCAACGAATGACCACTGTAACCCACAAATGCACTGCGCAAAATGGCAAAGAATACGACGAACGATGTGCAGATTGATGATGAGCTGCAAAACGATGATGGTGGCTGCATTAAGGATGAGTTTATCCATTAGAATTCAACGGCGGTCTGCCTTTCAGCCGGGAAATGGGGAAAAGCGAGCCGGAAGGCGAGGAGCAGCGTAATGCAGTGAGAAATGCCGGAAGAAAGTAATACATTCACCTTAAGTAACCCGTAAACAGAAGCCCGTAAACCGAAACCAGCTGAAAGTTCCGCACATCATTGCAAATGCATCAGAGGTTGTGGATGTGGAGAGGAAAAGCGGGAAAGTTGGCAGGACGGGGACAGACGGAAATGGAAATGGGCTAAAGGACACGTGTATATCGCCCTTGCAACATTGCAACATTCTTGTGGTTGACTTAACCCCCTGATAACCATCGACTGAAACAAGTGTCTTTATAAAGAAAATGGAAGTCATATTTATTGTTAAAGTAATAAAGTAATAAGTAATACTTAATTATTATTAATTACAATTTTAATTTTTTTAATAACTTATCTTTTTTTAATACTAAATAAGGAACTTCAAAAGGAATTCCTATAAAAATATTTTTAATATTTTTTTGGTAGCTATATGAATAATCTACGTATTTTTTATAAATACAATGTTATGTCGAAGATTCTTTTGAATTTTTCGAAATTAAATATTCCAAGTTCTACGAATTTTCAAAGGGTCCAAAAGGGTTAAGGGTCGCTTTTACATTCCGTTCGGTTTCGGTTCGTTTTGATTCCGATGCGGGTCGAGTTCTTTGGGGTGGTGGCACATTGTGCAGGGAAAGTCGGTTGGAGTTGGGGATTTTGAGGGGGGAGCTGGTTTCAACCGACAAAACAGTTCCGGTTCAGTAGACTCTAAAGTGATTGCGGCGACACAACGGGCGGGCTTCGTTGGATAACCGTAGCCTTGGGCTCTCCTGGCCTCCTGGTGTCCCGATGTCCCCCTGTCCCGGTCTCTTGGCCACCTCTTGCTTAATGGTCAACAATGTGGTCGAGGGATTTTCGACCGATTTTCGGCCTACTTCATGAAAAAGCAACAGCGACCGACCGTCTGCCTCCCCAAAAAGGCTGATTGCAAAGCCATCAAATTTGTCGTCACAGTTCTTCGCTTGTGGAATTAATCTGGCCCTCCTCGTTATGTAAGGAATGGAATGAACCACTTTCAGCCGGCTGTGTGAGTGCGAACAGCAGCCTTTTGAAACCTGTTCGGTAAGCGGTTTTAATTAGGGTGGAAACTAGAAACTAGACGAACACTAATCATATAGTATAGCCGCATAACTTTGTGGCAATTAGACAACTCGGAAAAAAGGGTCAATATCTTGACTTGGTCAAGAGCTTTTAGGCTCGTCCCATTAAATATTCGATTAAATATTCAACTAGCTGGGAAGCATTTCGAAAATGTTTAAATATTAATTACTAGCTCATAGACCCAAGGGTTATCTAAACTAATATAATAGGAACCATTAAAAAATGGTCAGTAGCAAATTCCTCCCAGAACGGATTGACATAAAAATCTAGAAAAATCAAATCAATTCGGAAATAATTAGGAGCCGCGTGTGAGGTACAAATTAAAACAATAAATGACCCCAAAGTGTCCCAAAATTCGATTTGTTTTTTTTTTAAATATAATTATAATTTTATACATAGTATATTAAACCCCAACTTCTTATCTTTCATCCACAGCTGCCAGTACTACGTGAAGAGCCATCCATGGGTGCTGGCCTACCAGGGCGTCATCACATTCTTCGTGCTGGCCAACTTCACGCTGGCCACCTTCATGGACCCGGGCATCATCCCCAAAGGTATGTAGCGTGCTGAGCAGGGGCCAAAGCCAGTCGTCACGGCCTAAACTTGACTGCATTCTAGCCTCGCCCGACGAAGACTGCGAGGAGGAGCTGCGCGCCCCGCTCTACAAGAATGCCGAGATCAACGGCATCACCGTCAAGATGAAGTGGTGCGTCACCTGTAAGTTTTACCGCCCGCCCCGCTGCTCCCACTGTTCCGTCTGCAATCACTGCATAGAGGTGAGACCCCTGGTGTATCCATGGATATTATTACTTATTTTCACCCCCTTCTTTCCAGACCTTCGACCATCACTGTCCGTGGGTCAACAACTGCATTGGGCGGCGGAACTACAGGTTCTTTTTCTTCTTCCTGGTATCGCTATCCATCCACATGCTGAGCATTTTCTCGCTGTGCCTGGTCTACGTGCTGAAGATAATGCCCAACATCAGGGAGACGGCGCCCATTGTCGCGTATCCTTTTGCAAAAACAAACAAAATGATTCTTTAATATTTGAAAATATTATTTGTTTTTAAGTAATTATCCATTAAAGAGGTAACCCTAACTTCTAGTCGCGTTTTCTCGCCCGCTTACTAAATTTAACTTGGGGTTAATTTAACATGCGGTCGTGAAAACGGTCTTAAATGTACTAATATTTAAAATGTGACTCTTTCTTAGTTTATTTAATTTTCTTAAATGCAATCTGTACTATATTTTAGGGACATGTTGGTTATACAAACTAGATTTTTGTTTCATTAATATTCGTATAAGCCATGTGATATCAGAGTGATAATTTTTTGTTGGTTAAGTAGTCACACATATTTTTCGCCCCTTTGGTTTGCCTTAACTCTCTTCGCAAACAGCATGATCCTGATGGGCCTGGTGACCATTCTGGCCATTCCCATCTTCGGTTTGACCGGCTTCCACATGGTTCTGGTGTCGCGGGGTCGAACGACCAACGAACAGGTCACGGGAAAGTTCAAGGGCGGCTACAATCCCTTTTCGCGCGGCTGCTGGCACAACTGCTGCTACACACAGTTCGGACCTCAGTATCCCAGGTGAGTTGTGAGTTGTGCGGAAATTACTGTATTTGCTCGTAAATATACAAATTGGACTGCCAATTATTGGCTTCAAATTACATGTCCTTGGGGAGGCAATTTCATTGTGAATTCAAGTAATAGAGAGTATTGTAGATTGTAAACCTCCGGCTTTGATAGCCAATTATCGTGAGTTTTCGCTCCCCTGGGGATTTTTTTTATATCAGAAAATAAAGAGGCATTTTTAAAGTAATATTCTTTCACTTGACAACACGAATCGAAACATAATCGTTCAATGAAAAAATTCCATCAACCGCAAAAAAATCACTTAAAGTGACATAATGCAGATGACACATTAAATGCACAATATGACCTCAATTTGATTTAAATTATATCGTAAACTGTAGTACAATATTTATTCATGCTTTTATATGGCTTGTATAAAATATCTTAATGTAGTTTATGTTGAATTCTACAGGAAATGTGTGACGAACTGTTAGAAAATTCCCTTATCAAAGAAATCTCAAGAATTCGAATTGTTGTTTCTTAAAAATAATGTGTTCTAGCCTTTAAAGAGCTTTTTAATAGACTTTTAAAGGTTTTTAAAATGTTTTGTAAAATACTTGTATTATAAATTTAGTTAGTTTATGTGTAAAATTGTGAGAAATGTTGAATACCTTTTAAAGTCTTATCTTATATGAAAAGATGCAAATACAGAACTATATTTATACCTATTATATTATATTTTTCGTATTTTACTAATCCCAAACTATCTTCGCAGCTTGCTGAACCCGAAGAAGTACGCCTCGCGGCGATCGCAGGTGCAGAACCAGGCGATCAGCACCATTTGCAACGACCGGAGCGGCCAGCAGACGGGCGCCGGGGGCGGGGCCGGCGGCAATGGTACCGCCGCAGCCGCGGGCGGCGGAGGAGCCGGCGGGGGAGGCGGGGGCGGTATGCGCGGCACTGCGGTGCAGTACTCACCACGCTCCTTCTACGACGCGAGTCGCGAGAAGCGCGGAATTCAGGTAAAGACTTATATGGCCGAGGGCAATGGTTATAATCAACGGTCGGGCAGCACAACGCTTTACAGTAAGGTGGGTAAACAACAAGATTTTGCAATATCACCGAGAAAAGCGAAGCAGTTGCTATGCGAAACTCAGATTCCTATTAAATATATCTATGTATCCTATATCTATTGTATCTAATATCCCCATAAATAGTGTGGCAGAACAGCAATCTCTATAAACTTTCGAATAAATTAAAACCATTTTAAAAATTGAAAAAAATAAATTAAACTGGCTGATAATTTAAATTCCAAATTCTAAAATCCCTATAAAAGGGTTCTTTGATTATTCTTTTGAGATTGCTGAAGCCACCTGTTGTTGTTGTTGTTTGGCTTAGTTAATGTTGTTGTAATCGTAATTTGTGTTTACTTAACTGTAATTGTAACCGTTAACAGTTGTTTGTTTATGTTTATGTTTTTGATTTTGTTTTCATTTCCCATCTCGCTTCAATGTAAACAATTTTCCATTTGATTTTCTTGACCTCTTACTTTTTGGTTCTATTTTCCTTGGCTCATTTCGTATTTCGTATGATTTATCATTTGCTGTAATCCCCTAATAACCCCCAGCCCCCCGCCCCCAAAGGTCCCATCACCCGCTTAATGCTTTGACTAATTAACTACAAAATCGATATAAATATAAACATACATATATATATCACTCGTATGTATTTTCCTGTAGAGAGCTTTATATATCGGAGAAATCTCTGAAGTATCATTGTTGTTCTTGTTGTTGATTTTATTCGTTCTCTGCGTGGGCGAATAAAAGTTTTTCCGCTTTTCCCAGCTGCTGCTCCACAACGCAACACATCCTTCAATCTCATTTTCCATTCTCCGTTCTCCGTTCTCCAAACCCCAGACCGCTTTTCCTCTGCACTGCAAAAACTTTTTGGCTGCCGCTTCTACTTCTTCTTCTTCTGCTGCATTTACTATTATTATTTTTCCGCTTTCCCTGGCAAAAAAAAAGAAATGGAAGAAGAAAAGGGGGATGTTAGTTAGTTAGTTAGTGCCACGCCCGTTTAATTGAAGGACAAGCAAACCAAATGATGCACACCCATTTACCCATTTGGAGAAAGCAACGCTCAGCCACTCAAAACTTTTCCATTTTCCCCACCCCCTCTCCCTGTTGTCACCCCCTCCATTGTAATTGCTTTCCACTGTCCTTGACATCTCACGGAAAATACAGTGAAGGCTGGGAGTAGGAGAATATTTCTCTGTCACTATAAATATATATATTTGTGTGCCTAAATAATAACTGTAAAAATTTTTAAGACTTTTCTCATTTTTTCCTTAATTTTAAATTTATTTATTTGCAAAATATCACAAATCTTGTTTTCAAGTAAATAAAACATTTCTTCATTTTATTTCTTCATCAAAACCTATTGTAATAGAACTCAGGCTTTAAAATAAAATTCAAGTCCGTCTGTAAAACTTGCAATACATTTTAAAGCAAACCTGCTTATTTTATTAATCTCAAATAATCCTGAAAAAAAAAACTTAAAAGAAAATCAAAAAAGTATAAATACAAACTTTTAGCAAAGCCTGCGGTGAAATCCTGAAATCCTAACCAAAACCAATTAAAAAACACTTTGCTGCAGATTAAGTTTCGCCAATGCAATCAGCTGAGAAAAGTGGAAGGATTAATAATTTTCAATTTAAAATCATAAACTTCGGACCAACCGAAGCGGTGTTTTCGCTTTTCTCCCACTTTCATCCACCTGATTTCTACCTATTTTCTGGAATTATCTTCGCACCCCAAAAAAAAAACAAAAAAACCCCTTGCATGCATGCGGTTGAATTTGAATTTAAATTTGAATCTGTTGAGTTGGCCTCTTTTAAGTTGCTGGATATCCCGCTATTAGTTGCGCTGCATTTCCCCCTATTTACAATTTTACTATTTTACCATTTTGTTGACTCGCTCTCACTTTGCTGGGCACCTTAACCCCCTTCCGTTTCCGTTACTGCGTATATATCGTTTGTATATGCCGCCCAGAGCTGTCGTTATATCAGTATATATATATAGAAGTATATAGCATACATACTTATATCGAAAAGAATTGGTCGCATCTCCAAATAAACCAGCAAAAGCTAAAAAAGAAAACAAAACCAAAAACTACACTTACTGCAAGCACCGAGAAAGGTAAAAGATATTTAAAAAGAAACAAAAAACAAATTGAAACTCAAAAATTTAATTTTAATTTTATGGATTCCTTATTGATTGACTTTGACTTTGACTTGCCCCCCGAGAATCATTGATTTTAATTTATTGTCCCATTATAATTTCTTTCAAAATTGAGTACTTCTCCCCTATTTTCCACTCTTAATTCTATCGTTATCTGTCCAGTTTCCCTTTCTCTCTACCTGTCTGTCACACCAACTAATTCGAAGATTACAAATGATTGGGAAATATTTTATGAGTATTTTTGATATATTTTTTAATATTGGATTACCACGAATTTGATAACTTCAGTTTAGGACAATAATTTTCAACTGCTTCGAGGTTTTCACACTTAATCGAATTGCAATCAAAATTGTAACAGCTTTCCGTTTCCTTATTGTTTTAGAGTTTTATGTCCCAGTGCTTTTTCGAGTTTTCCCCTCTCTTTCATCTCTGACTTTTCCACACTTTTTCTTGCCCACTTTGAATTCTGAAGTTAATTACATTGCGGAAAGTAATGCCACTTTGGGCCTTCCACTTTATAGGACACCGTATGCCTCAAACTCAAACTACAATTAATTAGCTGGGGGCAAGGGGCTAGAAGGAGGGGCCACCCCACCCACTCCACTTCACCCCCTGTCCACTGACCACTATCCACTATCCTTCCCCCATCCAAAAAGAAACCCCTTCAGTTTCCTTATTTTGTGTTCATTTCTTTTCGTTTCCTGTTACGGTTTTCATTTTCACAGGATCTATTACTATTTCGGATTAAAAATGTGATTTGTGAAATCACTTAAATTAAATTCGATTTAATGGTGTGAAATTTTATTAAATATTCATTATTAATGCGTGTTGAAATCCCAGAATTCGTTAAATTTTCTTAAATTTCTCTATCGAAACCCATTAAAATGTGTGAAAATGAAACTTGAACCCGTCCAGTTTTTCTCTCTACTTTCCATCCTTGTGTTTTCTTTCCTCTGTTATTTTTGGAAATGATCGCAACTAAATGTAGGCCTAAGTCTGTGTCGATCTCATCTCTCTTTTTCGCCTGTGTTCGCTCGTCGAATGCCCTCCGATGACTAATGCTCCCCCTTCGATCCCGCAGCTTTCGCCTGGACGGGAGTGCTCCGACACGGACCTGGAGCCGCCGCCCGCCTCCCAGAGCCAGGACTGCGAGCCCACGCCGCCGCTGCAGCGGCACAACTCGAGCAGCTTCTACCTGCCGCAGGTGAGCGATGCCGGCGGCCTCAACGGCAGCGTTTCCACGGGCGGCGGGGGAGGAGGCGGCGGGGACTCACCGCGCCACATGCGTCTCTACCATCCGCGCCACAGTCCGCACGCGAGGCCCAGGTGAGTTAATTAGCCCTATCCCCAGCCCCTCGGCTATGGGTATGCCATTAAAGGGGATTGGATGGCACACGCACTAGATAATTTACCCCGATTTCCGGGAACTTTTTCTCATACATTATGCAGAATGTAAATTAATTGATGGCTCTATAAGAAGGTGCCCTAAATATATCACTTGTAGGACTTGGTTGGTTAAACTATAAATATAATCGATTTCTCAAATATAAAGTGTCTATGGAAGAGAACTATGTTTAGTTTACTTCGATTCCTTAATGATTTTAAAAATCGCGTATACGACATGTGGTTCAGACTTAATTTAATGAGTTTTAAATAGGTTTTTGATAATAACTTACTAGGTTTTAATTTTTATAGGGAATTTTAAGACAATTTTTAGAAATTCTCCCTAGACTTCTGATAAAAAGTTTGGAATGTTTAGTTCACTTTGATTCCTTAAGAAATATTACAAATTGCGTATACGACCTGTGGTGCAGATTAATTGTTTTTTGGTTTTGAAATTAAAGTACAACTAAAGTATTAACTTGTTATTAAAGTTAGTTAAATACGTTTTTGATAATAACTGATTAGGTTCTACTTTTTATAGGGAAGTTTTAGATTATTTTTTGAAATTCTCCATAGGCTATACTTCTGATAAATGTTTTATGACCGTAGGTATTTTTATTACTCTTGGGACTTTAGTTTGCCTTTCGGAATTCCCCCTAGATGGAAGTTCATAGATTTTTAAAGTGGCAACAAGTGTGGCGAAGAGATTTTGACCATTTTTTTTTGGTATTCCTACCTCCCCAGGGGTCTGGATCCGCAGCGGGGCTACACGAGCGACGCCCTATCGCCGGACCATCCCGTGGGCTACGGCGTCGGCATCAACGGACCGCAGCAGCAGCAACAACAGGCACTGGCGGCGGCAGCGGCGGCGGCGGCGGTGGCAGCACAAAATCAACGCAGCGCGACGACCACGGCCACGCCCACAATGCAGCAGCGGATCAAGCCGCTGGGCGTGGCCACGCCCCTGGTGATGGCGAGTCCAGTGCGAAGGTGAGTGCGCCCTTCGCTTTCAATTTTCCGCCATATGTTTTCACGGTCCCCACAACAGAAGCCACCCACCCCAACCCCCCGGTTCTTGCCACCCACTTGTCCCGCCCCTCGCTGTTGTTGTTGTTGTTCTTATTGTCGCTGCTTGAATAGCTTAACCCTCGTCAGACAGCTGGCCATTTCAGTTTAAACCCTTAGTTGGTGCTTAAACTAAGCTTATAGATCCAGAAAACCCAAAATATTTTGTATTAAATATTTCTTTATTTTTATTACACAAAATTCCTTGTTTTAATTTTTATTTTTGTAATCATATTTTATAATATCTTATCCTATTATAATGTTTAGTTTTCATAAATTTAATTGTTTTATAAATATTCGTTAAAAAAAATTAGTTATACAAGTTTTAAAAATGGTTTTGTCATATAAATCTGTAAAAGAGTTATGAAGTAATGGATCTCAAAGGGTTAAACGGGATTTGTGTGTATGTGTGCCAGTGCTTGTTTAGTTGTGTTGCTTTCGATGAGCCCACACCTTTGGCTTTGCCGTTAGATTGTTTGTTTATTTGCTTTGCTCCTTCGCCGCCTTGCGTAATTTCCTTGTAGGCGTGGGAATCTGAAGAGGACTCGTACTATATTTATGATTAAATCTAAAAATGTACCAACTTACATCCCAGGGATTACAGTGTGTATAAAAAAAAGAGGAATTCCCCCCTATCGCTCTCCCTTTCGCACCCACCTCTCGATAAGTAGAAAGAAACGGGATAGATATGTAGCGCGAAAACGAAAGAGATGCCCTGTGGGTCAACGACCCCGCTTCTATGTACACCCCCCTCTATTTAGTACCCCCTCATCCATTTGGTTGTTCTACCACTCATTTCGCTCTCGGCGGCTCCTTTTTCTCCCATCTTATAAACTAATTAATTATTTTTTCCCACTTTTCTTTTCTTTTTTTTTTTTGTGTGTGATCCGTTGATTCGGTCGATGTAGTCAATACTCAAATTCTGAGAACAGTACTAATTCCTAGGCTTAGCTTAAAGAAAAAAAACCAAAACAATGAAGTCCAACAAGAAACAACAGAGAGAACCCAAGAAACAAAAATATAAATAATACGAATACCTTATAAGATAATTGAAAGTGAAGAATAAATAACCAACAAAAAATACGAACTAAGTAATGTGTAAGTTAAGCCCGAAAAAGGAAGAAATGATATCGAAATGCAGAGGGGAACAGAAAACTGAACCGAAACCGAAACCCGAACCAAAAACCGAACACCTGTCTTCGTTGTCGTCCTCGTCGTTTCTTTCTTCCGCTCGTTCTTCGTTCTTCGCTCTTTTTTCAACCTTCACCCGAACCACTGAACCACTGAACCACTGAACCACTGATCCACTGGCAACCACTTGAACCACTCGCGAACCACTCTGCAAAACCAAATCAAAAAACCGTTATCCGTAGACCTTCTACTAAGCACCTTCTACTTTCTTTCTGCCGCGCGAGGTGAGTTTTACTTTCTTTCTTTCTCGTTTCTTTTCGTTTCGTTCCGTTTCGCTTTCATTCTTTCGTTCTTACCGTTTTCGTTTCCGTTTCCGTTCATTTTGGTTGCCGTTTTTGTTTTGCGTCCGCCTTTAACCCTCTCTCACCCCCTCATATTCGCATTTAACCCGCGGTTCAGGTTTTCCTCGTCCATACGACCATGCTCCATTCTTCGACATTCTCTCATCTCTGTGGTTTTTGATTATAACAGTACTGCCATTTTGAACTAATGATGGATTTCTTCTCTGGTCTTAACTTAACTTGAGGTTAACGTGGGGTTAGCACTAGCATTCTTTGTCCAATATTCCTAACTCACAAGTAGTTATTCCTTTGACTGATGGAGAAATATAATATAATATTACCAGCTTACATTATTTGGAATATCTAAACTAATTGAGTTAACATGCTGAAATTCTGGGAGATCCAAGTGATCGGTGTGAAAATTGTAGAAAAGAGTTTACATTCACAAGGTATTGTACACCCAAAACGGAACTCAGAAACGACCTTTCAAAATCGGAGCAAAATCCAGAAAAATTCTTGTATATCAGTTTTCTCTTTCGGCACTCGGCTCCATCTTTTGTTCCTCGACGTTCGAAACCAAGAAGTGATAGTTATAAACCATAAGGTATCGATTGAAAATCCCGGAAATTTGGGTATTCAATTTAAATCAAGGTGGAAACACAAGAGCCCTGTATAAATTCCCAGTGCTAGCGAAAATTACAAAGCCACCATGAGCAGAGCCCAGCAGCTGGACCACCGGCAATCCCTGCACCTGCTGGACAAAACGCTGCCCATCGCGGTGGCCACCGCACCGCAGTTGCGCTCCCGCCGGCAATTCAGCTTCAATGGGCTGCGGTACGAGATAAGTGGGTTGCCACCACTGCCGCCGCCCCCGCCGCCGCTGCAGATGCAGCTCTCGAGGCTCAGGGCGGGTGGAGGAGGTGGTGGCTCCCAGGAGAGGCTGCGGACTGCCGGGGAGTCGGCTGGCGGAGATGGCGGCGGCGGTCGTAACTCACGTCCCGACCCAAAGGGAGTCCTGCCCAAGCGGGTGAGCCTGGGCGACAGAGCCCTGCTGATGAACGGAGGCGTTCGGATGCCCAGGAGAAGTGAGGCGGACCTTCCCAGGGAGAAGCCCTCGTTTAAACAGGAGAAGAAGAAGGAGGAGGAGTCCCGGCGGCGTGAGAGGAAGCAGCGTCGCAAACGGCAATCGATGGAGCTGGAGGACAGCCAGTCGTCCTCCCAAAGTCCCACCCCGAACAGCGGCCTGACCTCCCAGCAGAGCTGGCTGCTGGCCCAATCCCTGCTGAGGGCCTACGGCAGCGGCCTGGTTCATCCGCCGCCAGGCGGCGAGGGAGCCGCCTCCGCCAAGATGGACTACATCACGCTGGCCGGCCTGGTGCTCGGCTGCGTGGCCTCGCACGCCCTCTTCCTGCTGTGCTGGTACTTCAGCTGGCTGAAGAACCAGGCGGCGGGCCTCCGGAAACGCTTCCTCGGCAACGCCAACCTGTGGGAGTTCTTCGACCTGGAGGACACCACCCGGTACTCGGTGCAGACCAAGCTGGTGCTGGCGCCGCTGATCCTCCTCTGCGCACTGCTCTACTGCGTGGTCAACGTGCTGCACCTGGTGGTGCAGGTGGTGCGATCGGATGTGCCGCGCACAGTGGTTGTGTTTGTCCAGCGGGTGGCGAACAGCGGTCTGCTGGGCACCATCACCCTGGGATTGGCCGGTGGCAGAGGAGGAGGGGGAGGAGGTGCGGTCCAGGGACGCCAGAAGCAAGCGGTTAAATGAAATGCACGAGAAATATTTGGAAAGTCTGGCCAATCATAATGTCTTGGTGGCTTATTAATTAATAAAAAAAAAGAATACTAAATTCATTGATTTTCCTGTGATTGATAGATTTTTAACCCCGGGCTAAAATTCCAAAAAAGATTTTTAACCCCCGGTTAAAATCCCAAAAAGATTTTTTTTAATTGAATTTACTGTGATTTTCTAATGTTTGGGAAACAAGAACAATATAATTATTTAATCAGCTGTATTTATTACTAAACTTATTGACTTAACCTCCGGTTAGTTAATCGGTACAGTCTGCAAGCGTTTTTGTGTGTCGATAACTGTCCTTCTCTGTTACTAAACGATCTCGAACCCCTGTTCTCAGGCCATAACCTCACCCACATCAGATCGGATCACTATATCCACTATATCTCTGACTCTCGCTCATCGATCGCCATTGTTTTTCTAACCGTCAGTTAACCGAGCTGTCAAGTTCTAACACCCAGACGTTAACCGCTGCCGCAGCTTCTGTGCTCGCTCTCTCAGCATGCTTTACTACTACGATTGCCTGGAAAATACCCGAACCTAATCTAATCTCTGGTTAATTCCCCGACAGATCTAACCCGGGCACGCCCACTCAGCCGAGACGCCCCGATTTCATTGGACTGAACGCCCAGGCGGTGGCGCAGCAGCAGCAGCAGCAGGCAGCGGCGGCGGCGGCAGCAGCGGCCTACTACGAGTACACCACCGGCCTGCCGCCGCAGCATCCCCAGGCGCCGAGCATCCAGCAGCAGCAGCAGCAGCTGCTCCTCCAGCAGCAGCGCGTGCTCATGCAGCACCAGCAGCAGCAGCAGGGTGAGTGATCCCAGGATGTAGTCCCAATCCAATCCTAATCCATCCCCTCTTCATCCACACAGCTCTACAGCAGCAGCAGCAGCAGGCAGCCGCCGCAGGGATACACGCTGCCCATCCGCAGCACGCCGCTCTGGCGCAGGCGGCCTACGGCGGCAGTCCGCAGCGGCGCTTCCTCTCCGAGGGCGAACTGGTGCGCCAGGGAGCCGGAGGCGGCGTGGCCGGCGGCGAGCTGTCGTACGCGCGCTCCAACAACACGGTGGACAATATACGCGAGCTGGCCGGGAGTCCGCAGCGAGGCGTTTACATGTGGAAGGACACGTCGCCGGGATTCACCAGCGCCGTCGGACAGCAGCAGCAGCAGCAGCAGGGACAGCAGGTGGTCAGCAGCGGGATCGGCAGCAGTGCGGGCACTCTGGCCAGCAGTGGAGCCTCCGCCGGGGTGATGCCGCATGCCCAGTACATGCAGGCGGGCGGCGGAGCCCATCCGCTGATAATGACGCACTCGCGACTCCAGGACTATGCCATCCAGCAGCAGCAGCAGCAGCAACAGCAGCAGCAGCATCAGCAGGCGGCGGCGGCGGCAGCTGCCTCATATCATCGCTCCAACCCGACGAGTCCCACCACCATGCCACAGGTGTCCGGAGCCGGCCAGCAGAGCTATATAGTGCGCTACGGAGGCGGCGGAGCGGCCGGAGCAGCCGGAAGCAGTGGCAGCCTGGCCAGCGTGACGGCCAGCAACCCGGCCACCGGTGGAGGCGGCGGCGGCGGCGGCTATCAGCCGGCACTGCGCGGCGGAGTGGCCGTATTTCCACCCAATCCGCTGGGCAATCCCGGCGGGGGCAATCTGCAGACGCAGCCCTCGCCGCAGATCAAGCGGAAGCAGACGCCCACGCGGCCCATGAGCTTCGTGCGGGCGCTGGAGATGACCGACTCCATGGAGATGCAGTCGATGGAACAGCAGCAGAACGGCGGCATCCCCGGCAGCGGGTCGGTCGGAAGCAATCAACAGGCTGGTCAGGCAGGTGGACACCTGCTGCAGGGCAACGCCTCCAATTCGGGCACTCCGGACAGGGCCAGCATCTACGACATGAACTACGAGATCTCCGTATAACCCGTGGTAGTGCCCGTGCTCCTGATGCCACCCGCCAGCCAAGCGCCGGCTGCTCCGGCTGCTGCAGTCGCCGCTCCGCAGCCGCAGGGGCAGTTTTACAATGCCCAGCTGGAGCCGGCTGCCTACGCCTGCGTTCCTGTCCTGCCCCTGAAACCGATAAGCAATGGAATAGGAACCAATAGCCATCACCATCATCACCAGCAGCCTCAGCAGCCGCAGCAGCCGCAGCAGCAGCCGCCGCATCACCAACATCCGCACCAGAACCAAAACCAGATCCACAACCACAACCAGAACCAGAACAAACGAAAATTTTCAACCTTCTTTTAGGGAGGGGAATTAGCCTGTTTTTTTTTTAACCAATGATTTGAACGAGCATGGAAAGGTGTATCTTTCTAACCGGAACTATTTACACCAGATGTGTGTGTATATAAGTTGCACTGCTGTTGTAGCTATTTCTAAAACTTAAGTAATTTTATTATGTAATTTTTATGCATTGTTTTTATGATTATTTTTTTTAAAGCACCTTGGAAGACGTTTCACACGATCGGATTTCAAAACGAATTATTTATACTTTTAATGCTTTTTATATACATGATCGAAACGGAGAGAATAGAGTGGAGATGGAGATAAAGAGAATATGAGATAAATTGAAAACGAGAACACGAGTGGAAAAATACAGTGCGTTTCATATTGGACAGTTAGGCCAATGCCGCGCACTGTGTTCGTCCTGCCGATCTGCTAAATCTATTATACATATAGTACACACATATATGGAAACCTTTTGCAATCAACTTGAAAAATCGCCAAAATTTGTACGTGTTTGTGTATGTGTGCCTGTCTACGTCTGTACGTCTGTGTCTGTCTGTCTGTGCATGTGTGTGTTTAACATTAGTCTTTATAAATTTATATATCTATTTATGCCATATAATGTATATAGGATACGCTACGTCAGGGCCCAGGTGCAGAGAACTTTGTCATTTGTGTACATAGGTGAAGAAGTTGGAGGGAGACGGAGGAGGAACCGATTTGTGCTTAGAATACAGAGATAATATGGTGTGGTGGCGAATTTAGAAGGGACAGGTCCAGGGATCTGGACGGGATGTGTCGCACGACTTTGCTACGGGTTGTGCGAAGCAACTCCTAATCTATAAACAAAAGCCTGTAAATAGAAACCCGTTTTGTAAGAACTACCTCCCTCCTCTCCACTCCTCAATTCCTCAGTCCAGTGAAGCGAAAGGTTGAGGCCCTAGGACTAGGACAGTGCGTTTCGTGGCCGCAAACATGTAGTCCTTATTTATTCAGCAACCTAAGGTTTCATTCGAAGTCAGTCTATAAGTTCAACGCACTTACTTTCTTACTCAGGATAATGATTAAAGGCAAATGGCATTTCCATTTTAACTTTCACCCGAATCACCTCCTACAGCCCCGAAACGCACTGTCCCCGGGCCGCTACAGACTCCCAGTAGAGATTTATTTTCTTCCCCCCCTCGTCTACTTAGAATTCGTAAGAGAGCCCTAATCTGGAACCGCGATCTTCGGTCCGCGTAACTTGAATGTCGTCCAATTCAAATCAGTTTTGATTTTCCTGTACATAAGTGTAATAACGCATGAGAATTCTTTGGTTCGAGACTACCAACTACGTACGCCTGCTTGCCCTTGTGGGCTCCAACTTTGTTGTTATGTTTTTAAGTGAACTTAGCTTTTATACCGATCCCCAAGTGTGTGTGTTCTTAGATCAATTCAAGTTCAAGTGCATGTTTCAGTTCGATTTCTTGGCTCGTTTGGTTTCTTCAAATGCAAATAGCAATTTCTAGCGATAGTAACTGTAAGAAAGTTGGCTATATACACGACACTCACGCGATCGATCGAGAAAGAAGGAGACAGTGAGAGAAAAAGAGAGAGAATTATACATGTATAAGGCGATCAATCCCGAATCCGACCCTCTTCCCTGCCCCATAGATCATGAGAATTTGCAAGGATCAAAACTTGTATAGACTATGCAATGAGGTGTGCGACATGAGTTTCTGGGCCAGCAATTTTCGCCCCTGCATTCGATTTCTTCCACAAGCATTGCGTTTTTTTATCCATATTTATTAGGATTTCCAATTATCGAATATTAACTTCCAGTTGTAGAGATGTTGGTGAAAATCATGCTGCCCTAGCCACGTATTTCGCACGCCTTATATTACGGATCAAGAGTATATATTATACACACGTATATTTAAGCGTTTTTTGCTAACACATTAATTCATGAATTTGCAACAATATTTAATATGAATACAGAAATGCATATACAAACAACAAAAAAACAAGAAAAGAAGAAAAACCAAAACAAAAATCGAGTGTAATGTAAAATGTAACGAGAAAAGTAAAACAAAAAAAACGGAAGAAATTGTTTTAGATTTTTATACCAAATTTAATTAATGTAAAACCACGAATTGTTTATTTTTTGTATTCCCCCGTAACCCCCGCCAGAATGAGAGAAATCCCTGCCAGAGAAATCCTCGAGTTCTAAATTGTTTTTTTTTTTGTATTGAATACTTATGTAATTTGTAAATTATATGACAAGTAATCAAATAGCAAGCATAAACAGCAAGGCAATTAATAAACAATACAAATAAAAATGCATCATGAAATCGATCTTTTTAATGTCTTCTCCCTCGTAAGTATGCGCCCAAAACTAAAACGAAGTTACAAAAGCCATTTCTCAGTTTTAGCTATACATTTTATACTTTTTTACACAAAAATCGATTTATAGACTCAATTCAGGCCTAACTATAAAACTGGAATTATCAACACTGTGCTCAACATAAACTTAAGCTAGACGATCTGTGGGGATCTAAAAATTGCACTAAAGCAGCGAGGAAGTGAAGATCTGCTGCAGGATATGAGGTAGCTTGGTGAGGTCCATGCAGACGAAGCTCTGTCCCGCCGGCATTTCGGCATTGATTCTGGAAGAAAAGAAAATCACAGTTAGAACCGGTAATTTAGAAGAGATTTTTAGGCAATTTAAGAAAGGTTTTAAAAACAGATTACAAAGTTATAACAGGATAAAAATATGCCAGTATTCAAGTAAAGGTTACGAAAGAATTGGGGCTATATATCAATAATATTTCATAGAGTTTATAGTAAATAATACTTACTCATCGGCCTCCTCGGCCAAACTGCCAATGAAGATGGCATATCCTTTGACTTTCGGTTCGCCCCGCTTGAGGGCCACAGCCAGGTCCTTGGGAGCGATGCCGTAGCGCTGCAGATTGGCATCGCTGAGGACCACCACAATGGCGTTGTCATAGTCCTGCTCCGCTCCCAGCGTGGAACAGGCCTCCCGCGCTGCCTTCACCGTGGAGTCTCCCGACCAGCAGAACTGCGAGTGTGCGTGCATCATCCGGATGGCCTCGAATCGCTCCTTGTCGTTTTTCGGCGGACTGCCGGCGGTCACGAATGGAATTTCCCAGCCTTCGCCGCTGTGGCCGACGATGTCGTAGACGATCTTCTTCTCGAATCCCTCGAAAGCCTCCATCACCATGACCACAGCCTCCAACTGACGGTCCAGCCGTCCATCATAGCCATTGAACCTAAAATATGTGAAATTTATTTTGTGGTTTTAATATAATGAAACAGTAAGTACTTAAGTACTTTTGAGTACTTTTTGAGCTCGTAATTAAATTCCCTATCGATTGGCATTCAAATATGGAAATTTAAACTGTTTTAAATTTTTTGTAAAAAGCAAAAAATCAAAATCGTGTTTTTTTGCAGTATTTTTGGCGTAACATGAGAAAAAACGGTCAGAATATTAAAAACAGTTTAAATTTCCATATTTGAATGCCAATCGATAGGAAATGTAATTACGAGCTCAAAAAGGTATGACATTTAAATTTCCATATTGAATGCCAATCGATAGGGAATGTAATTACGAGCTCAAAAAGGTATGACATTTAATATTCTGACCGTTTTTTCTCATGTTACGCCAAAAATACTGCAAAAAAACACGATTTTGATTTTTTGCATTTTTTATAAGGGGTAGGGTCACAATTTTTTACAAAAAATTTAAAACAGTTTAAATTTCCATATTTGAATGCCAATCGATAGGGAATGTAATTACGAGCTCAAAAAGGTATGACATTTAATATTCTGACCGTTTTTTCTCATGTTACGCCAAAAATACTGCAAAAAAACACGATTTTGATTTTTTGCATTTTTTATAAGGGGTAGGGTCACAATTTTTTACAAAAAATTTAAAACAGTTTAAATTTCCATATTTGAATGCCAATCGATAGGGAATGTAATTACGAGCTCAAAAAGGTATTACATTTAATATTCTGACCGTTTTTTCTCATGTTACGCCAAAAATACTGCAAAAAAACACGATTTTGATTTTTTGCATTTTTTATAAGGGGTAGGGTCACAATTTTTTACAAAAAATTTAAAACAGTTTAAATTTCCATATTTGAATGCCAATCGATAGGGAATGTAATTACGAGCTCAAAAAGGTATGACATTTATAGTCTAGTCACACTATGTGGGGTAACCTATCGAGTGAGCCAGTAACCCGATTACTCCAAAAAAGTGTTTCCACTGGGTTAACTCCAAATATCGGGTAATGACAGCTAGTGTTTGTTGTTTTTGTTGTTTATTTTACTAGGGATGGACCTTCAACGATAGGAAATAAATACAAAATAGACCGAAAAATACAAAAAAATACTCAGAAATACCAAAGACCCTAAAAGTACCTCACTTTTGCCCACATCTAGTTGCCTATACACAACCTATGTAAAAAAACAGGGTTTTGTCAATAACCCCATAACTCCATAACTCCACCCTAGTGTAAACAGGCCATTAATATTCTGACCGTTTTTTCTCATGTTACGCCAAAAATACTGCAAAAAAACACGATTTTGTTTTTTTGCATTTTTTATAAGGGGTAGGGTCACAATTTTTTACAAAAAATTTAAAACAGTTTAAATTTCCATATTTGATGCCAATCGATAGGGAATGTAATTACGAGCTCAAAAAGGTATGACATTTAATATTCTGACCGTTTTTTCTCATGTTACGCCAAAAATACTGCAAAAAAACACGATTTTGATTTTTTGCATTTTTTATAAGGGGTAGGGTCACAATTTTTTACAAAAAATTTAAAACAGTTTAAATTTCCATATTTGAATGCCAATCGATAGGGAATGTAATTACGAGCTCAAAAAGGTATGACATTTAATATTCTGACCGTTTTTTCTCATGTTACGCCAAAAATACTGCAAAAAAACACGATTTTGTTTTTTTGCATTTTTTATAAGGGGTAGGGTCACAATTTTTTACAAAAAATTTAAAACAGTTTAAATTTCCATATTTGATGCCAATCGATAGGGAATGTAATTACGAGCTCAAAAAGGTATGACATTTAATATTCTGACCGTTTTTTCTCATTTTACGCCAAAAATACTGCAAAAAAACACGATTTTGTTTTTTTGCATTTTTTATAAGGGGTAGGGTCACAATTTTTTACAAAAAATTTAAAACAGTTTAAATTTCCATATTTGATGCCAATCGATAGGGAATGTAATTACGAGCTCAAAAAGGTATGACATTTAATATTCTGACCGTTTTTTCTCATGTTACGCCAAAAATACTGCAAAAAAACACGATTTTGTTTTTTTGCATTTTTTATAAGGGGTAGGGTCACAATTTTTTACAAAAAATTTAAAACAGTTTAAATTTCCATATTTGAATGCCAATCGATAGGGAATGTAATTACGAGCTCAAAAAGGTATGACATTTAATATTCTGACCGTTTTTTCTCATGTTACGCCAAAAATACTGCAAAAAAACACGATTTTGATTTTTTGCATTTTTTATAAGGGGTAGGGTCACAATTTTTTACAAAACATTTAAAACAGTTTAAATTTCCATATTTGAATGCCAATCGATAGGGAATGTAATTACGAGCTCAAAAAGGTATGACATTTAATATTCTGACCGTTTTTTCTCATGTTACGCCAAAAATACTGCAAAAAAACACGATTTTGTTTTTTTGCATTTTTTATAAGGGGTAGGGTCACAATTTTTTACAAAAAATTTAAAACAGTTTAAATTTCCATATTTGATGCCAATCGATAGGGAATGTAATTACGAGCTCAAAAAGGTATGACATTTAATATTCTGACCGTTTTTTCTCATGTTACGCCAAAAATACTGCAAAAAAACACGATTTTGATTTTTTGCATTTTTTATAAGGGGTAGGGTCACAATTTTTTACAAAAAATTTAAAACAGTTTAAATTTCCATATTTGAATGCCAATCGATAGGGAATGTAATTACGAGCTCAAAAAGGTATGACATTTAATATTCTGACCGTTTTTTCTCATGTTACGCCAAAAATACTGCAAAAAAACACGATTTTGTTTTTTTGCATTTTTTATAAGGGGTAGGGTCACAATTTTTTACAAAAAATTTAAAACAGTTTAAATTTCCATATTTGATGCCAATCGATAGGGAATGTAATTACGAGCTCAAAAAGGTATGACATTTAATATTCTGACCGTTTTTTCTCATTTTACGCCAAAAATACTGCAAAAAAACACGATTTTGTTTTTTTGCATTTTTTATAAGGGGTAGGGTCACAATTTTTTACAAAAAATTTAAAACAGTTTAAATTTCCATATTTGATGCCAATCGATAGGGAATGTAATTACGAGCTCAAAAAGGTATGACATTTAATATTCTGACCGTTTTTTCTCATGTTACGCCAAAAATACTGCAAAAAAACACGATTTTGTTTTTTTGCATTTTTTATAAGGGGTAGGGTCACAATTTTTTACAAAAAATTTAAAACAGTTTAAATTTCCATATTTGAATGCCAATCGATAGGGAATGTAATTACGAGCTCAAAAAGGTATGACATTTAATATTCTGACCGTTTTTTCTCATGTTACGCCAAAAATACTGCAAAAAAACACGATTTTGATTTTTTGCATTTTTTATAAGGGGTAGGGTCACAATTTTTTACAAAACATTTAAAACAGTTTAAATTTCCATATTTGAATGCCAATCGATAGGGAATGTAATTACGAGCTCAAAAAGGTATGACATTTAATATTCTGACCGTTTTTTCTCATGTTACGCCAAAAATACTGCAAAAAAACACGATTTTGTTTTTTTGCATTTTTTATAAGGGGTAGGGTCACAATTTTTTACAAAAAATTTAAAACAGTTTAAATTTCCATATTTGAATGCCAATCGATAGGGAATGTAATTACGAGCTCAAAAAGGTATGACATTTAATATTCTGACCGTTTTTTCTCATGTTACGCCAAAAATACTGCAAAAAAACACGATTTTGATTTTTTGCATTTTTTATAAGGGGTAGGGTCACAATTTTTTACAACAAATTTAAAACAGTTTAAATTTCCATATTTGAATGCCAATCGATAGGGAATGTAATTACGAGCTCAAAAAGGTATTACATTTAATATTCTGACCGTTTTTTCTCATGTTACGCCAAAAATACTGCAAAAAAACCCGATTTTGATTTTTTGCATTTTTTATAAGGGGTAGGGTCACAATTTTTTACAAAAAATTTAAAACAGTTTAAATTTTCATATTTGAATGCCAATCGATAGGGAATGTAATTACGAGCTCAAAAGGGTATTACATTTAATATTCTGACCGTTTTTTCTCATGTTACGCCAAAAATACTGCAAAAAAACACGATTTTGATTTTTTGCATTTTTTATAAGGGGTATGGTCACAATTTTTTACAAAAAATTTAAAACAGTTTAAATTTTCATATTTGAATGCCAATCGATAGGGAATGTAATTACGAGCTCAAAAAGGTATGACATTTAATATTCTGACCGTTTTTTCTCATGTTACGCCAAAAAAACTGCAAAAAAACACGATTTTGATTTTTTGCATTTTTTATAAGGGGTAGGGTCACAATTTTTTACAAAAAATTTAAAACAGTTTAAATTTTCATATTTGAATGCCAATCGATAGGGAATGTAATTACGAGCTCAAAAGGGTATTACATTTAATATTCTGACCGTTTTTTCTCATGTTACGCCAAAAATACTGCAAAAAAACACGATTTTGATTTTTTGCATTTTTTATAAGGGGTATGGTCACAATTTTTTACAAAAAATTTAAAACAGTTTAAATTTTCATATTTGAATGCCAATCGATAGGGAATGTAATTACGAGCTCAAAAGGGTATTACATTTAATATTCTGACCGTTTTTTCTCATGTTACGCCAAAAATACTGCAAAAAAACACGATTTTGATTTTTTGCATTTTTTATAAGGGGTAGGGTCACAATTTTTTACAAAAAATTTAAAACAGTTTAAATTTCCATATTTGAATGCCAATCGATAGGGAATGTAATTACGATCTCAAAAAGGTATGACATTTAATATTCTGACCGTTTTTTCTCATGTTACGCCAAAAAAACTGCAAAAAAACACGATTTTGATTTTTTGCATTTTTTATAAGGGGTAGGGTCACAATTTTTTACAAAAAATTTAAAACAGTTTAAATTTCCATATTTGAATGCCAATCGATAGGGAATGTAATTACGAGCTCAAAAAGGTATGACATTTAATATTCTGACCGTTTTTTCTCATGTTACGCCAAAAATACTGCAAAAAAACACGATTTTGTTTTTTTGCATTTTTTATAAGGGGTAGGGTCACAATTTTTTACAAAAAATTTAA
Organism: Drosophila prostipennis; assembly: GCA_037075205.1. Taxonomy (NCBI): domain Eukaryota; kingdom Metazoa; phylum Arthropoda; class Insecta; order Diptera; family Drosophilidae; genus Drosophila; species Drosophila prostipennis. The sequence continues at coordinate 380,053 of JBAMCJ010004578.1, read as the reverse complement.
ATCAGTTTAAATTTCCATATTTGAATGCCAATCGATAGGGAATGTAATTACGAGCTCAAAAAGGTATGACATTTAATATTCTGACCGTTTTTTCTCATGTTACGCCAAAAATACTGCAAAAAAACACGATTTTGATTTTTTGCATTTTTTATAAGGGGTAGGGTCACAATTTTTTACAAAAAATTTAAAACAGTTTAAATTTCCATATTTGAATGCCAATCGATAGGGAATGTAATTACGAGCTCAAAAAGGTATGACATTTAATATTCTGACCGTTTTTTCTCATGTTACGCCAAAAATACTGCAAAAAAACACGATTTTGATTTTTTGCATTTTTTATAAGGGGTAGGGTCACAATTTTTTACAAAAAATTTAAAACAGTTTAAATTTCCATATTTGAATGCCAATCGATAGGGAATGTAATTACGAGCTCAAAAAGGTATGACATTTAATATTCTGACCGTTTTTTCTCATGTTACGCCAAAAAAACTGCAAAAAAACACGATTTTGATTTTTTGCATTTTTTATAAGGGGTAGGGTCACAATTTTTTACAAAAAATTTAAAACAGTTTAAATTTCCATATTTGAATGCCAATCGATAGGGAATGTAATTACGAGCTCAAAAAGGTATGACATTTAATATTCTGACCGTTTTTTCTCATGTTACGCCAAAAATACTGCAAAAAAACAGGATTTTGATTTTTTGCATTTTTTATAAGGGGTAGGGTCACAATTTTTTACAAAAAATTTAAAACAGTTTAAATTTCCATATTTGAATGCCAATCGATAGGGAATGTAATTACGAGCTCAAAAAGGTATTACATTTAATATTCTGACCGTTTTTTCTCATGTTACGCCAAAAATACTGCAAAAAAACAGGATTTTGATTTTTTGCATTTTTTATAAGGGGTAGGGTCACAATTTTTTACAAAAAATTTAAAACAGTTTAAATTTCCATATTTGAATGCCAATCGATAGGGAATGTAATTACGAGCTCAAAAAGGTATGACATTTAATATTCTGACCGTTTTTTCTCATGTTACGCCAAAAATACTGCAAAAAAACACGATTTTGATTTTTTGCATTTTTTATAAGGGGTAGGGTCACAATTTTTTACAAAAAATTTAAAACAGTTTAAATTTCCATATTTGAATGCCAATCGATAGGGAATGTAATTACAAGCTCAAAAAGGTATGACATTTAATATTCTGACCGTTTTTTCTCATGTTACGCCAAAAATACTGCAAAAAAACACGATTTTGATTTTTTGCATTTTTTATAAGGGGTAGGGTCACAATTTTTTACAAAAAATTTAAAACAGTTTAAATTTCCATATTTGAATGCCAATCGATAGGGAATGTAATTACGAGCTCAGAAAGGTATTACATTTAATATTCTGACCGTTTTTTCTCATGTTACGCCAAAAATACTGCAAAAAAACACGATTTTGATTTTTTGCATTTTTTATAAGGGGTAGGGTCACAATTTTTTACAAAAAATTTAAAACAGTTTAAATTTCCATATTTGAATGCCAATCGATAGGGAATGTAATTACGAGCTCAAAAAGGTATTACATTTAATATTCTGACCGTTTTTTCTCATGTTACGCCAAAAATACTGCAAAAAAACAGGATTTTGATTTTTTGCATTTTTTATAAGGGGTAGGGTCACAATTTTTTACAAAAAATTTAAAACAGTTTAAATTTCCATATTTGAATGCCAATCGATAGGGAATGTAATTACGAGCTCAAAAAGGTATGACATTTAATATTCTGACCGTTTTTTCTCATGTTACGCCAAAAATACTGCAAAAAAACACGATTTTGATTTTTTGCATTTTTTATAAGGGGTAGGGTCACAATTTTTTACAAAAAATTTAAAACAGTTTAAATTTCCATATTTGAATGCCAATCGATAGGGAATGTAATTACAAGCTCAAAAAGGTATGACATTTAATATTCTGACCGTTTTTTCTCATGTTACGCCAAAAATACTGCAAAAAAACACGATTTTGATTTTTTGCATTTTTTATAAGGGGTAGGGTCACAATTTTTTACAAAAAATTTAAAACAGTTTAAATTTCCATATTTGAATGCCAATCGATAGGGAATGTAATTACGAGCTCAAAAAGGTATGACATTTAATATTCTGACCGTTTTTTCTCATGTTACGCCAAAAATACTGCAAAAAAACACGATTTTGATTTTTTGCATTTTTTATAAGGGGTAGGGTCACAATTTTTTACAAAAAATTTAAAACAGTTTAAATTTCCATATTTGAATGCCAATCGATAGGGAATGTAATTACGAGCTCAAAAAGGTATTACATTTAATATTCTGACCGTTTTTTCTCATGTTACGCCAAAAATACTGCAAAAAAACAGGATTTTGATTTTTTGCATTTTTTATAAGGGGTAGGGTCACAATTTTTTACAAAAAATTTAAAACAGTTTAAATTTCCATATTTGAATGCCAATCGATAGGGAATGTAATTACGAGCTCAAAAAGGTATGACATTTAATATTCTGACCGTTTTTTCTCATGTTACGCCAAAAATACTGCAAAAAAACAGGATTTTGATTTTTTGCATTTTTTATAAGGGGTAGGGTCACAATTTTTGGCATTGGCATTCAAATATGGAAATTTAAACTTTTTTAAATTTTTTGTAAAAAATTGTGACCCTACCCCTTATAAAAAATGCAAAAAATCAAAATCCTGTTTTTTTGCAGTATTTTTGGCGTAACATGAGAAAAAACGGTCAGAATATTAAATGTCATACCTTTTTGAGCTCGTAATTAAATTCCCTATCGATTGGCATTCAAATATGGAAATTTAAACTGTTTTAAATTTTTTGTAAAAAATTGTGACCTACCCCTTATAAAAAATGCAAAAAATCAAAATCGTGTTTTTTTGCAGTATTTTTGGCGTAACATGAGAAAAAACGGTCAGAATATTAAATGTCATACCTTTTTGAGCTCGTAATTAAATTCCCTATCGATTGGCATTCAAATATAGAAATTTAAACGGTTTTAAATTTTTTGTAAAAAATTGTGACCCTACCCCTTATAAAAAATGCAAAAAATCAAAATCGTGTTTTTTTGCAGTATTTTTGGCGTAACATGAGAAAAAACGGTCAGAATATTAAATGTCATACCTTTTTGAGCTCGTAATTAAATTCCCTATCGATTGGCATTCAAATATAGAAATTTAAACGGTTTTAAATTTTTTGTAAAAAATTGTGACCCTACCCCTTATAAAAAATGCAAAAAATCAAAATCGTGTTTTTTTGCAGTATTTTTGGCGTAACATGAGAAAAAACGGTCCGAATATTAAATGTCATACCTTTTTGAGCTCGTAATTAAATTCCCTATCGATTGGCATTCAAATATAGAAATTTAAACGGTTTTAAATTTTTTGTAAAAAATTGTGACCCTACCCCTTATAAAAAATGCAAAAAATCAAAATCGTGTTTTTTTGCAGTATTTTTGGCGTAACATGAGAAAAAACGGTCCGAATATTAAATGTCATACCTTTTTGAGCTCGTAATTAAATTCCCTATCGATTGGCATTCAAATATAGAAATTTAAACGGTTTTAAATTTTTTGTAAAAAATTGTGACCCTACCCCTTATAAAAAATGCAAAAAATCAAAATCGTGTTTTTTTGCAGTATTTTTGGCGTAACATGAGAAAAAACGGTCCGAATATTAAATGTCATACCTTTTTGAGCTCGTAATTAAATTCCCTATCGATTGGCATTCAAATATAGAAATTTAAACGGTTTTAAATTTTTTGTAAAAAATTGTGACCCTACCCCTTATAAAAAATGCAAAAAATCAAAATCGTGTTTTTTTGCAGTATTTTTGGCGTAACATGAGAAAAAACGGTCCGAATATTAAATGTCATACCTTTTTGAGCTCGTAATTAAATTCCCTATCGATTGGCATTCAAATATAGAAATTTAAACGGTTTTAAATTTTTTGTAAAAAATTGTGACCCTACCCCTTATAAAAAATGCAAAAAATCAAAATCGTGTTTTTTTGCAGTATTTTTGGCGTAACATGAGAAAAAACGGTCCGAATATTAAATGTCATACCTTTTTGAGCTCGTAATTAAATTCCCTATCGATTGGCATTCAAATATAGAAATTTAAACGGTTTTAAATTTTTTGTAAAAAATTGTGACCCTACCCCTTATAAAAAATGCAAAAAATCAAAATCGTGTTTTTTTGCAGTATTTTTGGCGTAACATGAGAAAAAACGGTCCGAATATTAAATGTCATACCTTTTTGAGCTCGTAATTAAATTCCCTATCGATTGGCATTCAAATATAGAAATTTAAACGGTTTTAAATTTTTTGTAAAAAATTGTGACCCTACCCCTTATAAAAAATGCAAAAAATCAAAATCGTGTTTTTTTGCAGTATTTTTGGCGTAACATGAGAAAAAACGGTCCGAATATTAAATGTCATACCTTTTTGAGCTCGTAATTAAATTCCCTATCGATTGGCATTCAAATATAGAAATTTAAACGGTTTTAAATTTTTTGTAAAAAATTGTGACCCTACCCCTTATAAAAAATGCAAAAAATCAAAATCGTGTTTTTTTGCAGTATTTTTGGCGTAACATGAGAAAAAAACGGTCCGAATATTAAATGTCATACCTTTTTGAGCTCGTAATTAAATTCCCTATCGATTGGCATTCAAATATAGAAATTTAAACGGTTTTAAATTTTTTGTAAAAAATTGTGACCCTACCCCTTATAAAAAATGCAAAAAATCAAAATCGTGTTTTTTTGCAGTATTTTTGGCGTAACATATGAGAAAAAAACGGTCCGAATATTAAATGTCATACCTTTTTGAGCTCGTAATTAAATTCCCTATCGATTGGCATTCAAATATAGAAATTTAAACGGTTTTAAATTTTTTGTAAAAAATTGTGACCCTACCCCTTATAAAAAATGCAAAAAATCAAAATCGTGTTTTTTTGCAGTATTTTTGGCGTAACATGAGAAAAAACGGTCCGAATATTAAATGTCATACCTTTTTGAGCTCGTAATTAAATTCCCTATCGATTGGCATTCAAATATAGAAATTTAAACGGTTTTAAATTTTTTGTAAAAAATTGTGACCCTACCCCTTATAAAAAATGCAAAAAATCAAAATCGTGTTTTTTTGCAGTATTTTTGGCGTAACATGAGAAAAAACGGTCCGAATATTAAATGTCATACCTTTTTGAGCTCGTAATTAAATTCCCTATCGATTGGCATTCAAATATAGAAATTTAAACGGTTTTAAATTTTTTGTAAAAAATTGTGACCCTACCCCTTATAAAAAATGCAAAAAATCAAAATCGTGTTTTTTTGCAGTATTTTTGGCGTAACATGAGAAAAAACGGTCCGAATATTAAATGTCATACCTTTTTGAGCTCGTAATTAAATTCCCTATCGATTGGCATTCAAATATAGAAATTTAAACGGTTTTAAATTTTTTGTAAAAAATTGTGACCCTACCCCTTATAAAAAATGCAAAAAATCAAAATCGTGTTTTTTTGCAGTATTTTTGGCGTAACATGAGAAAAAACGGTCCGAATATTAAATGTCATACCTTTTTGAGCTCGTAATTAAATTCCCTATCGATTGGCATTCAAATATAGAAATTTAAACGGTTTTAAATTTTTTGTAAAACCTTTCCCCTTACCTACAAAAAATGCAAAAAATCAAAATCGTGTTTTTTTGCAGTATTTTTGGCGTAACATGAGAAAAAACGGTCAGAATATTAAATGTCATACCTTTTTGAGCTCGTAATTAAATTCCCTATCGATTGGCATTCAAATATAGAAATTTAAACGGTTTTAAATTTTTTGTAAAAAATTGTGACCCTACCCCTTATAAAAAATGCAAAAAATCAAAATCGTGTTTTTTTGCAGTATTTTTGGCGTAACATGAGAAAAAACGGTCAGAATATTAAATGTCATACCTTTTTGAGCTCGTAATTAAATTCCCTATCGATTGGCATTCAAATATAGAAATTTAAACGGTTTTAATTTTTTGTAAAAAATTGTGACCCTACCCCTTATAAAAAATGCAAAAAATCAAAATCGTGTTTTTTTGCAGTATTTTTGGCGTAACATGAAATATTAAATGTCATACCTTTTTGAGCTCGTAATTAAATCCCTATCGATTGGCATTCAAATATAGAAATTTAAACGGTTTTATTTGTAAAAAATTGTGACCCACCATAAAAAATGCAAAAAATCAAAATGTTTTTTGCAGATTTTGAAATAAAAAAAACGGTCCGAATATTAAATGTCATACCTTTTTGAGCTCGTAATTAAATTCCCTATCGATTGGCATTCAAATATAGAAATTTAAACGGTTTTAAATTTTTTGTAAAAAATTGTGACCCTACCCCTTATAAAAAATGCAAAAAATCAAAATCGTGTTTTTTTGCAGTATTTTTGGCGTAACATGAGAAAAAACGGTCAGAATGTTAAATGTCATACCTTTTTTAAGCTCGTAATTAAATTCCCTATCGATTGGCATTCAAATATAGAAATTTAAACGGCATTCTAATATAGATATTTTAACTGTTTTAAATTTTTTGTAAAAAATTGTGACCCTACCCCTTATAAAAAATGCAAAAAATCAAAATCGTGTTTTTTTGCAGTATTTTTGGCGTAACATGAGAAAAAACGGTCCGAATATTAAATGTCATACCTTTTTGAGCTCAGTAAATTCATTCCTATCGATTGGCATTCAAATATAGAAATTTAAACGGTTTTAAATTTTTTGTAAAAAATTGTGACCCTACCCCTTATAAAAAATGCAAAAAACAAAAAATCAAAATCGTGTTTTTTTGCAGTATTTTTGGCGTAACATGAGAAAAAAAAACGGTCCGAATATTAAATGTCATACCTTTTTGAGCTCGTAATTAAATTCCCTATCGATTGGCATTCAAATATAGAAATTTAAACGGTTTTAAATTTTTTGTAAAAAATTGTGACCCTACCCCTTATAAAAAATGCAAAAAATCAAAATCGTGTTTTTTTGCAGTATTTTTGGCGTAACATGAGAAAAAACGGTCCGAATATTAAATGTCATACCTTTTTGAGCTCGTAAATTAAATCCCTATCGATTGGCATTCAAATATAGAAATTTAAACGGTTTTAAATTTTTTGTAAAAAATTGTGATCCTACCCCTTATAAAAAATGCAAAAAATCAAAATCGTGTTTTTTTGCAGTATTTTTGGCGTAACATGAGAAAAAACGGTCCGAATATTAAATGTCATACCATTTTGAGCTCGTAATTAAATTCCCTATCGATTGGCATTCAAATATAGAAATTTAAACGGTTTTAAATTTTTTGTAAAAAATTGTGACCTACCCCTTATAAAAAATGCAAAAAATCAAAATCGTGTTTTTTTGCAGTATTTTTGGCGTAACATGAGAAAAAACGGTCAGAATATTAAATGTCATACCTTTTTGAGCTCGTAATTACTATCGTTGGCATTCAAATATAGAAATTTAAACGGTTTTAAATTTTTGTAAAAAATTGTCCTCCCTATAAAAAATGAAAAAATCAAAATCGTGTTTTTTTGCATGAGAAAAGGTCAGAATATTAAATGTCATACCTTTTTGAGCTCGTAATTAAATTCCCTATCGATTGGCATTCAAATATAGAAATTTAAACGGTTTAAAAATTTTTTGTAAAAAATTGTGACCCTACCCCTTATAAAAAATGCAAAAAATCAAAATCGTGTTTTTTTGCAGTATTTTTGGCGTAACATGAGACAAGAAAAACGGTCAGAATATTAAATGTCATACCTTTTTGAGCTCTAAATTCCCTATCGATTGGCATTCAAATATAGAAATTTAAACGGTTTTAAATTTTTTGTAAAAAATTGTGACCCTACCCCTTATAAAAAATGCAAAAAATCAAAATCGTGTTTTTTTGCAGTATTTTTGGCGTAACATGAGAAAAAACGGTCCGATATTATATTAAATGTCATACCTTTTTGAGCTCGTAATTAAATTCCCTATCGATTGGCATTCAAATATAGAAATTTAAACGGTTTTAAATTTTTTGTAAAAAATTGTGACCCTACCCCTTATAAAAAATGCAAAAAATCAAAATCGTGTTTTTTTGCAGTATTTTTGGCGTAACATGAGAAAAAACGGTCCGAATATTAAATGTCATACCTTTTTGAGCTCGTAATTAAATTCCCTATCGATTGGCATTCAAATATAGAAATTTAAACGGTTTTAAATTTTTTGTAAAAAATTGTGACCCTACCCCTTATAAAAAATGCAAAAAATCAAAATCGTGTTTTTTTGCCATTATTTTTGGCGTAACATGAGAAAAAACGGTCCGAATATTAAATGTCATACCTTTTTGAGCTCGTAATTAAATTCCCTATCGATTGGCATTCAAATATAGAAATTTAAACGGTTTTAAATTTTTTGTAAAAAATTGTGACCCTACCCCTTATAAAAAATGCAAAAAATCAAAATCGTGTTTTTTTTGCAGTATTTTTGGCGTAACATGAGAAAAAACGGTCCGAATATTAAATGTCATACCTTTTTGAGCTCGTAATTAAATTCCCTATCGATTGGCATTCAAATATAGAAATTTAAACGGTTTTAAATTTTTTGTAAAAAATTGTGACCCTACCCCTTATAAAAAATGCAAAAAATCAAAATCGTGTTTTTTTGCAGTATTTTTGGCGTAACATGAGAAAAAACGGTCAGAATATTAAATGTCATACCTTTTTGAGCTCGTAATTAAATTCCCTATCGATTGGGAAATTTAAACTGTTTTAAATTTTTTGTAAAAAATTGTGACCCTACCCCTTATAAAAAATGCAAAAAATCAAAATCGTGTTTTTTTGCAGTATTTTTGGCGTAACATGAGAAAAAACGGTCCGAATATTAAATGTCATACCTTTTTGAGCTCGTAATTAAATTCCCTATCGATTGGCATTCAAATATGGAAATTTAAACTGTTTTAAATTTTTTGTAAAAAATTGTGACCCTACCCCTTATAAAAAATGCAAAAAATCAAAATCCTGTTTTTTTGCAGTATTTTTGGCGTAACATGAGAAAAAACGGTCAGAATATTAAATGTCATACCTTTTTGAGCTCGTAATTAAATTCCCTATCGATTGGCATTCAAATATGGAAATTTAAACTGTTTTAAATTTTTTGTAAAAAATTGTGACCCTACCCCTTATAAAAAATGCAAAAAATCAAAATCGTGTTTTTTTGCAGTATTTTTGGCGTAACATGAGAAAAAACGGTCAGAATATTAAATGTCATACCTTTTTGAGCTCGTAATTACATTCCCTATCGATTGGCATTCAAATATGGAAATTTAAACTGTTTTAAATTTTTTGTAAAAAATTGTGACCCTACCCCTTATAAAAAATGCAAAAAATCAAAATCGTGTTTTTTTGCAGTATTTTTGGCGTAACATGAGAAAAAACGGTCAGAATATTAAATGTCATACCTTTTTGAGCTCGTAATTACATTCCCTATCGATTGGCATTCAAATATGGAAATTTAAACTGTTTTAAATTTTTTGTAAAAAATTGTGACCCTACCCCTTATAAAAAATACAAAAAATCAAAATCGTGTTTTTTTGCAGTATTTTTGGCGTAACATGAGAAAAAACGGTCAGAATATTAAATTTAATACCTTTTTGAGCTCGTAATTACATTCCCTATCGATTGGCATTCAAATATGGAAATTTAAACTGTTTTAAATTTTTTGTAAAAAATTGTGACCCTACCCCTTATAAAAAATGCAAAAAATCAAAATCGTGTTTTTTTGCAGTATTTTTGGCGTAACATGAGAAAAAACGGTCAGAATATTAAATGTCATACCTTTTTGAGCTCGTAATTACATTCCCTATCGATTGGCATTCAAATATGGAAATTTAAACTGTTTTAAATTTTTTGTAAAAAATTGTGACCCTACCCCTTATAAAAAATGCAAAAAATCAAAATCGTGTTTTTTTGCAGTATTTTTGGCGTAACATGAGAAAAAACGGTCAGAATATTAAATGTAATACCTTTCTGAGATCGTAATTACATTCCCTATCGATTGGCATTCAAATATGGAAATTTAAACTGTTTTAAATTTTTTGTAAAAAATTGTGACCCTACCCCTTATAAAAAATGCAAAAAAACAAAATCGTGTTTTTTTGCAGTATTTTTGGCGTAACATGAGAAAAAACGGTCAGAATATTAAATGTCATACCTTTTTGAGCTCGTAATTACATTCCCTATCGATTGGCATTCAAATATGGAAATTTAAACTGTTTTAAATTTTTTGTAAAAAATTGTGACCCTACCCCTTATAAAAAATGCAAAAAATCAAAATCGTGTTTTTTTGCAGTATTTTTGGCGTAACATGAGAAAAAACGGTCAGAATATTAAATGTCATACCTTTTTGAGCTCGTAATTACATTCCCTATCGATTGGCATTCAAATATGGAAATTTAAACTGTTTTAAATTTTTTGTAAAAAATTGTGACCTTACCCCTTATAAAAAATGCAAAAAATCAAAATCGTGTTTTTTTGCAGTATTTTTGGCGTAACATGAGAAAAAACGGTCAGAATATTAAATGTTATACCTTTTTGAGCTCGTAATTACATTCCCTATCGATTGGCATTCAAATATGGAAATTTAAACTGTTTTAAATTTTTTGTAAAGAATTGTGACCCTACCCCTTATAAAAAATGCAAAAAATCAAAATCGTGTTTTTTTGCAGTATTTTTGGCGTAACATGAGAAAAAACGGTCAGAATATTAAATGTCATACCTTTTTGAGCTCGTAATTACATTCCCTATCGATTGGCATTCAAATATGGAAATTTAAACTGTTTTAAATTTTTTGTAAAAAATTGTGACCTTACCCCTTATAAAAAATGCAAAAAATCAAAATCCTGTTTTTTTGCAGTATTTTTGGCGTAACATGAGAAAAAACGGTCAGAATATTAAATGTAATACCTTTCTGAGATCGTAATTACATTCCCTATCGATTGGCATTCAAATATGGAAATTTAAACTGTTTTAAATTTTTTGTAAAAAATTGTGACCCCTACCCCTTATAAAAAATGCAAAAAATCAAAATCGTGTTTTTTTGCAGTATTTTTGGCGTAACATGAGAAAAAACGGTCAGAATATTAAATGTCATACCTTTTTGAGCTGGTAATTACATTCCCTATCGATTGGCATTCAAATATGGAAATTTAAACTGTTTTAAATTTTTTGTAAAAAATTGTGACCCTACCCCTTATAAAAAATGCAAAAAATCAAAATCGTGTTTTTTTGCAGTATTTTTGGCGTAACATGAGAAAAAACGGTCAGAATATTAAATGTCATACCTTTTTGAGCTCGTAATTACATTCCCTATCGATTGGCATTCAAATATGGAAATTTAAACTGTTTTAAATTTTTTGTAAAAAATTGTGACCCTACCCCTTATGAAAATGCAAAAAATCAAAATCGTGTTTTTTTGCAGTATTTTTGGCGTAACATGAGAAAAAACGGTCAGAATATTAAATGTCATATCTTTTTGAGCTCGTAATTACATTCCCTATCGATTGGCATTCAAATATGGAAATTTAAACTGTGTTAAATTTTTTGTAAAAAATTGTGACCCTACCCCTTATAAAAAATGCAAAAAATCAAAATCGTGTTTTTTTGCAGTATTTTTGGCGTAACATGAGAAAAAACGGTCAGAATATTAAATTTAATACCTTTTTGAGCTCGTAATTACATTCCCTATCGATTGGCATTCAAATATGGAAATTTAAACTGTTTTAAATTTTTTGTAAAAAATTGTGACCCTACCCCTTATAAAAAATGCAAAAAATCAAAATCCTGTTTTTTTGCAGTATTTTTGGCGTAACATGAGAAAAAACGGTCAGAATATTAAATGTAATACCTTTTTGAGCTCGTAATTACATTCCCTATCGATTGGCATTCAAATATGGAAATTTAAACTGTTTTAATTTTTTTGTAAAAAATTGTGACCCTACCCCTTATGAAAATGCAAAAAATCAAAATCGTGTTTTTTTGCAGTATTTTTGGCGTAACATGAGAAAAAACGGTCAGAATATTAAATGTCATACCTTTTTGAGCTCGTAATTACATTCCCTATCGATTGGCATTCAAATATGGAAATTTAAACTGTTTTAAATTTTTTGTAAAAAATTGTGACCCTACCCCTTATAAAAAATGCAAAAAATCAAAATCGTGTTTTTTTGCAGTATTTTTGGCGTAACATGAGAAAAAACGGTCAGAATATTAAATGTAATACCTTTCTGAGCTCGTAATTACATTCCCTATCGATTGGCATTCAAATATGGAAATTTAAACTGTTTTAAATTTTTTGTAAAAAATTGTGACCCTACCCCTTATAAAAAATACAAAAAATCAAAATCGTGTTTTTTTGCAGTATTTTTGGCGTAACATGAGAAAAAACGGTCAGAATATTAAATTTAATACCTTTTTGAGCTCGTAATTACATTCCCTATCGATTGGCATTCAAATATGGAAATTTAAACTGTTTTAAATTTTTTGTAAAAAATTGTGACCCTACCCCTTATAAAAAATGCAAAAAATCAAAATCCTGTTTTTTTGCAGTATTTTTGGCGTAACATGAGAAAAAACGGTCAGAATATTAAATGTCATACCTTTTTGAGCTCGTAATTACATTCCCTATCGATTGGCATTCAAATATGGAAATTTAAACTGTTTTAAATTTTTTGTAAAAAATTGTGACCCTACCCCTTATAAAAAATGCAAAAAATCAAAATCCTGTTTTTTTGCAGTATTTTTGGCGTAACATGAGAAAAAACGGTCAGAATATTAAATGTCATACCTTTTTGAGCTCGTAATTACATTCCCTATCGATTGGCATTCAAATATGGAAATTTAAACTGTTTTAAATTTTTTGTAAAAAATTGTGACCCTACCCCTTATAAAAAATGCAAAAAATCAAAATCCTGTTTTTTTGCAGTATTTTTGGCGTAACATGAGAAAAAACGGTCAGAATATTAAATGTCATACCTTTTTGAGCTCGTAATTACATTCCCTATCGATTGGCATTCAAATATGGAAATTTAAACTGTTTTAAATTTTTTGTAAAAAATTGTGACCCTACCCCTTATAAAAAATGCAAAAAATCAAAATCCTGTTTTTTTGCAGTATTTTTGGCGTAACATGAGAAAAAACGGTCAGAATATTAAATGTCATACCTTTTTGAGCTCGTAATTACATTCCCTATCGATTGGCATTCAAATATGGAAATTTAAACTGTTTTAAATTTTTTGTAAAAAATTGTGACCCTACCCCTTATAAAAAATGCAAAAAATCAAAATCCTGTTTTTTGCAGTATTTTTGGCGTAACATGAGAAAAAACGGTCAGAATATTAAATGTAATACCTTTTTGAGCTCGTAATTACATTCCCTATCGATTGGCATTCAAATATGGAAATTTAAACTGTTTTAATTTTTTTGTAAAAAATTGTGACCCTACCCCTTATGAAAATGCAAAAAATCAAAATCGTGTTTTTTTGCAGTATTTTTGGCGTAACATGAGAAAAAACGGTCAGAATATTAAATGTCATACCTTTTTGAGCTCGTAATTACATTCCCTATCGATTGGCATTCAAATATGGAAATTTAAACTGTTTTAAATTTTTTGTAAAAAATTGTGACCCTACCCCTTATAAAAAATGCAAAAAATCAAAATCGTGTTTTTTTGCAGTATTTTTGGCGTAACATGAGAAAAAACGGTCAGAATATTAAATGTCATACCTTTTTGAGCTCGTAATTACATTCCCTATCGATTGGCATTCAAATATGGAAATTTAAACTGTTTTAAATTTTTTGTAAAAAATTGTGACCCTACCCCTTATAAAAAATGCAAAAAATCAAAATCGTGTTTTTTTGCAGTATTTTTGGCGTAACATGAGAAAAAACGGTCAGAATATTAAATGTCATACCTTTTTGAGCTTGTAATTACATTCCCTATCGATTGGCATTCAAATATGGAAATTTAAACTGTTTTAAATTTTTTGTAAAAAATTGTGACCCTACCCCTTATAAAAAATGCAAAAAATCAAAATCGTGTTTTTTTGCAGTATTTTTGGCGTAACATGAGAAAAAACGGTCAGAATATTAAATGTCATACCTTTTTGAGCTCGTAATTACATTCCCTATCGATTGGCATTCAAATATGGAAATTTAAACTGTTTTAAATTTTTTGTAAAAAATTGTGACCCTACCCCTTATAAAAAATGCAAAAAATCAAAATCGTGTTTTTTTGCAGTATTTTTGGCGTAACATGAGAAAAAACGGTCAGAATATTAAATGTCATACCTTTTTGAGCTCGTAATTACATTCCCTATCGATTGGCATTCAAATATGGAAATTTAAACTGTTTTAAATTTTTTGTAAAAAATTGTGACCCTACCCCTTATAAAAAATGCAAAAAATCAAAATCCTGTTTTTTTGCAGTATTTTTGGCGTAACATGAGAAAAAACGGTCAGAATATTAAATGTCATACCTTTTTGAGCTCGTAATTACATTCCCTATCGATTGGCTATCAAATATGGAAATTTAAACTGTTTTAAATTTTTTGTAAAAAATTGTGACCTTACCCCTTATAAAAAATGCAAAAAATCAAAATCGTGTTTTTTTGCAGTATTTTTGGCGTAACATGAGAAAAAACGGTCAGAATATTAAATGTCATACCTTTTTGAGCTCGTAATTACATTCCCTATCGATTGGCATTCAAATATGGAAATTTAAACTGTTTTAAATTTTTTGTAAAAAATTGTGACCCTACCCCTTATAAAAAATGCAAAAAATCAAAATCGTGTTTTTTTGCAGTATTTTTGGCGTAACATGAGAAAAAACGGTCAGAATATTAAATGTCATACCTTTTTGAGCTCGTTATTACATTCCCTATCGATTGGCATTCAAATATGGAAATTTAAACTGTTTTAAATTTTTTGTAAAAAATTGTGACCCTACCCCTTATAAAAAATGCAAAAAATCAAAATCGTGTTTTTTTGCAGTATTTTTGGCGTAACATGAGAAAAAACGGTCAGAATATTAAATGTCATACCTTTTTGAGCTCGTAATTACATTCCCTATCGATTGGCATTCAAATATGGAAATTTAAACTGTTTTAAATTTTTTGTAAAAAATTGTGACCCTACCCCTTATAAAAAATGCAAAAAATCAAAATCCTGTTTTTTTGCAGTATTTTTGGCGTAACATGAGAAAAAACGGTCAGAATATTAAATGTAATACCTTTTTGAGCTCGTAATTACATTCCCTATCGATTGGCATTCAAATATGGAAATTTAAACTGTTTTAAATTTTTTGTAAAAAATTGTGACCCTACCCCTTATAAAAAATGCAAAAAATCAAAATCCTGTTTTTTTGCAGTATTTTTGGCGTAACATGAGAAAAAACGGTCAGAATATTAAATGTCATACCTTTTTGAGCTCGTAATTACATTCCCTATCGATTGGCATTCAAATATGGAAATTTAAACTGTTTTAAATTTTTTGTAAAAAATTGTGACCCTACCCCTTTATAAAAAATGCAAAAAATCAAAATCGTGTTTTTTTGCAGTATTTTTGGCGTAACATGAGAAAAAACGGTCAGAATATTAAATGTCATACCTTTTTGAGCTCGTAATTACATTCCCTATCGATTGGCATTCAAATATGGAAATTTAAACTGTTTTAAATTTTTTGTAAAAAATTGTGACCCTACCCCTTATAAAAAATGCAAAAAATCAAAATCGTGTTTTTTTGCAGTATTTTTGGCGTAACATGAGAAAAAACGGTCAGAATATTAAATGTCATACCTTTTTGAGCTCGTAATTACATTCCCTATCGATTGGCATTCAAATATGGAAATTTAAACTGTTTTAAATTTTTTGTAAAAAATTGTGACCCTACCCCTTATAAAAAATGCAAAAAATCAAAATCGTGTTTTTTTGCAGTATTTTTGGCGTAACATGAGAAAAAACGGTCAGAATATTAAATGTCATACCTTTTTGAGCTCGTAATTACATTCCCTATCGATTGGCATTCAAATATGGAAATTTAAACTGTTTTAAATTTTTTGTAAAAAATTGTGACCCTACCCCTTATAAAAAATGCAAAAAATCAAAATCCTGTTTTTTTGCAGTATTTTTGGCGTAACATGAGAAAAAACGGTCAGAATATTAAATGTCATACCTTTTTGAGCTCGTAATTACATTCCCTATCGATTGGCATTCAAATATGGAAATTTAAACTGTTTTAAATTTTTTGTAAAAAATTGTGACCCTACCCCTTATAAAAAATGCATAAAATCAAAATCCTGTTTTTTTGCAGTATTTTTGGCGTAACATGAGAAAAAACGGTCAGAATATTAAATGTCATACCTTTTTGAGCTCGTAATTACATTCCCTATCGATTGGCATTCAAATATGGAAATTTAAACTGTTTTAAATTTTTTGTAAAAAATTGTGACCCTACCCCTTTATAAAAAATGCAAAAAATCAAAATCGTGTTTTTTTGCAGTATTTTTGGCGTAACATGAGAAAAAACGGTCAGAATATTAAATGTCATACCTTTTTGAGCTCGTAATTACATTCCCTATCGATTGGCATTCAAATATGGAAATTTAAACTGTTTTAAATTTTTTGTAAAAAATTGTGACCCTACCCCTTATAAAAAATGCAAAAAATCAAAATCCTGTTTTTTTGCAGTATTTTTGGCGTAACATGAGAAAAAACGGTCAGAATATTAAATGTCATACCTTTTTGAGCTCGTAATTACATTCCCTATCGATTGGCATTCAAATATGGAAATTTAAACTGTTTTAAATTTTTTGTAAAAAATTGTGACCCTACCCCTTATAAAAAATGCAAAAAATCAAAATCGTGTTTTTTTGCAGTATTTTTGGCGTAACATGAGAAAAAACGGTCAGAATATTAAATGTCATACCTTTTTGAGCTTGTAATTACATTCCCTATCGATTGGCATTCAAATATGGAAATTTAAACTGTTTTAAATTTTTTGTAAAAAATTGTGACCCTACCCCTTATAAAAAATGCAAAAAATCAAAATCGTGTTTTTTTGCAGTATTTTTGGCGTAACATGAGAAAAAACGGTCAGAATATTAAATGTCATACCTTTTTGAGCTCGTAATTACATTCCCTATCGATTGGCATTCAAATATGGAAATTTAAACTGTTTTAAATTTTTTGTAAAAAATTGTGACCCTACCCCTTATAAAAAATGCAAAAAATCAAAATCGTGTTTTTTTGCAGTATTTTTGGCGTAACATGAGAAAAAACGGTCAGAATATTAAATGTCATACCTTTTTGAGCTCGTAATTACATTCCCTATCGATTGGCATTCAAATATGGAAATTTAAACTGTTTTAAATTTTTTGTAAAAAATTGTGACCCTACCCCTTATAAAAAATGCAAAAAATCAAAATCCTGTTTTTTTGCAGTATTTTTTGGCGTAACATGAGAAAAAACGGTCAGAATATTAAATGTCATACCTTTTTGAGCTCGTAATTACATTCCCTATCGATTGGCTATCAAATATGGAAATTTAAACTGTTTTAAATTTTTTGTAAAAAATTGTGACCTTACCCCTTATAAAAAATGCAAAAAATCAAAATCGTGTTTTTTTGCAGTATTTTTGGCGTAACATGAGAAAAAACGGTCAGAATATTAAATGTCATACCTTTTTGAGCTCGTAATTACATTCCCTATCGATTGGCATTCAAATATGGAAATTTAAACTGTTTTAAATTTTTTGTAAAAAATTGTGACCCTACCCCTTATAAAAAATGCAAAAAATCAAAATCGTGTTTTTTTGCAGTATTTTTGGCGTAACATGAGAAAAAACGGTCAGAATATTAAATGTCATACCTTTTTGAGCTCGTTATTACATTCCCTATCGATTGGCATTCAAATATGGAAATTTAAACTGTTTTAAATTTTTTGTAAAAAATTGTGACCCTACCCCTTATAAAAAATGCAAAAAATCAAAATCGTGTTTTTTTGCAGTATTTTTGGCGTAACATGAGAAAAAACGGTCAGAATATTAAATGTCATACCTTTTTGAGCTCGTAATTACATTCCCTATCGATTGGCATTCAAATATGGAAATTTAAACTGTTTTAAATTTTTTGTAAAAAATCGTGTTTTTTTGCAGTATTTTTGGCGTAACATGAGAAAAAACGGTCAGAATATTAAATGTCATACCTTTTTGAGCTCGTAATTACATTCCCTATCGATTGGCATTCAAATATGGAAATTTAAACTGTTTTAAATTTTTTGTAAAAAATTGTGACCCTACCCCTTATAAAAAATGCAAAAAATCAAAATCGTGTTTTTTTGCAGTATTTTTGGCGTAACATGAGAAAAAACGGTCAGAATATTAAATGTCATACCTTTTTGAGCTCGTAATTACATTCCCTATCGATTGGCATTCAAATATGGAAATTTAAACTGTTTTAAATTTTTTGTAAAAAATTGTGACCCTACCCCTTATAAAAAATGCAAAAAATCAAAATCCTGTTTTTTTGCAGTATTTTTGGCGTAACATGAGAAAAAACGGTCAGAATATTAAATGTCATACCTTTTTGAGCTCGTAATTACATTCCCTATCGATTGGCATTCAAATATGGAAATTTAAACTGTTTTAAATTTTTTGTAAAAAATTGTGACCCTACCCCTTATAAAAAATGCAAAAAATCAAAATCCTGTTTTTTTGCAGTATTTTTGGCGTAACATGAGAAAAAACGGTCAGAATATTAAATGTCATACCTTTTTGAGCTCGTAATTACATTCCCTATCGATTGGCATTCAAATATGGAAATTTAAACTGTTTTAAATTTTTTGTAAAAAATTGTGACCCTACCCCTTTATAAAAAATGCAAAAAATCAAAATCGTGTTTTTTTGCAGTATTTTTGGCGTAACATGAGAAAAAACGGTCAGAATATTAAATGTCATACCTTTTTGAGCTCGTAATTACATTCCCTATCGATTGGCATTCAAATATGGAAATTTAAACTGTTTTAAATTTTTTGTAAAAAATTGTGACCCTACCCCTTATAAAAAATGCAAAAAATCAAAATCCTGTTTTTTTGCAGTATTTTTGGCGTAACATGAGAAAAAACGGTCAGAATATTAAATGTCATACCTTTTTGAGCTCGTAATTACATTCCCTATCGATTGGCATTCAAATATGGAAATTTAAACTGTTTTAAATTTTTTGTAAAAAATTGTGACCCTACCCCTTATAAAAAATGCAAAAAATCAAAATCGTGTTTTTTTGCAGTATTTTTGGCGTAACATGAGAAAAAACGGTCAGAATATTAAATGTCATACCTTTTTGAGCTCGTAATTACATTCCCTATCGATTGGCATTCAAATATGGAAATTTAAACTGTTTTAAATTTTTTGTAAAAAATTGTGACCCTACCCCTTATAAAAAATGCAAAAAATCAAAATCGTGTTTTTTTGCAGTATTTTTGGCGTAACATGAGAAAAAACGGTCAGAATATTAAATGTCATACCTTTTTGAGCTCGTAATTACATTCCCTATCGATTGGCATTCAAATATGGAAATTTAAACTGTTTTAAATTTTTTGTAAAAAATTGTGACCCTACCCCTTATAAAAAATGCAAAAAATCAAAATCCTGTTTTTTTGCAGTATTTTTGGCGTAACATGAGAAAAAACGGTCAGAATATTAAATGTCATACCTTTTTGAGCTCGTAATTACATTCCCTATCGATTGGCATTCAAATATGGAAATTTAAACTGTTTTAAATTTTTTGTAAAAAATTGTGACCCTACCCCTTATAAAAAATGCAAAAAATCAAAATCCTGTTTTTTTGCAGTATTTTTGGCGTAACATGAGAAAAAACGGTCAGAATATTAAATGTCATACCTTTTTGAGCTCGTAATTACATTCCCTATCGATTGGCATTCAAATATGGAAATTTAAACTGTTTTAAATTTTTTGTAAAAAATTGTGACCCTACCCCTTATAAAAAATGCAAAAAATCAAAATCGTGTTTTTTTGCAGTATTTTTGGCGTAACATGAGAAAAAACGGTCAGAATATTAAATGTCATACCTTTTTGAGCTCGTAATTACATTCCCTATCGATTGGCATTCAAATATGGAAATTTAAACTGTTTTAAATTTTTTGTAAAAAATTGTGACCCTACCCCTTATAAAAAATGCAAAAAATCAAAATCGTGTTTTTTTGCAGTATTTTTGGCGTAACATGAGAAAAAACGGACAGAATATTAAATGTCATACCTTTTTGAGCTCGTAATTACATTCCCTATCGATTGGCATTCAAATATGGAAATTTAAACTGTTTTAAATTTTTTGTAAAAAATTGTGACCCTACCCCTTATAAAAAATGCAAAAAATCAAAATCCTGTTTTTTTGCAGTATTTTTGGCGTAACATGAGAAAAAACGGTCAGAATATTAAATGTCATACCTTTTTGAGCTCGTAATTACATTCCCTATCGATTGGCATTCAAATATGGAAATTTAAACTGTTTTAAATTTTTTGTAAAAAATTGTGACCCTACCCCTTTATAAAAAATGCAAAAAATCAAAATCGTGTTTTTTTGCAGTATTTTTGGCGTAACATGAGAAAAAACGGTCAGAATATTAAATGTCATACCTTTTTGAGCTCGTAATTACATTCCCTATCGATTGGCATTCAAATATGGAAATTTAAACTGTTTTAAATTTTTTGTAAAAAATTGTGACCCTACCCCTTATAAAAAATGCAAAAAATCAAAATCCTGTTTTTTTGCAGTATTTTTGGCGTAACATGAGAAAAAACGGTCAGAATATTAAATGTCATACCTTTTTGAGCTCGTAATTACATTCCCTATCGATTGGCATTCAAATATGGAAATTTAAACTGTTTTAAATTTTTTGTAAAAAATTGTGACCCTACCCCTTATAAAAAATGCAAAAAATCAAAATCGTGTTTTTTTGCAGTATTTTTGGCGTAACATGAGAAAAAACGGTCAGAATATTAAATGTCATACCTTTTTGAGCTCGTAATTACATTCCCTATCGATTGGCATTCAAATATGGAAATTTAAACTGTTTTAAATTTTTTGTAAAAAATTGTGACCCTACCCCTTATAAAAAATGCAAAAAATCAAAATCGTGTTTTTTTGCAGTATTTTTGGCGTAACATGAGAAAAAACGGTCAGAATATTAAATGTCATACCTTTTTGAGCTCGTAATTACATTCCCTATCGATTGGCATTCAAATATGGAAATTTAAACTGTTTTAAATTTTTTGTAAAAAATTGTGACCCTACCCCTTATAAAAAATGCAAAAAATCAAAATCCTGTTTTTTTGCAGTATTTTTGGCGTAACATGAGAAAAAACGGTCAGAATATTAAATGTCATACCTTTTTGAGCTCGTAATTACATTCCCTATCGATTGGCATTCAAATATGGAAATTTAAACTGTTTTAAATTTTTTGTAAAAAATTGTGACCCTACCCCTTATAAAAAATGCAAAAAATCAAAATCCTGTTTTTTTGCAGTATTTTTGGCGTAACATGAGAAAAAACGGTCAGAATATTAAATGTCATACCTTTTTGAGCTCGTAATTACATTCCCTATCGATTGGCATTCAAATATGGAAATTTAAACTGTTTTAAATTTTTTGTAAAAAATTGTGACCCTACCCCTTTATAAAAAATGCAAAAAATCAAAATCGTGTTTTTTTGCAGTATTTTTGGCGTAACATGAGAAAAAACGGTCAGAATATTAAATGTCATACCTTTTTGAGCTCGTAATTACATTCCCTATCGATTGGCATTCAAATATGGAAATTTAAACTGTTTTAAATTTTTTGTAAAAAATTGTGACCCTACCCCTTATAAAAAATGCAAAAAATCAAAATCGTGTTTTTTTGCAGTATTTTTGGCGTAACATGAGAAAAAACGGTCAGAATATTAAATGTCATACCTTTTTGAGCTCGTAATTACATTCCCTATCGATTGGCATTCAAATATGGAAATTTAAACTGTTTTAAATTTTTTGTAAAAAATTGTGACCCTACCCCTTATAAAAAATGCAAAAAATCAAATTCCTGTTTTTTTGCAGTATTTTTGGCGTAACATGAGAAAAAACGGTCAGAATATTAAATGTCATACCTTTTTGAGCTCGTAATTACATTCCCTATCGATTGGCATTCAAATATGGAAATTTAAACTGTTTTAAATTTTTTGTAAAAAATTGTGACCCTACCCCTTATAAAAAATGCAAAAAATCAAAATCGTGTTTTTTTGCAGTATTTTTGGCGTAACATGAGAAAAAAACGGTCAGAATATTAAATGTCATACCTTTTTGAGCTCGTAATTACATTCCCTATCGATTGGCATTCAAATATGGAAATTTAAACTGTTTTAAATTTTTTGTAAAAAATTGTGACCCTACCCCTTATAAAAAATGCAAAAAATCAAAATCGTGTTTTTTTGCAGTATTTTTGGCGTAACATGAGAAAAAACGGTCAGAATATTAAATGTCATACCTTTTTGAGCTCGTAATTACATTCCCTATCGATTGGCATTCAAATATGGAAATTTAAACTGTTTTAAATTTTTTGTAAAAAATTGTGACCCTACCCCTTATAAAAAATGCAAAAAATCAAAATCCTGTTTTTTTGCAGTATTTTTGGCGTAACATGAGAAAAAACGGTCAGAATATTAAATGTCATACCTTTTTGAGCTCGTAATTACATTCCCTATCGATTGGCTATCAAATATGGAAATTTAAACTGTTTTAAATTTTTTGTAAAAAATTGTGACCTTACCCCTTATAAAAAATGCAAAAAATCAAAATCGTGTTTTTTTGCAGTATTTTTGGCGTAACATGAGAAAAAACGGTCAGAATATTAAATGTCATACCTTTTTGAGCTCGTAATTACATTCCCTATCGATTGGCATTCAAATATGGAAATTTAAACTGTTTTAAATTTTTTGTAAAAAATTGTGACCCTACCCCTAATAAAAAATGCAAAAAATCAAAATCCTGTTTTTTTGCAGTATTTTTGGCGTAACATGAGAAAAAACGGTCAGAATATTAAATGTCATACCTTTTTGAGCTCGTAATTACATTCCCTATCGATTGGCATTCAAATATGGAAATTTAAACTGTTTTAAATTTTTTGTAAAAAATTGTGACCCTACCCCTTATAAAAAATGCAAAAAATCAAAATCGTGTTTTTTTGCAGTATTTTTGGCGTAACATGAGAAAAAACGGTCAGAATATTAAATGTCATACCTTTTTGAGCTCGTAATTACATTCCCTATCGATTGGCATTCAAATATGGAAATTTAAACTGTTTTAAATTTTTTGTAAAAAATTGTGACCCTACCCCTTATAAAAAATGCAAAAAATCAAAATCGTGTTTTTTTTCAGTATTTTTGGCGTAACATGAGAAAAAACGGTCAGAATATTTAATGTCATACCTTTTTGAGCTCGTAATTACATTCCCTATCGATTGGCATTCAAATATGGAAATTTAAACTGTTTTAAATTTTTTGTAAAAAATTGTGACCCTACCCCTTATAAAAAATGCAAAAAATCAAAATCATGTTTTTTGGCAGTATTTTTGGCGTAACATGAGAAAAAACGGTCAGAATATTTAATGTCATACCTTTTTGAGCTCGTAATTACATTCCCTATCGATTGGCATTCAAATATGGAAATTTAAACTGTTTTAAATTTTTTGTAAAAAATTGTGACCCTACCCCTTATAAAAAATGCAAAAAATCAAAATCGTGTTTTTTTTCAGTATTTTTGGCGTAACATGAGAAAAAACGGTCAGAATATTAAATGTCATACCTTTTTGAGCTCGTAATTACATTCCCTATCGATTGGCATTCAAATATGGAAATTTAAACTGTTTTAAATTTTTTGTAAAAAATTGTGACCCTACCCCTTATAAAAAATGCAAAAAATCAAAATCGTGTTTTTTTTCAGTATTTTTGGCGTAACATGAGAAAAAACGGTCAGAATATTTAATGTCATACCTTTTTGAGCTCGTAATTACATTCCCTATCGATTGGCATTCAAATATGGAAATTTAAACTGTTTTAAATTTTTTGTAAAAAATTGTGACCCTACCCCTTATAAAAAATGCAAAAAATCAAAATCATGTTTTTTGGCAGTATTTTTGGCGTAACATGAGAAAAAACGGTCAGAATATTTAATGTCATACCTTTTTGAGCTCGTAATTACATTCCCTATCGATTGGCATTCAAATATGGAAATTTAAACTGTTTTAAATTTTTTGTAAAAAATTGTGACCCTACCCCTTATAAAAAATGCAAAAAATCAAAATCGTGTTTTTTTTCAGTATTTTTGGCGTAACATGAGAAAAAACGGTCAGAATATTTAATGCCATACCTTTTTGAGCTCGTAATTACATTCCCTATCGATTGGCATTCAAATATGGAAATTTAAACTGTTTTAAATTTTTTGTAAAAAATTGTGACCCTACCCCTTATAAAAAATGCAAAAAATCAAAATCGTGTTTTTTTTCAGTATTTTTGGCGTAACATGAGAAAAAACGGTCAGAATATTTAATGTCATACCTTTTTGAGCTCGTAATTACATTCCCTATCGATTGGCATTCAAATATGGAAATTTAAACTGTTTTAAATTTTTTGTAAAAAATTGTGACCCTACCCCTTATAAAAAATGCAAAAAATCAAAATCGTGTTTTTTTGCAGTATTTTTGGCGTAACATGAGAAAAAACGGTCAGAATATTAAATGTCATACCTTTTTGAGCTCGTAATTACATTCCCTATCGATTGGCATTCAAATATGGAAATTTAAACTGTTTTAAATTTTTTGTAAAAAATTGTGACCCTACCCCTTATAAAAAATGCAAAAAATCAAAATCGTGTTTTTTTGCAGTATTTTTGGCGTAACATGAGAAAAAACGGTCAGAATATTAAATGTCATACCTTTTTGAGCTCGTAATTACATTCCCTATCGATTGGCATTCAAATATGGAAATTTAAACTGTTTTAAATTTTTTGTAAAAAATTGTGACCCTACCCCTTATAAAAAATGCAAAAAATCAAAATCGTGTTTTTTTGCAGTATTTTTGGCGTAACATGAGAAAAAACGGTCAGAATATTAAATGTCATACCTTTTTGAGCTCGTAATTACATTCCCTATCGATTGGCATTCAAATATGGAAATTTAAACTGTTTTAAATTTTTTGTAAAAAATTGTGACCCTACCCCTTATAAAAAATGCAAAAAATCAAAATCGTGTTTTTTTGCAGTATTTTTGGCGTAACATGAGAAAAAACGGTCAGAATATTAAATGTCATACCTTTTTGAGCTCGTAATTACATTCCCTATCGATTGGCATTCAAATATGGAAATTTAAACTGTTTTAAATTTTTTGTAAAAAATTGTGACCCTACCCCTTATAAAAAATGCAAAAAATCAAAATCCTGTTTTTTTGCAGTATTTTTGGCGTAACATGAGAAAAAACGGTCAGAATATTAAATGTCATACCTTTTTGAGCTCGTAATTACATTCCCTATCGATTGGCATTCAAATATGGAAATTTAAACTGTTTTAAATTTTTTGTAAAAAATTGTGACCCTACCCCTTATAAAAAATGCAAAAAATCAAAATCGTGTTTTTTTGCAGTATTTTTGGCGTAACATGAGAAAAAACGGTCAGAATATTAAATGTCATACCTTTTTGAGCTCGTAATTACATTCCCTATCGATTGGCATTCAAATATGGAAATTTAAACTGTTTTAAATTTTTTGTAAAAAATTGTGACCCTACCCCTTATAAAAAATGCAAAAAATCAAAATCCTGTTTTTTTGCAGTATTTTTGGCGTAACATGAGAAAAAACGGTCAGAATATTAAATGTCATACCTTTTTGAGCTCGTAATTACATTCCCTATCGATTGGCATTCAAATATGGAAATTTAAACTGTTTTAAATTTTTTGTAAAAAATTGTGACCCTACCCCTTATAAAAAATGCAAAAAATCAAAATCCTGTTTTTTTGCAGTATTTTTGGCGTAACATGAGAAAAAACGGTCAGAATATTAAATGTCATACCTTTTTGAGCTCGTAATTACATTCCCTATCGATTGGCATTCAAATATGGAAATTTAAACTGTTTTAAATTTTTTGTAAAAAATTGTGACCCTACCCCTTATAAAAAATGCAAAAAATCAAAATCGTGTTTTTTGCAGTATTTTTGGCGTAACATGAGAAAAAACGGTCAGAATATTAAATGTCATACCTTTTTGAGCTCGTAATTACATTCCCTATCGATTGGCATTCAAATATGGAAATTTAAACTGTTTTAAATTTTTTGTAAAAAATTGTGACCCTACCCCTTATAAAAAATGCAAAAAATCAAAATCGTGTTTTTTTGCAGTATTTTTGGCGTAACATGAGAAAAAACGGTCAGAATATTAAATGTCATACCTTTTTGAGCTCGTAATTACATTCCCTATCGATTGGCATTCAAATATGGAAATTTAAACTGTTTTAAATTTTTTGTAAAAAATTGTGACCCTACCCCTTATAAAAAATGCAAAAAATCAAAATCGTGTTTTTTTGCAGTATTTTTGGCGTAACATGAGAAAAAACGGTCAGAATATTAAATGTCATACCTTTTTGAGCTCGTAATTACATTCCCTATCGATTGGCATTCAAATATGGAAATTTAAACTGTTTTAAATTTTTTGTAAAAAATTGTGACCCTACCCCTTATAAAAAATGCAAAAAATCAAAATCGTGTTTTTTTTCAGTATTTTTGGCGTAACATGAGAAAAAACGGTCAGAATATTTAATGTCATACCTTTTTGAGCTCGTAATTACATTCCCTATCGATTGGCATTCAAATATGGAAATTTAAACTGTTTTAAATTTTTTGTAAAAAATTGTGACCCTACCCCTTATAAAAAATGCAAAAAATCAAAATCATGTTTTTTGGCAGTATTTTTGGCGTAACATGAGAAAAAACGGTCAGAATATTTAATGTCATACCTTTTTGAGCTCGTAATTACATTCCCTATCGATTGGCATTCAAATATGGAAATTTAAACTGTTTTAAATTTTTTGTAAAAAATTGTGACCCTACCCCTTATAAAAAATGCAAAAAATCAAAATCGTGTTTTCGTCTTGTGGTAATTGAACGGAACTGCACAATACTCTCCCCATCGCACTCACCTGTACATCGAACCCGAGACATCCACGACCAGCTTGAGGCGGTTGGGCTTCTCCTGGACGTGATCCGCCCAGGGATTGGCCTCCGCCCGCCGCCTGTAGATGTTCTTCTCGCCGGTGATGCCCTCGACGAGTCGGGTGTCATCGAGGTCGCCGTGGGTCTGGTACTTCTGCCACTGGCGCTCCTTGCTCTTCGTCTGCATGGCCTCCAGGACGGCCTTCAGCTGCTGCACCTGCTTGCGATTCGGCTCGCTGAACTGGGCATACAGCTTGTGGTCGTGGGCGGACATCTTGATCTCCTTGAGCTTGTCCTCGAACGCCTTGCGGTTCATTTCGCGGGCCGCCCGCTTGATCTCCTCGGGCACATCGGCCTTCTCCTCGTCGCTCAGCTGATGGACCTTGTGGCCCTTGTCCAGGCGGAAGGGGCCGCCTTTGCCGCCGAGTCCGGCGGTGTCCCGGCCCCCGCTGCCGCCCGCCCACGTGTTGCCGCCCACATGGGGCTCGTTCTTGGGGTCCAGCTTGCCGAACTTCGGTCCCGAGACGCCCAGTCCGCTGTGCCGCTTCACGGACGCCTGCAGCGTCTTCTGCCGCCTGATGGCCTGGATCTCCTCCTCGGCGTACGACTCGATGCCATGCTTGGCCAGCACCTGGTTGACCTGCTGCAGAGCCTCCGGCTGATAGCGATCGAAGTCCAGCACATTGCCCACCACCTCGGACATGTTCTCCTCCGGATAGAGCTCCAGGTGCTTGACGATGCTCACCACCTCGCGGGTGGAGTACGGATAGTTGAGCATGCCCTCGTCGGCGAGCGTTCGCAGCTCGCCGAAGGCATTCACCAGGGTGCGGAGCGTTCTGACGGGCACCTTGGGTCCGTATTGCTGCAGCAGGAAGATCTCCGAGTCGGGATCCGGATTGCTGATCGCATGGCAGCTGAAGACATCGCCCAGGGCGGCAAAGAAGTCGTTTCCGAGGAAGGGGAAGCCCGGACGATTGGCCAGCACGATTAGCCGGAAGTCGGGATGGGTTTCGATGGAGTTGGGCGTCCTGCCGCCCGTGCCCGGCGGCACAATCCGTCGGCCATCGGCCAACACCATCTCGCCGCTCTCCACCAGGGTGCGCAGGATGCAGGTCACGTTGACCGGCGCCTTGTCGGCCTCGTCCACCACCAGCACGTGGCCGGATCGCACCGCCTGGACGAGGGCACTGTCCTCGTACGCCACCTGGCCGTCCTTGAGCGTCGCCTGCAGCGTCAGGCTGTGGACGGTGGTGTCCCGATGCAGCTGGATGTACTCCCTGGGGCGCTGCATCAGCTCCAGCAGGCGATCCACCAGCTTGTTCTTGCCCACGCCCTGGTTGCCCACCAGCAGCAGGTGCTCGCCGATGAGGTAGTCCTGCAGCAGGCGCTCCAGCAGCTGGACGTGCTGCGGCATCTCGTAGAACAGGGTGCTGGGCACCTTGGACAGCTGCTCCTGGCTGGGATTGCCCAGTGGCCAGCGCGTGGAGCCGATTCTCAGGCTGTTGTCCTCCACAGCTATCTGATTTTCCCTCGGGCTCTTGGTCCTTGTCTCCCGCGGCCTGACTCCCACCTGCTGGATGGCCTGTTCCAGGGCTCCGCGCGAAAGGGCCGGCATGAATCTGGCCAGGAATGTGTTTTGCAGCATCTCGTGGACATCGCTCAGCTCGCTCTCCGGATAGGCGGCCAAGCGGCGGGCCAGCTTGAGCAGCTGCCGCGTGGACAGGGTGCCCGCCAGTCCCTGCAGCAGGGGATCCTGGGAGGCTCTCAGCACTTGGGCCAGCTTCAGCAGGGGCTCCATGCCAGCGGGCAATCCCCCGCCGCACAGCTGGGCCAGCAGCTCCTGCTCCTCGCTCTGGCGCAGGGGACGCAGCTCCTGGTAGAGGAACAGGCTGAGCAGCTCCGGCGTCAGCCAATTGGGCTGTCCGCCGCCGGGACGCGGGGGTTCTGCCAAGGCCACCACGCGGAAGGATTTGTGCATGGGCAGGAAACCGAGTCCGGCGAGCTGGTCCTCGGTGAATCCCTGCTGGAGCAGCGCCTGGTAGCGATTTGCGCCCAGCAGGGTGGTGCCATCGCACAGCTGCAGCTCCCGGTCGTGAATGAGGCTGGGAAACGGGAGGAGTTATGGGTAAATCCAACATGGCACAAGCTATTCGCCCGACTCACCGTTGCAGAACGCTGGCCGTGCTCTTGTGGAGGCGATGCAGCCCATTCAGGACAGCCACGGATCCCGATTTGGCAGCCCGCACCAGTGGCGAGTCCCTCCAGACGGTGTCGCCCTCGGCACTCGTGATCCGCTGCTGGACGATGTCCCGGCTGGTCATGTCCTCGTACAGCATCATGGGCTCCGAGGTCTGCTGCAGCAGGCGGAGCAGCTCCTGGGTGAGCGTCAGCTTGCCCACGCCCTTCTCGCCCATCAGGCACACATCGCCCACCGCGTAGGCCTGCAGCAGACTGGCCAGAGCCTGTCGCTGATGGGGCAGATCCACAAAGATGCTGGCAGCCGCCGGAGCAGTCTGTCCTCCGGGCAGATTCAGCTGCAGCTCATCCAAATGCAGAAGAATTTGCCCTTGATCTCCGGACCCACTTTCGATTCTCTTGATGCTGCCGCTGGGTATCAGCTGGATGTCCAGCTTCTTGAGCAGCTCCTCCACGCGCTTCTTTTGGTCGGACTTCAGCATGCTTTGGTATGGATATATGCGGCTGATGACATCGTGCAGGCTCAGCGAGGGATTCGCCTCCTGCAGGAGTTCAAGAGGTGATTGATAAGCTCACTACCGACTAACTGATATACCCACCAGCATCTTCACACCCAGCTGCAGGTTGTGGAGGGGGAAGTCCGGCAGCTGGAGCGCCGCATCCGCCTGTTGCAGGGTCAGGGCGAAGGTGAGCAGCTGCTTCAGCTGCTCGCCGGGCACAACGGGAGCCTCCTGCTGCAGTTCCTCGTACAGCTCGCCGTAGGAGTAGGTGGTCACGTTGCGGGACTGGAAGCGGGAGCGCAGGGGCGGGTCCAGCGGGGTGCCCTTGTACTTGTGCGTGGGCAGACCCAGGGCCACCACCCGGAACTGCTCGGAAACGCGCAGCAGACCCCATTCGTCCAGCTGTTCCCGCGAGTGTTTCTGGGAGTAGTTAAAGTAATCCAGGGGATTAGCTTAGATCCAGGGGGTTGGGAGCAGTAACTCACCTCCAGGAGCTTGTCGTAGCGCTCGGGCGACATCAGGAACTTGCCGCTCTCCAGGTGCATCTCCCGATTCTCCAGCAGATTGTTCAGTATGGGCAGCACATTCCGCTCCGCGTGCTCCACGCCGTCGAGGACCAGGACACGACCTTTGAGGGCGGCTCGCACGGCTCCCTGGTCGTGATAGATGGCCGCCTTGTCGTGGATCTCGCGTCGCTGCTTCAGATCGCTCTCGGTGGTGTCCCTGCTGAGAGCCACGTACTCCACCTCGCGTTGCGTGAGCTCCAGGAACTGCATGGCCAGCTGGCGGCGCAGGGGACCCGGCTGACCCAGCAGGAACATGTCCTGACGCAGTGCATCCTTCTGCAGCATCCAGCGCAGGTGGTGCAGGGCCGACTGCGACAGCTGGAGGCTGCCATCCGGGGCGTATTTCACTAGGGGTTGGGATAAAGAACAGAATAATTATACATCATATGTTACTTCTTAAAGATACATACTTTAGTTGATAGTATTTACTATTAAATATTGAAAACTATAGGTTTGGAACCTCTTAGAAAAGCCTCATCAGGCTATTTATAAAATATATTTATAATATATGATACAACTATAAAGTACTTTAAACTTTTAATTCATTAATAAAACTACTGTTTTATTTCGAACACGGAATTTAATTAAATAGTCTTGATACTTGGCAGAATTGCATAAATAATTATAAAAGCCTCTGGTACATTTTGAAAAGTTCAACTGCCAAATGAGGCCAATTTCAAGGGCGAATGGCAGTTTCTAACATGATATAATATAGTTCAAAGAACAAATTTTGGGTGGTCCTAAGTGTAGTAATGATAGATCAAAAATATAAGAGCAAAAAATCGGTGAAAAGGCCACCAAATAAGGCAGCTCTACAAAATATATAACATGTGGTCGATCGTCGATAATCCTCGGAGTTATCCGGAGTGGCCGCGTTTCGACTTGCGTGGGCGTTTCAAGTTGGACTTGCGTTTCCCGTTTCCATTTCCATTCATCCAATTCGACGGCTGCTTATCGATGGTCCCGGAGAGGGCGATGCGCCGTTCCATGGCCTCGGTGGCGAAGTCTTCGCGGTCGCCCAGTTCGCTGAGTCCGACGATGAAGTCCCTGGTTGTACTGTTCTTCACCAGGACAATGGTGGGCAGCACCTCCATGCGCAGTCGGCGGCTGAGGAAGGGAGCCCTGGCGGCGTTCACCTTGCAGAAACGCGCCTCCAGGTGTCTGGGCGCCAGGATCCTCAGGTGCTTGTCCACCACCTTGCAGTGCTCGTTTCCGTTGGCATAGAAGTGGCACACAAAGCTCTGCGATTTTTTGGTCATCTCGAAGAAGGCCTTCTCAGATCCCAGATCCGAGTACTTGCCATGGCCGTTCTTGATCCATTCCTGCTGCTTTTTCTTGGTTGCCTCCTTCATCTCTGGGTTGCGGTTGTCCTTGAATAGCCAGGTGGTTCAGCTGGTTCTCGCGGCGTTATCTGGGGTTTTCTGCTTTCTACTTGTATTTTGTAATTTTACAGCTTTTATGTTGTATTGTTTAGACGTAGGCAGTCATCAAGTGTGACTTTTGAAGTTGAAACCTTTCGGTAACTTGACTTTAAAAATACTACTTTATATTTTTAAACAGATCGTTCATACTAAGGAAAATAACTTATTTTAAATAAGTATAAGATTTTAATAAGAATATTTAAAATAGTTTTAAAATTAAGATCTTTTTAATAGGGAACAGTAAATATATTAATATTAAATATCTTAATTAAAATAGATTATGATCTATAAGATTAATATATTCACAAATATCTTAAATGTATTCAAAAAGACAATTATGATGATAAGATATGTATGCTAATTTCATTGGTCATTTTACATTTAGGAAATAAATAATACTTATGCATATTAGAAATCTATCTTACTCCATCAAAGATGATCTAATGAGATGATATAATGATAGGATGGGACTGGATCTGCAGGGCACAGAGATAGTGGCGCCTAGTTGACCTTTGTACTGGCCGGAGATCTCGGACTTCCCATCCATACCCATTCTCACCGTATTGCTGTGGCACCAGCTGCGGATCCTTGGGCTTGCGCAGCCGCACGCTCACATCGCCGATGGTCAGGCTGTCGTCCTGCGGATCCTTTCCAGCCGCCGTGCTCGCCCAGCTTCGCCGCCAAATCCTGCCGTTTCGGAGGCTGTGACGCAATAGGTGGCCGCTGTGGGCCTGCAGGTTGGCCAGCATGGCCGTCGGTGGGGCTGGGGTTGTTTGGGGGTTCTTTGAGGCAACTAAAATCGGGCTAGGGCACCGAAATGGGGTAACTTTCCCGGATTTATTTGGCTAAAACGGCGGCGGTCCGCGCGTGTTTACCAGAAACAGCTGATTGGCCAGTGCTGCCCATCGGGCAGGGCCTTATCACGGTTTGCGTCTCCACTCAACACTTATCAAAGCTTCGCACCTTTTCATTTGCAAAACAGAAAAGGAACACCCTTAATGTGGGTATTTCTGTTGTTGTCCCGCTACAGCCACACTGGCAGAATAAAGCAAAAAAAAAAAAACACGCAATTAGAAGCATTCGTTTTGACTGAATTTTTACCAATTTAACCGATAATTAGCTAGTTCAAAATGACCACAGCCGCGCGTCCGACCTTTGACCCCGCCCGCGGAGGCTCCGGTCGCGGCGAAAAGGACCTGAGTGCGCTGAGCAAGCAGTATTCCAGTCGCGATCTGCCAGGGCACACCAAGCTGAAATACAGGTAGGACTCGATAGAGGGGATTTGCGGGTAAACCATGGCCTAATCCACATATGTTTCGCCACAGGGAGACGGGCCAGGGCACCAGCGAGGAGATCCGCAGCCGGGACTTCCGCAAGGAGCTGGAGGAGCGCGAGCGCGAGGCCCGTTCCGGTTCGGGAGCCACCTCCTCCTCGGGCAAGGCGCTGCCCTCCATCGTGCGCAAGGCCATCGAGGCCAACAATGCGGGCGGTGGTCCCGGCGGCGCTGGCAAGCGGGCCAAGCCCGATGCCCTCCAGCAGCAGCAGCAGCTGCAGCAACAGCAGGCCGCCAATCTGGACGCCGACGAGCCGCTGGACAACGACAGCTCCGATTCGGACAGCGACTCGGACGACGACGATGCCGCCCTGCTGGCCGAGCTGCAGAAGATCAAGCAGGAGCGCCTCCAGGAGACGGCGCGTCGCGAGTCGGAGAAGAAGCAGGAGGACGAGCGCATCCGCATGGAGAACATCCTCTCGGGCAATCCGCTGATCAACTACGAGCCCGGCACCGCCGCCTCCGCCGCGGGACGTGCCTCCGGCCTGGGCGGCGACCTCAAGATCAAGCGCCGCTGGGACGACGACGTCGTGTTCAAGAACTGCGCTCGCTCTGCTCCCGAAAAGAAGACGCACTTCGTCAACGACGCCCTGCGCTCCGATTTCCACAAGAAGTTCATGGACAAGTACATCAAGTAGGCGCCCTAAGTTCGCTTTAAGTTTCAATCGCTTTTTGTAGTAGGCTAAGTAACCCAATTGTCAACTTTTTTTGGCCTTCTGCCCCATTAAAATTCGCATTTTGTAAGAAGAACTCTGTATCGGGGTTTCTAATGATAGGAAATTGGTTCAGAGCATTGCCAAATCTGGTGAAATAGCATGGGTATGGGAATATTGTTCCGAATGGCCATTTTAAATTACTTTTACCCAGTGGCGGATCCAGGATTTTGTTGTGGGGGGTGATATCAGAAGAATTTTTTTGTTGCATACTTTTTGAGTACCAAAATTTCTTTCATTTTTAACCCGAGTGGGGGGTGATATATCACCCATATCACCCCCCGTGGATCCGCGCATGCTTTTACCCAACTTGACAATGTTGTAATATTTCTGAAATCTGTAGTGTTTTATATTTTATATTGATTTTCAATACCCTTTGGTTTCCTAATAAAACAAAATGACTTGGAACCAGGTTTATTTTGATTCAAGTTCGTGCAAGCGATTGCCACTCTTTTGAAATCTGACTTTATTTGGGGAATAGGTAGTCCTCCCTCGGGCTGTGACCCAATGACTGGCGGCTGACCGCGAGTGCGAGTCCGAGTGCGAAGGGCAGGAACCTTAACCAAAGTGTGAAACCGCAAGAAACATCGGTAGCCGGTCGAGAGGGACAAAAGCAGCAGCCACCAGAGGCGGCGGACCAGGATGTCCAAGAGGGGGGGGCTGAGGGGGAACGGGGAAAGGGGGCCAACCAGGGGCAGCAGCGGCTACGTGAGCGCACGAAGAAAAGCCCAAGAAGCCCAGGAAGCCCAATCATCGTGGCGATCATCGCAAGGGCAATTGTCGCTGCTGATGAGGCACGAAGCAAAATCAATTTGCCCCAAGGAGCCGGGCCAAGCAAGCGCAAAATAACTTGGTCAATTACGCCGACCCCAGCAGCACTGCAAGATGGTTAGTAAAAATGTAAAATAGTTAAAATATTTAAAAATAATAATGGAAACTTGGAAAAGAATTGTATGTGTACCTATCATGAATAAAATTATATAAAATATTATAATAAAGCACTGATTTTATAAAAACTATTTAAGATCAAAATCAATATGTGTTTATAAACGCACAGTCTTACAACAATAAGTAGGTATAAAGAAATAAAATATTCAATATTTTTAAATAAAAAATTAAGATATATGTACATTAACTATATATGAAATTAAAAAAAAGAATACTATTGAAAAAAATAATAAATTATAGACAGATTGTATTAATTTAAAAAAATTACTTTTTATTTTCTATCATGTTTTTAAATATATATTATTAAACATTATTTATTTTATATCCTTTGGGTTTAAATGTAAATATTTGTAGGTAATTAATTTAAAAAAAAACAAATTAAAACTAATGTACATGTAAAATCAATATTTTCCAATAAAAATCCCATTTTTAATTCGAATTTTTCTCAGTGCAGCTGCAGCAACAGCGAATGCAAATCATCTGGAGGGTCTTGATTTCCACGCCTCTTTAATGCCCCGCACGCGGCCTGCGCCATCTGAAGATCTGAACTCCGACTTTGTCAATGAGCCCACGTTCCGACTTCGACTTCGATTCGACTTCTATATATCCATCCACCTTCCTTGGCGCTGGCAGGGATCAGCGACTGGTCGCGACCCCGCTCCCAAAAGTTGACGAACGCTCAATTTTACGCTAATTCGATCAGAATCAAAATCAAACAAAATTATCCTGCCCATAGTCGGCAAAAGCGATGATGATCCTCTTACACTGGTCAGCAAGGTTAAGAAATAATTGGAAAAAACGGAAGATATGGGAGAGAAACTAAGTTTTAAAATTTCTAAATGCAAGTAATTCTTAAAATATGGAAATATAGAAAGGAAAAACATTTCTAAATAATGTAAAGAATTTAATAATTATAATAATAAAAAGTCGAACAAAAAAATGGATAAAAATTCAATTTTTGAAACTTTCAATATTTAAAAATGTTCAAATATTTCATTTGTCAATGAAAATTAGCTAATAATATCAAAGTTAGTTAATTAATTTCCCGAAATATTGTATATACTTTCGAAAACCCTTCTAGGAACTCAAGAAATACACAGCGGCGTTGTCCAGTGTTTGGATTGTGATTGACAATGATGATTGGCTGCATCGCTATGATGACGCTGCTAATGCTAATGATAATCATGATGATTGTTGTTATTACGCTGCCTGTGCTTCTGATTCTGATTTTCTGTCTTCCGTTGGCTGTCCTCCTACGGTGGCAGTAAAAATGCCGAATCCCCGACCCCGAGACTGAGCATAATTTATTTCCTGTTTGGCATTATGCATCCCCATTATTTGTGCATTCATCAAGAGACGGGTCCGGGTTCGAGTTCGGAGCCAATCTGCATTCAACTTGCTGCTGCACAGGGAAAAAAAAAAAATTTTTAAATATTTAACTTAGAAAATATATTTACTTTACCAAGTTCCTTAAGTAAACTATTTATTTATTTATTCTTCCTTCAGTAATTATGTTAAAATATTAATTTAAAAAATGTCCATTAATTTTCTATCATTTGTAATTTATATTTCCTGGGACCAAACATGTAGTTTAATGTAGGTATTCTATTGTTTATTTCTCGATTTTTTTTTTTAAATTTATTAAGTTTCTATCAATGGTTGATGGCCACATTTATTAGTTATTCCTTTCCCTAAATTAGTTATTATTACATTTTAAATTCTAATAATGAAAAAACTTTTTTTATTTATTTTTTATTTTATGAAACCACCAACCTTTTCGCTCAGTGTGCTTCGATGTTGCCGCTGCACTTTTCGGTAGTCGCCGCGCGCTAAATTGTGGCCACCGAACGGGGGCCAAGTCAAGACTGGAGCTTAAACCTGGTCCACTGCTGCTGCCACTTCCATTGCCACTGCCATGGCCTATCAATTGTCAGCAATTTCGCAACTGCATAAACTTGAAAAGAGCGCAAAAAAGGCGAACGAATAACTACATACAAACCCACGGCGACCAACTGCATAAATATGGCGACTGGCCGACGGAAATGGCCGTCGCGGTTGCAAGTGACAAATAGCCGGGGTTAAGCGCGGGCATCGGGGGGTTAAGGGGCGTTGAGGGGCGCAAAGTGGGCGGCACTGAACCGGTTGACCACCAAATAAAGACCGCGAACATATGTTTTTCTGGCCGGCGAGAATATGGCCAACACCAAAAAAAGGAGGCTGGGCATTTGACCCCGAAAAACGATTGGGAGTGGTAGAGGATCGGAAAATTGGTTGGCCTTTTATTTAAAGTTCTTAATAGAATTTGTTTATTAACGAAAATTAATACAAAACTATTTTATTTTAAATATATATGTACAAATTTGAAAGGAATTTTAGCATTTAAATAAACATTCCTAGACTGATTCAGAATTGTTTTTATAATATTTACTGATAAAATATGATTTAATATTAATAAATATAATTGGGAAACAAAAACTAATGAAGAACAGAAATATAAACATATACATCATAAGATTTTCTGAAGACTATCTAAGTGTTAATAGGGAATCGGAAATGTTTCGAGATATTAATAAATAATTCTGTTATAAATAAAATTCTGATAGATAGAGTAATTTTTAATTTAGGAATTTTGTGTCCTAGTAAATATTTAGTTTTTATTTATAATTTATTCATTTTTATTCAAGTGGCCTAAACCTTTATATATTTCCTGGCAATAGCCAATAACCGAATTTCCATCATGGCTCCTCACAATTATTGTACCAGCTTCCACTTCAGACAGCAGCAACATGAATTGCACTTGCAGCAGCAACACGGGCTCACAACAGCAACATGGCCACATGACCCGAGGTGGCGACACTTTATTTAGCTTTAAACTTTTATGGAATGCAAATTTCACTCAGCTGTTGCTCCTGGTGTCGCTGGCTTGTCCTGTGGGAAAGGATGGAAAGGATTCGGGGATGGGAATGGGCTGAGGACGGACCAACAGCTTGGCTGCAACTGCAACTCCAGCTGCAAACTGCAACTGATGCTGCATAATTTAGTTGGCCAATTTACACTGGAACCGTTGGCCACTGAGTGCAACCGGAAATGCAGGCACCCGAAAAGCCAAAGCATTTTTGCGGCCTTTCCGGGGGAGAGGAGAACTCGGTGGTCGAGTGTGTGTGTTTTTATTTTCATCCTTTTTTTATTTTTGGGTCGACCGCCTGCACTTGACATATTTACTCGCAATGGCCATTTGTAAATCGCCTCTGCCGGAAGGGGATATTCAGGGGTTTAGGGGTTGAGGGGTTCAGGGGTCAAAAGGGCCAATCAGTTGACGTTTATTTAGCATGGATAATTTAAATTGAAAGTTTAATGGATTTAGAAGCACTTTTGAGTGGAAAACTTTAAGAAGAAACCATTATTATATTTTAAACAATTTTAAATCCAACTAAACAATCGCATTTAGCATTTTATTGTCTCATCATAACCATGTGAATCTTGCGTGGTGACCCCGAGCGATTGGTGACCCCTCAATGGGCAAATGAAACAATCACAGAAGCCGCGATCTGGGAACTGATGAGGGTTTTCGCCCACCTGATAAAACTGCAGACCAAACTAATTCCAAGTGGCGGCTAACACGATTAAAAACAAATTTCACCTACGCACAATCTCCCATTAACTCGCTAGGATTGCAAGTGCACTGTGAGAAATAAACTATACAAATTTAGGGAAGTTTTCGAAATTATCAACACATTTATTTGTAAAGGAAATGTTTAAAAATATATGTTGATGCTTTGCTATCGAGTATTACTAAATCTGTTATAAAATACTGAGTAAATAAAAGCATTTAGTTTGGCCATTTAATAACTACATACATATTATTATTTATATCTCTTTGGATCACTTCACAAACATCAGCACATTCACAACGCAATTAGCATAGCACAAAGGTCATGAATTTTCATCTAGAACTAATTGGGAATTACAAGAACCTACTGCGGGGATCCCTTTTCTATTGTCATTACTGATTTGTAACCCTTTAATATATTCCATATTAAGTATAAAAAATGTCTTTCATGTTAGTTACAAATCATTAAGTGACTTTAGTATTTTTTCCAGTGCACTCCACTTACGCACACATGGCGGCATTCGGCGGACGTGTGGCAGACGCATATTTCCGCAGAGCGGGAGGCGCTGGACCGAGACCAAAGCCAAACCGAAACCAAATCCCAGCCCAAATCCGAAAACCAGGACTTCGATGGGCCATTGACTGGCCGCTAATGCTAATGCTTGAGCAGCTCCATCCAGCAACAGGTGGACGATGGAAGGTGGAGTCCAAGGGGATGCATTTGGATTTGGATAAAGGGGGTGGATCAGGGGTGGACCGGAAATGCGGATGCACGAGAACGCCGCCAGGTGAGCGAAGGTGAGCAAAAACTAAAAGCTCATTTGCAGCTACTTCCGCTGCTAAATGAAAATGCATTTCCTGCTTGGAAAAGCGTTTAAGCTGCCAATAATGGTGGGTGGTCCAGGGTTTCCCCCATTTTCCCCCACTTTTCCAACGCTCCCCGTCGGACTCTCGTGTTCTCTGTGACAGCAAATTTTTATGCAAAATGTTGCGACATCTGTAAATGATTTGCTGCCATTAGGAGCTGGAGATGGTTGCCTGGTTAGCCTGGTTATTGGCCAGCTAACTACTTCCTTTGCCTGGGCCCCACTTCCGGCCAGCGGCAGAAGTCACCAAATGCTGTGGCCATCCTCCAGGCTCTTGTCCTGTCCCATTTTGTCCTTTTCCTACTGGACAACTGGGCAACAGGAGATGGAGATGTAGATGCAGGTTCCGATTCAGATGCAGATTCAGATTCGGATTCGGATTCAGAGGCAGAGGCAGAGGAACCTGTGTGCCGGCCGCAAAATGCGTTCGGTTCGCATCTTCCGGACTGAAACCCCTTTCAGAAAAAAGAAAAAATGGCAAAGAAAAAATGGCAAAGGCCTACAGATGTTGGCTATAATGAGACTACGGCATACGCTTCTAAAAAATATATACAGAAATACATATATAAAAAAAGAATATTTTAAATAATAAATAATTTAAATAATATGGCTTTGATTGGTTTTCTTTATACTGTTTTATTTTTCTAGATTCTATAATAAAGATGTCAATTGGTTTTTTAAATCCATTTTAAATGTCAAAATATGTGTCTAAAAGTATGCTACAATATATTTTTAACCTAAAAGTGATATGATTTCATATAGGAAGACAACTAAACTTTATTCATTGCATACTTTAAGACACTTATTTTGACGGATTTTAAAAACCTAGCTATTTCTGTGGCACCCTCCAATAATATATTTAAAGTTTTTCATCATGTATTATTATTTGTTTATTTAATTACTTTTTAGTTAACTTAGAGAGTCTATATTCAATGGCAAAGAGTATTTTTTCGGGGTCTCTTCTCTCTGGATTTTTCGTAGCCCAGGGGCTTCAGTAGAAACTCCTGCCCCGTTTTCCACGGGGGCTTTTCCTTCGGCCTTTTCCTGCACCGGCAGCCATTTAGAGTGAGAAATTGACCATTAAAACAGACAGCTACACATGTTGACAAAATGCGAACGCGACTCGGAAGGGTGCCGGAGTTTTTAGAGGGGTTGGGGCTTTCAGGGGTGCAGTTAGCCCCCTTCTTCTAACCCATCCTGAATGCGAGGCTACGGATTCCTAACCATCGAGGGCGACCCAAGTGAATCGTTGTCGTTGCCAAGTGCTGCAATTCTCATTGCGATAATCAAATTGCAGGTTTCGTTGTCTGCTCAGCCAAAGGGAGTCGAAGGGGTTGACCATTCCGATGGGTGCAAGTGCAAGTGCAACTGCCACTGGAAGGGGAAAAGCGAAGGGGGAAGTGGAACTGCAAGTGCATGTCCCTCTGCCGGTGCATCCGGTGCGTTTTTGCATTTCCAAATGGGGGCCACACTTGTCCCTAGAAATTGGCGAAGGAACCCCGAAATAAAGGATGGCAAAAGTCAGGACTGGGATGCACTGCGAGAAAAACGTATGAGAAACCAAATTTGGATCAATACTTCCGTTGTTTCAGCCTAAAAACTAATTATTTTTCGTGGAATATTCGGGATCTGGGTTTTTGGTAAAAATTTGAATTTTTCCTTCTCGTTTTTTTGCTGTAACTTGGCCAAAAATGGTCTTACCCAAAAAATACAGATAAGAAAAAACAGATAACAAAATAATAAATAAAGCCATGACACTTTCCATGTGATGTTGATAAAATAAAATTTTGGCCAATTTTCACATTTTTTATAAGGGGTTACATCACAATTTTTTACGAAAAATGGAAAAAAATTAAAAGTTCCAGGTTTAAATGCCAATCAATAGGAAATTTAATAACGAGTTCAGAAAGGTATGGCAATCCAAATTTGGATCAATACATCCATTGTTTCGGCCAAAAAACTGGCAAGAAAAAAGTAAAATTATTACAATTTTTGGAAAATAATATATTAGTTCTAATAAACCTGAAAATAGATTTAATATTTTCCAGTTCATTATAACTAAAAGTCAACTAGTTATATTATAAGATATTTAAATATCTATAGTTTGAAGAAAATAAAATGTTTCAATTTATTTAATTCTGGAAAACTTTTAAAAACTTTTCATGATTTTTTCTTCATTATTTATGGTTCTACAAAATATCTCGGTAAATAATACATTTTTTTCAGTGCACAAATAGAGGATCCTGTGAGGAGGAGAGTGCCCAGGACCCTTTGCATCTATTATGTGAGCCAATAAATAGAGGTAGTTAAGAACCTTGCGGTTTTGGGGCTCACTTGTCAAATTGAAAAATGCCCTTCGGTCAATCTCACCCACCTTTTCGGCCCACCTGCCCACCTGCTCCTCTGCGGTATTAATAGAACACTTACTTAAACTGGATTCGAGGAATTCGCACGCTTCCACGAATGTGCGAGCGTAAAAACCGGGCTAACACTGGAAATTCTTGCCCATCGAAAAAAAGGCGTAGCCCGGTCAAAAGTTGTGAAAGCACCTATTAATATTTCAATTTGGGCACTGCAATTGATT
The DNA here is from genome assembly GCA_037075205.1 of Drosophila prostipennis. Taxonomy (NCBI): domain Eukaryota; kingdom Metazoa; phylum Arthropoda; class Insecta; order Diptera; family Drosophilidae; genus Drosophila; species Drosophila prostipennis. The sequence goes on along the minus strand of JBAMCJ010004578.1, from coordinate 337,984 downwards.
CAGCTTGCTGAATATTTAACATATTTATCACTCATACGCAGTGTTGTCACAGCCTTTTATTTATCAACCCAAACAGTTCTTATTTCGTTTAAATAATTCTAAATAATATTTCTCCCATCGAACTGTCTAAAATTCCCGATTAGCGGGTATTTCGTAGTCGCAATACCCTAGAATTAAATGCTCTTTCGCAGCCCCGCTATTTGTAGTTGCTTTTTCCCACACCTCGGAGTTGAAAAATCCCCCGTTTGAAATTATTCAGATGACTCAACTTGGCACGCGCAACTGCCTGTGACAGATTCCAGTTGGAAGATATAGAACTATATGGTATGGGGCTTATGAGGTATATGGTATCTAGTATCTGGTATAGATAACACTAACACTGACCTAACTCATGGAGTTCTCTTTCGACTTTCGAGTAGGGGGAAAAGCTCATTGCTCTTGGCTTAAAACGAAACAAAACGAACTGAAACCGGTTTTTGGCTTTGATTTATGATCGCCGGGCTGAATGGATGAATGGGCCAAAACCGAGGTGAGAGGCCGCCAAATTGGCAATCTCTATTTGGCTCCTTCGCGGCTAACCTGCGGTTGAACCAAATATCCTGCGTTAATTGTTAATTTGCATTGTTGCGGCACTGAGAGAAAACTCCAGATCTTTTGTCGGAATAAAATATTTAAGTCCCTTTTTCCTATCTTTATTTATTTGTTTGTGATTTTATAATGAATTTGTAAGGATTTGAAATTAGCTATTTTATTTAATATATCTTTAATTTATTTTTAGAATTTTCTTTCTAATCTTAATATTTTTTTTGTACATTTTCCAGTGCCGTTTGGCTTTGGCCAACTTTGTTGCCGGCTTTTGCCTCGGATTTACCGCATTTCGCATCGCGGCTTGCATACAAATGGGGAACTTGGGAACTGTGACTGGGAGCCAAGTTCATGGATGGGTCTCCGTGGGTTACGTGCACGGGCTCAGATCGCCGGATCGTGTTGATATACTTACATATATGTATCCGTAGGGCTAAGGTCCGACTATTTGGCTGGGGAGTCGATTGCGTTGTCACCGATCGTCACTGCCTTTCAATCGGAGGATGATTCACTGCCTCTTTGGATTCGCATTCAGGGGGAACCAGGTGCCTATTGTCACTATTAAACAGAATTGGCAAAATCAGGGTATATAAAAAATAATAAATGAAAAGTCTTTAAAATATGGAATACTTAGAAAAATTTTACTTTTACTTTTTTTTATAATTAATTCTGATTAATTTTATTTATAATTTGAAATATTTATTTGATGATTGTTTTATTTGATGATTAATCAGAGACAAAACCTACCAAAATGTGAATCATATCGCTATTAATTTAAAAACAAATAAATGCATTTGATATTGTAGCCTGAGAAATCTCACTCCTTTTTATAAATGACTGTGAAGATTTAAATAATTTATTTGTCTTATATGAAATTCAAAGGAATATAATTAATCATTACCACAATACAGTATTACTCATAGTTTTAATATTTACCCAACGTCCTTAAAATACAAATTCAGTTTGTAATTAATTAAATTTAAATATTTGTAGTGCATTTTCTGTACGACTATCACTTTTTCGTTGATATCGCTCGATTGCCCACATAAAGAAATGAGCTTGGCGCAAAAATAAAGTGTTTACTCTTGGGTTTTACCCAAACGTGCAGCAGATTCTGACTGATACTTTAGGAACTTGGGCTTACCAGAAGTTCTTCTCTTTTTGGGGAAAAATAGTCAAAAGGAAGAGTAAATGAAATGCATAAAGATTACTGAAAAACAAGATTTTTATTTGAAAAGAGCCAAGGATAATAGATCATATTGTTTTCAACTTGGGCCAGAACATTTAATATAAAATTATCGAATTTGTTTTGCAGCCTCACCTGAAATACCATTTTCCCCCACTTTTCCGACACCTGCACCCACACACTCACACTTTCAGCCACTTTCAGCCACTTTCACCGCTTCACACGCACAAAAACACACGCACAAAAACACACGCACACACACACGCACGCACTCGCGGAAGGGAAAAAGTCATTTTCATTTTTCAATTAGCCAACAAATAAATTTGTTTATCCCATTTTCGTTGTTGCCATTGCAGTGCTTTTTTCGCCCAAGTATTTTGGCTCCATGCTGCCTATTATTTTATTTGCATTGCGTATATTTAATAAGCGGTTTCGAAATCCCAGCAACAACATCAAAGCAAATGCGGTTGGGCCCCAAAACAGCGATAGCAACAAAAAAGAGTGTCGGGAAATGGAATGAAATGGGGAGTACCCATTAATTGGGTCCATAAAACAAAAGGGGTTTATATTTTATGGAGAATTTCTTAACAAAATATAGAAAAATTATTAATATCATTGGAATATATTTGAATATTGTTGTTATCCCTTTTGGTTTCTAAATTTGCTTCATGTACAGAAATAAAAGCTCTCAACAGCATACAAATTTCCGCTGTTCGACTCAGAATATAAATACCCCCTGGGTTTTGGGGCAACAGAAACAGGGGCCGAAACAACGGGAACAACAAATTGGTGCTAAAATAATCAAAAGGCTAATAAAGTAGCTATAATGATGTGGCAGCAACAGCAGCAACTAGCAATCGCTAATCACTCGACGCGGCTTTTTTGGGGATGTGGCACAGTGGCAGCGGCAGAAAACCGCTAATCAAGTTTACAGGTATCCCATCCCAATTGACCCCTGACCCACGACCCCCGAGCTGCCATCATCGACGCATCATCGAAAGTTGCTGGCGGGTGACAGGAGCAGCAGCAGCAGCAATCGCAGCACGGCAGCAACATCAGCGACAGGAGCAACAACAACAGACACCACACTTTCGCCCACATCCACACCCACCGGTGGCCGCCTTATGACCTTCAGAGAATGAGTGCAACGCGTGCACTGAGAGAAATTATGTATGTATTTATAAGAACCAAGAACTTCTCAGACTATAATAACAAAATCCATGGAACTTTTCAAATAATTGGAAATTACACCATTAAATATATGTTATACATACATCACTGAGAGAAAATAAGTATAAGTATTAATTAAATTAAATTAAATAAAAAGAGAAACAATATTATCAATATTTACTAATTTTAATATTACTATGTATTTTGTACTAATAGTTTGTTATTATATTATCTTCAATAAAATATTGTTATTAAGAGCAATTAATTAAATAGAAAAACAATATTATTAATATTTACTAATTTTAATATTACTATGTATTTTGTACTAATAGTTTTTATTATAATATTTATTAGCTCATTAACTAAGCAAAGGTTTTTCTGTTTTTGCTTTAAAAAAAAGGTTCTTCAAAATCATAATTTCTCTCAGTGTAGCAGCACTAAAAGTCCAGAGATGAACGCCATTGCCGTGGCGTGTCACGCCAAATATGATAATAATATACAGACACCTAAATGTAGACACCCATTAATCTATGCTCGTGAATAATCCGTGAATCAAGGGGTATTCGCATTATGCTGCCTCACATGAGTTAGTGAGACTGAAGTTGATTCACCGTCCAAAGTTCGTAGTCATCTTGGCCATCAAACAAAGGGTTGATGGATTCATCATCTCCGCTATCCGATGGCTTCATTCACTTTGCGTCACAAGATATTTCCATTTAAATAATTACTAACTAAAATATAGATAGCAAGTTACAGCAAATTGTATTTTATTGGTTGTATGTTGGAGGGTTTACCAAGAAATAATTATGTGCAATTTGTATTTTCACTTTAAATTAGACATATTAAGTTTGGCATGTGTTCGCTTGAAACTCCTTAATTAATTTTTAAGCCACATTCTTTTAATTTGCCAAATTATATTTTCCCAACGAAAGTTAGTTGTGCGTCCCATTAGATTCAATTTGGTTTTAATTGATCCAGCAAACGAATTCCGTATTTCATCTCTAGTGGGACTGGGACCCTTTGGGTTTCAGGTGAGTGCGTATGAACCCATCTCATTTCCCATTTGACCGCTTTTTGCCCTTTTTGCCAGTTTGGCTGTCGCTGCGTTTGATGCGTGTCTGACACATGCCAACACATTAGTCGCCAACCGCCCGGCCACGCCCCCCGAGCCGCCGTTCTGCCACCGCCTCCAAAAAGTCCAAAAAGTCCTCTATGGGGCTTTTTTTGTCGGCCAGCGCAACTAATTTCATTTGCGCTGCCCAGCAAAAAGTCGAAAAAGTCGAAAAAAAAGGCAAATTAGGCAAAGCATCAAATTTACATACGAAATCGAAGCTGCAGATCGGTATGAGGCTGCACTGAGAGATATTATGCAGCTTAAGGATCTTTCTTACTTGGAATTTTAGCATAAAATAAGGATGGTGGGGCGAAAGCGACCTAAAATAACTCGTTATTCGTTTGAAAAGAATTTTAAAAAAAATGAAAAAATTATATTACATTTGTAACATTTAGGATTAATTATTTTTTTATTAAAAAATCTAATATTCTAATATTATTTGTTAAAAAAATATTATTAGCTTACATTTAACCCATTTGTAACATTTAGGATTAATTATTTTTTGTTTAATTGATTTTTTCCCAGTGTGCACATGGGATTTGGCGAGGCACTGAGTTCGAGGACCAGGTGTGTTCCACAATTTGGCGCTGTGATTTGCCAGTGGCCGTGCAAAAAATCAACTTTCGGCCAAATGCAACAGCGTGTGGCGTGCGTGCCGCCAGCTCTGACAGCATAATGATGATACCCCGTCCCTTTGACACTCTAACGATCTATGTGTATAATATAATATATCTATAGGTGGGTTAGGGACCCCCGATCCAGATTCCGAACATTACTCATACGCGGCGTGTGCCGGCTACGTCAGAGTGACGTCGGTGGGGGAAAGTCCAGCGTCATCTGGGTTTAATCCAAATCGCCACTTGGCCATAAAAGCCTGTCCTAATACATAATACTGCCCGGTTAACACATCACAAGCTGTTCGATTGCGGGGCATATTAGTTAGAGAGGTTTATGATGGGCCCCGGGGTCACTGCTTTAACAGACCATTCATACAAAAATACACGAATATATAGTATAGTATCGTATCGCACTTCTCAACGGCTGAAAACCCAAAGATCCAATGAATCACTTCAGGCCTTTTAACCGCTGACGAAAAATACAAATAAAGAGGCTAAGAGAAAAGCGCTGAATGTGGCAGAAGAGACTCCAATGAGAAGAGAGTAAGTAACGGCTGAATGCCCAGTTTTGAAGGTTTTGAGTAATATTTAAATATTTAGAAATAAGTAATACCCATTAAAAGTTTAATAAATTTAAGGTTTTACGAAAAGAGTTTAAGTTTAATGACTACCTGAAATAATACAAATTTAAAAATGTATAATCAAAAGGATATTTTCAATGATTGCTATATTTTTGCCATATTTTTCTGTTACCTAGTTTTAAAAATATAAAATATTTAAAAAGGGATTTTTTTATTGAATGAGCTAAAGTTATACTTTTAAAAATTGTACTACATTTGTACGTAAAATCGTCATAAACCACATTAAACACATGTAATAAACGACTCTTCTTACTTCTCTTTTTGTCAGCACAAACTTACTCTCTTTTTTCACCACTTCTCTTGCCTTTTGATGCTGCACTCTCTTTTTTGTGGGTGGTTACATTGCTGTCGTCGCTTACAGTTATTTGTTCATGCTTACCACTTGTGTTTTCTTTGCTTTTTGTTTTTGAGTTCACTTTTAGGTTTTTTTGTTCGTGTTTTGTGAGTTTTGTGGGTGGCGCCTAACCGCTCGCTTGTTGTTGCGGATTTCATTTTGGTTTATTTGTGGAAAACACGCACCCCAAACAACAAAACAACAAAAAACAACTTAATTTTAACTCGTTTGCCAGTGAAATTCGCATTCAAAAGTAGCACAGTTACCGTTACGTTTACATTTACATTTACCGTTACTAGCTTAACACGTGTCAGAGCGAGATGGCAGTTCTCGTTGTCTTGTTAATTTTTTTCCATTATTTAAGCTTATGTATGTATGTATGTATGAGCAGATTGGAAGAGGGGGAGGGGAGGAGAGCAGCTTTTTGGTTGCTTCTTGATTTTGTTCCATTTTTTTGGCCATTCAAAAGCTAATGAATAAAGTCACAAAAAGGATGAGAAGGGGAGAGGGGAACAGACAGTGCGATGCCGAAAGGCACCGCCTTTCTCTGCGATTCTCACAAAAATTACCTGTGCTCCCATTAATTATTTTATAATCTTTATGCGTAATGTTCATAATGATGATTCACAATTAATTTGATTTGCTAATTTAAAGGCTAAATGAGTTGAAATTGGCAAAATCAGGTTGATGATATCATAGCAATGATAAAGCATAATTTCCACGGAATGCTACAGAGGTTCATTCATAAGTGGGTTTTTCAAACTAGCGCTAAAATGATACATTTAGAAGACTGAACAGGTGTGTATAAAAAATCACACTATTTTTGTTAACTTAAAAGCTTATTAGTTAGGTCTTCAAATTCCTTAGTTGCTGTAATCTTTCTGTAAGTGGGTCAACATCCTTCACACACAACGTAGTCTATCTTTAGATCACTTGGCTCTGCTGTAATTTAGCTCGATTCATAAGCCGATCCATTCATGATGAGCAGGCTTCACTTTCCGCCCTCGAAACGCTGGACAGGACCACCCATGATTCCATGATCCACACATCCACACACGGTAGCCTGTAAGATGGGTTGTTTTGGTGCTGGAACTCGGAGTTAATTAGCCCACGGATCGGGTCAGTCATCAGCTTCCTCCGCGCAGTGGTAATTCAAGTCGCCCATCATAAACTGCTGACAAAGTTACTAGCCTTGCCTTCTGGTCCCCTTTGTTCTGGGCCACCGCAAGATCTTGGCGTGGATCACTTACTATATAGCCGGAGCTATAGCTATGGAAAGGAGGGGGGAAGGTCGAGGATGAGACGTGTGTCGGGCAGAAGCCCGAAGAAAGCTTCAGGTATCCGAAGGAGAGGGGGGAATTATGAAACGCGGGGCGAGGAGGAGGATATCTTTAACGCTTGCCTGGATCTGGCTTCTGCACTGAAATATAAAGCCTCCTTTAATTAAAAATCTTATTTCAAAATATTTTTTCAGAAGTCTGGCAACCCTATACCATGCTGTAATATAATTTCCTTTCAGAACTAGTTAGTTATGATAAAGCAGTTTGAAAATCCTTTTTTTAAATCCCTAAAACTATCTAGACTTGAAAAATCAAAGCAATCGATCGATTATTTGCAGTGGATCGGGCATAGGGTATGGATTATCGGTAGACCCCACCTCGGCTCGGGTCTCTTGTCTAGGGTTTCCGTTTCGCAATTGCCGACAATGGAAATGTCTTTTGCAATTTAACACTTGACTGCCCCGTCTTGACTTGCCTGCCAAAGCAACAACAATGGCGGCACCCAAAGGCGTTGTGAGAGGGGGGGTTCTGGGGGTTGGAGCAACCCACTGCAGCCGCTTCTCCAATTTATGTATGCCATGGAGCGACCGCAGAAGAGGCGAAAAAATGAAAATGAAAATGGAACTAGAGCTGGCGGAGATCGGAGATCGCAGATGGGAGATCTTCCCGGGGAACGAGGCGATGGGATGGCCTGTGCACACTTTGTGGTTCTGTTTGGCAATAATTTATAATTTACTATTTACACGCGCATTTTTAAGGCTTCGCACTCAAAAATTCACGATTTTTCGCAATTGTTGCAAACGCTTTTTTTTTGTTTCGCCATTGTTGCTTCTAATCTAAAATATGCGCATAATTAAGTATCCGCTGCTGTTGTTTGTGGTCAGCGAAATATTTCTGCACAGGTTTCTCTTTGCCAGTGAAAAATGCTATTTTTTAGGTGATGTATAAAAATAACACCAAAATTTATTTAATTCTGTGAACATTTTCCAATGTCTTCTTACCTTTTCACCCCTTTTTCCACACTCAATTGACAAAATGAGCTTTAAATAAATACGATAACTTTATTTATAGTCTTCATCGTTCATCGTTCGTCGTTCACTTTCATCTCGAATCCTTTGGCAGATTCACACACAAAGTAACAGAAAAAAAATGTATACATAGGTATTTCAATATTTATAGATAGTTGTGCGGCTTTATCGAGTATCTTTCTAGGCTTAGGGGCTAGTAAAAAAAATGTTTATCTACGCTTTGTAGGGGATTGGGTGCTCTCTTTTTGCGCGGGGGCTTATATCGTTAATATTAGGTATTCTCCACTTTACCTTAGATCTAAAATTTCCATTATTTACAACTCGTTTAGTTTACTTCATTAAGCACTTATTATTTATATTATATTTAATGCTGCAACCAAAATCTCTGGCATTTCGAAAACAATAATATAGTATTGCAATTAAGCTTTAGAGTTTAATAATGCGCTTTTCTCGAGAGTTCCAGAAGTCGGGGGGTGCCTACATATCATTTCATATGCTATGATCTCCTAAAAGTATTCATTCTTTTATGTACAACTTGCAGATGTGTTTCGTGGGATTACTTAGCCTATGAAAAAAAACGAAAAAAAATTGTACAGTTCTTGTGGTGGTGATCCCGGTGATCCTCTCCTAGTTCAGTTCGATGTGCAGGTGCAGCGGTGGGTGGGTGGCAATGGGTGGTGCTGTTCGGTGGGTGATCCGATTGGGTCAATAGGGTCGCCACACCTGCGTGAGATCGCCCACGTCCTCCTCCCTCGCCGCCTCCACCCCGCCACCCGCTCCACTGCCGCCGCCCACTTCGCCAGTGGACTCCACCTGCTGCTGCTGCTGCTGTGGGTGGTGCACCTGCTGCTGCTGGGGGTGGTGCACCTGCTGGTGGTACTGCTCCTGGCCAATCTCGATGCTCGAGCGGCTGCTGCCCGTCAGGGAGCCGATGGTCAGGTGCTCCGCCCCCGAGGCCGTGCCCAGGTACTGCTCCAGCTTCTCGCTGCTGTGCAGGTGCAGGTGGATCTGGTTCTGGTTGACCGTGGAGTAGAGCTGCGGGCACAGGACCACCGGCGGCGGGGGCGGCGGCTGGGGGGGCGGGGCCGCCTGCGGACCGTACTGGGCGGTGGTGAGACAGCTGCCGTACTGATAGTTCTGATAGCCGTTCGACCACGCCTGATTGTAGCCGCCCCCGTAGTCCAGCTCCGACTTGGAGGCACTGCCTCCGCCGCCCACCGCATTGCCCACCCCGTAGCCGCTGGCCGTCTGGTAGGGATCGGCGGCGAAGCCATGGCCATGCATCTCGGGCAGCACGGCCGGCAGGTGGGCGGCATACTGGCCCGCCTCCAGGGAGTTGGCCGAGTCCCCGTAGCCCCCGTAGTTCATGCCCATGCCCATGCCCACGCCCATGCCCACGCCCATGGCGGCTCCGTTGCCCACGCCCACGCCCACCGAAACGGGGGCGGCTGCCGGGGGCGGGGGCGGCGGGGGCAGGGCCATCTGGTGCTGCAGGTGGGCGTGCGCGTGGGCGTGATGGGCGTGCGGGTGGTGGGCGTGGCTATGGTAATAGGCAGCCGCCGAACTCGAGGATCCCGTCCACTCGCCGGCGCCCATCATATCGGGTCCTGAAAATGGAAGAAAAGTAATCATGATTAAACATGTTTCAGTTCTTAGCTAGTTAAATTATGATATGATATGATATTTTTCAAATTTTTATACATACAAAATAATAGTTGAATAAAAAAAACTTATGGTATAACATTTTAAAATTGTAAATCCATCATTATTTTAGTTCTTAAACATAAATAAAATGGTAAATCCACTTTTAAACAGGTTAAGCTACATATATCTAATTTATCCTTATTTTAAAGGTTTATTTCATTAAAACAAACGCATTTTAGGCTATATTGCTTAGTAAAATAATTTTAGAAATGGAAAAAACAAACTTTGGTCAAATTTTTATGATATATTTACCAATTCCGAAAGATTAGAAATGGGATCGTTAAAAATAATATCACATTTAAAGGACACAAATAAACTTGTTACACTTCTAAAAGAACAAGGAGTTAACAATCTCGAGAGAAAGAGAGAAGGTAAATGAGTGCCAGCTGGGAGCCCAATTAACCCTTGATTTGCCCCACCCCCAAAATATTAACCCTCGAGTGAAATTCGCCAAGTTGTCAGTCGCAAACGTGGGCGTGTCCAAAGGGATAATTGAAAACATCATTTCATATGCATGGCAACGGGGAGAATGGGGCATGTGTGCCAGCACCACCAACCGCCCACCAGCCCCACCCCCTCTTAACCCCACGGTGACTGCAGTGCACACTAATGGGTTAAAGGTAAGCGAAAAGGCGAAAGAAAATTCCAAGACATTGGAACTGGGTTTCCCGAGCAACCAGCGGGACATCGTGGCCCCAACCCAATAAACTCGCATATTTTGATTAATTACGCAAGCCCCCCTCAAAAATGCCCACCCACGCCCCTGTGTCAGCTGCCAAAAAAAGCAGCGACAAAAATGTCGCTTAATTAATCAAATTCATTAGAAGCGATAAAAGAAAAATAGCAAGGGCTAAATTGACGAAAGGTAAATCCGTTCTCAGGTGGCCAAATATTAAGAAAGATTACTGATTAACCCTTATAAACCTTATAAATCTATTCTAAGGAAAATGGTATGAAAATATATTTAATTTTGATTTCTTTTGTGGCATATTTCATATAGTATTAATATAATTATGCAGTAAGTTAAAACCATAGGTCTCTAATTTATGCATGGTATTCTTCTATTTCCTTTCAATTATCTGCGTAATTTAGCTGTCACCAGAGACAATAAGAATATCACTCCAAAAGGGGGAAATTAGTTACGCACTATAATAAGTAATAAGCTCAAAGCAAATATGCCAAGTACGCACGTACTGCCCCCCGCCCCCTTTTCAAAAAACAGGGGCGGCGACTAATGAAAGGTAGGAAAATTGCAAGTTGCATGCAACTTTTCACCCGGCACTTATCACATTTTAATGTTTCAATTAAGGCGCAAATTGCGTTGCAGCAACAACAGCGAGCTAAAATGAGGCCCAAGGCATGGGCGGCGGTTAAGGGGGGCCTACCGGGTAGGGTGGACCACCGCAAACTTAGGCAAATGAGGTTGCAATGAAGCGAAGCGAACAGGATGAAAGCCAAGTTAGCAAAGTTATGCTTGGTGGGACGGCGGAGGGGGAGGGGGCGTCCAAAAGGGGCTGCAGGGGCGGGGGAAAGGGGGGTCACTGCCGTTGGTCATACCTTGTAATTTAGCTGCGGGCACGTGGAATTATGCGAATTATTTTCTTCCCTGAAATTGCGTATACGCAATGTGAACAGGAAAAGGGGAAAGAGGAAAGGGGGGCTAAAAAGGGTTAGGACCAGAGTTATATAAATACTTATTTATAGTAGATATACTCCGGAACACACTAACAAGTTTCTTGCACTTCCAATCGATCCCACGGCTTCAACCGGATATCTTCGATTTTGGCCATATATCCGCTCAACAACAAAAACAACGAAAAAGTGGCAACAAGAGGGCTGAAATGCGGATGCAGGCTGATCAATCCATTCGAACAGAAAACCACAAACTGTGTGCGGATAAGTCAAGTGTCTTCGAGTGGGGACTTCTTCAAAAGAAGAGGGAGGTCAATTGGGTAGAAATCTGCAAGCCTACAAAAATCATAATTATAATAACTTAAATTTAAATAAATGTTTATTTTTTAATTTCTGTTTCAGCAATTAGAAAACTAAATTAAAATTATGGTAATAATAATAATGATCTAAAAATTGGAATGTTCTCTACCTTTAATTTAAAGAATTGCATTTGTAATTACTTTTTTAAAAAATCGAAAAATAAATAAAAATAATATATTTATAGTATTTCTACTTTATTATCCTTTTTTTGTGCACTTTTCTTTTGCACACACATTTTTTTATCAGTGCAAAGCAGATAGCTTTCGAGTCTTCAGGACTTATGCATGAATGTTTAAGAACTTTGATTTAAATAAATATTTTTATAATTACTGTTTCAACAAAGATAATACTATAAAGATTAAGAAGGGATCTGCATTGCATATTATGCAAATCTTTTATATTTTAAAAGGTAAATATTTTTTGCAACATCTTTCCCACCCTTTTTTTATTAGTGCAACAGCAGATAGCTTTCGAGTCTTGAAGTAACTTTAATTAAAGTGCGTCTGGCCAAAGTGCAGTGGTAGTGGTTCTTGCTTTTATTGGTGTGAATGGAGTTCCCTTTTTTACATCATTTTTTATAGGTGTTCCCTTCTTCTTCCTTTTTTTCTTCTTTTGGCTGGCAAAATGGCGGCAAAAAGGTTGAAAAAAGGCAAGTACTTGTACATTAACAACAACAACGATGCGAAACGGAAGTGAGTTTGCGGTTTTTTGGGTCTCGGGATTGGGTTTTTCAAAAGGGGGCGATGGTGATGGTGATGAGCAGGGAAGCAAGTGACTGCGGCCATTGGTAGCACAAATAAAAAATAAAAAACAAAATATATAGGTGGGTATATAAACCGAAGTTGGCTGGCCACAGTTGGCCGTTTTATGGGCCAAAAAGATTCCATTTCAATATGTGTGACATTGTTGTCACACTCTTAACCCCCTGCGGCCCCTTAACCCACTGATGGCTGCATCTTGCAGCCTGCATCTCCAACGGCTGAAGCTGCAACAGCTGCGCAACCGCATTTGGATTGATTTGTGGCCAAAAGTGGGAACCCGCAACTACGCAAAAAAAAAAGAAAAACCAAAAAAATGCCAATACCAATACCAAACTAACCCCAAACTGTGGCCAAATTTGCATATTTCCCCCCTTTTAATGAAGGCAAACACGAAGGCGTGAGTTTCGGAGCTTCGAGTCTGGACCAGATGCCAAAATGCACCGGGATGCGGAATAATAATGATGATGATGATGATGCTGCTGGACGGCCACAGGTGTTTGAACCACAAACAATTAGAAGGAAGAGTGTTAGGACTAAATCATATCGTACAATATATAGGGATTCGTAGTATTCTGCAGTTCTTTTGGTTGCAAGTGATTTATACAAAACAAATTTAATTTAATAATTAATAGATAAGTAATTTCAATAAATACGAAAATTTAATAATACAATTTAATAATAATTAAATTTAATTATAACTTCTTTTGCCCTTTTCCCAAAACCCCTTAAGTAATTCTATCAATGCAAATTATTACACAACTTTAATCGTTTCTTGGGGTTTTCTGCACTTGATGATGGGATTCACTTTATAGAGATTGGGTTTCTATTATTTAGCAGAGATGATAGAATTGGAAATTCCAAAATCTAATTCTATTATATTACTAGAATTTTAAGTATACAAATTCGATTTTGGTACGAAAGTCAAAATATAGATCTACATTCTTGTCTAGGCCCTCACTTATCATCAATTATCATTATGGGCTTAGGGGCCCTCTGCTCCACTTTTCTGTCTCCAAGTTACAAATGTGTTTTCTTTTCTTTTTGTTTTTGCCATAATCGCAACCCAAATTCTTTGAATTTTGCAACGATTTCCGCCGAATGCCCGACTGCCTTTGCCTTTGCCTTTTTGTTGCCTCTGTCGCTGCCTTATATTGTGTAAATTAACAGCTTAAGCGCCACATTTAAATATTTATGACTTAACAGCAACAACAAAGGCGCCTCGAGTGTTTTCCCCATAGAGGCTTCGATTCCGATTCCGATTCAGATTCAGACGTGGATTTCTCGCTTCGATTCGGGCATTTCCGGTTTCAGCAGTCGAAAAAAAACAACGAAAAAAACCAAAACATATTGCATTTGTTGCTATTATTGTTGCTGCTGTTTTGGCCGCTTTTGCTTTTGGCTAATTGAAAGACAACGATGTGTCATTCCCCATTGACAATACGTTTACGCGTTTATTTCAACTTCAACTGCCCCCGCCTCTGAATTGAAAGTCGAAAAGAAGAAGGGGAAAGTACAGGCTTTTGATACCCTAGGAAATCGAAAAAAGAACTTTAAAGCAAACACAAAATTCATGTCAAGAAAGGGGAATATTTAGGGGGTTACTTAATAAACTAATAGTTGTTAAATGTTATTGGAAAATTGGGAACTATGTTTGCAAAATTATTAAAATATATATTTGAAATAAAATGATTTTATAATTACTTTTTTAGTAATAATAAATACAAAATTTATTTATATATTAATTTTATAAATTTGTAAATACCATACCAATTTAATTTTAAATATTCCCTCTAGCTACCATAAATTCCTTATAGATCTGCTTGATCTCTACCAAAACCAAGAGACTTTGCGCCGCAGAAAGAAACATTCATAAGTTAATTAGCATAAGCAAAACGCTTAAGTCTGAACTTAACACGGCGATTTGTGGCTCTGATTCGTCTAGTTCCAAACTGGCCACTGACTCATCTGGCCCACCGACATCGGCATCCATATCCATTCGTGACTCAGTGGCCGGTTCCAGTTACTCTGGCCACATATCCACCGAAATTTTGATAAGATTTTACAGTCGCCACCAAAATCCATGCAAATTGAATGAAAACCGATATGAAATTTTCCATTGTCTGCGGGGCTGGCTCATGGCAACCCAAAAATAGCCACCCCTACTATACAGATGATAATAGATCGAAGATATGTATAATATATATATACATTATATGGTGCATATGGTTTGGTGCTAACTGGTTAGAGCCGCGTTTAAGCGCGTGCTGTTGGCCGGGCCTCTGAAGCGGCTAAAATTAGTTCGGATCGGGAGGGGTGGAGAGGGGAGGAAACTCTGGGGAGGATCGGCCATAGCCATATATCCCACATAAGGTCTCTCGCATGCGGTTGCCAAATAGGGGCGTGGCATGCGGTTGAAGTCGGGTCCAAGGTAAATACTTCATTATCCATGTCTGCAAAGATTTCCTGACTGTAAAACGCGGACATTTTGGAGGTCTGTCGCTATTTCAGGAAATATTTGTGGTCAATAAATATAGAACTATAAATGTACTCAAAAAGAAAGGTATTTTTGTAATATTTCATTAAAATATATCTAAAATAAACTATTTTATGATATGATATTTCTTCATCGTTTCGGGGTTTATAAGAATAATTTAACATTGTGCCTCTGTAGAGATTTAATATATATTTATATGTTTATTTAGCCCCAGACTTCGTCTACCAGCGACAATAACTCTGAACTATTTTTAAGCTGGGCTTTGGGAAAATAAATAAATTAGCGAGCGACTGCCAAAAACAAAGCGAGCCATAAACACACCAAAAATATATCAAGACGAGGTGTTCGGCTGGGGTGTATGGCAGGTTGATTAACTCAATTAAATCGTTTAGGCAGCCTGGTGCCAGTCAACGAAGCTGCACAGACATCACACATAAATTCCCAAGCGTGGCCGGCTTTCATCGCTAACAACTCCATTGAAAGGGTTCGAAAAAGCAGGGGGATTGGGAAGGGGAAAGCCAGGTACACTGAGAACAATGCCGGGGATGCCAAGTGACCTGATCAAACATTTTTGTATTTTTCAAATCAAAAACCCCAAGATATTAGTATTAAATAAAATACAATAATTTTGGACCCGTGTTAAATATGAACTTAAATATTCCCAACCTTTATAGTTAATTATTAGGAGTTAATAACTTTATATTTTTTAAACTACTAAAATTCTAAAAAATTCTTTATCAATTTGCAAGATGTTTTCCATTTCCAATCAATTGTAAATAATTCAGTTTATTTTTTTGAACAGTGCAGCCTGCTTACCTTGGATGTGCGGCGCGTTTGGCTTGTAGACCTGGCAGTCCGAGTTGATTGTACTATTCGGCGATGAGTAATTGCTGCTCAATTGCTGCACCAGGCCAGCGCCCGTTCCGCCGGCCACGCCCCCAGCTCCACCGCCCCCGGCAGGAGTGACCGCTGCTGCGGCTGCTGCCACCGCATTGGCCGCCGTTGCCGCCGTGGCCGCCGCCGCCGCTGCCGTCGTCACCGCGGCCACTTTGGCGGAGCGGCGCAGCGTCTCCAGTTCGTGGAGCGCCTTCGTCGAGGGGAAGCCGTCGATGTAGGGCCGCTGGCCGAGGCCGAGGGCTCGGTAGTGGGGCCCACCCGTTGGACCTGTCGGGGGTTAAAAGGTAGATCCTTTAGTATGGCGGAAAAAATTTAATTTAAAAAAAAAATTTACTTTAAATCACTGGATTTGAACCTAGTCCCTAATTTTTAACTTATCCACCGTTATTTGTAGATCCAAAGAAATATAAAATAAAAGTTTGTATCACAAACGAAACAAAAATATCTAATCACCGTTGGCTTTGAACCTGGGACCCTTGCATTTTCATATATTTTGCAAATAAATACATCTTTGATATTTTGATATTAAATTATAGCATTTTTAGAGTGACCCATGAAAACATCCTTTATAAATAATACTTTAAAAACAAATTATTTAGTGCATTAAATAGAAAAACCCCCATTTCTGCGATAAGCTTATTATTACTTCACAATAAACAATATGAAGCATAGAGGAAAGAGTCCTTTGCAAACGTAAACAATACAAAGAGTGACTCCATTTTGCACAGTACTCTTTATTATTCCAATCTTTATTCACCTCAAGGTAAACTCAAGCTGCTCTTTATGTACCCAAACGATATATGTATATACATATATAGTGTTACCTTCCCTACATGCGATTAACGCTGCAGCGAAGACTTAAAAATGCTTTAACGAAATATCAAGAGGAAAAAATTAATTCATATATGCATTACACGAACTAAAAACTCGATACAAAAACAAAGAAAGAGAGGAAAAAAAGGTTTTCTTAGCAAACCGCAAAATTTTCAGAAACCGTAAGAAGCAGAAGCGTTTCGTTTCGTTTCGATTCCCCCATCCCATCGCCCCATGAAGTCCGTTAAAACCGGCTGCACTTTTCAAACACCTTCCCGAATGACAGAACATCGAAAATGAAAAATGGCGATCATCGGATGTCACACTCGATCCTCGACAGAAGGAGAAAGGATCTCGATCTCCGAGGTAGGGAAGATCGGAGAAACACAGAAGAAACACACGGAAAACAAAGTTGTGATGTTTAAAGGAAAAATATAACAAATTAAAGGTATCAAAAAAAGGAATGGTCTCTTACATCAATAAGATATTCCAAAAACTTTTGATATCTTTTTGAAAATTGTATTAAGATTTGTTAATATCTAATAATCTGCTTTTCTATTCGATATAAATAGGACCTAAGAACATCTAAGGAACCAAAGAAACCGTCTGTTCGACTTGAAAGTGGGGATTAGGGATTAAGGACGATTATGGGCAATTGAGCAGATCGGCTTAACTATTGGCCCGGCTTAAACACTTGTCTAAATGCTGACCGAATGACTCCGGAATAAGGTTACGAACTACGAATTACGGTGGGACAGGCGAACATGGACACATGTTGCAATGCGATACCCAAAACGCAGCGGGACGGCTTTTCACGACTTTCCCCGTTTTTCCTTTGTTGTCCATAGTTGTAAGTGATAATTGCTAATTGGCAAAACAATGCAGCCACTTACATATGTTTGTTTGCCATGTTCCTCAAATGAAGAAGGGTGCTTACACGGGAAAAAACAACTATGTGGAACCGAGAGAATTTTAAAAAATATATATATTTATATATATTCAAGTTCACTAATATTTATGGGAAATATTTGAGAATATCTAATAATGTAACATCATATATCATATCATATCATAATAACAACTGATAATAGGTCACTAATATTCATGGGAAATATTTGAGAATATCTGATAATATAACATCATATATCAATATCATAATAACATCTAATAATAGTTAGTTAGTATAGTTAGTTAACTTTAAGTTTCAATGTAAACCCCTCGACAGAAACCTCTGCTCACACCCAATAACTTATCTTATTCCCATATCTTCGGGGTTATACGATCTGTGGCACTTACTTGTCTTGGAGCGCGGTTCCCGGGGTCCGTCGACGGTCACCTTGATGGCTTTGGCGTAGGTTGCCACCTGTGGCGGACTCGTGGCCACCGTGATGGTCAGCGTAAAGCTCTTCCCTGCAAAGATCGGAAGAAAGCGAGGCATTAGAGAAGGCTGCAGATGCGGCGATTGAGTCGTAAATGTCCGCCGAGGATTTATGCGACGGCCTCACTGGGCTACCGAATCAATTTGCCAGTTCCCGAAATTACCAAAAACCCAACCAAAGGCAACACGCGTCGTCGTTCGTGTGTCTGCCGGTCTACCCCTTTAATGATGACTGCACTCCCTATGGTTTTTGGTTTTTGGGCGAAAGTGTGAGTTTGTGGTCTGAGTGAACTCGGTAACCCCCTGAGCTATTATTATGAATTTTGGTATATGGCCTCGCTATACCTCTAGATGTTGCATATATAGGGTAGAACTCCCTAAGGGTATCCCGAGATACAGGCTTGTCTTCGGTTAATGTTTTTCATCAAATGTTTAGGTGAAAAGTGCTTGTTTGTGGTTACTTCCGCAAGCTTTTGAAATCCCTTAAAGCGACCCAAAAACAGGGTATTACCCATTTGAAAGTAAAGTTTACTCTGTCGAACCGCCGGCGGTGCAATTTGTTCGAACCCTTGACATAAATTTGGTTTATCCCGCCTTAATGACTGCCGCCAAAGTCGTTTTCGAAGTGCACATAAAATGAGGAAATGTTGCAACCTGTCTTCCGCCGGCCACGCCCCTCATTTCACTGCCAACCGCCCCCCGAATCTTTAAAGAACGGCAACATTGTGGCCAGAAGGTGTTTTGGTTTGGGTTTGGTTTTTTTTCTGGGCTTGACCGAATGTTTACACTATTTATGGCCATTAAACTAGACACCGTTTGAAGCGGCTGCAAAATAAAACTGAAAGCTGCCGTTGGCTTTTATCGATTGGGGAAATGTGAAATGAATTTCGTTTGTTTTTTATTTCGATATTTTAGCAGTCTGTCTGTCTGTCTGTCTGGATGGATGGCCAGTACATATACCTGTACATATAATTAAACACCCACAAAGCGACATTGTTGTTGCAGGACCAGAACAGAACGAGAGGTTCGAGGGCGGAGAAAGGGAACGAGACCCATCCAAGCTGACCGCAGAAACCTCAGTCGCATCCCCAAACCCATCTATAAAGTTCACCTCTATGTATCTTCCATCTCCGAACGGAGAGGGTTCTACATAGGGGGTTGGTATTTGGCCAGACATTGATAGTCCTACTTGATGGAAATTGCATTTAACTTTTAATTAAGACCTCTGATGCTGCAGGAGGAATCGGGAAATCGGTATAGGGGGTTCCTTTTGAGGTAAAGAGAGTTGGGGACAAAAATCAGATCAAATTTTTAACTATAAAAATGATATATTGAAATTTAGGCCTTAAGATAAGATAATAAAATCATGGAAATAATTATGAATCCAAATCATATGAATAATAGATGGATCATGTCATATTTAGCAAGTATTCATGTTATGAGTTATAAGTTTCCGAGTTAAGCAAGTGTTATTTTGTTCAAGATTGTGATTATGAATTAGTCAAGCATATGTAATCGAAGGTCTTGTGATTCACGGGCCTACAAAAATGTGACAAAACGTAAATTTGTTCTTTGAAAAAAACCAAAATAAACAGATTATAAATGTGTTATTGTTTAGTTAAAAAACAGAGTACGAATATGTCATTGTTTAGTTGGAAATCGAAAGAGAGATGATTATAAATATGTGTTATTGTTCGGTTTTTCAGCCCTAGACCTTTGGGCCCTCCACATAAATAATGGAAATGCAGCCCAGAAATGGATCCAAAACCTTCAAACTAGACACAATGAAGGACTGGCCGAGATAATTGAAGATTTGATGGGTTCATTAACCGAAACCACGAATGGCCATCAGTTAGAAAGCGTTTTGGTCCCTCGAAATCTCAGTCTCAGTCTCGAAATGTCTTCATTATAGCCCCCAAAAGCCATGCGTGTTCGACATATATGTTTCGTATTATATGTAAGAAAAGAAAGATCCCAGCCGAAAACCCAAAACCCAAAACCCAAATTAATCAAGTGCCGCAGAAGCTGTGCACAGAGAGAAACTGTTAAATAGGCCCGGCTCCTTTTTGGGGGGGTAATTTCTCAAATGGCCGCAGAAACTGGAGCATCGTATGTAAAAGTTCGTTAGAGTAATTGGAAAATGTTATTGCCCGGTGTCTTTGTCTTTGGAACTTCGGCTACCCCACTAAAGACCCCGAAATGGGAGCGATAATGGTCATAATGGATCCCGATTCCCATTCCGATTCCCATTCCGATTCCTATGCCGATCCCCCGATTGGGATCTCGCTCGACAAATTAGTCATCATCAATGAACAATGACCACGCACTCGGACAGTCAGTCAGTCGGTAATCTCGCCTCCTCTGTATATACACGTCTAAATATAAGTAAGCACTATATCTCAGAAGGGAGAGCCCGAACATCGAACATCCATGAGCCATCCATCGCCTCTGTGGGTCCGATAAGACTGAGCAAGAAGCTTCATGACGACGACTCTGTGGGAACCTCTCGTTCGTCGAGCTTTCTGCCGATAAACCCCATGCCGATATCCCAGGGAACTATGCCATATATATATCATATGTTCTATATGGTGTATAATGGCACAAGCTTTTTTTCGGCTGGGAACTTCTGGGAGGGAAGTCGAGATCTATCCTTGATAAGGCGCAAGAATACGAAAAGGCGAGCGAGTTCCCAGCCTGATAAGGAATACGCTTGAATATTCTTGTATAGAAATAATAAAAACATTGTTTATCAGCCAGAATTTAAAGGGGGATTTAAGTCTCGGTCTCTTGTTAATTTTTACAATCTGAATTAGAATCTCTTCAATTAGTTATTATTATTATTCGCATAACTATAATTTAATGAGGAAATTCCCCGGCAAATGCCTTGCCCCAGTTGTCTAAATATTTCGAATATTCATCCTATTAACCTTTCCGCCCGGCAAACCGCCCATTCAACCACTAAGTCGGATCAGAGGGACCTGTTCAAGTTTATCGGGCATCTGAAAGCCCTCCCTCCATCCTTCATCAACCCTTTTCCGAAATAAATCCTGATGCGACTTATGAATTCCTGCTGGCGCGTGTCCTTCATTTGCTTTGTTTTCTGCCCATTTTAATCCCATCGCCGGGTAAAAAGTCAAGTCCTTTGATATGATAGATGATGATTATAATGTCGATGCTGATGTTCCGCCGATGTTGGTAATTAAGCGCTCCCAAAATAAGGCTAAACATGGATGGCAATGTCCGAATCAGATGGCGATTCGTATTTAGATTGTGTTTTGACTGCGGACTGAGGGGCAAATTAAAAACATGTCGACGCATGCCATGTCCAGGATAAAAAAGGCGATAAACTGCCACGCCCCCACTTCATATAGCGACTGTCCACCCATTTATCCACTGATACAAAAAAAAACTGAACGGAAAATACAAAACGGGAGCCAATTGTGATGGTTGATACCCTGTATTGGAGTTCCCACTTGGTGTAGACTAGGCTGAATAAACTTTTCACTATATCCCAACTTTTGTATACACAAAAAAAAGCATGTCGGCGTAAAATCGATATGCGCATGTAAATTTGTGGTTATGCAGTAAGCATATCGTTTTGTCATGAAATACTCCTTTCGATCATATCGAATTTATATTAATATTATTATGATATTACATAATGTAAAATCGTTTAACGTTTCATATCGTTTTTTTTTTTTTTTAATATATTAATATGTATTTAATGTGTTTAAAATTTTTATTTTTTTAGAAATATATTAATTATAATTTGAGTTTGTTTATTTTGTTATTAAAACTTGGAATTTTTTAATTTATTTTCCAAATGTAAATAAAAATTTTAAAAAATATTTATAGAACCTATTATCTTCGGAATACCTTGGTATCATCTTACAAGCTTTCCAGGGTATCCTTTGGTCGTTCCCCCAACGCTCACCATCCCATTCTGTGTGCATTTTGTGCCCCTTGACATGCTGATGGCGATGGTTTCGCTTCCATCTGTTTTCGTTCGCTTTGTCATCTAATCAAAAATCGCCGCATGATGTCCGCGATTTCACAGCCACCCGAAAGGTCAGAAGTGGGCGGCGAGTTGGGGTCGCGGGGCCAAGTGGGTGGGCAAAGTGAACTGTTGCTGCCTGCCGTTGACAATTTGGTCAGCGTTTATGTTCTTACATCATTAGCTTGTTATTTGCATGCCCTCTGCCGTTGCTGTAATTATTTCTCTGTTCTTTTTTTTTGGTTTTGGCCCTTTTGCGGCACGAGCCGTCAATTTGCAAGGAGAAGAAGGAGGAATAGAAGGAGGAGGAGGAGGAGGAGTTGTGGGCCGACTTAGTTGACTTAGGGTCAAAAGCGGCGGCAACAGTTGCAGCTAATTAGCCAACTGCTGCTGCCAATTCTATGCAACACATAGCACAACACACATATATCGCCTGCAATGCGGCATTAATTGTGGGTTCAAATCGATTACCAGACCCAAAAGGTTCCCGGGCATCGCGTGATCACCCGGCTCAGTCGATCCGGCATTATTTCCATATCATACATGGCTATGCAACAGAACAAGAACCTCGTGTTGCACATTGCATGTTGCATGTTGCCCCGAGGACAGCGCCAACTGCAGCCTAATGTGACGACTGCTGTACCATTGATCCTTCTCCCAAGGGACATTAGTCACTGGGGATGGGAAAAGGGGGTTTCCAGAACTCCTGGCTTGTCACTCAATCAATGCACTTCCGATCCATTCATTACTTGGGGATTTGGGGATACGATACACGAAAAGAAATACAGAATGAAGGGAAATATGATATATTTTGAACTTGATGATCTTAGTCTGAACAGCTATTTAAAGATCGTATGTATATAAAATAAATCTATATTATAAGTATCCTTTGAAGAAAAGAATTAATCATTTTTCATTGAAGTATTTTTACAGTGCACTTTAGAGGGAATTTCAAAGGATAAACCTGCAGCTTCCGCTCATTGAGTAACTTTTCGGAAATTGTGGGAAGCCCTCTTTTTGGGCCTTTGATAATCGACACTTGGCAAGGGAAATGCATTGAAATGAATTGAGGAAGTCACTAATTTTGGCAATGCTAAGCCAAAACTAAACCACAAATGCGGTTTATCTTGAAATCCAAAATATCAGAACCTATCGTACATTTTTAAGAACTTTTTACGAACTACTTTAGTATCATAATAGATACATATATAGCTTTCCCAATATTTTACAGTTCTCCAGTGGCACTTTCTTCCAGCTTATAATTCCCAAGTGCCCGCTTATTCTATTAGCTTATAATTCCCAAGTGGCTATTCCGGCACTCACCTCTTCCACTGCGACCCACGAAACGCAGATCGTTGAACTTGGCCACGTCGTTCTTCATCTGGGTGGTGAAGTTGCGCAGCTCCGCGCAGCAGTTCTCGTCGTTTCCCGCCCGGATGGTGACGTAGGTGCCGTCGCCCACTTCCGCCAGGGCGACGACCTTGAAGGCCATCGGTAGCGTCTTATTGGAGCGCCAATGGGCGGGCAGGGCGGAGCACAGGAAGTACGGATTGCTCGTGCGCACTGCAAAATCAGAAAAGTCGGAAAAAAGTGAGAAAAAAATCAAAAATCAGAGGTCAATTAGCCAAGGGTCCTCTGATTAAAATCCCATTTTCAGGGCCATCAAAATGTGTAAAAATATTCAATTATTTATAGTTTCGCGACGGTCCATAAATATCAATCATCGTGTCCAGTATCCAGTATCCGGGGTCCTTCGACCACTGCCCGCCATCCGGCGGTGCATAATTAATTAATGAGCGAGGGAATGTCGAGCGGACCGGAAGGGGTTATGGTTATCACATTATCAAAGGCTGGGGAGGTTGGGGGTCCCATCACATTGACAGTTGACAGTTGACCTGGTGTCGAAAGTGGAGCAAAGTGTGGAGCCGGGCCAAATGAATGATTTATGTACTCTTGTCTGCCGGGAAAATGGCCAAAAATATCGAATCTAATTGCGATAATCGTTGCATTTCATTTGCCAGCCGGTTATTAAAGATGGGCTTTAAAAATAGCCAAGCTCTCTATTTTTAGATATTTAAGATCAACATTTTAATATAAAAGAATAAAATTTATCTATGAATACTTTTATTTTGATCCTTGAGCATAATAATACTTATAAAATACCTATTTTTAGGGATCCCCACTGCGAAGACTTGGAATTTGATATCGGGACGACTTCATTGAGCACAAGTTATGAAAGGACACCGAGCAGAATCGAGGGAACCTGTTTTCAAGTTCTGCAGCTAATTATACGATACGATTCGGCTTTCAACTGGGGGAGCGATGAGCTGAGATTTCATTAGCAGCTTTCGCCGCTCTGGGTCATTGATATCATCTCATCGCCGAGAAGGAGGAAAGTTCAACGGGCAATGGGGGAAAAAAGTGGCTAAAAAGGGGAACGACTCGTGCGTTGATATCAATAACAATTATTGATATCAATTTACGCATATTCCGACGCGGCCTGTCCCATCATCATCATTGCCGCCGTCATCCCCATGGAACTGGGAATCCGATAAGGCTAGCTGATCGTGATTGTGATGATGGGGAAGCCCCAGAAGTGCATTGTGCAAGGATGTGGCAAAGAATGTGCGCTTCACCTTTGGGGATCGGGTTATCGGAGATCTATCTACGGGTCCCCGTCAATCTCGACTTGGACACGAGCTAAAGGTGTTGATTTTTTTAGGGGGAACGACAATATCTCT
The DNA here is from genome assembly GCA_037075205.1 of Drosophila prostipennis. NCBI lineage: Eukaryota > Metazoa > Arthropoda > Insecta > Diptera > Drosophilidae > Drosophila > Drosophila prostipennis. The sequence continues at coordinate 313,255 of JBAMCJ010004578.1, read as the reverse complement.
CTTTTTGGTGCAGAACGAAAAGATTAAAGGATCTATAAATCACAGATATTGGATAACAGCTCCCGTTTGTCTCTGATATTACAAAACTTAAGTGAAATATTGTAGTTTTAGGGAGTTGTAAAGTTTTTAGCCGTTAAAGTTACATATAATATTTATTAGGCAAGTTCCTCAGGATATTAATCATAGATCTCAAAGATCTAAAACCCTTACAAATTCTAAAATATTAATACTGAATTACATTAATTTATTCTGGTTTTTAATTGGGAATGAAACATGGAAACACGCCTATTAATCATAGATTTTAAGCACTAAAATTAATTTCGAACTATAAAATAATTTTTTGGATATCATTTCTTTAAATTCTGAAAAGTTTTCTATACTAAAATAAATATGTACCTATAGTCCGAGGATTTTAAGCACTAAAATCACTTTTAATATAATATTCTCAAGATCATTTCTTTAAAGATCATTTCTTTTCAGCACTAAAATTTCCTATAGGGGATCTTTTCCTGCTTTTATGGGTAATATCCCATCAAAACTTACCCAATTCCCCGGGATGTTCCTGTTGTCGCTTCAGGACCAATCGCTCCATCCACAGAAGATCCTGATGCACTGCATTGTTGTTGTTGTTGTTGTTGTTACTACTATTGCTGGCACCATTGTTCCCATTGCTGTTGTTGTTGTGGTTGCCATTGCTGGCGGTGCTACTGCTGTGGCCGCCGGTGTGTCCACTGTGGCCGCTGTGGGCGGTGCCATTGCTGGCGCCACCTGTGGGCGAACTGCTGCCAACACTGGCGCTACTGGAGACGGCCAGCACCTCGGAGGCAGTGGCTCCGGTGGCGACCCCTCCTCCAGTGGCTCCCACTGAGGTGGCCACCGCCGTGATGCCCTTGAAGTCGCCGGTGGTGCTGCTCCAGCCATTGCCCGTCGGCGAGGCGGAGGACGAGGTGACCATGGCGGAGGGCGGGGGATGTGGTCCGCCGGCGGCCGGCGGCGGGTACGGCGGATACGGCGGGTGGTGCGCCGGATGGTAGGGATGGGCGTGGTGGTACGGGTGGGCGTAGTGGTGGTGCAGGTGGTGGTGGTGGTGGCTGCCGCCGCTGCCGTTGATGCTGCGACCCAGGCGGCCGGGACCGGCGACGCTGACGGGCGCCACAGTGGTGCAGTGGTGGTCGGCCACCAGTTCCTGGCCCAGTTCCTCACCCAATCCGAGTCCCAGTCCCACTCCTTGCAATTCCAATTCCAGGCCCGTTTCCAATCCCGCTTCCAATCCCGCTTCCAGTCCCGCTTCCAGTCCCGCTTCCAACTCCGAGCCCGTATGCTCAGATGGCTCCGATGGAGGCGACGGATTGGCTGCCACCAGGAGATGCAAATGCATTCGTCGTCGGCGGTGACCTTTGATCCTCCGCGTTTTCTCTCAGTGTGCGGGTCGCAGGTCGCTTATCACTCCTCGTGGCGGCGGTGTCTTTTGTTCACTCATCAATAAACTCTAATCTCTAGACGATTCACAAGAACAAAAACACAAAAAACAGAAACAACAATTGATATTTTTCATATGATATAAGGAAATTGGTTTTTTTTTTGGTTTGCAAATCAGAAAACGCATTTAAATTGAAACTTTCTATAAAACAAATCTAAATACTTTGCTTTAAAAGGTCCCTTTAGAATTTACCAAAGAAATTAATGATAAATTTGTATTCTTTAAATTTGAAGAACATTTTTCAAACTTTCCTGACATTATAATAATTACAAAATCTTTGCATGTTATTAAAATGTAATATATTTAAATATTATTTATAAACATGATGGTACTTTTTTAAGGTAAAGTTTGATGATTTTAAAAGTTCTAAAGGAATTATTAAATCATAAAGGTTTTTCTCCCATTAAATGAAGTTAAATATTATATGATATCTGTTTATAATGTATATAAAATATATTCTGAAAAGCTCTTTTCTTTGGGATGCCCAGTTTAAGGTGTTTTAAGTTCGCACATTGATAAATTAGTCACAGAAATTAACATGGAATTTGCTGCTTTTGTTGTTTCCGAGCATGCTTTTGCCAGATGATTTCTTTTCTCTTGGCTTTAGTTGATTCGATTCGATTTGTTATTGTTATTGTTATTGTTTGCACTCCACTTGGCTAATTAATATTATTTTATGTTTGGACGGGCCTTCTTTTCTGTTATTAATTCGGGGAAGGAATCTAATACTCCATTCTAAGTAAACAAGAGCTGTATTTATAAACAAGAGTATGAGTAAAAAAAACTATATGTTTTTATGATAAAGGTAAACTTTTGGAAAATATTAATTTCACAAATTAAACTATAAACATTAAATATTAAAATTGCATAGCAACATTTTTATAAAGGTCTAACTTATTTTTAAAAAAATTTGTCTTTTGAGTTTTAAAATAACAACTTATTATAATATTGCCCAAAATGTTTGTTTTCTTTTTTTAAGTTTTTAGAACACTTTGTCCAATTTGCACTTCCTAATTTTTGTTGGTCCCAAAATTCTTCTCTTAATTTCACTTTATAGAACTGGTGTTTATTTTTAGTTTGTTGAGAAACTCTATCACTTGGTTTATGTTCAGGTTTCTGGGGAACTTGATTTTCCTTTTGTTTAGATTGGCTTTGTGGTGAAATTCGAGCTAATAGTTTAAACTTTAAAGTTTTGTTCAATTTGGCGCGCTTTTTGTCGGGGGAATTTTGTTGTTCACTTACACACACTGTTAGTTATTTGTTTATTTGTTGGCTATTTGTTCTAGCGGCTTTGGCACAAAAAATAAAAAAAGGAGACGCGAAAGCGAGGTTTTTTCTTGGATGTTAACTGGAAACCTTCGTTAACAATATGGAAACAATAATGCTCGCGCGTCGTACTCCAAAATGTAACTGAAACTGACTTTTAACTTTTGACTGCGCGGCCTGGTTTCGCGAGACAAATGAGCTCGGCTTGGAGTCGTTTTAGATCGGGTTTTCGTTTTTTTTGTATTTGTTTTGCGAGCCAATAACGAGCGTCAGCTCTCTTCGGTTGGGGCGTTTTTGCCTCTCTTACACACAAAAAAAAAAACTATGTAAAATTAACATAGAAAAATAGTAGTTCACTATTTTCTGAATTTTTCATGTATTTTGTTGTTTTATTTTTTTGTTCATTGAATAGTATTTAACAATTAAAATAGTGAAAAACCTATTTACCAAATTTTCATGTATTTTGTTGTTTTCTTCATTTGGAAAATTAATAGTAACGTCTTAATTAATATCGTAGCAAAACTATTTTATTTGTTTGCGTGTATTTTGTTGTTTTATTTTTTGGGGCATCGAATAGTGACACCACAATTAATATCGTAACAAAACTATTTTTTTCCTTCATGTATTTTGTTGTTTTAAAAATACAATTATAAATTGTAGGTCAACTATTTTTCTGGACTTAGGGTGGTTAGAGTATCCGATTCATAATCTCTGGGTCGTGAGTTCAAATCCTGCTTTTGCAGATGATGTTTTTCCTTTTTTTTTTTTTTTAAATGTTGATTTCAAGTCAAAAGATTTTCCTCTACGAAAATCATTCTTCTGTGGCCTACTGTTAGAGTGGTTAGAGTGCTCGACTCCGACGATTGCGGCCCCGGTTCGATTCCCAGCGGAGGCAAGAAACCTGATTTGTAAGTTTAAGTATCTGTGAAATGTAAGTGTCTATAAATAACAAACAATATACATTAATATAACAAGTTAAATTAAAAATAAAAATAATTAAAAAAATAAATTTAAAAAAACTACAATATTTTTCGGGTAAAATACTATTTTGTAGGTCATCTACTATTTTTTAGGTAATCTACTATTTTTTGGGTCATTTTCTATTATTTATGGGTTGGGGCAGTTTTCACTATTAAATCGTTGATTTTACATAGTTTTTTTTTTTGTGTGTAGATAGCCAGCTCTCTCCCTCTCTCTTTCTCTTTCTGCCCGCCTTTGGTTTCAAAAATATACAAGCTATTAAATCAAGCTGTGCTTTTTAAATGGGAAATTAAATACAGTTTCTTAAAATTCGTATAAAATTCATTTCATTATTAAGTATTAAAAATACAGTAAATACTATCTCTCTCGCTCGCTCCTGCTCTTCCCTTGCGTTACGCCCCGCCCCCTTGGCTTGTGATTGGCCCACTGATTTTGTTTCCAAGCCACATTGGTGGATTTTCATTTCATCCACCACCACGCAACTCAGAAGAAAAGCCGCTCTCTTTATTCAGCTGCGCGATTTGAAATTCAAGGGAAATGCCTTGAGAAGCGGGGAATTTCTGAGAATTTAAGAGTTTATTAACTTATAACTTCAAAATAATTTTATATTTTTTTTATTTCTAAAATAATGAAAAATACCTAAAAATGCATTTTTAATTTTAGTCTGGGAAAGTCAATATATTTTTTTTTAAGTTTATAATATTTATTAATAAAACGATTGATGTTTATTATTTGTAAAATTTTTTTTTATTATAAATAAGTTGTTTAACTCAATAGCTTTACTACAAATTTAATTGTATTTTACATTATAACTAAAGCTATGTTTATTTTATAGAAACCTTAAAAATTACAATTTATGATAAAGTTAATGATTACACTAGTTTACAAAATAATATTCTTGGTGTGCTCCCCAGCAATTGATGGCAAATTCTGTTAGTGTTGGACCCCTAGATCGCGAAAATAGCATTAATTTTTTTTTCGATGGCACAGTTTTTTTTTAAAGATTTTTTAAAGTTCGAAATGTTAAATTTCGGACTTTTTTCGAACTTCTTCTTATATCTCGGCAGATATCCACCCGATTGGGCCAGTTTTAGTTTTATTTTAAAGTCAATAGATCAAAGCTCAACTTTGCCATACAGATCAATATGATTGGATAAGTAATGGCAGCGTAGAAACTTGACAAAGATGAAAAATGTGTTTTTTGGTCGACTGTAAGTCGGCTGTATATATCGTAAAAACTCGAAATAAATCCGTTGAAAAATCATAATGGGTACAAACTTAAAGTTTACATCCTACCGAATAAAACATGCCGGATATGGCCCAAATCCAAGGAAAACTGGATTTATGGTGGATTTTTAAAGTTCGGATTTTTCCACTTTTTTCGATTGACAAAGTCCAAATTTAAGATTTATCATAGGCGGCGACATGTAAACAAAAATGAGTGGTGATGGCAGCCGGGTCAAAAAATAGCTAAATCAGATATTTAAAAGCTAGAAATTTATAAAAATGAATTTAATTTTTAAAAATTCTTTAAAAAATATTAAAATTCTTGCGTTATGACTGAGAGTATTTTTAATAAGTAATATCCATCTGGACAATTCATTCTTAAAAAGTAGCTAACCTTAACTTTACAAAAGCATGCTCTTTTTAATAAGTACTGCCTTATCAAAAACGAAAAAAAGAGTACGTATTAGAGAAAAAAATAAGAAAATAATGAACAAGATAAAAGAATACACTTGTTTAAATGGTCCAAACACTTTTTGCAATGTGTGTGGTAAATTTATTATGAATAATAAATTTCGACCCTTTGATAGTGAGGTGATAAATCGATATTTCCTCTACTTTCGCATTAAACCAAATCTTGAAGAGGCTTGGACACCGAGGAGAATTTGTGATTCTTGCCGCTTGACACTACTTAAATGGAGCGAAGGCAAAAGGTATGTTTCAGTTTTGGATTTTTTGTTGAAAGGTCCTTCATTGTTTTCTTGACCTAGATGCTACTTGAAGTTTGACACGCCAATGATTTGGAGAAAACCATCTTGTCATGTGACAGATTGCTATTTTTGCCTTAGTAAATGCTTAGGCATCGGAAAGAACGCAAAATGGAAATACGCGAAAGTGCGCTCAGTGACACTTCCCAAAATTCATTCCGCCAATGTACCATATCCAGTATGTCCCGACAAAATGGATGATTCTACATCTTCGGATAGCTCTTCTATTTCCGATGACTCCAGTCCGGGTGAAGAAGAAGTTATCCTACTTTCTCAAGAAAAGTTAAATGATTGGATTCGAGATTTAGAGCTGACAAAAGAGAAGTCAGAGTTGCTTGCATCTCGAATGAAGCAGCACGGATTTCTGAAACCAGGAGTGAAAACCACTCTTTATAGAAACCGGCATAAAGGTTACGCTAAGTATTTCGCCAAAGAAGATCAGATTAGCTATTGCAATAACATTACTGCAATGTTCCATCAGCTCCAAGAAGTTCATAATCCGAATGAGTGGAGACTCTTTATCGATGGTAGCAAAGCAAGTTTAAAAGCAGTTTTGTTGCACAATGGAAATTCGAAACCATCCATTCCAATCGCACACGCAGTTAACACCAAAGAAACGTATGACACAATGTCTAGACTTCTTAAATATATCCAATACGATCATTTTGAGTGGAAAATATGCGCAGATCTTAAAGTGGTTGCGATGCTGTGTGGGTTGCAAGGCGGATATACAAAATACTGTTGCTTTCTTTGCCTTTGGGACAGCCGATCAGATGCACAGCATTATCAAAAAAAGAAATGGCCGTCCAGAATAACTGATGTAATTGGTGAGGCCAATATAAAATTCAAGCCTTTGGTAGAACGAGAAAATATTATTCTGCCACCACTGCACATCAAGTTGGGACTTATTAAAAATTTCGTTAAAGCCCTCAATAAAGAAGGTGCTGCATTTGCCCACTTGTTGTCCATATTTCCAGGACTTTCATATGCCAAAGTAAAAGCGGGAGTGTTCGCAGGTCCCGAAATTAAAAAGCTTCTTAGAGATGATACATTTGAAGGACATCTATCATCAGTGGAAGCGGCAGCTTGGAGATCTTTTAAGCTGATTGTGGCCAACTTTCTAGGCAATGTAAGGGCTACCAACTACAGGACTATTGTTCATGAACTTTCTAGGCGCTCGAGTTAAAGGTGTTTTGGCTGCGTTTTTTCTTATTGTATGAGCTGCTATCGGTTTCACGGTTAATAGACCACATGTAGTCTCCCATCATAGCTTCATCCCAAAACCCGTGATATCGTCGCTCCATGGCTTTCATTTGTTGATGGAAGCGCTCACCATGCTCATCACTCAAATCCCCCAAATTTTCTGGGAAAAAATCCAAATGGGAATGAAGAAAATGAATTTTTAGTGACATGTGCACTCCTGCAAAAAAAAATGTACATATAGTTGTTGTAACACTTAAAACAATTTATAATTATATTAAATATTTTAACTAACCTGTATTTTTAAATTTTTTAGTAAATTTTTTAAAAACGTACCCATTGCCTTATAGTTTTTGAGAAGGTCATGAACAATAGTCCTGTAGTTGGTAGCCCTTACATTGCCTAGAAAGTTGGCCACAATCAGCTTAAAAGATCTCCAAGCTGCCGCTTCCACTGATGATAGATGTCCTTCAAATGTATCATCTCTAAGAAGCTTTTTAATTTCGGGACCTGCGAACACTCCCGCTTTTACTTTGGCATATGAAAGTCCTGGAAATATGGACAACAAGTGGGCAAATGCAGCACCTTCTTTATTGAGGGCTTTAACGAAATTTTTAATAAGTCCCAACTTGATGTGCAGTGGTGGCAGAATAATATTTTCTCGTTCTACCAAAGGCTTGAATTTTATATTGGCCTCACCAATTACATCAGTTATTCTGGACGGCCATTTCTTTTTTTGATAATGCTGTGCATCTGATCGGCTGTCCCAAAGGCAAAGAAAGCAACAGTATTTTGTATATCCGCCTTGCAACCCACACAGCATCGCAACCACTTTAAGATCTGCGCATATTTTCCACTCAAAATGATCGTATTGGATATATTTAAGAAGTCTAGACATTGTGTCATACGTTTCTTTGGTGTTAACTGCGTGTGCGATTCGAATTTCCATTGTGCAACAAAACTGCTTTTAAACTTGCTTTGCTACCATCGATAAAGAGTCTCCACTCATTCGGATTATGAACTTCTTGGAGCTGATGGAACATTGCAGTAATGTTATTGCAATAGCTAATCTGATCTTCTTTGGCGAAATACTTAGCGTAACCTTTATGCCGGTTTCTATAAAGAGTGGTTTTCACTCCTGGTTTCAGAAATCCGTGCTGCTTCATTCGAGATGCAAGCAACTCTGACTTCTCTTTTGTCAGCTCTAAATCTCGAATCCAATCATTTAACTTTTCTTGAGAAAGTAGGATAACTTCTTCTTCACCCGGACTGGAGTCATCGGAAATAGAAGAGCTATCCGAAGATGTAGAATCATCCATTTTGTCGGGACATACTGGATATGGTACATTGGCGGAATGAATTTTGGGAAGTGTCACTGAGCGCACTTTCGCGTATTTCCATTTTGCGTTCTTTCCGATGCCTAAGCATTTACTAAGGCAAAAATAGCAATCTGTCACATGACAAGATGGTTTTCTCCAAATCATTGGCGTGTCAAACTTCAAGTAGCATCTAGGTCAAGAAAACAATGAAGGACCTTTCAACAAAAAATCCAAAACTGAAACATACCTTTTGCCTTCGCTCCATTTAAGTAGTGTCAAGCGGCAAGAATCACAAATTCTCCTCGGTGTCCAAGCCTCTTCAAGATTTGGTTTAATGCGAAAGTAGAGGAAATATCGATTTATCACCTCACTATCAAAGGGTCGAAATTTATTATTCATAATAAATTTACCACACACATTGCAAAAAGTGTTTGGACCATTTAAACAAGTGTATTCTTTTATCTTGTTCATTATTTTCTTATTTTTTTCTCTAATACGTACTCTTTTTTTCGTTTTTGATAAGGCAGTACTTATTAAAAAGAGCATGCTTTTGTAAAGTTAAGGTTAGCTACTTTTTAAGAATGAATTGTCCAGATGGATATTACTTATTAAAAATACTCTCAGTCATAACGCAAGAATTTTAATATTTTTTAAAGAATTTTTAAAAATTAAATTCATTTTTATAAATTTCTAGCTTTTAAATATCTGATTTAGCTATTTTTTGACCCGGCTGCCATCACCACTCATTTTTGTTTACATGTCGCCGCCTATGATAAATCTTAAATTTGGACTTTGTCAATCGAAAAAAGTGGAAAAATCCGAACTTTAAAAATCCACCATAAATCCAGTTTTCCTTGGATTTGGGCCATATCCGGCATGTTTTATTCGGTAGGATGTAAACTTTAAGTTTGTACCCATTATGATTTTTCAACGGATTTATTTCGAGTTTTTACGATATATACAGCCGACTTACAGTCGACCAAAAAACACATTTTTCATCTTTGTCAAGTTTCTACGCTGCCATTACTTATCCAATCATATTGATCTGTATGGCAAAGTTGAGCTTTGATCTATTGACTTTAAAATAAAACTAAAACTGGCCCAATCGGGTGGATATCTGCCGAGATATAAGAAGAAGTTCGAAAAAAGTCCGAAATTTAACATTTCGAACTTTAAAAAATCTTTAAAAAAAAACTGTGCCATCGAAAAAAAAATTAATGCTATTTTCGCGATCTAGGGGTCAAACACTAACAGAATTTGCCATCAATTGCTGGGGAGCATTTTGGCTGTAAACTAGTGTTATCTCTTCTTAAAACATACCATTTTACATTTTTATGATAGTGGCTTTATCGAAACAAAAATGTTAATTAAAAAATGTGTGTTGTGTCGGGAGAAAAGAAAACACCGACTTGAAGTGACATGTGTTTTTTTAGGGAAAGGAGTGATAAGGGGTTATCAATGGGCCTAACTTACTGTGGTTTAGCCTTGGTTTGTGGTCGAAATTCGAAATACGAGATACTGATATAAAATTAAAACAGCAAACGAAAGGCTCTAGCATTTTAAATAGTGTTTACTTAAAAGTTACCTCCGACTTATCATGCTGAAGGGAACATACTTTTTATCGCTGAGAATATGGCGTGGGAAAACGGCAGCTTATCTGTGGATGCGGAAATTGCTAGAAAATCGAATGGTATGCTATTGAGTTTCTTAAAGTTATAAAGCTTTAAAAAGATCTAGGATATAAATACTTTTGGCAAAGTAATTTCAAAAAACTATTTTATTCGCACTGGTATTTGTAATTTATTTGTATTAGAAAACCACCATTAAAATATGATTTTAAATTCTTATTATTAATTTAACGTTAATCATCTACTAACTAGTTTAGCGAGAACTAATTCTTATGAATTTTAAATACAAATATTTGAATTTTCCTATTGGACACCGGGGTATGTGTCTTTGATAACTCTTTAAAACACCCAATTGTCGTGGTTTGAAACCTTGCTGATGCTGAAAACGCGCTTTTCCCCAAATTATCAGCTTTTAGCTCCATTGCGAGTACGGTCATACCAGTAGTCAAACAAAAACAATTTCGCAACGCTTTTCGCTTGTTTTTCCGAGGTTTTCCGCGATCTAGAAGTGCGCGTCAGTCTATCGCTATCCGAAATCCCGTTAAACTGGAGAAGTGGAAGAGAACGCGCAGTTCCACCAAGAAGATGGACGAGCGAGGGGGCGGTGGTGGGGGTGGTTCTTCGGGAGGGGGTGGATCCTCCTCCTCGGCGGGCAACAACAACAAATCAGCTGCTGGAAATAGCGGCGCCACTGGAAATACCGCTGCATCTGCGGCTGCTGCTTCCTCTTCTTCAACGGCGCCCGTTGATAAGCCCACGATTCTGGAAGGTAAAGAAAAATGGGATGGATGTGAAAACAAAGAAAAAAAAACTTGTAGATAAACCCATGAATCTTCTGGTAGAAACCCCCCAAACACTCACACATACATACAAATGCCTAAAGCTAAAATGTAAATGGGCGTTTCGCCCCCTCTCCCTCACTCCAATTCAGATTAGTGATAAAGATAAAGAGGAGCCCTTTGTCCTGGTCTAAAAATAAAACTACGCATTAGGCAAAACGCACACATGAGCGCCCAAAAGTAACGGGGAATCCTTTGAGCGTTGGGGGGTGGAGTGAAAGAGACGGAGATATCCGAGCCTGTGTGTATTATGGCGACCTGTTGAGTGTGTGGAAGCCCTAAAAAAGCATACGTACATATGTATGTATACAAACAACAAAAATAAACAACAACAACAATTTATTCGAATGACAAATCAATACAACAACATTTCACAATACACCCACAAATTGCATATGCAATTTGATTTGATTCACCTGCAACTGTGTCTCTGTTTGTATGTGTGTGTGTGTGTTTTGGGTCACAGCTAAAAGTTGCAAAAATAACAGTACATTGAAAAGTCCTCTCGAATTTCACCCGAAATCCAATCCAATTGGACTTCTGCATCTCTGGGATGACGTGTTCCACATGTATTTCGATTTTAGTATGTATTTTTGATCATCTAATTATCAGGTGACCTCTGTATATTGCTAAACTGCTGATTTCCAGTCTATTTCATTATTTTGCCAAATACTAAAATATTTAAAACTCTTTAATTTATGCAAATATGTCAAGAAACTTTGGTTCTTATCGGAATTTTTGTACTAAATGTGCACACAGTTGTGAGCAAAAAAATATAACTTATTGAGAAAAAAATTGTTTTAATGGAAAAAAAAAACTCCCATATTTTACATAAATCGAAAGAGTCTAAAATTATAAAAATTTGTTATGAACATGATGCAAGAATTTTGAATCAGTAATCAGGTAGCTTAAAAATAGTATAGCAAAAATCAATAGTCGAAATATGGAAACTTAATAACATAATAATGGTATTGGAATGGAATTCTTTATAATTTTTCAGTCATTTTTGATGTTATGTGAGCAATGCTTAAGGGGGATGTAATATTTTTTACTTTTACATCATCGAAATGTATCATAAGCGTTTCGCAGAACAAAATTGATCACTGATTACTGATCCATCAGTGATCATGTTGTTTTGTTGAACGCGACCATTCATAGCACACAAAAACCTCGTAATTAAATAGACCCATTGACTGTTTTCGATGAGTATATAATTTGTCACCCATCTATGTACATATATGGTTTTGAATCATTTTTTTCTTATCTGTAATGCAAAATATCTCCATAGCTATGTAAATATTATTTAAATAAAAAGTGATTTATATTTTCACAGATTTTGCAAATCGGGTTTGGAAAATATTTTTTTTTTCACATCAACTTCAGTTGCCTATAAAAAATGTTAAAAATTACCGATTTTAATATTATGAGTTTAAAAAGTAATATTTAAAAACCAAAATTTAATTAATAATTTTCAGATCTATGAGTTATAGAATTTATTTTCTTACCCTTAGTATATACTTGATTTTTTTGTCCTTTGCAGGGGTTCTCCACAACATCTTCGATGGGCTGACCGACAAGGATGAGCAGGTGCGGGTCGCCATGCAGCAGGCGATCGTGAAGATCCTGGAGACGCATCCCGAGCGGGCGGCGGAGATCCTCAGCGAGCACCGGTCGCAGCAGCCCAAGCTGAGCGACCAAACGGTGGCCATGTTGCTGGAGTGAGTATTTCCAGGGTATCACCATCCTGAGCAGCCTTCCTAATCCCTGAATTCCGTATTTCAGCTGCATTCGTCGAGTGGTGGGTGCGGAAACTCCCCTTCCGCCGGCCGCCAACCAGAAACTAATTGCCCTGGCCCTCCAGGAACTCACCCGGAGTCCGGAGCACGTGCCCCTCATCCAGAATCCCGCCCAGCGCATTCTGGTGGCCATCGGACGCAGCAGCCCCGAGGGCTGCGAGCAGGTGATGCAGGCTCTGCAGGAGAAGGCCACGAACCCCGACGGCGTGGCCCACTTTATGCTGATGCAGTGCCTCGGACTGCTGGCCACCGAGAATCCGGCCGGAGTGGTGCCCCACATAAAGGCCATATTGGGCCGAGGCCAGCCGCATCTGGGTGGGATTCGGCCGGATCACATCAAGCAGGCACACGCCTATGCCATCGGGCGGTTCAGCGAAGCCCTGCTGGAGGAGTGCGGCAAGGGGGAGGAGGCGAACTGCTCCACGGAGATCAGTGTGGCCTACGACGTGCTCTTCAACCAGTGGCTGCACTCGCGGGAGCCCAAGGTGTGCGTGGAGATACTGCAGGCCCTGTCGAGCATGTATCCGCTGCTGCCCAAGGATCGGATTCAGGATCAGGCCGCCCGGCTGGTGCCCCAGATCCTGGCCCTCTACCGACGCAGCGTGGACAGGAATGCGGTCACCCAGTTCCTCTGCTCGGTGCTGAAAACCAATCTCGCCCTCAACGCCTCCGTTTTGGATGGCATCATAGATGCCCTGATCACCCATTTGTTCGACCTGGTCTGCGTTTATCCGGACTACGAGAAGCCGCAGACCGTGAAGGGCCACTACGAGGTGCTGCGCTGCTTCCACCTGCTGGCCGGCCACCATCCGTACTCCACCCGCATCCTGGACACCCTGCTGATTCATCTGCGGAACAACAGCGAGCGCGAGCGCATGAAATCCCTGCTGATACTCACCCATCTGCTCAACTCCTGTGCGGGCAACATAGAGAACCGGATCCCGGCCAGCATCGAGTGCCTGAAGCAGCTGATCCTGAGCGAGCGGGGCATCAAAATGAAGCTCACCCTGCTGAAGACCATCGTGGCCCTGGCCCAGAAGTCGCACATCCGGGACAAGGAGTTCGTGTGGTTCGTGGTGCGGCACAGCTGCAGGTACTCCAAGCCCAGCCAGGAGCACGGCAGCCAGGAGGAGCACGCCAACCTGGTCCTCAGCTGCGAGAACACCCTGTACATGCTGGCCTCCACGGTGGGCACCCTGGACGAGCTGCTCAAGCGCGAGCTCCTCAACTACCTAATCCTGCTGGACTACACGGACATTTGCGGCAATCTGGCCAAGTGCCTGGCCAGTCTGTTTGCCAAGTCGCCGCACATAGAGTACGATATAGCCGGCGAAGATGCGTCGGCGGAGCAGGCCACACCTGAGGGTGTTTCCCTGGGCGCCGCTGGCGAGGATCGCAGTGTGATCAAGCGCGGCAAGGTGATGGTCCCCGGAGCCGAGACCATCTACGCCCGCTGTCTGGCCCTCCTGGGCAACCAGCAGTGCATCAAGCGCTGCTCGAACATCCTCAGCTTCCTGCGCTACTACCATCCCCAGGTGAATCCCGCCCTGGAGGAGCTGTGGGAGCGCCGGATCCCCGATCTCCTGCTGCAAATCAACAGGGAGAGCGCCTACCGGCAGCTGCTGCACGACTTCGTACTGGAAACGAACGAGTTCCTGGGCGGACTGGACGAGAACTTTGCCCAGCGGCTGGCCAGCAAGCTGGCGGACCAGATGTACTTGTACCCCATGCAGCTGCCGCACTCCGAGTGGCAGCTGCCCGACCTGAGCGCCGAGCGGGGCATGCTGCTCCAGGCGGTGGCCCTGACCCTGCTCCAGGTGACCGATGTGGCCTGCATCCACACCAAGATCGATCTCATTGTGACGAGCGCCCGCCAGGAGCGGCTGGACAAGCATGTCAAGCACGCGGACTTCGAGCGGCGCATAGAACCCTGTGCCAAGGCCCTGGGCTACATATCCCGGCAGCACCTGGGGCATCTGGTCAAGAAGCTAACCGAACTGGCGCAAGTCGGGGGGCGCAAGCACTCCACGGGCTTCTTCAGCAACCTGCACTTCATCAAGGACACGCACAAGGAGCTGGAGAACTACAAGAGCAACCTGCTGGTCGTGAAGGCCTTTGGCCGCATCATGGACGAGGCTGATCCGCTGCAGTCCGTGCAGCACCTGGACGAGGACGACACCCTGCTGGGCTTCCTCATCCAGCAGCTGGCCGTGCACAAGGACCAGACGATCATGTCGGCCATCCTGCAGACGCTGCTGAGCATCTGCAACCAGCTGATCGCCACCAAGGAGCAGCTGCCGGCCCCGCTGCGCCACCGCAAGCAGATCATGGAGACGGTCTTCAACATACCCATCGAGGCGCCCTTCCACGACCTCCCACTGCTGCCCACCATCCTCAAGCTGGGCACAGACTTTATTCGAATAGGTGGGTAGATCTCGCATAGAAAATTAGAGTATATAGATCTAATGCCTACCCCTTTCAGGTGGTCCCGACACCGAGGAGTGCGTGGACGGCGGCGTGATCTTCGAGATCGCCTGCCGCAACTTCTTCGGCTGCGCCCAGCAACTGAAGATGAAGTTCGACTCGCAGGAGGAGGACGAGCGCAACAGCTTCCTGGCCAAGCACCTCAACGAATCGCTGCCCCAGCTGAACGCCCTGGTGCGCGCCATTGTCGAGCTGGACGCCTCGCCGGCCACGCTGGACCTGATCATCGGCATCCTGGAGGGCTGGACGCGGGACCGCAACTCCGAGGTGCGCATCTGCGCCAGCCACGTCTTCAACAACACCCTGGAGGTCTACATCAAGGCCATGAAGATTGGCTGCGAGGCCCCGTCGAAGTTCAACCAGACTGGCCAGATGCTGGGCAAGATTGTGCCCCGCTGCATCGACTCGAACGGCACGGTGCGCCAGGTGTCCGTGGACATTCTGCAGAAGACGCTGGAGATTGCCTGCATCTACGAAACGCTGACGATAGCCAGCATCGACAGCACCGCCGACTGGCTGAAGGAGATCGAGGTGATCAAGGAGCACATCATCACCGACGAGCCCAAGCAGATCTACAACCTGGCCGGCGACATTGCCAAGATCATAGCGCTGCGCATCTCCAGCTTCCAGTATCTGCAGTTCTGGTGAGGATCCACCTCTGCTTCGTACTTGGATAGATAGAAATATATTGTGCTATTTATTGTTACAGCAAAACCCTGCTCCAATCGCTGCGGGATCCCGAGCAGAGCTCCACCATTGGCGCCAGTGTGGTGCTCAAGTTCTTCATCCAGCAGAAGGGCTCGGAGCTCTTCCACGCCATTCCCGACCTGGTGCGCGACAGTCTGCTGGCCCTGCAGGTCTGCGAGGTGCCCAGGGCCAAGTCCGGGGTGCTCAAGGCTCTGGTGGCCCTCACCAAGCACCATCCCAAGCTGGTTTGCGCCGAGATGCTGGCCCAGCCGCTGCCGTACGATCCCAACCTGGTGGAGTACTGGCACCTGGTGTGCAACGACCCCGAGCTGACGGGCCTCACGCTGGACAACTTCCTGCAGCTGCTGAGTGGCGCCTCCCTGCAGGAGGGCGGCCAGGAGGCCGCCGTTCTGGAGCGTCAGAAACTGGCCAGTGGCCAGCCGTTTGCCATTTTCTGCGCCCTGCACGAGATGCTGCCCTGCAAGGACATTAAGGCGGTGAGTGCTGGAGGGGATCGCCCTGCCACCACACATTTATCCTAGTAATCTGTTTGCAGCAACTGGAGGCTCGCTTTGCAGACATGTTCTGCATGCTGCTGACCTCCCTGAGCAGCTACACCAACCTGGCCCCTCCGAATCCCGTGAATGCCTCTCTCAGTCCCAACCAGCCGCAGTCGGGCAAGACCAAGTTCGGATTCGTGACGAACAAGGATCTGATCAAGCTCAATCCCTGCCAAATAGCACTGGAAACGTTTCAGGTGGGTTCAGCGGGACCATCAAGTCCATCACTATCATCACTACATATATTTTCAGGCCTTTCTGACCAACCTGGAGATGGAGCAGATCGCCAGCGTGCTGACGGTGAACACCGCTCTGGCGAGCAGCGCGGACTGGCACAACTACATCGAGCTGCTGACGCCCATGGCCATCGGATTGGGTCAGCAGCTGCAGCTGGGCAGTCCGCAGATGAGGCAGCTGGTCAACTCGCTGAGCAAATACGTGGCCTCGCCGCACGACGGCCAAAGGGTGGCGGCCGTGGGCCTCTTCTCCCGCCTGGTGCCACTGAAGCCCAGCGGGGAGCTGGCTGCGTCCATTCTACTCCACCTGGGAGCCGCGCTCTCCGATCCCAATGCGGTGGTGCGAGGACTCAGCATCCAGGGCATGGGCTACGTGGGCCAGTTGGGCGAGAAGGAGGCGAAGCGCTACTCGGAAACTGCCATCGCAGCCCTGCTCAAGGGGGTCGACGACCCGGTGGGCGATTGCCTGATCAACATTCCGCTGGAGAGCATGCGCGGCCTGTCCGGCATCCTGCGGGCTCTGCCCAGCGAGCGGGTGGAGTCCTTCCACGTCTCCCTGGCCATCCGCATTCGGCCGTTCCTCGGCAACTATGCGCTGGAGATGCGCGAGGCGGCCATCCAGCTGTTCGGCGACATCTGCGAGGGCAAGCACGACGACGGCAGCAGCTCGCCCACCTCCTCGATGGAGGCGCTGCGCGAGCAGCTGATCGCCAATCTCTTTCCGCTGCTCCTCCATCTCAGCGAGAGCGAGGCGGCCATTGTGTCGGCCTGCCGGGGAACGCTGCAGCGCGTTTGCCGCCTGCTCAACGCGCCCAAGGTCGTGGAGTTGAACCAGCAGCAGTTGAACGAAGAGCGCAGTCACCAGCTCAACTACAGCAGCTTTGTGCTGGAGTTCGTCAAGATGATTGTGGGTTTATAAACATTCTCTATTGTTAACTTGTGACTTATATGGATATTTTTGCGCTTTTCAGGCCCAAGAGCTGACCGATCACATCCAGGACTTTATCGACTCCTGCCTGCCGCAGCTGCGCAGTCAGTGGCCGGAGGTGCGGGGCAGTGCGGCCATCGTGATTGGTGAGTAGCCCCAGAATTCCCGATCCCGGAGGGTTCTAAGTTATGTTCTCCATCACCAGGCATCCTGCACAACTTCCTCAGCGAGCGAAACGTGCAGACGGAGACGGTGGCCAGCAAGATCGCCGTGCTGCTCAAGGACGAACAGGCGCTGGTGAGGATGAGGGCCGCCACTGCCCTCGGTTACTTCTTCGGCGACATCTAGATCCTCTGGGGGACCAACTCGATTAACTATATGTGCGGTTATGCATTGTGTGTTTGTAAATTATGACCTAGTATTGCTACAAGTGTGATCCCTTTGCCTCAGCAACCGTTTCCCATATTATGTTTGTGTATTTAACTCTTTGTTTTTTGTTATGTAATCGAAAGTCACGTTATATACTATACTATATATATACACACACCATTATTTATATTCAAGTTTATGCGGAGCGTTTTGCAGCTTTAGGGCCAAGTTGTGAGTGGTAGGAAATCGTATTCTATACAAGACTCGGTTACGGACAATAATCAATCAGTCTATTCGCCTCGGCTTTTTGAGGTTCATTAAATGTAAAACAAAACAAAAAGAACTATGATTCCACAGCGTATATGTGATTTTATAAGTTATTTTGTCTGAATTTGCTTATATTCCAATAAATATTGCATCTTTATACAAACAATTGTTGGACCAATTTTAAGGAAAGAATTAAATTCAATCACCTTAAAGGTGCTAAACGCTCTGCACCTTTCAATCGAATGTGGAAAAAGAAAGAGATAAATGTGGGGATGTGGTGAGAGAGATCTGAATTCGAATTCCTTGTTTTCGTTTCCAAAAGTCAATTATAAGTATCCCCTAGCACTTGAAAAACATATTGTGGGCCCCACATCCTCACATCCTTGGTTCATCTCAGTCCAAAAAAAGGTTATCCTGTTTAACTGTGTATTAACGCTTACAAAAACCAAATCAAATAAAATATTACGATACAAAACAGACTATGCTGGGGGATCAGTCGAAGGCGTAGTACTGGATGCGACCCGACGACCAGGCGATCGTCAGTACGGAGCGATCGTTGTCCTTGTACAGCGGCTGGAAGCAGATGAAGCTGGGATGCTCCGTGGCCGTCTCCCCGCTCAGGTAATACGCCGCCGAGATCTGCAGATCGAACTTCTGGACGAAGGTGCGGAAAACAGCGATGCAGTTGGTCGACTTGAAGGTGACCACGAGGTAGTTGCCGTGCGGATCCCAGGCCAGCTGCTGGGCGGGACCGCCGATGAGCGTGCGATTCGCATCGATGCTGCAGGCGTTCAGATCCGCGATGGGCAGGATTTCCTTCTCATCCGCCGAAGCTGCAAGGGATCAGGAGAGATGAGTTAGAAAGCAAATAGCCATGCGGTTTTGTCACCAGGATCACTCATCAATCTTGTAGTCAGCATTATACAGGCGGTCTGGAAGCTTCGGCAGCCGCCAACCTGTTCCTGACAGCTTTTATCTGGGGCAGCCCCTTGGATTGCACCCTTGTATCTGTCCACAACTGAAGGACAGACACTGGGAACCGACTGCCCGGGGTTGCTTAGCCTAAATCGTTCATACTTACACGAGAGCAGACTCTGCTGCACGAACTGCAGGCGATAGAGAATGGGCTCGGCGCTGCTGACGAAGAGCAGGAAGCGACCGCAGGGCGACCAGCAGGCCGTCTGCACATAGCCTCCGGGGCCGCACACCCACCGCTCCGTGGTCCACTGCTGGTGGCAGTTCCACACGCGGAACACCCGGTCCACGGTGGCCGCAAACAGCCAGTCGTTGTCCGGCGACCACTTGAGCAGCGATCCCGGCGGCCCCAGGCGCTTCAGCGGCTGCATCATTCCGTTGTCCGGCTGCCAGATAATGATGGAGCGATCTCCTATCGAGGCGGTGGCCAACTGGGTGCCGTCCTTGTTCCACTGCAGCGAAGTAATGGGCAGATTGGCGGGACTAAAAGGGAAGAATTGCATGAGCATAATTCGCAGGGGAGAGATCGTTTCACTACTAACTGCTTGAAGAGCTTGCTGGGCGCATTGGTGCGTCCCAAGTGCAGGCTGCTGTCCACTTCCCAGAAGCAAAGGCCCTGCCGGCAGCCAATCACTATCTCCGCGGCGCAGAGCGGACGCCACGCCATGCAGGTGATCTGCGTTTGAGTGGGGCTCTAAAAGAAAGAAAAAAATTTATAAGACACGATGATTTTTTGGTCAAATTACAGCAAAAAACCAAAAAATCAAAATCCTGATTTTCCACTAAAATAAATTAGTATTTTGGCCGAAACAAAGAAAATAACAGTCCAAATATGGAGTGTCATACACCGATGAACTCGTAATAAAATTCCCAATCGATTGGCATTAAAATCTGCAAATTTTAATTTTTGTCAATTTTTTGCAAAAAATTGTGATGTAACCCTTTTCTAAAAATGAAAAAATTGGTCGACAAATTTTTTTTTCTAAATCAGTCAAAAAGTAACGTAGATGAATTTATTGGGTCGTTAGTTGTTCAAAACAGTACGTCTCACCGATTTGCGACAATTTTTGGTGAAATTACAGCAAAAAACCACAAAAAAATATCCTGTTTTTGCCAAAAACCGAAATCCTGATTTTCCACTAAAATAAATCAGTATTTTGGTCGAAACAAAGAAAATAATAGTCCAAATATGGAGTGTCATACACCGATGAACTCGTAATAAAATTCCCAATCGATTGGCATTAAAACCTGCAAATTTTAATTTTTGTCAATTTTTTGCAAAAAGATGTGATGTAACCCCTTTTCTAAAAATGAAAAAATTGGTCCATAAATTTATTTTTCTAAATCAGTCAAAAAGTGACTTAGATGTTTTTATTGGGTCGTTAGTTGTTCAAAACAGTACGGCTCGTCGATTTGCGACAATTTTTGGTCAAATTACAGCAAAAAACACAAAAAAAATATCCTGTTTTTGTCAAAAACCGAAGTCCTGATTTTCCACTAAAATAAATTAGTATTTTGGCCCAAACAAAGAAATTAATAGTCCAAATATGGAGTGTCATACACCGATGAACTCGTAATAAAGTTCCCAATCGATTGGCATTAAAACCAGCAAATTTTAATTTTTTTGCCATTTTTTGCAAAAAATTGTGATGTAACCCCTTTCTAAAAATGAAAAAATTGATCGACAAATTTATTTTTCTGAATCAGTCAAAAAGTAACAGAGATTTATTTATTGGGTCGTTAGTTGTTCAAAACAGTACGTCTCACCGATTTGCGACAATTTTTGGCCAAATTAGAGCAAAAAAACACAAATAAAATATCCTGTTTTTGCCAAAAACCGAAGTCCTGATTTTCCACTAAAATAAATTAGTATTTTGGCCCAAACAAAGAAATTAATAGTCCAAATATGGAGTGTCATACACCGATGAACTCATAATAAAATTCCAAATCGATTGGCATTAAAACCTGAACATTATAATTTTTGGCCATTTTTTGCAAAAATTGTGATGTAACCCCTTTTCTAAAAATGAAAAAATTGGTCGAGAAATTAATTTTTCTAAATCAGTCAAAAAGTGACTTAGATGTTTTTATTGGGTCGTTAGTTGTTCAAAACAGTACGTCTCGTCGATTTGCGACAATTTTTATTCAAATTACAGCAAAAAAACACAAAATAAATAGACTGTTTTTGTCAAAAACCGAAATCCTGATTTTCCACTAAAATAAATTAGTATTTTGGCCCAAACAAAGAAAATAACAGTCCAAATATGGAGTGTCATACACCGATGAACTCGTAATAAAATTCCCAATCGATTGGCATTAAAACCTGAACATTATAATTTTTTAACCCCTTTTCTAAAAATGAAAAAATTGGTCGAGAAATTAATTTTTCTAAATCAGTCAAAAAGTGACTTAGATGTTTTTATTGGGTCGTTAGTTGTTCAAAACAGTACGTCTCATCGATTTGCGACAATTTTTGGTCAAATTACAGCAAAAAAACACAAAAAAAATAGACTGTTTTTGCCAAAAACCGAAGTCCTGATTTTCCACTAAAATAAATCAGTATTTTGGTCGAAACAAAGAAAATAACAGTCCAAATATGGAGTGTCATACACCGATGAACTCGTAATAAAATTCCCAATCGATTGGCATTAAAACCTGCAAATTTTAATTCTTGTCAATTTTTTGCAAAAAATTGTGATGTAAAAATTGATTGATTGAAAATTACATTTCCGGAATCAGAGCGAAAAGTGACGGCGATTAATGTATTTGTTTGTTAGCTGTTTAAAACAGTAAGTATTTGAGATTTAGAACGGTTTTAAAGCAAATTAAATTCATTCGTTACCAAAAAAAAAATTATATTAGGACGAAACAAAGGAAATGTTGGTCTAAATCTGGAATGCCATACCTTGTTGTCCTCTTAATCAAATACTCTTTAAGATGACAATGTGAGTCTACGTACCTTTAAAATAGTGGCGGTGGCCGCGTTGGAATTCTTGGAGTAGATGCGCACCACATCGTCTATGCCGGCAACGGCCAGGCTGAAGAAGTGCCAGTTCCAGGCGAGGAAGCGCACATCGCTGTTCAGCCAATCCCTGAAAGAATCGTAAGGAAAATAGTCAGCTACACTCTGCGTGCTTTACTGTGTTCCCACCCACCTGGTCTCCACAAACTGGGCTATCCGCTCCGCACTGAGTTCGTGGGTGTGCGGGAGGATCTTTAGCCGCAGCTCGGTGGCCAGACCCAAGATCCTGGCAACCAAGTCACCCGCCTGGGCGATCAGTGGCGCCTGCTCGCGGCTCTTGGGGCTGCGCGCCTCCTCCAGCGACTCCCAGAAGCCGCCGTCGAAGAAGGTGCGGGTGATGCGCTTCAGGACGCCCTCGTCCACGGGCACGAAGCTCTGGCCGCCGTAGAATCTCTGTCCGCCCGGATTGGCCTGCAGCTCGCTGTTCAGATTTATCTGCGGATAGCGGTCCAGCTCCGGAATGTGATTGTGCCGCAGCGCCAGATCCGGCAGCGTGGAGAACGGCGGACACTGCTTCAGGTTGCTCAGGGCTGCCATTATTCCGGATAATTCACATTCAGTTCGACTCAGAAATTGCTAACAAAATGCGGCAAAATGCGCGGTAATTAGAGGTGGGAGAAAGTCGATAGCATTGCTTTGACTATCGATGTTTCTGTTTTACATTATGGAATAACGATATTTTTTAATTGAAAGAATATATGCAAGGAAAGCAATGGTTATAAACTAAAAAATTGAAAGTTGAAACTCAATAAAAAATTGTTAAGACTTCTTGAAACATTATAAATACTCCATCAAAAAGGGTGATGTTTTTAATTCAAATAATTTATCATCCATACAGAAAAATAATAATAATTTTATAAATTATCCCAGTTAGCTATATGCTAAAAAATATGATTAATACAAGACAATTCCATTTTTTATAGAAGTTTTTTAAATCAACACGTTTAATTTAAACTTAAAAGTTCACTATCGATAACTCCACCGCACATTCCTAGCAAACTATCGCTGGCAGTGCCATCACCATCCCAAATAGTTTATTTTTTTCTGGGACGGGACGTTAATTCGCGGACTTGAATTCTCGGAGAGATCGGAGCGGCATGGCGGACAAGCGGAAATACAAGAAAACCGTAAGCAGGCGTCGGTCCCCAGTACCGTTACCCACAATCATTCGAATTTGCGTCCACAGAAAGAGGAAATCCGGCGGGAGATCGCCCGGGAGTTCGATCTGCCGGAGCGCAAGTCGAAGATAGCCACCATACTGAAGCAGGAGGACCAGGCGTACTGCATATGCCGCACCTCCGACTGCTCCAGGTTCATGATGTGAGTGGTCCAGCGGCACTGCCTCTGTAGGACCCCCTTGACTCCCCCACTCTTCCTTTCCAGCGGCTGCGATGGCTGCGAGGAGTGGTACCACGGCGACTGCATCGGGATCACCGAGAAGGAGGCCAAGCACATCAAACAGTACTACTGCCGGCGCTGCAAGAAGGAGAACCCCGAGCTGCAGACCATTTTCCGCCTGGTGGCCACCGAACGGGCGGCCGCCTCGAATGCCGCCTCCACGAGTCTGAATGCCCCGGGATTGGGTCCGCCGGGTGGCGTCCCAGGCGGCGGCGGGCCGATGGCGCCCGGAACGTCCAACCTCCAGCCGCCGGCGACGACGACGACGACGACGGCGGCGATGAAGCGCAAGAACAGCAATGCCCGCGAACCGAAGGCGGGCAAGCGATGCGGCACCTGCGAGGGCTGCCGGCGTCCCAATTGCAACCAGTGCGACGCCTGCCGCGTGCGCGTGGGCCACAAGCCGCGCTGCATCTTCCGCACCTGCGTGGCCCAGGCGGCGACGGGCGCCAAGGAGGCGGCGCCACAGAGCCAGGCGGGCCCGGGTAGGAAGCGCGAGAAGGCGGCGCCCAAGGATCGCAAGGCGAAGGTGGGCCTGCGGGCGGCCAGCCCCGAGGTGTTGCTCAATCCCGAGCTGGAGGGCACGCGCCAGTGCCACGGACCCGGCTGCTGCTGCCAGGCGAGGCCGCAGAGCAAGTACTGCAGCGACAAGTGCGGCTTCAACCTGGCCACCAACCGAATCTTTCAGGTTTGCATTCCCCTGGGCATCCCCTGCCAGTGATAGTTCCCAAATAACCGCCCATTTCCAGGTCCTGCCGCAGCGCCTGCAGGAGTGGAACCTTACGCCCTGCCGCGCCGCCGAGGACACACGCCAGCACCTGGAGAGCATTCGGTCGAAGCAGTCCCTGGTGCGCTTCGCCCTCGCCGAGCTGGAGAAGCGCTCCGAGGAGCTGAACATGGTGGTGGAGCGGGCCAACCGCAGCTCCATCGACACACTGAACCCCCACGACACCGGCGACATGGAGGACGAGCAGAGCATGTACTGCATCACCTGCGGCCACGAGATTCACTCGCGGACGGCCATCAAGCACATGGAGAAGTGCTTCAACAAGTACGAGTCGCAGGCCAGCTTCGGGAGCATCTTCCAGACGCGGATGGAGGGCAACAATATGTTCTGCGACTTCTACAACCCAGCAAGTAAGACGTATTGTAAAAGATTAAGGGTACTGTGTCCCGAGCACAGCAAGGATCCCAAGGTGAACGACACCGATGTGTGTGGCTCGCCCTTGGTGAACCAGGAGTTCAGTCCCACGGGCGAGTTTTGTCGGGCGCCGAAGAAGAGTTGCTTCAAGCACTACGCGTGGGAGAAGATCCGGCGGGCGGAGATCGATCTGGAGCGGGTGCGCCAGTGGCTCAAGATGGACGACCTGATGGAGCAGGAGCGCATGCTGCGCCAGCAGCTGACCTCGCGGGCGAATCTGCTCGGCCTGATGCTGCACTCCACCTACAACCACGAGGTGATGGACGAGCTGGTGCGCAAGCAGCAGGAGCACCTGGCCGAGTTCGAGAAGCAAAAGCGACGGCAGGCGCACCAGCAGCAGCTGCAGGCGCAGCAGCAGCTCTACCAGGAGAAGCAGCAGCAACAGCAGCAGCAGCAGCAGCAGCAACAGCAGTTGCTACTGCAGCAGCAACAGCAGCAGCAGCAAGCCCAGCTGCAACAGCAAACTCAACTAATCTACCTGCAGCGAAAGCCATAGATTTCCATTCCTCTAACCATAGTTAAAGCAAGCAATAAACTGACATGCAAGAAACCCTTTTGTACGACAGCCCAGAAATCTATTATATTTTCACTTACCCCACTTCCCGCAGGAGGAGCTCGCGTTTCTCCGGCAACCGGATAACACATTCGCCGGCTGTCGAGTTCCCGGCCAGAAAGGAAGGAAGGAGGTTGCTACGCGCCGGGATCGGGGTGCGCCCCTGTTTGTTATTGAAAACTAAGCATCAAATATGCATTTATTGATAGCAACCTACTCCCAACCACAAAAGGGAAAGGCCAGACTGGGTCAGCTCACCCGGGAAATCATTCAACTTGTTTAAAGTATTTTAGAGCAATCTATTGTATTTTGCGTAGACTAAGGCTATTGTATTGTAAGTCTATCCAATAAGTTCAATTTTATCTTAAGCTTTCTTGAATTATGTGTGTTTATTTGATAAGACAAAAAATCGCAAATTGTGTGCGTTCAAAAAAACTTATTTTTTTGTTTCTTAAGATTTTTTTGTAATAACTAGAAACGTTACAAATTGTGTTCTGTTTATGTTGTTTATGATTATGAAAAAAGTATATAGTTCGTATTTAAGTTATATGCATAGTTTTTAGGCGCTAACAATATAGTAGAATTCATTTTTTCAGTTAGTATTTATAAACTGTACAGATAATATTAATATAAGATATAAAATAAATTGTGGTAAATTTGATCAGGTAAATGAACATTTCATGTTAAGAGTTTTGGCATGTTTTTTTTCAATAAATTTGTGAACTAATGTGTGGCTGCTAAATAGTGAAAATGAATTATATTTTGTTGACTTAAATAGTTAGTTAATAAGATGGGTAGTCCCTACACCTCATAGAAAGTGTTATTATATTTCTCAAAGTCAAAGTACCGAAATACTTTGTTAATTTAATTTATTTCTATAATCTTATAAACCGAACACCTTTGTGAATATGTGAAGCCCAGGTTCAGGGTAAATGATACGCATGGGTCCACTAAAAACACTCTTTAGGAGGGCGGGGGGCTACCAATGGAAACGGCAGGACCTCGAAAACTATTGGGAATCGGGGGAACAGGACAACGAGGGGATGTCGGGACTCAAAGGAAGGAGTGCAGTCGTGCAGTCGGAATCGCCAACGAACCCGAAACGGAACGGAGTATCAGCATCTGGACGAGCAAGTAGTCGTGGCGATTTTTGGCTTTCGCCCCAGACGAACTGTCGATCATGCCAGTTATAGTCCGGAATTTTTCTACTTCACACACGAACCGATTAAAAAATAAAAATACACACATTTCTTTTGTATTCGATCCGAATCTTTTATTTTGTAAAATCGTAACCGAAGCGTGAAAGCGAGAAGGATATACCGTATAGCACCGTCATATGGCCCCGTCCTTCCCGGATCCGCATCTATGTCGACTCCAAGTATATAATATCCCTATATTTTCAATTCCAACCAAATCTGTGCAAATTAAGGCGCGCGAGATCCGCGAGTGAAACATTCAAATTTTCAAGTCGCGGCAGCTGATCCGAAACCACATCGGTGCTATAAACTAGAGGCGGAACCCCAACCAATCCAATCCGCCAAGAGAAGCCCACAAAAGCCGAATACAAAAACCAGCAAACCAGCAGTAAAATTACCAGAAATTCAAGGACTATTTCAAGAGTTGACAGTGGGAAGCCCTGAGAGCCGAAGGAGAGAAGATATAGAGTTTGGTGGAACCGAAGTTCAGAACGGGATCAGATAGAAAAGGATTATCGTGAGGCGTTCGTTTTTCGCGTTTTGTTTTCTGTGTTCCATGTTCAAGGTCCTGAACTGCTTCTCGGAGAACTTCGAGGACAGCTCACCACACTGACTGCAGGTTTGTGCATGAGGAGTATCCGGCGACTTGGAGATTATAATTCGAATTCCTGATCCCTTACAGTTCGGGTTACTCTTGTGTGATTCGCGTTCCGTTCGTTATTATATATATTTTTTATTTTTATTGTGCAAATTGCCAGTTGACTTTCAGTCCCCCACATATCCATCAAGTTACCGGGGCCCTTCGTCTGCTACTTAGCCCACCGTCCCACGTATCCGACGAATCCTGCCTCCTTTCACGGGTAAGTGACGTGCTCCACTTCAAAACTTTTGTGCCAAATTCAATCGGTCTGTTGTAACTGTTGTTTTGGGCATACACTAGCTAACAGAAAGTAGATATAGGAACAGATATGGTAGATTGTTTAAAAAAATGTCCAATATTAGGGGTGATAATCGAAATGTATTTCAAAATTTTTCAGTAGTTAATACATAAAACGTATTTTTCCTATTTCATTTTCGTATTTTTTTTAATTTCCTTTAAATCTATTTCTTTATATGGTCAGTGTTCCAATGAGAATAGAAATTTAATTTGTAAATAAGTATATTGTCCGTTACGTTCTAATTTCAAATTGATATATGATTATTTTCTCGAGAATATTATGGTATGTGGTATATTTTTCCGTTACATTCCAATTTCAAATTGATATGTGATCATTTTCTCGAGGACCTGACTTTACTTTTGTTGCCCTGTGTTGCCCTTTGCCATATGAGTGTACTTGTGCCTATTTATTTGTTAAACAAATTCATTTGCCATGTTTTTTTTTGGTGATTTCGGTTCAGGCAGATTGCATGCCGTGTATTTCTATTTGATTGTTTTGCGGCGTTTCTTGCAGCAACAATAAGTGAAGTAGGCAAAGTAACAGTAGTACAGTAATACAGTGAACACCCCTAAATTCTCCTCTATTAACTTTTGTGAGAGTGAAATCATGTATTTTCTTAAATTAATTTTTTAGAAAAAAGTAATATTTTAACAGAATTTAAAGATATATATTAACTTTATTGTCATCTATAGAGGAGAAGAGTTGTAGATTTCTTTTTTTTAAATCATTAATCATTTAATATTATTTAGTAACTTCAATGTTTATAAAACACATTTTTATAATAATAATCAGATATTTTAAAAGTAATTTTATGTTTTAGTAATATGTAAGCTTACTACAGTACTTACGCTTATTTAAAATCAAATCATAAGATCGATTCTGCTGGGTTCGCTGTACGGAGGCCCCACTGTGGCAACGATAACCGTTACATGACGTTGCCCTGGGCACTTGAGGGTCCACTGTAGGCATAGGCCATCCACATCCACATCCACATCCAATTGGGGCTCTCGTTTTCGCTTTCGCCTTCTCCCCGATCGATCTAACAATAATTCAGTTTCAATCAGGTCCGCCTCGCGATTTATTTATTCGTTTGCTATTTTTTCCCCGCTTTTTATTTGTGCTCCCGTTATGGCCGTTGTTCCGTTTCCGGTGCATTTGCATGCAGAGAGAGAAAAACTGATGATCCTTTTCGATGGACTATGAACAATGTCCATTTTATTTATTCTAAATACACCATAATATTTTTTGGATTTTGGGAAATTTTTTGCACACAAAAAATTAATTCTCATTCTTAAATATATTTAAACTGGTTTATCTTTAAAGTATTCTGATATTTTTAGTTTTAAAAAAATATAAAAAATCCCATTTCAACTTGTTTTTTTCTCTCTGTGGAGTTTTGCATTACTTTTGTTGCCGTTTAATTTTATTTTACATACTTGATGCCGTTTGCATATGGGAGCGAGCACGCGAGGACGAGGACGAGGGCCCCAGATGCTCCAGTTGGAGCCGCAAAACCACTCGGTTGCCACTGCCACGCGCAACAGCAACAGCACCATCCTTATCCACATCCACATCCACAGTGGATGCCAGCTAACAGTGACATCTAATCCATCTCCACAGTGAAGCTGCCTCGTGGTGGATATCTCGAGGCTTTGCCCCGCCGGGTGGAGTGCTCGAAGTCGAGACCAGTCCGGGAAGCTGGTGGTGCATCGGCACCTCGAAGCTGGCGGAGAAATCCAAGTCCCAGCATCCCAGCCAGCAGGAGGTTCGCAAGGACAGGGCCCGCAAGAGGGCCAAGGGAAACGGCAGGGCTAAGGATAAGGACAAGGTCAGGGAGAAGGAGCAGGAGCAGCCAATGGCCAACCAACCGAATATTCCCGCTCACGAGCGTCGCATCCACGAGCTGGACCAAAATGTGGAGCGCATCTTTGATGTGCGCAAGGTGAGAACAGAACATTAAAGAGTTTATTTTGAAGACGCGGTCGGTTTTACCCCACCCACACCTATAAAGGCACCATTCAACTTAAATCCGAACTCTAAATTTCATTATCTTTAATCTTAGGCATTTAAGATTTATTGGGGTACTTATGTTAACAGTATAATCGTATTTTCTAGGTTTTCAGAGATCGAAACTTTTTAAAATAATTGGTTTTTTTGGGTACTATTTTCTAGCGCCTGGGCAAAGGTGCCTATGGCATCGTGTGGAAGGCCACCGACAAGCGGAACAAGGACACGGTGGCTCTGAAGAAGATATACGATGCCTTTCGGGATGAAACCGATGCCCAGCGCACCTACCGCGAGGTGATATTCCTGCGCGCCTTTCGTCACCATCCCAACATCATCCGTCTGATGGATGTCTTCAAGTGGGTTTATCAGATTTCATTATTTCTTTTGATATTATAGCATATTTGATATTTATTTATTTTTCAGAGCTGGCAACAATTTGGACTTTTATTTGGTGTTCGAGTTCATGGAGAGCGACCTGCACAACGTGATAAAGAAGGGCGATGTCCTCAAGGATATTCACAAGCGCTTCGTCATGTACCAGCTGATCAATGCCATCAAGTACATGCACTCGGGCAATGTCATCCACAGGGACCTGAAGCCCAGTAACATACTGATAGACAGTAAATGCAGGTACGCTATAATCTAATAATCCTAATATCATCATAACCCTCTACGAACTGACTTTTCCCAGACTTAAGGTGGCTGATTTTGGTCTGGCCCGCACAATTTCCACCAAAAGAAAAGCGGATTTCGATGATATGGACCACGAGGGCATGCTGACGGATTATGTAGCCACCCGTTGGTATCGCGCTCCCGAAATTCTGGTGGCCAGTCGCAAGTGAGTAGTACCCATATACTATATCTTTATACTATATACTATAAAAAAAACCGTAAAATTTCATATAAAACATATATATTTGTAGGATTTAATTTGAAAATATTTTAATATAGGTAGAACCTGTTAAATTCAATGTTAGTCCAATTTACTTTAAAAATTTTACATCTTAAAAATAATAATTTCAAATTAAAATTAAAAAATTATCAGTATTTTTAACCTCTTCATCTGTTTTTAAAAATAATCCCTCAATTATACAAAAGGCATTGATATGTGGGGTCCTATATATGTATCTTCATACTAAATACCATAAAAAACCGTAATATTTAACATAAAACATATTTATTTGTATGATTTAATTTTAAAATATTTGAATAAAGGTAGAACCTGTTAAATACAATCATAGTCCTATTTTTCTTTAAATAATAATTTCAAATTCAAATTAAAAATAAATTTATACTTCTTTTTATCAGTATTCTCAAATTCTTTATCTATTTTCAAAAACACTCCCTCAGTTATACCAAAGGCACTTAAATATTTCACATCTTAAAAATAATGACTTAAAATTATAAACTACTACTTCTTTTTATCAGTATTCTTAAATTCTTCATCTATTTTCAAAAACACTCCCTCAGTTATACCAAAGGCATTGATATGTGGGGTCTGGGCTGCATTCTGGGCGAGATGATCAGGCAGAAGCCGCTCTTCCAAGGCACCAGCACTGTGAATCAGGTAAGGAACCGAATAGTTCTGGTGGATTTTCGAGGTAATACCTCTCTAAATAGATAGAGAAAATCGTGATGGCCCTGCCGGATGTGACGCAGCGGGACATCGATTCGATTGGAGCCAGCTTCGGCACCGTTCTGCTGAGCAAGAAGATCCACCGCGATCGCCGGCACTCGCTGGACGAGATGCTGAGGAACTGCTGCGACGACGCCATCTCGCTCGTGAAGTCCCTGCTGGTCCTGAATCCCCACGGCCGGCTGACGGCCAAGGTGGCCCTCCAGCATCCGTACGTGAGTCGCTTCCGCACGGCCTCCGCGGACATGGAGCTGCGGGTGGACATCCATCCGCCGCTGAAGGACGACGTGCGGTACTCGGTGGACCATTACCGGGGCAACCTGTACGACATGGTTGGCCGGGAGTCGCGGGGCAGTGCCCGCACTGTGAGCAATGCCACGCCCTCCAGCAATCGGGAGACCTCGACGACGAAGTCCCAGCGAGTGGTGTCCCGAACCAGGTGAGTAGTTCCGCGGGGAGATCAGTAATCAGGGATCAGGGATAGGGGTTCTAGGGTTGCTAGGCGGGAGGGGGCTGGTGGAGCTGCTTCTCTAGCTGCTCGTCCCCTCTTCCAGGTTCCGGCGTCCCTAGCATAGGCGAGCCGCCTCCACGGTGACCGTGACATCCACATCCGTTCTCCGGGAGCAGGACAGCACCACCAAGGAGTGCGACGACTCACTGGAGAAGCCCCCGTTGAAGGAGCGACTGCATCGCTCCAGGCACCGACCGCCGCATCCCAGGCGCCTCAATCAGCGCAAGAGCCAATAGAATACTATACCATTACCATTTGGGATCCTTGGCTAGAAGACCGAAGGACCAAAATATCTTAACTTAACATTAATTTTAGTTATATGATATCTAGATTATAAATGATATATTTCAAGTAAATGTTATAATTAGGTTCTTAAGTGAAACCTAATTAGGTCAACGACCGATCCTTGTTTTACCATAAAAATACATAATTTTTATTATTTTGTTTATATTTTAATTAAATAATATTTAATATAAATAATATAAGGCTTATGAGGGAAAACTGTTTAGATCCTTAGAAAAGCTTCCTATAAACTAAGCTTCTTTGTAATATCAACTTCTGAATCATCTTGTAATCCCAAGTTTCTGTAGAAAAAAAAATCGATATGAAACGTAGATCGATTTTACATTATGTAATATCAATTTTAACTTGATATGCGGCCCCGTAAATTCGATATGCTCGAAATGAGTATTTCATGTTAAAGCGATATGCGTATTGCATAACCAGAAATTTACATGCGCATATCGATTTTACGTGCAGTAAACATTAGTACCTTATAACGCAACCCAACCGTAGAAATCACCTGTGCTCCACTCATCCCAATCCCTCCCCCAGGACATTGAGTGCCAGCCAGACGGACAAGAAGCTGGAGCTGCTTGCTCAGCCGCAGGAGGTGAGCATCCGCAGGATCGCCGAGCAGAAGAAGCAGCAGGTGGCACCGATCCCCTCGAGCCTGCAGAAGCATCGTCCGCCAGCCAAGGAGGTCGTCCCGCGGACCGAGACGGCTGCTCCGCGAGGTAAATCCGATGGGAACTTGGCCAAGTGCCCGCACAACCGGGTGGTCCTCCAACGGGAAGTGGCGGCCACTGTGCCGCGCAAGAAGAGCACCATCACCACCACCAGCTGGCAATCGCAGGTCCAGGCGCAGGGAAAGTTCCATGCGGAGGCCAAGGCCCATGTGCAGGCGCTGCTCCAGGCCCAGATGCCCCTGCCCTCCACTGGTGCCGCCATCACCACCGAAGGATCCCCAGCGAAGACTGCCCCGCCGGAGGTCCAGGAGTCGACGAACCTGCGAAGGAACCGATCCTTGCGATCGAAGGTGACCAAGGAAACCAAAGCCAGGGACAAGTCCCAACAATCCAAAGTGGAGGTCACCAAGGCGACCAAGGACAAGGAGAAGGTGGCGGTGCCCATTCCCCCGCCCGAGGAGCGAATGGAGCGCCGCCGCCAGGTGATTCAGGAGGAGAAGACGCGGATCCTGGAGATGCGGCAGCAGCAGGAGCGGCGGAACCTCCAGCGCAGGCGCATGGCCGAGAACCTGCGCCTGATGGAGGAGGAGCGCGAGCAGCTGGAGGAGATGGCCGAGCAGGAGGCGGCGGCCAAGGCATTCAACGAGATTGCCCGCAAGGTGAAGAAGCTCACCCAGAACAGCCAGAAGAAGAAGAAGAAGAGAAGGGAGAAGGCGAGGGAGCAGGAGGGCCGGGATTCGGCGGAGAAGTCGGAGGAGCAGCGGCCGGAGGATGAGCAGGAGGCGGGCTCGGGTGTCTGCTATCGCCAGCGGATCTACCACCTGGAGGACGAGGTGGCCAAGTGCAAGGAGCAGCTGGTGAACTTTGTCCAGGACCATGAGGATCTCCTCAGCCCCGAGAGCCTGCGCTTCCACTACAAGAAGCTGCAGCCGCGGAAGGATCTGGATGAGGATGAGGAGGAGGAGGAGGAGCGGGACGGCAAGCCCCTTCCCGAGGGCAGTGGGGATCCCGGCTCCCAGACGCTCGAGCTCTTCCGCCGGGAGCAGCAGCGGCAGCGCCAGCGGCAGCTCCAGGAGTTCCTGGCCCGCGACGACACCAACGAGTTCGACCTGCCCGACCTGGCCAACGTCTACCGGGCCAGTTTCTATCGCTCCTTTTATCCGCCGACGATGACGCCGCCGCCGCCGCCGGCCAGTGGCTCCTCGTCGCCGGCCAGCGGGAGGCGGGAATCGGGATCGGAGCACTCGCCGGAGCACGACTTCGCCACGTTCGCCAACTACTTTCCACAGTTCACCCAGCTGAGGCCGCGCAGGCTGGAGCACCGCCTCGAGGAGCACCTCAAGCGGCAGGAGCGCATGCAGGCCCAGCTGAAGGCCTGCCAGAAGCAGCACGACAGCCTGGGACTCCACCACTCCGTCCACCACCATCGCCACCTCCAGGCCGCCACCGGTCCTCGCTACGATCCCATGCGACTGAGGCGCAACGACATCCAGGAGGCGATCTTCTCCCAGGGAGTCAACTAGTCCGGGTCCTCGAGTCCCTGAGAAAGCAACGCAATATATGTACAAACATATACGAATGAGCATTAGTCAATCCTTGGTTTAAGTATGGTTCGGGATTGGGACCCTTGTTATAAGGTTATAGATCAATATTGCATTTTAGTTCTGAAATAGTAGGTAATCAGGATTCCTCTTTCTGGTATTTGTACCTACTAACCTGCTTCTTAGACATTCCATTCCATTTAATCTTAAGGTACCTTTATAGATAAACATTGTTTTTTAAGGAAACATTTTTTTTTTTAGAAATTAAGGATCCTACAACTTTTTGGATTTTTCACTATTTTTTATAGATTATAACGCATTTTGTATTTGCAAACATCACCACTTGGGTGAAAATTGTAAGGAAATGTGGTATTCAAAAAGTATGCAACAAAAAAAATATTGGTTTGCATCTCAATTCTTTGTTTTGTAGTTAGTTATAATATCGGATCATTATACCCGTTACTCGTAGAGTAAAAGGGTATATTGTATTCGTGCGAAAGTATGTAACAGCTAGAAGGAAGCATTTCCGACCCTATAAAGTATATATATTCTTGATCAGGGTCACTAGCCGAGTCGATATAGCCATGTCCGTCTGTCCGTCTGTCTGTCTGTCTGTATGAACGCTGAGATCTCGGAAACTATAAAAGCTAGAGGTATGGTATTTGGCATGAAGATTCTTGGAGTTCCTACGCAGCGCAAGTTTGTTTCCAGAAGGTGCCACGCCCCCTCTAACGCCCACAATACTTAATAAACGATTTTAAAATTTAAATATTTCAAAAAAGTAAAAATGCAGTTTTGTTGTGCTTATCAATACCTATCGAAATGTTGAAGAAATTTTTTAAATCGGACCATTCGTTAAAAAGTTATAGCTGATCAAAGTTTATATCTCCATATCCCTCGCACTCCCTTTAGCCGAGTGACGGGTATTAGATAGTCGGGACACCAACCCGACTATAGCGTTCTCTCTTGTTTTTAACTATATTTTTGAACGGGTTTAAGCATTTTAGAGATTATTTTAACCGTTTTCCAATCTCTTTCCAAGATATTAAAGGCATTTTCGAACCAATACGACCCCCATAAATATAGAAAACAGACAGTTCTATTGATTTAGCAAGACGTCGATTGATTTATTATTAAGCTTAGGATAGACGCACATTAAGACTCGCACACACATTAACGGCAACAAATATTACTACGTTCCGATGTATATATTTAGGTCTTCTATCGCTATAGCAAATTGAACACAATAAAGCTCTATATAGGACTTCCTGTATATAGATCAAAGACACGTGACTTTTAAAAAGTGTTGGAATCGTTCCTTGTTACCCCTTGATGCGGAATTTACAACGTCGAATAGCTTTGGATGCGAACGAAGTGAGGATGGGTGGATGAGCAAAACCGCCTCACTAGCGTCCGTCATAGATAGACTTTGTGGTTAGTTTAGTTAGGTTCTAGACTCTAGAATCTAGAGTTACGGTTGAAGTTAAAGAGCTAGCTGGTGAATCTGCTTAGGAGCTCCTCCTTAGATCCTAAGTGTATAATTGGAATTTTTATAAGTACATGCACTTACATATTACAAAGATTAGTCAAATTTGCCTATCTGCCGATCAATGCGCGATCGTGTGTATATATAAAAGAGCTATTCAGTTTTGGTTTCTATTCGTTTGTTTGTGTTGATCTGCTCCTGCCCCCCACTTCCTGGAATTGGAAGACCCCACGATTGTTTTGCATTTAGTTACCGATTCAGATTCAGTTGTCTATGGAATGGGATATGCTATGGTATCAACTTCGAATGGCCAAACAAATCACAGGCAGAACTACATACACACAAATATGGCAACGAAATGCAAGAACACTACAAAAGTACAAAGTTATTTATAAAAGTTGAGAGAGATTAGTTCTACAAATTGGGTCTAGTATGGTTGATTATAATGGCTTTGGCTAATACTAATGACAATTGTTTAGCTACAACAACGAGGAGTAGTAAAATGAAATCAAACCCAGAATACTTCATTTTAGAACAACAACTGGTAGGGGATTGTAATGAGAACTAAAATCCGTATTTGATCCTTACTCTTAGCGACTGGATAACAATTGTGTGAGAGCAATGCGAAGCTATTCCGCCCTTGGAACACATTCAGAGCTACATTCGATAGTAAACCTATGAAGTAAATGCAGTACAGGGTGATTATTTGGTAGCTTTCTGGAAGTTGTGCCACAGCAGATCCCGGGACAGGGGTTCGGGCTTAGGTCTTCCGCTTCTGGTCGAGCTGCTGCTGCGGCAGCTCCTCCTGCAGCTGGAGGATGTGCTCCAGCGGCTGCGGCCGCCCATCCTTGTCGATCAGCGCCGGCTTGACGATGCCGCCCTGGCGCAGCTGCTCGATGAGGTTGACCAGCTGCAGGGCCTCGTACTCCTTCTGCTCCTCGCTGATCTCGTCCAGATGCGACCTGCCGCGCGGCTCGACGCAGCCCAGCACCGGATTGATGCCCTGCTGCTGCTGCTTGTACTCCTCGGTGTCGCTGTCCTCGCTGTCGGAGGAGTAGTCGGCGCCCTCCACTCGCCGGCAGTCGAGAATGCCCCGCTTGGCGAACAGCCCGGCCGCATTGCCGTACCCCGTGTACTTGATCATCCGGCCGACGTCCTCCTTGCACAGCACGAACAGCAGCTCGGCGGACAGATCGCGCAGGATCATGGCGGGCAGTGTGAGGAAGCGGCACAGGTGGTTGCGCAGCTCCTGGCCGATCTCCGGTCGCTGGCTCACGTCGCGCAGCGGCGGCAGAATCTCCTGCCGCAAGTAGTGACGCATCACCCGGTCGCTGCGCGCGCACTTCACCAGCACAGTCAGCACTGGAGAGAGCAGCTCGTGGGAGCTGGCCTCGGCCTCCTGCTGGGCCAGCGATTGCCGCAGATAGCGCAGCAAAACGTCCAGGCTGCGCACATTGCGCTTCTCGAAGCACTGCGAGCAGCACTGGCGCGGCTTGGAGGCCCTTGCTCCGCCCGCCTCCGTGTCCTTCTCCGCGTCGCCGGCCTTCTCCTTGTCCTGCTCCCGCTCCTTGAGCGAGGCGGCCTCCAGCTCGGCATTGGAGCAGCGCAGCGTGAGCTCGGTGAGGCAGCTGCCCGAGATGTTGGTCAGCAGATTGATGGCATGCGTGACCACGGCCCGATCCTTGTCGGTGGCCATGTCGCCGAAGCGCAGGAGCAGCTCCCTCAGCACGCCCGTCAAGTGCAGGCTCTGGATCTCGTACTCATTGGGACTCTTGTCCGGGGCACTGGTCACGTTGAACATCACCTTGAGCAGCTCGCAGATGATGTTCAGCTGCTCCTCGCCGGCCGCCTCCTCGCCCAGCTTGTCGTCCAGCCACTTGGTCATATAGGTGAGCCCGTTGAGATCGATTTGGAGACGCGACCGGGCCGCCGGCTCCAGGGCGGTGAGCAGGAAGAGCAGCTTCATGTCGTAGTACTCCAGGGCGCAGGGATGCCGCATCGAGGAGGCCACCCGCTTGAGGATCGCGTCCAGGCAGTGCTGGCGCAGGCACTGCCGCCGGCAGTCGGCGCTCTGGTAGACCAGGTTGCACAGGCACTTCAGGGCCTCCGCAATCACCTCCGACTGGGCCTGGCTGGGCTCCAGCTGGGGCTCCTGGCGCTCCTGCTCCTGCTGCTTCAGCTCGTCCGGCGTGGCCGGCAGCTTCAGGGAGCCAGCCTCGATCCTGGCCAGCCGCAGCAGGGTGTTCACCTCCTGTTCGATGTAGTTCGTCTGCAGGCTGAACTCGTCGCGCGTGAGAATCCTCACCGTGTTGAGGCTCTGCGGATGCAGGTGACTCAGCCGCTGGTCCTCCAGGATGCCGAAGATGGCCAGCCACAGCTCGTGCCACTGGTTGTCCGTGCGGAAGCTGTCGAAGATCAGCAGGTCCGCGTTCTGCAAACCGGATGGGAGGGGTCAGTCGCATTCGTCTTAATCATGATTAAGCTGATGAGTCTCCCCGGGAGATTCGCATCGCCCACTCACCTTCGTGTTGAACTCGCCCAGGATGGCGGGGATGTGGTCCGCCTCCTTGGCCTCCAGTCGTTTCATGTGCTCCGCTTCCATGTCGCCAGCGATGGCCGTTCGTTGAGTTGGCTTTTTGGGTCCTTTGAGTTAATTAAATTAAGTTTTTTAATTTCCACCAGTGTGACCCCGTCGCGGCCGTTGAAATATACCACGCGGCGTTGCCGGACTGCGCGACTATCGAAGTATCAGTTAAGTGTACGATAGTTTTGGAATATTTGAAAATAAAATGTATATTTTTAAATTAGATATAACCCTTTAATTGAAGTATTCAGTTACTAACATTTTTGATTCAATTTAAGATAACTTTTGTTTACAACCCACTCTTCAATAATATCTCGCACCATTTATATTTTAAAATTTGCTTCTGCAGAGAAATTACTGTTTTATTTTCGCTTTTATTACAAAAAATACATATCCAGTGTATACATTTATGCAGTGTATGTTTTGTGTAAAAATATATATATGTGTAAATATAAAATAATACGTAATATTTGGATTCTTTTTTAAATTTTTTTTTACGTTTTTCTTGTGTTTTTTGTAGCTTGGCTTAAATGTTTATAGTTTATAGTTTGCTTTGTTTGTTTGCTGTCTTGTCTGTCTTGCATTTACATGTTATAGTAGTCGACAAACTCGACAGATCTGGGACGCCTATTATAGCAGATTGGATCCAATCTCACTGGCTTCCACTTCTTCTTTTTCTTTATTTTTTAAATGCAATCGAAGGGAAAGGGGAAAAGAAAGAAATAAAAACATAATAAACAATTAGAAATAAATGCTCGATGTACGCACACACACATCTAGGATTTACTAAATAATATCGGTACAAAATGACGATGCAGAAGTCGAAATTTAATCATTCCATGGAATACGTATTTACTAACTAAAACTAAGCGATTGCAGCTGTCTTTTTGATTGTTTTCGATTTTGTTTTTCAAATGGTTTCGCACACTTCACATGCAAAAATGAGCAATTTGATTTTGTGGGAATTTTGGCTTGACGCAGTCTTTTCTAGGATATACAGGATATACACATGTATATGGAATGTGGGCCCGTCACCGGTGCGAGCGAGATGGCATGCAGTGTGTGAAGCGTACGACACCATGGGGAGTGAGTGGGATGGAGAATGTCTAAAATCTAGGGGATCGTGTGAAATACGTTGGTTAATTACAGCTAGAAATCGATTTTAGCTTGGAAGCCTCGCAGCATGCACTTCTTAAAACCTATGAGATTTCTCTGGGTCTTTGTTATTATTACTTCTTTTTTAGTTTACTTAAAATAGCAGCCGAAAGTAGGATTTACAGGGGGATTAACAGGAAGCTCTGGG
This sequence comes from Drosophila prostipennis, assembly GCA_037075205.1. Classification (NCBI taxonomy): domain Eukaryota; kingdom Metazoa; phylum Arthropoda; class Insecta; order Diptera; family Drosophilidae; genus Drosophila; species Drosophila prostipennis. The sequence continues at coordinate 273,905 of JBAMCJ010004578.1, read as the reverse complement.
TACTGGGTACTGGGTGGTGCGTGGGAAGTGGGTGAATTCTGGGTGTAAATGCCATACCACAGGGAATCATGTCAGAACACAGACGAGAGCGAGGCGAGGGTGAGCTGCACTTTCAAACTTTCCGGGTTAGGGAACACGAGCAACAACCACGAGCAGCTCACAGCAACAGTAACAACAACTACTATAAAATTGGGTGCAGTGTTCCTTCGCTAAGTGCATCGCTTTCAGGCTAAAGTACAGCTACTCCAAAAACTACTCTCGATGATCTACAATCTAAACTTCTTAGGTTCAGTTTTTCGTATTTTAAAGGAAATGTTTTTTTGTAAGGAAATCTTCCAATAAAATATATCATGCAAAAAAATATATACTAATATTTCCTGGTTACTCAAAAAAAGTAATTTAATTTCAATTTAAAATTCAAAACTTCAGCTATATGATTTAAATTTATAAGCAAAATATCTATAAAAGTAAACTATCATTTTATGGAATGCATTTCATGGTAGATCTATCATTACTAAAATATTCTATTATATTTCAGATATTTTTCGCTTAAAATTTCTGGTAAAGTGAAAATTTGGCGTGACATTAAATGCAAATCGTTTCTAAAAAGCTGCCTCATTACCCCGGAATAGGCGATGCATTCAACGAGCCTACACTGCAACCGAAAGTGGAGTGGGTTTAGACTAAACTGTAGCACTGGGCGGCGGCTGTTGGGCCGCCGGCGGTATGACATTGGGAATGGCCACCACACAGGCGCCGGCCCTGGCGAAAGCCATCGGCGCCAGCTCGTTCCATCCGTTGCGCACCGGGTCGTACTCCTCGACGCTCTTCAGCGCATGGTTGCCATCGTAGCCGCCGACGACGATCAGGCGATCGCCCAGCAGGGCGCAGCCAATCGCATCCCGGCCCAGGGCCAGCGAGCAGATCTGTGGGATGGGAAATATCAGAGTTGAGCGGTCGCTAGCCCAGTCCCCCTGCTCACCAGTGTCCAGGTATCGGTGGCCGGATCGTAGCGTTCCACTGTCTCCGTGCGACAGACCATCGGATTGCTGGCCGGGCAGTCGTGGCCACCCAGGGCGTAGAGGAAGCCATTGGCCACCGTCACCTGGCAAGTAAGTCAATTAATATGGAGTCTATATACCTATAGGTATATACTTACGCCCACACCGCCGCGTCGGCGGTTCATCGGCGCCAGGAGGCTCCATTTGTTGGTGTGCGGATCGTAGCACTCGATGGAGCGGTGGCAGACGGAACCATCCCGTCCGCCCACCGCATATAGGCGACCGCCCAGGACGGCCACGCCGGCGGTGGAGCGCATCGAGGACATGGGCGCCACATAGCTCCAGGTGCGGGCAATGGGATCCCATCTGGAAAGGGATTAACGTTCATTAATGGTTACTCAGTTACCCAGTTGATGACCCATCACCTCTCCACGGTGTTCAGGTAGCTCCAGCCGTCGTGACCGCCCACCGCGTAGAGCGGTCCCTCCAGCACCGCCACGCCCAGTCCATGACGGGGCGTGGCCATGGCGTTGAGCGGCGCCCAGGCCATCGTATTCAGGTCCAAACTCTCCACGGTGTTCAGGGTCTTCAGCCCGTCGCGTCCGCCCACGAGGATCAGCTTATCCTCCATGACGGCGGCGCCGAACTGCAGGCGACGACCGGTCATGTGCTTCCACGGTGTCCACTTGTCCAGGCGCGGGCAGTAGCTCTCGATGCTGATGGCGCCCTTGTGGGCATCCATGCCGCCGACGGCCAGCAGGCGGCCCACCGTGGACTTGCGCGGCGTTGTCCGCTCGGTGGCTATCCGGGACCGGCGCTCGGGCATCAGGTGCCACTTGAAGGCCTCCATCACCAGCTGCTGGCACTCGTTGGCATTGCACACGTTCTCCACGTGGTCCATGATGAAGGCGGGCTGGAGGAGGGGCAGTCGCACCAGGGCCAGCAGCTCCGGGATGTGCTGCTCGCGGGCAGTGGAGTCGTGGCGCACCCACGACATCAGGCTGTGGAAGACGTCCTGCTCCGAGGGCACATTGAGATCGTCGCTGCTGAGCAGCTTGCCCAGCTGGTCGGCGTTGAGCTGGAAGAACTCCTGGTTCTGGCACACCTGCATGAAGTACTGGCAGGTGTAGGCCTGCGCCAGGCGCAGCAGCGTGGTGCAGCTCTGCTGCTCCGCAAAGAAGGCGAACCCGAGGCAGTTGGAGGGATGGAGCTGGCGGGCCAGGAAGTTGCAGCAGGCGGTGACCACGGCGTTCAGCTGCAGCAGGCAGGCGGTGGCCAGCAGCGTCTCCACGGTGTCCTCGCGCATCTCGATGAAGCCGGTGTAGCAGTACTGGACCAGCAGGTGCAGGGCATCGCCGTGGACCTCGCCGAGGGTCACCTCCTGCTCCTTGGTCTCGCGCAGCGATCCCGTGAACATGGCCGAGAAGTAGGCGCTCGACGCCGATAGCACCAGGCGGTGGGCAGGGACTCTGGAAGGTAAGAGTTTAATAAAATAATAAATTATACATTTCTAAGTTGGTTTTTAGCAATAGTTTCTATGAGTAGTATGTAAATGCGGGTCTTGGTATTTCATTATTCCAACTACTATAAGTTTTCTTGATTTTTAACAGGTATACGATTTATACCAAGTTCCGCTGGTAGTAAAAATGTATACATAAATTATTTTTATAAAAAATTAAACTCTATCTTAGTTTGCAATTTTTGTAAAAATATGTGGGTAATCTAGATACTTGGTCCCATTCTTATTGGTTCACTGCTTCCAGTGAGCACTATTTTTATGACCGCTACTGTGGGATGGTGGGTTCTTTTCCCTTTGTTTACCATGGCACAGTTCGACAGGTTTTGACGATCCAAAACCGGTTGAGTGCAGCGAGCGGGTGAAGAAATCAAATAAAGCTGCAACTGCACGCAGATCGCAAATCGTTATATCTATATCTCTTCATGCTGCAGTTGTTGTTGTTGTTGGCTCTCTGTCTTCGTCTTTGTTTCCTGATACGGATTTTTCCCCCTCTCTCTTTCTCTGTTGCGTTGCATTGCCATTGTTCGGCGAACAAAAACAAAAACAACATCAAAATCAAGATGGGGAGGCTCTATTTTCTCTTTTCCGCTCCCTAAGCCGCTCTTTGGAGCTCGGGATCGGGTTCTCTTCTGCTCTCTCTCTTTCTGCAATGTTGCAGAAAGGTTCACTTTACAGCAGAGGTCACAGAAATATCATTACACGTTTGCAGCTAAGGGTTTTTATTCTGGTTAAATTATTTTACGGGGTTTTCCAAATTATATTTATGAACCATCTATTGGGAATATATATTTTTTTATTTAAACATTATTTACTGAAATATATGGTACAAATTAGAAAATAATTAAAAGCATTGCATTTTTCACGAGTTCAATAAACTTTGAAAATAGTTTATCCAATGTTGACATTATTATAAATGCGATAAACAAATAAGTCTTCTTATCGGCATATCTAGTGATAAGCAAAACAAATTGCAAATGACTCTGACATCAACAAAAATGTAATTAAAAACAATTCAATAACAAACGTTGTCTAATAAATTTTCCACAAGTCAGCCGTTGAAATTTGAGTAAACTTTGTAATAGAAACTCAGCGCTAAATATATTTTCCAGAACTACTAACTCCTTTTAGAATATTCTTTGATAATTTGTTAAACCTATTTTAAATCATGCATTACCAATATCAAAATAACTCCTGAAGTATAAGTATTAAACACTTGTGCAAATAGTAAAACATTCGAATGTGAAAGGCAGATTTTTTAAGCATTGCTTTACAATAATTACTTAAAACCAGCTTTATTTGCAGTTTCGCTTGTGGTTTCTTGGGTGCTATTATTTTGACCGCAACTGTATTTCCTGGACGTGGATCTACGCCGTGCTATTGTCTTGCCCACGACTGTGGACTGTGTGAGTGCGTGTGAGTGTTTACTGTTGGAATTGCGTTGGGGACAGCGCAGCAAAGAGAGCAGACAAAGAACCCAAGTGAAGGTCAGCTGGGGGAGGGGGAGGTGGGTAGGTGGGGGGATGGCGATGGGATAGGATGGGATGGGGGTAAAGAGGAAGCGGGAGAGAATCGCTAATGAACTTTCCAATTTGAAATGCCATATTCCATTCCTTTGTCTCCGTGGGAAGGAAATGGGAATGGGAATGGTCAATCGGGAATTGGAGTTCCACGATCCCTAGGACTTGGAATTGGCGACGGAAATGCGCGAGTTCCACGATCGTTTCCAGTCATAAAGAAGGAATAGTTCCAAGATCCAAGTAAAGGATCACCGAGACAGTCCACTCCACTCACCTCTTTCCATCGATTCCCGCGATGAGGACCACATCGCAGAGCTGCTGGCTATCCACGTAGAGCTGCATCCGCTTGAGGATGTTGTCCGCATGGTCGCGGCACCGGAAGAACTCGTCCTGGCTCCCGGCGGAGTTCAGGCTGCCCAGGCTGTAGTCCCGCGAGAGCGACTCCAAGGTGTTGTCCGCCAGCATCGAGATGTGGCCGGATGTGGAGGCCGTGGAGTCCCGGCTGGGACTCTCCTTCTGGTTGACCGCCGACATGGTTGTGCTGTGCGCGCTCCTTTCCAGTTTCCTCAGCGAGACGTCTGCATCGGAGCACTGGCTGGAAGCTACTGGCTGGCGGATCGTGGATCGGTGGGGCCAATGGAAGGGGGCGTTGGAAGCGGGGGGCGGGGGAGGGAGGCCCAACGGTAATTTGCAACAAAGAACGCTGCGTCTTGTTGCAGTTCGCTTGTGTGTGTGAGTGTGACTGTGTGTGTGCTGGTGTCGCCTCCTCTCTCTGCTTCTCTCTCTCTTAATGGTTTCAATTGGCCGGGAATTGAATTGCGTGCTGGTTTGGATCCCGTGTAACTGTAAATCGCTTATCAAGCCCACTGCGCGCGTGTGTGTGTTTAGTTTATGTGTTTATATACAAATTACACAGCTGTTGTGCTCAACTCTGGCCACATCGTTTTTTTACAGCGCAGTGTGACCCTGCGGCTGCCTACTTGAAGATACTTTAAACGCATAAAATACCGTCAGTATTTCAATTCAAAAGGGGACTCCCCGTAAAAAAAATTGGTTTTGTTTTGGGGAACTATAATTACAAAGCTTGATGATACAAATAAAGCTGTTTAAGCGTTTTTATCTTTTATTTTTCTTACATTTTTTTTATAATTTCAATTTTAAAAAACCTCAAAATTTGAATTTTTTCCCTTTTGTTTTTTGGCTGTAACTTGGCCAAAAATGGTCTTACATCAAAAATACATACTGCTTTTAACAGATAACAAAATAATAAATAAATCTATGACACTTTCCGTGCGATGTTGATAAAATAACATTTTCGTCAATTTTCACATTTTTTATAAGGGGTTACATCACAATTTTTTACGAAAAATGGAAAAAAATTAAAATGTCCAGGTTTAAATGCCAATCGATTGGAAATTTAATAACGAGTTCAGAAAGGTATGACAATCCAAATTTGGATCAAAACTTCCATTGCTTCAGCCAAAAAACTAATTATTTTTGCGTGGAAATTTGGTATTAGGGTTTTTGGAAAAATTAGGATTTTTCCTTGTTGTTTTTTTGCTGTAACTTGGCCAAAAATGGTCTTAACCCAAAAACACTTACTGTTTTGGACAGATAACAAAATAATAAATAAATCCATGACACTTTCCGTGTGATGTTAATAAAATAAAATTTTCGCATTTTTTATAAGGGGTTACATTACAATTTTTTTGCGAAAATGGCCAAAAAATAACTTGTTCAGGTTTAAGTGTCAATCGATTGGAAATTTAATAACGAGCTCAGAAAGGTATGACAATCCAAATTTGGATCAATATTTCCATTGTTTCGGCCAAAAAACGAGTTATTTTTTGTGGAAAATTGGGATATGAATTTTTCCTTTACTAATACCGCCAGTATTTTGGTCCAAAGGGGGACTCCCCGTAAAAAATAATTGGTTTTGTTTTTGGGAACTATAATTATAAAGCTTGATGATCAAAATAGCTCTTTTTAAGCGTTTTTATCTTTTAATTTTCTTAAATTTGTTTTAATAAACCTCAAATTTGCTCAAAATAAAAACGACTCTTATTGCGTTGAGAAGTGGAGCTAATCGAAAGGGTTAAGAAAAAGAAAAAACAAGGATCCCCGACCCCGAAACAAAGGAAAACTAGGAGAAAACCATAAATTATGAGCTATGCGAAAAGTCGATGTATCAGGTTATTTCAGATATTTAAGGTATTGCTCCCCAACCATATCTCAATAGTCTCTCACCATACATGGTATGACTTCGATTTCTTTATTTTCGATTTAATAATAATAATAATAGTTCAGTTGTTCTGCCCGGCGTCAACGAGAAGTTGAACAAAGAGCAAATGCGGATATGGGAGGGGAGAGAAGATCGGGGGCCGTGATGCAGCTGCATCTGCATCGGCATCTAGTTGGGCGACGTATTCCGCTTTGGCGTCGACGGCGGCAGATCCATTGTCTTGCACACCCAGCCGGATATATCCACCTCCTCCACTTCCGCCTTGCGTATCCACGGGTGACTCTGCAGAAAAGCGGAAAAAAAGAAGCTTAAGTGTGGGCAGAAATTGCGACGTGCCGATGGGTATGAAAGATATTACCAGCAGGGTCTTGAGATCGGCCCGCTCGTCGGGCTGCTTCTTCAGGCAGATGTCCACAAAGTCCTTGAACTCGGTGGAGAAGATCTTGTGCTCCAGCTTCGGCGGCGGTTCGTTCACTATATAATCCAGCAGCTCGAAGATGGCCATTGCCCTGGGCTCGTCCGTCGGCTGGCCGCCGTCCTCCGCGTTGTCCGCAAATATCGACTCCAGGGTGGCGGTGTTCGGCGGCGGGATGGGGTACATGCCGATGGCCATCTCCACCAGCGACAGGCCCAGCGACCAGATGTCCGACTGCACCGAGTAGTGAGTGCCCTGCAGTCGCTCCGGCTGAAACAAAGGAGTCATTAGCAAGTGAGTGATACAAATGTCTTATAGTTTGCCGTATTTTATGGCTGCTTTGTTTTCTTAATGCACTCCCTTCCCCCGTTTCCAATTACTCACCGACATGTAGCTGCGGGTGCCCACGAATGAGTTGGCCATGGAGTCGATCAGTTGGCCAGAGACGCCGAAATCACAGATCTTGATCTCGCCGCTGCTGTTGACGAGGATATTGCTCGGCTTCACGTCCCGGTGGATGATGGCGTGCTTGTCGCGCAGGTAGCTGAGGCCCTTGAGCACGGCCAGCGTGATCCGGCCGAGAATGGACTCCGGTATTCGACCGGCCCGCTTCAGAATCAGATCCAGCGAACCGCCGTCCATGTACTCCATGCAGATGCTGATCTCTCCGTCGCTGTAGAAGGCGCCGTAGAAGCCAACGATGTGCGGGAAATTGCATTCGTGCAGGACTTTCAGTTCGCGCAGGATCTGTTTCTTGATGGCCGGCTTCACCTCCAGATGAATCAGCTTTCTGGCCATAATCAAGTGTGTGTGCGTGTGGCGGACCTTCATCACCACGCCGCCATTTCCCGATCCCAGCTCGCCCAGCTTCTCCAGATCCTCGTCCGACAGCTCGCCGATCTTCTCCTTCTGGCTGAGGAACACCTTGATCCGCTTGCGCTCCGTGTCATCCATGTCCAGGCCCTCCAGCGTCTCCGTCAGCGCATCGATGCTCGTCTTCGGCTTCCCCAGCAAACTGTGTGTGCTTTAATTTAACCTCTTAATGAATTTTTGCGAACCAAAACGAAAATGTATAATGTGCAGGCAATGGGGGAGATTGAAAGTGGGGGATGGAATGGCGGAGGGAAGGGAATTCTTTCTTTAGTAATACGACGACTAGGACTAGGATAAAAAAAAACAAATTTACGACTTTTTTTTTGCAAAAAATGGCCAAAAAATAAAATGTTCAGGTTTAAATGCCAATCGATTGGGAATTTAATAACGAGCTCAGAAAGGTATGACAATCCATATTTGGATCAATATTTCCATTGTTTCGGCCAAAAAACGATTTTTTTTTGTTGAAAATTGGTATTTGGGTTTTTGGTAAAAATAGGAATTGTTCCATTTTGTTTTTTTGCTGTAACTTTGCCAAAAACGGTCCTACCCCAAAAATACATACTGTTTTGAACTGATAACAAAATAATAAATAAATCCATGACACTTTCCGTGTGATGTTGATAAAATAAAATTTTCCCAAAATTTCGCATTTTTTTATAAGGGGGTACATCATAATTTTTTACGAAAAATGGAAAAAAATTTAAATATTCAGGTTTAAATGCCAATCGATTGGGAATTTAATAACGAGCTCAGAAAGGTATGACAATCCAAATTTGGATCAATACTTCCATTGCTTCAGCCAAAAAACTACATATTTTTCCGTCGAAAATTCGGGATCTGTGGTTTTGGTAAAAATATGAATTTTTCGTTTTGTTTTTTTGCTGTAACTTGGCCAAAAATGGTCCTACCCCAAAAATACATACTGTTTTGAACAGATAACATAATAAAAAAATTGTCAAAAAATAAAATGTCCAGGTTTAAATGCCAATCGATAAACAATTTAATAACCAGATCAAAAAGGTATTGTTTTGGGTATAAAATCAAGATCTGGGTCTGGCCTCGAACTCTAAATCTATCTCTTATTTGTTTTTAATTTCACACTTTAGTTACACCTTTGTTTACTGAAACCATAGTAACAGTGAGTGTATTCGTGGAATCCATATGCATCACGATACCTCAAAAGTTTCTCGCTGTGTACCTATTCTTGTGCCCGCCACTGTCTGCGGTGTGTTGGTTTGTGTGCGTCACATCGAAGAGGTTCCACTACCACCCACACCAACGAGCCAAAAGAGAGCTCTCTCTCGCTCTTACTCTTTTCCTTCCTTGGGCGGATTGGATTTCCTCGAATCAATCAATTGGCCGTTATTAATTAGCCACCTGACACCCACGAGAACCCAGGATTGCCCTGCTCTTAGGTGATAGATAAAGCAAATTTGGAATAGGATCGGAGGGATGGGAGGGACGGGACGGGAGGTACGGGACTACGGCTACAGGGGCGGCCAAAAAACCAGTAATTCATTGGGGATTATATGTATCATATTTACTCTGTGCCCGAGGGGGTTTTGAACGGCGGCGTCGGCGCCACTGTGGCGGCGGCAACAGTTGCCTCCGTATTTACCGGCGGCAGCACCAAATTCAGCTTGTTCTTCGACATTATCTCTATATCCTTATGTATCGCACGATCCGACGCAGTTGGCCGATAAGTTATAGATTACAGTAACAACAAAAACAATAATAAAAAAACAAAACACCAAGTTTTAGATTCGTTTCAGTGAAACAACAACAAAATGCACGACGAACAGCGGCGTCCGTAGAGGGGGATGAGGGGCGAGGGGCGTCGACGAGGGGGAATGAAGCGGTGGCCCAGTGCAAAAGTTCCGTTTTGTTCGCCAGCCGCTTGTAAATTTGCACTGTTTCTTGGTCTTTTTTTGCACACTCGATATAGCGTTAATTTCTAACAACAATAACAAACGGAAAGTCTGTAATATTTTTGCAAAAACTGCGGGTGCAAAATTTGCCGACTTTTTGGTTTTTTTTTCGTTTGCAGATTCAGTGTGACCACATTCCGCGGAAATACCTCTACGGCCCTGGAGCAGACAAGCAGTCACATAAAAGAAAGTGTTCAAATTATTATTAATTAATTGTGTGCCTTTAATTTTTTATCCAATAATATACAATTTAATAATGAGCATTTACAGTGAATGCTAAAAAAATTTTATAGTTCACCTTAAAATAACATAGTCAAAGGCCCTCTAGCTAGTACTGGTTTTAGTTTTGTTAACCATTCTATCATTTAGATTACATAAATAAATATTATTAATAATGCATTGAGCTATTAAAATACATTAGCGAATTCTTCAGTCTGGAACCTCCACAAATATTAAAAAAAAATGTTTTCTTTTCGCGGTTGGTATTTTCGTGCCACGCGTGGACGGTCCTACACTGCCACCAGAACTCGGAGCACACCCGTCGAGAAAAAACAATAACATTTCCGGCCTGCTATCCGCTTTTTCTGGCCAAAATGAGGCTCCAACGGCAGTGCATCGTGGTCAACATGCGATCCGCCATTGTGCTGATCATGATCTTCGTGCTGACGGGGATCAGGAACAGCGAGACGGCCAGCGGGGGCAACCAAATGGATTTGTCGGACGCGAAAGGCGACCACAAGGACAACAGCAACGCGAGCAACGGCAATGGGAATGGGAATGCCAACGAGAACGAGGTGTTCGTGCCGCCTGTGGCGTCCAACATGGTGGCCAAAAACGGTGGAGGAGGCGGCGGAGCAACAGGTGGACTCCTGGACAACATCACCGCCTACAGCAGCAGCAGCAGCAATGGGAACAACAACAACATGCTGTGCCCCTACGACAAGGAGACGCCCTGCGAGCGGCTGCAGTTCCCCTGCATCCGGTGCAACTACAACCACGGCTGCCTCTACGGACGGGACGTGAACGTGACCTGCGAGGTGATCAACAATGTCCAGTGCCAGGGGGAGCGGAGCTTCCAGCGGCAGATGAACTGCCGCTACTGCTACCAGACGGAGCTGTGGCAGCAGAGCTGCGGCCAGCGGTCCAGCTGCAACTCGGCGTCGGACAAGCCCTTCCGCACCAACTGCACCGTGCACCAGGACGTCCTCTGCCTGGGCAACCGCTCCTTCACCCGCAACCTGCGCTGCAACTGGACGCAGGGCTATCGCTGGAGCACCGCCCTGCTGATCAGCCTCACGCTGGGCGGCTTCGGGGCCGATCGATTCTATTTGGGCCACTGGCAGGAGGGGATCGGCAAGCTGTTCAGCTTCGGAGGCCTCGGCGTCTGGACCATCATCGATGTCCTGCTCATCTCGATGCATTATCTGGGCCCAGCGGATGGCTCGCTCTATATCTAAGCTAGGATTACAGGGGTTGGGGATCCGCGGGAAGACTGTAGGCCAAAAGTGTAGATCATAAGCTAAATGTTTCCATTACCATGTACATAAATACGAAAGCATAGTTAACCATTAAATACTATAAGAATTTGACCGAGAATTTTTCAATTAGAATCATGTACATAAATAATTGGAAAGTGTAACCTATTAGGTATAGTAATTTTTTTTATTTTGTTACTAGCACAATATTACATAGCCTTGTATTATCCATTGATCGTACCAATAAAAAGTGAAGGAGATACTATAGCCATCTCTTTCTTATTCCTGTAAGATCTCAAGTCTATAAAAGTCTTTAAAATATATGTATAAAGTGTTTGAAATAATTAAAGGAGGTTCGTTTAAATCAGCTGATTTATTTCTTGGCAGTTGCTTTTAAAAATTAAATTCTTTCACAGACATTTTTCTTCTATCATTAAATTCAGACATTTTTCTGAAACCATAAATACCCAACTCCTAATCCATGGCGGCCGCCTGCACTTCATCGTCCCCATCATCGAACTTGATGTGCTTGGCCAGCAGCTTGGAAACCTTCTCGCGGCCGCGCTTCTGCTGAACACGTACCTTCTTCGAGAGCTTCGCCTCGCGATCCTGTTCGATTTTGCGCCAATAGAGCGTCTCCTGCTGGCCGGCCAGCACCTTCAGCTGCCTCTCGGCACAGTTGACCTGGCGCACCAGTTCCTCGGCGGCGGAGGGAGTGGCCATGCGCAGTTGGGCCACCTGATCGCCCTCCTTGATGTCCACATACTTAATATCCGTGTACTGGCGCATGTCGGCCTTGAACTCCTTGACATTGGTGCAGGGTTCGAGAAGAGCGCACTCCACAATCAGTCCGGGCTCGTACTTGAAGAGGGGCGTGCGCTCCTGCGAGGGCTCTTCAGATTTGGTGGACTCCACGCCGCCGGCGCCGTAGAAATTCATGTTCATCTTGTGCACCGCCTTGCGGCGCTTGGCCGGCACAGGGACAGCATCTCCGGCAGCTTCGCCGCCATCGCTTAGGACCTCAGCCCCGGTTTCCTCCTCCTTGGCCGCCTCGGGCAGCTGTGAGGGCTTGGGGTGGTTCTGGTGCGGCTGCTGCTGATGAGGGTGCTGCTGGTTTTGCGGGTGATTCTCCCGCCACAGCTTGGCCTTGGCCTCGCTGATGAGGCGACGCTGCAGATTCAAGTACTTGTTGCGCAGACTGCTCCAACTGGTCTTGGGCAGCACCTTGAGCTCCAGGGCGCTGGGCTCAATGTTCGGCTTGTCCACGATCGCCTTCTTCTTGCGCTTGCGACGACGCTTCTTGGCAGCTGCGTCGCCCTCGGTTGGCTCTGTCTTTTCCTCCTGCTCGGAGGCCTCTGCTGTGGCCTCCGCATCCGTTTCGCTGGAAGTCTCCTCCGCCGTGGAGGTCTCGCTGGGCTGGTCCTCCTCCAGCTTGACACGCTTCACCTCTTGCGCCTCCTCGCGATCCTTGTCGGCAGCCTCTCTTTTTAGATTTCGCTTGGGCGGCTCCACCGGATCACCGGCCTCATCCTGCGGCTGCTCGGCCTTTGGTTGCAGCTGCTGCTGTTGCTGCTGGAAGGAGCGCACGCTGGCCAGCTCGCCAGGATCGGTTTCCACGGAGAGGACGCCCTGAATCTGGGCAAAGGCCTTGACGGCCTTCTCCACCGAGCCGCTCTTCTCGAACTCGATGAAGGCGAACTCCTTGATCTTCTTGGTGCCCGGATAGTGGGGCAGGGAGACGTAGGCCACCGGTCCGTAGCGGCTGAACACCTCCTTGAGCCAATCGTGGGTGGCGTTGGCGGGCAGGGCCTCCACATACAAGGTCTTGTCGTTGACATCGCGCTGATCCGGAAGCTTGGTCCTCCGCTTCACCTTCAGCTTGGTCTCGTCCAGCTCCAGGAGCTGCGAGTTGCTCAACGCCTTGGCTATCTGCTGCACATCCTGGGTGAGCGTCTTGATCTTGTTGAACGTGAGAAAGATCTCCAGAGGAACATCTGCAATGGACACCTTTCGTTAGTTCTGTGGAAGCACCCTGGTTTCCCACTACTCACATGGATCCTGCTCCACATAGCGCCGCAGGAAGCGATCCTTGCTCAGGTTGGCGTCGCCGAAATAGAACTCCATTTGGCTGCGAATCGAGTTGAACAAATGACGCTTCCTCTTGCGTCCTCCATCCTTTTTGGCCGGCGTTGTGTCCTCGGTCGCCGGCTCCTTGGCCTTCGGCTCGGCAGGATCGGTGGCTGCGGCCGGGTCCGGCTTCTCCGCCGGCGTCACTGGCTCCTGGCCCTCGCCCTTCTCCTTTTCAGTGCTTTTGGCGGCCATTTATAGCCGGTAAATTCGCGGAAATTACTTATTGCAATTGGTTTTTGCTTTTTCCGCCAGCTGGTAACGCTGCGTAGCTATAAATTTCAGGGATGTCAGGTATTTGCAACATGGTTATATCGATAGTTTTGTGGGTTGCAGGTATCGGCTTTGAAATAATTCCAAATGTTGTACAAATTCAGTACAGTTTCAACAAAGTTATATAAATTTGAGTAAACTAAAACTGTTATAAAGTTAAAAACATTTTTAAGAAGGATATTCATAAACAAAACGTACTTATTAATATAGTTAAGCACACAGACACAATTAAAATAGTACCTAAATAGTACCTTAATATATAATTAAATTATTAACGAAATCGGTAAAGCCTATTTGGAAATTGAGCTCTTGGAACAACGATACATATTATTCATTTGTGTCTCATAGTTTTACACCGTAAGTTGGCTTTATATTAATAAAATAACAATAAATGAATTCATTCGTGTTTTTGTACTCACTTGATATATGAGTGGTTTCGATTTGTATTTCCTTAAATGTCCCATAAATTGTAATATTTATTTTCCCAAATCAAATAATCTCAATTTTCAAACCGTTTTGCCTAATATATATTTCCCAATTTCTCTGAAAACTGCAATAACGCTCGATACCCAAGCACGAGCAACGCAAAACTATCGATAGGCCGGCGCTGCGGCAACCCTGCTGCGTTGTTTTGGCGGGCGGCAAAAAAAACACAGGATGCTATGCTAACCTATGTGTGTTGTACAGTGCGCTGCTCACAAACGGCAACAACAAAACGAAAATAGTCGGCAAATAAGCAGGAAAGTGTGTTAATGCTACTGAAAATTAACCCACCGACCCCGAACAGACCGACTAGTGAGTGCCAAGGCCAGCCGCAGTGAAATATCGGGCATTCAAGTCGCGCAATATAATCGCAAATACGCGCAGAAAAAATAGAAAAACGAGGAAGCGCGGCGTCTGTTGGATGTGGTGATGCTCCGCTGAGCCGGGAGGTCCAGCCATGGAGTCGATTGTCCTGCACTCGGATGTGGCGCGCCTGGTCCTGGGTGAGTTTCCCCCGCGGGTTCCCCTGACTTACCATATTCCTTACGTTGCTTGCCTTTTCGGGCTCTTCCTGCAGGCTACCTGGTCAACCAGAATCTGAAGAGGGCCGCCCACACCCTGTGCCGCACATCGCCGCACCTGCGCCACGAGTTCCTGGCCCTCAAGCAGGGCCTGCAGACGCACAACTTCCTCAACGGCGGCCTGGAGGAGATCATCTGCGAGCATGTCAAGATCACGGGCTTGGGTAAGATCGAGGGCTTCTCTTTCACGGGCGCAAATGCCTAACCGAATCTCCTCCTGTTTTTCAGTGGCTGGGGCCGTGCAGAAGCTGCCGCTGGAGACGCGCCTGCAGCTGCAGCAACTGAAGCTCTCCGAACGGGTGGGCGAACTGATAGCCGCCGGCGAGGGGAGCAGCTGCACCAACGGGAGCAGCACCCCAGGCGAGCCCAGCCTCGCCACGTCGCAGCGCAAGAGGAGGCGCTTGTAAATATGCATATTTTCCTTACATTTTTGTATCTCAGATCTCTTATACTCCACCTATTCCCCGCCAGACGCACCCAGTCGCCCGTGAACAGCCTGTCCTCGCCCTCGTTCAGCAAGCGACCGCGTTTGCTGCCGCCGCACTTCTACTGCAGCGTCGGACGCGACAAGATCAAGCAGAGCTTCCTGGCCAGCCAGGTGGGCCTGGAGGCGGATCTGCAGGAGGAGGAGGAGGAGAGCACCACGGCCTCCGACGACCCAGAGGAGGAGGAGGAGGAGCTGCCGCCGGTGAATGGCCCTGGGCCGCGCAACAATTCCACGCCGCGCCAGGCTCAGGCCGAGTCCAATCCCCTCGTGCTCACGCCGCAAAGCATGCCAGTGAGTGTTAATTCAAGTGAACCGCTTTTGAGGCATCTCTTAATATCCCATTCTACCCAGGAACTGGCCAGTGCGATCATCAAGAACCAGGACTTCCAGGCCACCCTGGTGAAGAACATAAACGTGGCCCTGCAGACGGTGACGGTGACCAACCCAGCGGTCAGCTGCGACGCCATGCTGGATGGCCTGGTGAAGAACATACTGGAGGCCACCGAGAAGGATCCCTCCTTCGATCGCATCATCCAGGAGGTGGTGATCGGTGATGAGCCGCTGCCAAACGAGGAAGCTCCTGGCGTTTCGGCTGCCAGTGGATCAGCCGCTGCTGCTGGGCAAATGCCTCTGGGAGATCAGCCCGTGGAGCCTGATCCCGTGCCACCGCAGACGCCGCTCATCATTCGCACCGCCGTGGCCGCCACCAGTGGCACCAATGCCGATCCCAACTTCTCCATCTCCAAGCTGATTGTGCTCAACTCGAACGAGAGTGTCCAGAAAATGGTCGCCGGCATGGACACATCGAACGTGAGCTTCACCAGCGACGGCCTGAATCTGAACTTTGCCGATCCGGCGTCCATGCTCACCGACGCGGAGGCGGCGTCTGCCGGCCAGGTGTGTGTGGACGCCACCACCGGGCAGCTGACCTTCCCCATGTACCTCTCCAACGGCGGGATGCTGTCGCACCTTCCATTCCTGGTGAACAACGAGTGGGTGGCCCAGCAACTGGGGCCGGATGCCTTCGCCAACCTGGACGACTCGCACATTGAGATCTCGCTGCCGGAGCCGATTACCCTGTCCGCCAATCAGCTGCCCCCCAATTCGATTATCATCAACAGTGCCCAGAAGCAGCCGCCGCCTCCCAGCCTGGAGCCGCCAGTGCAGTTGATCAAGGAGGCGGTCAAGGTGGAGGATAAGCCGGCCAAGGCGGCGGCTCCCAAGGCGGCGGAGGAGCAGCCGGAGGAGCCGCTGGAGGAGGAGCAGCGGAAGCTGCCACCCGCCTCCCTGGATTCCTCCCGACAAGTCATGGAGCGGGTGACGCCCTCCACGGCGGGAATTATCAATGTAAAGGCCTTCCGTAGCTTATCCACTCCCCGCAAGAGAACCTCGCATGTACGAACTTTAACTTTCTCCCCCAAGGTTCCTCCTGGTGGCGTCCTGCACCCCAATACGCCGCTCTCCACCCGGCGACCTGGTTTGCTGGCCAAAGCCAAGGAGAAGCCCATCATCAACCACGTGGAGATCATCCAGGCGGCCTGCGACCTGAGCTCCAACGAGGGACTCGGCGGTGTGCCGCCCCTGTTCGCCATGGAGGAGTGCAGCAACCAGACGGTGATCAGGGCCAATCCCCCAGCTGCTCCGGCTGCGGCTCCTCCTCCTTTGGCAGCCACGCCCAAGCGAAAGCAGAAACGCCAGGCGGCGGTGAAGGCGTGCAAGCGGATGCTCTCCCAGGCGGAATCGGAATCCAAGCCGGAAAAGGATCATGATCAGAAGAGTGTGCCCAGGAACACCTCCGCCTGCAGTGCCTCCTCTTCCGCCCACGACGACAGCGCCGAGGCCAGCAAAGAGAATCTCCAGGAGCAGCAGAAGGCGGAGGGAGGCGGCTCCTCGACCAGGGAAGCCGTTGTCGCCGACAACGATATGGCCGCCTGGCAGCGCCAGTTGCACGGCTCCAACTCCGACCTGGAGAACCGGCTGCGGGAGATCAACTCGAAGCGCGAGGAGGTGAAGACCACCGGTCGTGCGAGGCGTCCAAAGAAGAAGGAGACGCCCACTTCGGCCTCCTCGAGAGCCCGGAAGGCCTCCATGGCCAAGGCGAAGGCGGAGTCCAAGAGCCAGGCCAGAAAGCAGGTGCGCAGCGCCGGTGAATCCACCGAGAAGATCAGTATCAAGATCATCACTCCCCAGAAGCCGAAGGCTCTGAAAAAGAAGAAGGTTCCGGAGGCCAAAGAGGAAGTCATAGATGAAACCATAGAGGAGACCATAGACGAAACCCAGGTGGAGGTGGAGCTAAAGGATCAGAAGGGGCAGGAGGAGCAGGTGGCGGCTGAGCTGGTGCGTCCCAACATGGCCATGCTGCTGGACACGCCTTTCAAGGCATCTCCCAGAGGAGCTGGAGCAGGAGCAGCCGAAGAGGACACCGCGTCGAAGGAAGCTGGTGGCGCCGAGGTGGTTGCCATTCCACCCACCCCGGGAATGGCCATACCACCGCCTCTGGACACGCCCTATGGCAAGTTGCCCAGCAGCAGCTTCCTGTTCGGTTCGGATACCAAAAGTATTATGGACACGCCCCAGTTGAGCGCCATTACGCCCGGCTTCCGGCTGACGCCCTTTGGCCAGATGCCTGGCACGCCCGTGGGCAGTGCGGCCAAGACTGAATACTCCTCGGGCAGCTCCTACTATCGTCCCGATGAGGCGGAGCACACGGATGCGAATGCGCAGTGCGCCATCCAGCAGTGGGAGGAACTGCAGGAGAAGAAACAGCCACAGGCAGATCCTCCTCACAGGGTGAAGGAGCAGGAACAGGAGGAGGAGCAAGAGCAGCAGCAGCAGGAGGAGGAGCATCCCGAGGACAACAAGGCGACGCCCAAGAGACCAGAGAGGCCGGCGGAAACCGAGAGCGATGCTGAGGAAAAGGAGAAGCTTTCGCAGAAAACACCAGAGGCTGTAAAGCAAACCGTTGTCCTCTCCCTGGAGCCCACCGTCCTCCGGCGGGTGCGATCCTTCGGCAGCGAGGCGGTGGACAGTGCCGAGTCCGCGGCCGCCGGCTCCTTTCCCTCGGAGCAGCAACAGCTGCCGCACTACAAACTGCTGCCTGGCCTGCCCGAGGCCATCATTGAGGGATCCAGCAGTTCCAGCTCCTCGGCTACCAGCTCCTCCTCCTCCTCCAGCTCGAGCTCGAGTTCGTCCAGCAGTTCCTCTAGTAGCTCCTCGTCGTCACAAAGTTCCCACAGCGGAAGGGAAGACAACGATAAGGGAGAGCAAGAGGAAAAGGCAGAGGGCGAGGATGTCGAGGAGGATGTCCGCATCCAGGCGGAGGAGGAAGTGCTGCTCAACATTGACAACCTATCCAACATAAGCAGCACGGAGGACGAGGAGTGGCTGAAGGCGGCCGGCTCGCAGGATGCCGAGCTGCCCATGCTGGCTATCGACAGCCAGCCGGGTCAACTGGTTAGCCAGGATGGCGAGGTGCGCTATCCCATTCGCAATTGGCTCACACCCAGCAAGGAGCAGGCCCAGGAGGCGAATACCAGTGGGGAATTGAATGCTGCTGCCAAGCCACCACCACCGCCGCCTCCTGAAACTCCGCCGGTGGCTGCTCCGCCGCCTCCACCCGACGCAATCCTCCAGGAACACCAGCGCCAGCAGCTGGACGAGAAGCGCCAGCGTGTCATGGCCAAGGTCAAGGAGCAATCCCAACCGGCCAGGAGCCAAGGCAAAAAGACGGCCGCCAAGAAGCTGACTGCCATGCGCGAAACTGCCAAGTTGGCCAATCCCAGCGCCCAGAAGTCGCCGAAGAAGCGGGAGCACGTGGAGCCGCTGAAAACCAAGGCGGCCAAGAAGATGATCGACCAGCCCGTCGATCCGCCAGTTGTGGCTGCCAAAGAGGCGGCGCCAACGGATCCGCCAGCCAGCAAACTGGATCCCGCCCTGCTCATTGCCCTCAATCTTTCGGCCAAGAAGCAGGAGCCGTCGGCCAGCACAATCAAACCGAAGCCGCCGACCAGCCGGGCAGCGGTTGAGATTGCGGCCCAGCCGGCGCCGGGAAAACGTGGACGACCCAAGAGGGCGCAGAACGGAGAGCCGCCCAAGATCTCTATGCGTCGATCGTCGCGACTGATCGACAATAAAAGTGAGTAGTCCTGGTAACTAGCGAGAAATCTTTTACTTACTCCAATTGTTCCCTCCAATTAGCCCCTGCTCCGCTGGAGGAAGAAACAACGAAGCCCAACGCCAAAGCCAACACCAAAAAGCCGGTCAAGAAACGTGTCGAGGCCAGGGTGCCCTCCTCCACCACCGGCGGTCCGGCGTTGCCCATGGTGGCGGAGGCGGAATCCACACAGGCATCGCCAGACCAAGGGCAGCCAATCAAAGTACAGAGGCCAGGAGACAAGCAGATCCAAGCCAAGCCCACTCAGCCCCAACCGGAGCTGGATGACAGCGATTACGAGCAGGACGTGTGCCTGAGCAGCAGCCAGGAGCGTTGCACCTTCAACTACTCCTATGCGGACAACGGACCCAGGTCCAGCAATCCGATGATGCGCCAGCCGCTGAGCTTCTTCCGCAACTACCAGATGCGCATGATGACCGACGACGAACAGGTGCACACGATGCGCATCGCCGATGGCCAGTTGCTGAATCTCCGCCAGCAATTGGGCAGCGTGATCCGCAATATACCCAAGAAGCGGATACGCCGCCTGACCAGCAATAGTGGAGCAGCAAGTGGAGCGGGAACGGAAGCGGAAGTCGCGGCTGCTGGAGAACAGCCCTCGGCCACGTCCACGCCGCTGGCGGAGAAGCCGCCGCCCAGGAGTGAGCCGCAGGATGAGGACGATCTGGAGGTGGCTACCATGTAAGTGGTGACAGCTGGTTAAAGGCCTTGAGCACTTATTCATTACCTTATTATCCCGACAGCAACTCGGCTCCCGTAACAGCGAGCAGCAGCAGCGGTGGTGGAGGAGACGGAGACGGAGATGGAGGCGAGGAGACCGAGAGAAAGGAGCCGCTGAACCAGAACCACAGCGTGGAGATCGAGGACATCGAGTCGATACTGTCGCACCTTCACGGCACCTGATTCCATCATCGTTTTAATGTTAATATGTACACCTAAACCTAAATCTAGACCTATAAATCTGCTTGTTGGCAATCAGTTGCTTAAGCTCCCCTAGTTAAGTGTAGAAAAAGAACAAGTCTTGAAGTGAATCTAACCCTCATTTGTAGTTTGTCGCAACTCATGCAACCTGCAACCTTGGGCCCAAGTTTATGTGCGCCCCAAGGATCGTTATTATTAAAGTATTTATTTTCGCTGTAAGCTGAGACGGAGCAGCACAACCTGCTCACACAACATTCACAAGAATATCCCAGAAGGAATCACTAATTTATGTTTCATTATTCGCATTCTTATATATGATATATATAGAAATATATAGCGCTGTATATTGATAGCCAGTTGATTTAATTGTTAAGAGCCGTTTTTTTTCGTATTCCTAAGGCCCCGCCCGAACAAAAATTTATGATTTGATTTTGTACTCTATCGGATAAAGAGAATATAAGGAGATAACCAAGCCAATCCGTCGGGTGACATGACTTTCTGTGGGAATGGAGCCCCTGGCCGTCTTGGCTGTCATTTCCAGCTGCTGAAATATGCATATTGCCCAATGATGGGCACCGCACGCGACTTATAATTGGGCATAATTGGACGGCAATTGAGGCGCTGGTCCGATTTGCGACACCGCCAGGACTCGAGGCAAGTCAAATCCCGGCGAGAAGTCTGGGCAATCGGTTGGCCATGCAGCTGCTTCTACTGGTAATGGTTCATCTCTTATTTGGCTTGGCCAAGGCGGAGGTTCTCAAGCTAAGTGGGTGTTCTTGGAAATTCGTCTCGATCGAGAGTTAAATTTCTGATTACTCCTGACAGCCTTTTGGATCGAGCCCGTGCAGCGGGCGGACTTCGATGCGGACATGGTGGTGGTGCTCAAGGAACTGGAGGCCCTGCGTCTGGATGTCAAGGTGGCCGATACGTCCTTGACTCTGACCCGCTCGGAAGATGGTTTGGACATGCAGAGGTGTAAGTTTTTTTGGTATATATGGTAAATGTTAATGGTCTTCTTGAATTTTTGCTCTAAATTGTGTACCTTTTTTTAAATCGAATATCTAAAAAAATGAAGGTATTCAAAAACAAGAAAGGAATCAGATAATTAAATTTAAATCGAAATTCTGAAATATTAAAAAGGAGTCATATCCCAGAGTAGAAGAGAATACAATAAAAACCAACGGAGCTATAATTTGTTTCCAATTAATTTTCCATTAATTTTTCCATCGTTCCTATGGCAGATATATGATATATCAGTCCGATTTTTATAAAATTAAATTTGAAATTCAAAATTATTAAGATAATGGTAAAAGCACCGAAGCTATAATTATTTTTACGTTTTTTTTTATTTTTCCTATGGGAGCTTTAAAGATATAGTTATACTTTATTGGGTCAAAAGCGTTGCAAACTTCTGACTGAAATCATAATATATAAACCCTGCTTCTAAAATATATTTTTCTAGATACGATGATCATTTTGATGAAATTCAGTGTCATTTCTATCTTACATCATATCATATCTTATCAATTTGCTTTCTCTGAGCATATAAACACCCATTTTCTTCTGTAGTCTGCGAAATCCTGTCCACTGCCGGCACTAGCGCCGTCATCGACTTGACCTACCGCCACTGGGAGGAGGGCTACGACCTGGTCCGCTCCCTGGGCATTGGCTACGTGCGTCTGGAGCGGCTCATGCGGCCGTTCCTGGACATGTTCGGGGACTTTATGCGCCAGAAGCGGGCCAATAACGTGGCCATGGTCTTCATGAATGCCCGCGACACCGGCGAGGCCATGCAGCAGATGCTAATCGGCTATCCCTTCCGCACGATCATCCTGGACGCCAGCCAGACCGATCCCGGCCAGAATTTCCTCGATCGCATCCGCTCGCTGCGTCCGCCGCCCACTTATGTGGCCTTATTCGCCCGGGCGGCCGCCATGAACGGACTTTTTGACAAGGTAAAAAGATTAGATTACTTTACCCAAGAACCTAAAACATCATATTACCATAAGAATTACTTATAAGAGTGTTTTAAAAACACCTTCCTGAAAATTCTAGATTATAAATCTTTACCATTTTTGAAATATAACAAAATATAGATCGGTTTATAGTGGTTCCCTATAGATTTTTCTTCCTTAATTGCAGGTTCAAAAGGCTGGACTGTTCCAGCGGCCTTTGGAGTGGCACTTCGTGTTCCTGGACACCCGGGATCGGGTATTCAAGTACCGACGGCAGGCGGAGCTGTGCACCCGGTTCACATTGAGTCCTCGAGCGATCTGCCGATCGATGCCCATGCCGGATCTTTATTGCGGAAGTGGATTCACGGTGAGTTTAAGTTATTTTTTTTTAAATTTTAATTCAAAAAAGCTTACTTAAGATAACCATTTTGTGGTGATAATATTTCATGGAATTTTCGGTCAGGGCGAGGTTTTCAATAGGTTTTTCTAAAAAAATTTATACACGATGTGATTTAAAATTTTTAAAATAAAGTCTTAGAAATTTTACAGAAATTTTTAGGACTAAACTCAAAATTGGGATGAATATATATTTAAGTTATATTTTCGAAATTTCAATTTTAAAAAGATTAAAAGAATTATTTCGTGACATTATCAGTAAAGGGGAGGTTTTAAAATGGTTTTCTTAAAAATGTAACACAGGATGTGATTTAAAATTTTAAAATGAAATATAAGAAATTTTTCAGTAATTTTTATGACCAAACACAATATTTCTATTTCTAATATAAAATAATCACAATATTTTGAAGAAACGTTTCTGGAATCTTAAAAAAGCACAAGATTTTCAAGTAAACGTTCTAGAATTTAGGATAAATAAATATTATACTATTATAATATTACATTATATTATAATAAATAAATCCTGGCGTCTCCCGATCCCAATCCCCTCCAGATTCAGCGCGCCATGCTGCTGAATGTGCTGCGCAGCCTGATAAACGCGGCGCAGGTGAGTCCCCTGTACCCGTCGGCCATCTACCAGGACTGCAACGCCACCTCCTCGTCCTCCTCCTCGGAGGCGGGGGATCCCCCCGAGGACGACGACCACAACTGGCTGGACATGGTGCACTGGAGCAACTTCCTCGCCTACGCCTCGCTGCCGCTGCGCGTCCAGGACCAATCCCAGAGCCCCGTGCCTGGCCTGACCTTCGCGGTGAACATCTCGGCCGGCTACTGGAGCTCCGAGCACGAGGCCAAGACGGATCTGGCCGCCTGGTCGTCGGTGGCCGAGATGCGGCTGCTCAACGAGACGATCAGCCCGGCCCGCCGCTTCTTCCGCATCGGCACGGCCGAGAGCATCCCGTGGAGCTACCTGCGCCGCCACGAGCGCACCGGCGAGCTGCTGCGCGACCGCAGCGGATCGCCCATCTGGGAGGGCTACTGCATCGACTTCATCGTCCGGCTGGCCCAGAAGCTGAACTTCGAGTACGAGATCGTGGCGCCCGCGGCGGGTCACATGGGCGAGGTGGACGAGCGCGGCGAGTGGGACGGCGTGGTGGGGGATCTCGTCCGGGGCGAGACGGACTTCGCCATCGCGGCGTTGAAGATGTACTCGGAGCGGGAGGAGGTGATCGACTTCCTGCCGCCGTACTACGAGCAGACGGGCATATCGATCGCCATCCGGAAGCCGGTGAGGCGGACGTCGCTGTTCAAGTTCATGACCGTGCTGCGCGTGGAGGTCTGGCTGAGCATCGTGGCCGCCCTGGTGGGCACGGCCATTATGATCTGGTTCATGGACAAGTACTCGCCGTACAGCTCGCGGAACAACCGGCAGGCCTACCCGTACGCCTGCCGGGAGTTCACCCTGCGGGAGAGCTTCTGGTTCGCCCTCACCTCGTTCACGCCGCAGGGCGGCGGCGAGGCGCCCAAGGCCATTTCCGGCCGGATGCTGGTCGCCGCCTACTGGCTGTTCGTCGTCCTCATGCTGGCCACCTTCACGGCCAACCTGGCCGCCTTCCTCACCGTGGAGCGCATGCAGACGCCGGTCCAGTCGCTGGAGCAGCTGGCCCGCCAGTCGAGGATCAACTACACCGTGGTCAGGGACTCCGACACGCATCAGTACTTCGTGAACATGAAGTTCGCCGAGGACACGCTGTACCGGATGTGGAAGGAGCTGGCCCTGAATGCCAGCAAGGACTTCAGGAAGTTCCGCATCTGGGACTATCCGATCAAGGAGCAGTACGGCCACATCCTGCTGGCCATCAACAGCTCCCAGCCGGTGGCCGACGCCCGGGAGGGATTCGCCAATGTGGACGCCCACGAGAACGCCGACTATGCGTTCATCCACGACTCGGCGGAGATCAAGTACGAGATCACCCGGAACTGCAACCTCACCGAGGTGGGCGAGGTGTTCGCCGAGCAGCCGTACGCCGTGGCCGTCCAGCAGGGCAGCCACCTGGGCGACGAGCTGAGCTACGCCATCCTGGAGCTGCAGAAGGACCGCTTCTTCGAGGAGCTGAAGGCCAAGTACTGGAACCAGTCCAATCTGCACAACTGCCCGCTGTCCGAGGACCAGGAGGGCATCACCCTGGAGAGCTTGGGCGGCGTCTTCATAGCCACCCTCTTCGGCCTCATCCTGGCCATGATGACGCTCGGCATGGAGGTGATGTACTACAAGAAGAAGCAGAGCAGGCTGGAGATCACCCAGGTGCGTCCGGTGGACGAGGCGAAGTCGTCGTCCTCGGCCTCGGGCGGCGATTCCTCGACAGCTCCGCCGACGGCCACCAGCACCACCAAGCAGGCCTGGCACATCCCCGTTCCGGAGGCGCAGGAGAAGCCGGTGAAGGTGTCGCCGCCGCCCTCCTTCGAGGCGGCCACCTTTCGGGGCAAGAAACTGCCCGCCCGAATCACCCTGGGCGACGGCAAGTTCAAGCCGCGACAGGGACTCTACTCGCGGAAGAACCTCGACTCCCAAGGGGGCTACATGGAATGAGGAGGAGGGCGAAGTAGTGGCCTATATATTTTGAATTTTTTTCTCCAGCACCTAGTCTCTAGAAACTTGAATATTCAACAATAAAACTTAAAAGTTTCAAACTAAACTAGAGAATTTTATATATTTAATGTTTGTCAATACTTTTTTACGAATAATTACTATCCTGTTATCTTAATGATTTAAAATGTAACGGAATTAGGGGATTCCCCAAAGGATTTCAGAGCGCATGGGATTTTAAAGAGCACGGTCACACTGGCATGGCAAACATCGATAACCCGACACTGTTCTGTTATCGATGTTTAATTCTCGTAGTGTTCCCAGATCAGTGGTTTTCCCCCTAGATTTATAGCCTCTTCCCATAGAGTCCATCCGTGTGAAACGGTTGGGATTTTTGACGAATGTGAAACTCGTGTTCCCACAGAACTCCATCCACCATCTACCATCCGATTACAGCTGACTTAAGTGCAGTTGCTCAACTCAACATTAACGAAGGGGGATTTTAAATCGGCAAAACTGGCGTAAAATTGCGTTTTCCTAAACTTATTGTAAAATAATATAATAAATAGCATAAGCTAATAGTTTAAAACATATCTGAGCTTTTATAACTCATTCTATAACGATTATGCATACATATTGCTGACTGGGGGAGAGCCTAACCTCCCGTACCCCACACTCCGCTCTTACTACGCCTCTGTCTAGCCAATATTAATATGAAAAATTTTGTAAACAAAACCAAATTTATGCTGTTTTGCTAATTTATAGCAACTTTGGAGCTTTATAGGAGTACATAGTACACTTTTAATTAATATTTGTTAGTATTTAGAACTGCAGAACATATTCTGAGACTTCGCTGCAAACATTGATGTTTTCGTTTGCAGAACAGCTTAAATTTTGGCCCACACATAGCAACTTGTTGGCGAATGCTTTTCCGCTCATAACAAACCACAAATAATTGTACAATAGCCAAAAAACAATGAACTTGAGCATTATTTAATTTTTTCCCGCCATTGATTTGATTTGTTCTCGTAGTCAACGTTCCATTTTTCACAGTGAAGAGGAAGAATTCAGAGTTGCACCGAAAAAACATCGCCTAACTATCGCATAAAAGAGCCCGTCAAAGTCCGTTAAAATTGGATGGCGGACTAACTGGGAAATTTTCGGAACGGCAAAACCTTACGGACCATCCGTTCAACGGATGGTAGACGGTGGATGGAGCTCTGTGGGAAGACCCTATTAGGGGTTTTTTGACGTGCTAGGTGGAATTTTAGGGGGGCGAAATTTTTAGGGGGAAAGTTTAGGGGTTTTTTTCGGTCATTTTATTACCCAAATGTTTGGAAAAAACACTAAAATATGTGATTTCCTAAAAAATTAAAAAAAAAAATACTACATAAGTCTTTCCTTCCGAGTTCACAGATTTTTCAAATCCTAACAATTCTAAAATATTTCTTATTTTATTGTACATGTTCGAAATTAATTGATTTTTTGAATAGGGGGAAAACTGGATTTTTTAGGGGGAAAGCCAAATGTTCATCTGGCAACACTGAATTCTCGGCTGAACTTTTTCTCGGGGCGAAAAAGGAAAAGTCTTTGGGGTTTTATCAAGGTGAGCGGTGTGAATAATAGTGACTGTGACGGCGGTCGCGGCAAATCGATTGCCGCTTTTCGAACGCACCCAGCGCGGAACTCTGTGCCGGAACGTTCCGGCGGAATCGAGCGGCCAAAGTGCCACGAGACGTCGCCTTCGGCGCAGCGGAAAAGTCGGAAAACCCGAAAAATGCGTGCTCCCGGCGGGGATGTTAAATCAATAGTGGTGCTGGCGGCACTGGCGGCGCTCCTTGCGGCCCCGCTGGCGGTCCTCGGGCGGAAGCATCACCTGGAAGTTCGCGTAAGTTGCGGGGAGGGGGAGAAACTGCCTCATGGTTGACTTACCAACTAACCACCGGTTCACCCGCAGAATGACAGACGCCAGTACATCGCACTCAGCACCTTTGGCTTCTACACCAACGGCCACCTGGACGTGCAGCTCAGCAAGCTGACGATCGACGAGGAGCAGCCCTCGGATTTGGTAGGTTATCCCTGGTGATTCACTGACCCCCACCTGACTTACCATCCTCCCTTGCAGCTGGGCCTGTCGCTGGACAAGACCACCATTGACCAGCTGAATCCCTACCTGGACTCGCATCAAAACAAATGCATTCTGGAGGAGTCGCCCAAGTCGCAGATCAGCGGACCCATCCTGTTCTTCGTCCTGGACCTCAAGGAGCTGAAGTAAGCAGCCTTTCCCACTGGTTTTTCCCAAGATCCACCTAATCGCACACTCCTTGTGCCGCAGGGTTCGCGTCAAGTGCTCCCCCGAGTGGGCCAACATGCACATCTACAACCAAATCCCCTCCAGAACCAAGCGCAACTCGCGCATGGCCAAGATCAGCGATTCGGTCTTGTTCCGCACGACTCGCGATGTCCAGCAGCCCTACTCCGCCGAGGGTCCAGACGATTCCATGGAAGATCCCCTGGATCCGGAGCCACCGGCTGAGATGAAGTCCTCTTCGCCCGCTGCGGTGGCCGGTAAAATTGAGTTGCCCAAGGAGGAGGCCCCTGCCCCTGCCCCGAAAGTTGAGGTTGCTCAGGCTGCCAAGCCAGAAGTGGCTGCCAATCTGAATGCTTCTGCCAAGCAGGAGGTGCCGGCTGCCCAACCAGATGCGGCCCCCAAGGCAGAGGAAGCCGATAAGAATGAAGTGGTGCCAGAGGATGTACCCGTTAAAAAGGAGGAGGCCAAACAGGAAGAAGCCCCAGCAAAACCAGCAGCCGTTGAAGCGCCCAAAGTGGCTGCCCCGCCGCCGGCGGCCCCACCAGCTGCTCCGATTCAAGACGACGCACAAGTGGACAACAAGAATGAGGATACCGATTCGGATGCAGCACCCGCCAATCCCTTTCCCCACGACGACGACTCGTCGGACGATCTTTATGGAGCCGGCTCCTTCAAGCAGTCGCAGGAGGACCTGTGCAAGGACTCGACCATGCCGCTGGTCAGGGAGACGATCAACAACGTCAACTACTACAGCTTCAACTTCTCCATGCTGGTGGCCACGCCCCGCGACGAGGGCCTGTACAACCTGTACTTCCACGCCTGTCCCAACTACCACAGCTCCAAGATAATGTCCTTCAATGTGAGTAGCATCGATAAGTTGCTGTCAAAGCTGCAGCTAATGCCCAATCTTGTTTTGTAGGTGGACATCGAGGAGAACAACAATGGCAACTATCTGTCGGCTGGGGAGATGCCCCTGCCAGCCCTTTACTTCATGATGAGCCTGCTCTTCTTCCTCTCCGGCCTCTTCTGGGTGTTTATTCTGAAAAAGAGCAAGTGAGTTCGATCAGGAAAGTTTGTCTTGCGTTCATGGAATTAATTAAACTGTGAATCTGTTGTGGCAGGCACACTGTGTACAAAATCCACTACTTGATGGCCGTGCTGGTGTTCCTCAAGTCGCTCTCCCTGATGTTCCACTCGATCAACTACCACTTCATCGAGAAGCGGGGCGAGCACGTGGAGACCTGGGCCATCCTCTACTACATTGCCCACCTGCTCAAGGGCGCCGTGCTCTTCATCACCATCGTGCTGATCGGCACCGGCTGGACCTTCATCAAGCACATTCTCTCTGACAAGGACAAGAAGATTTTCATGATTGTGATCCCGCTGCAGGTGAGGAATACTTTAAGTTACTTAAATCAAGGCTTCCTATTCCTTATCAGTAATTGAAGCATTTTAATGAAAGACCAGACAGTCGATATTATTGTTGTGAGGAACCTATGACTAATTTGTCACGTTCATGGTGAATTAAGACTTGTTTGTCAAACGAAAAGTAGATAGGGTGTTTTGTTCTTACGCATAAGAAGTTTACCTAACTATTAAATTAAATCATGAAAGGAAAACACATTTTGTACTTCATTTTGTACAATCTCTTTCTCATTCTTGCCCTCCAGGTGCTGGCCAACGTGGCCCAGATCATTACGGATGAGTCGGACCAAAGCGACGCCGAGTTCCGCACCTGGCACAACATCTTCTTCTTCGTGGACCTGCTCTGCTGCGGCGCCATCCTGTTCCCGATCGTGTGGTCCATCCGCCACCTGCATGAGGCCTCGGCGACAGATGGCAAGGCGGCCATCAATCTGCGCAAGCTGAAGCTCTTCCGCCAGTTCTACATCATGATCGTGTGCTACATCTACTTTACGCGCATCATCGTCGACCTGCTGCAGATGACCGTGGTGTTCCAGTACGCCTGGCTGGACGAGATGTTCCGCGAGATGGCGACCTACGTGTTCTTCGTGCTGACGGGCTACAAATTCCGTCCGGTCTCCTCGCATCCCTACTTCACCGTGCCGGACGAGGACGAGGACGACGACGAGGTGGAGGTGCTCACCGAATCCGGCCTCACGGAGACGGTGCACCGGGTGAAGGCGCTGAATCGCAACCACGGCAGCGGCTCGGGCGGCATCACCATCATCGAGGGCAACGACGACGAGCGCGAGAACCTGATTGCCAAGCGGGAGTCAAGCCATGAGTACGATTAGGCCCAGGATCGCAGGAAGTCAACCGATCTGCATCACCCATATTCCCTGCATTAGTCCGTAGTCCGTAGTCCCCGGGGTCCTGTATGTGACACGCATTCCGGGCCAGAAGCTAGTACTTTACCCCTACTTTAATATATATGTTTTATGTTCAGAGTATCTTACGGAAAATCAAATCAAAAGCTAAGCAATGCGATGGCAATGGAGGGGCTAATCTCAGTCTGTGAACTTGTACATGGCGGGCACCAGCTGCTCGTCCTCCACCTCTTCCTCCTCCAGCGCCCGTCCAGCCGCCAGCCAAGGAACCCTTGTAAATAACTAACAAACAATTAATGGAGCCGCTTAACGGAATACTGAACGCTTGTGACACCCAGGCCCTTTCCTTGGTTTAAGATATACATATAAATAAATACACTTATGTAGTTACGTATAATTTTATGAATATAACAAAGCTTTAATATGTAAACCCAAGACTCGATCGGCTTTGGGCTGTGGCTGAAACCTGTAGAGACTGGGAACAGGAAAATGCTAATTTCTTCAATCTCTAGAGGGTTCAAAGACACACTCAAACGTATTTGTTTAGCACCATTAGGTTGACCTTGTAATATGTATTCTTAGCAACGTCTACGAATACGGATTGCTGAACTTTGGTATAAACTGGATGGTGTAGATCATGTAGGTTCCCACCGAACAGGCAATCTGCAAGGACAACAGATGAGTCGAGGAGTTGAGGAGTCGACGAATCTTTGCGGATAACCCACCCGCGTGAGAAGACTGCAATCCAGTGTGGTCAGGCCCAGGCATTCGATTCGCATCGGCTGATGCAGAAGTTGCAGCGAAAAGTTTTGAATCTGCCGAGAAGACAAAAGTGAGGATCAGACCAAACCACCTACCATTAAAACCTGCCTGCAGGGAGAGATCGGGACAGCTGCAGCAGCCGGAGTCGGTGACAATACTATGCAGCTGGTGGGCAATCCTCGGCACGATGACCATGCAGCTCTGCGAGGCGTAAATGAAGGCGGGGATCTCCAGCAAGGCGGGCAAGATTAAATAGTAGTCTGTAGTGAAAATAATATTATACCCATTTATTTCAGGAAAATCCCCTGGCACCTCACCTATATTGGCCACATTGTTGTAGATGCTGTAGTACATGAAGTAGCAGTCCACGGCGATCCGGATGTTGATGGTCAGCAGGACGGCGAGAATGGAGAAGTTGAAGGCGCCGAGGAAACACTTGAGCATGTCGTACACATCGCTGTAGATGAGCTGCTTCTGGCGCAGTCGGCGGCGCAGGAAACTCTCGAAGCCGGGAAAGCTGCGGCCCGTTTCGCTGGCGAATCGCGAGTACTCCGCCAGGAGGCCCAGCTCCCGCTCCAGGGCGGTCAGCTGCTCCCTGACCAGCTCCAGGTGCATCACAAACTGGATATTGCGCATGTACGTGAGGCAGACGAGCGGCTCGTAGGTGCTCCAGAAGAGGAACATGTGGTTGGTCAGCGGCTGCACCTGCCAGAGGCCCAAGTGGAGCAGCAGCTCGGCGCACATCATGGCGTACAGGGAGACCAGATAGCGGCGGTGCTGCCGGAACTCACTGCGCAGGCTAGCGGCGCCCAGCCGCTGGGGGCCCAGCTTGGAGTGCAGCCACCAGAAGTGGGCCAAGTGCCGCTGGCCGCTCAGCGTCTCCAGGTATATGGCCGCCACGGCCAACTGGGCGAATACGTACTTTAGGGCATCGTTCACGCAGCCGAAGGCATCGCCGCGATAGAGGAACTCCTGGCTGCTGGTCAGGCACGTGATGATCAGGCCGCTCAGCGAGACCAGCAGGCACAGGCTCCAGGCCATCAGCTGCCTCCGCACCCTCGCCGGACTCCCGTCGCCCGGCAGGGGCAGTCCATGGAAGCCCAGCACCTGGTAGAGCCGCAGGTGGAACCGCAGGACCCGACCCGGACGGCCGCTCATCGTGGACTGTTCGGCCCCGGAGACTTTCCAAACGAAGAGGGATTATCTCGCGATCTGCCCTTTAATACCATTAGTCTAAGTGGGTGCTTTAAAGCACTGTGAAAAATAATATATTATTACTATATACTGGATTATATATTCTAAACATTCAGAACTTAGTTAAGATAAAACTAATTTATTTTTGTAAGCTTACATTTTGAGAACAATGTAAATTTTATTATAATCTGATTTCTACTTATTACACACTTAAGTTTTCATGTAATTAAATATTATTTAATGATTATAAATAGTTTCTTTCTAAAGATCTCATTCATGTCTGATGTTCGTTCTACAAGCGGTTTTCAATGGAGGCTTTCAGCCTTAGGATAATTACAATTAGTAAGTACTTAAAAACATATGGCTAAGTGAACCAGTATTTAAAGTCGGAAATTAAATAGTACTTAAATAACTGAGTGCATTTTCCTATTGGACCATTAAAATGGATAATTTTACGTGCTTGAATTAAATTATTTGTGGATTCAAGATCAAATTATGTGCGCTAATTGGCCAGTCTCTTTTTTAATATACCAACTTTCGAGAAAATGGCCACGTATTCATTAGTTTCCAAGTGGTTATTCAGATTTAATTATAATATTATTGAATGGATTTATATTATTAGTAAAATGATAAGAGTAGAAAGCGATTTCTTTGAGTGTTTGTACACATTTATTTATCATTTAGATCTTAAAACTGAAATAATCAACTTACGGAACTAGTAAAAAAAATAAATAGATCTTAGATTAGGCGAGGTGTTGGTCCAGTTGGTCCACCTACAGGTAGGGCCCGCTGTACTGGTAGCCACTGGATCCGGATCCGGATCCGTAGCCCTGGACATGGCCCACATTGTAGCTATCGACGCCGCTATAGGTTTCCGCAGCGGCACTGTTGAATCCCTTGGACTCGGGCCAATCCACCAGAGGGGATGGAGGCCGCGGGCGACGCCGCGTGGCCGAGGGAGGCGGCGGACCATAGCTGTCCAACGGCTCCTCCTCCTGGCCGTACGGATCGCTGGAGGGCACCTGGACGGAGGGCCTGAAGTCGCTGCTACTTCCGCCCGCGGGCCTGGAGTAATCGTAGCCGTAGGCGGACTCCTGCGGAGCTTCGAGGGTGTAGGCCGGCTGCACCCGGTTGGACTTGGAGCTGCGATGCGCCTGGCTGTGGCCGTGGCTGTAGCTGGGCGGGATGTAGGCGTGGCTGGGCGGGGAGTAGCTGTAGCCCGAGTCCGGCTCCAGGTGCTCCACGTGCTCCTCCACGGGAGCGGGCTCGGCATAGGCGCCAATGCCCAGCGAAGAGTGATGATGTTTCCCCCCGCTCGGATAGTGATAGCCGCCCGCATCCTCCACATCCTCCTCCTCCTCCTCCACCTCCAGATGCTGGTGATGGTGATGATGATGGTGGTGCGGCGGCGGCTTGGGACGGGATTCAATCACCCGATATGTCTCCACGGCGGGCTCGTGGTGATCCTCGTAGTCGTAGCCATGTGGACGGTGCTGCTCCTCGATGATGGTGTAGGTGTTGACCTTCTTCTTGGGCGGCGGCGGTGGCGGCGGTGGTGCCGCCTTCTTGGCGTAGGTCTCCGTGAGATGGTCGGCCAGCTCCTTGGCGTGGTTCAGATACTCGGCATGCTCGCTCATGTGCTGCGGCTTGTCCAGATCCGAGAGGATCACGCTCTCCAGCAGCGGACTGGGCTTGGGCCTGGGCCGGTTCGCGCGACTCCGGTGCAGCTGGTGGGGATGCGGGTGGTGGTGGAAGTGGTGGATCACCTTGGGCGGCGACTCCTCCGCCGGCGACTCCTCCTTGGGCACGTGCACCTTGATGTGGACATACTCGTTGCCAAATCCCGCCGCCAAGATGGGCAGCAGGAGCAGCAGGAGGAGGAGGAGAGGATGCATCTGCAGGTGGGAGCCACAGCTAATCCATGCCATGTCGTCGCGTCGAGTGGTCATCACCTTATGGCCGCCGCCTTGCCAAAATTGGTTTAAACCGAAGTCTTTCTTTTGTCAAAATTTATATACAACAGCCACTGCTGGCGACGACAAGCATCTTGACCTACGGGCCCTCGGGTGAAATGGGAAGCACTTGGCCCTGGGTCGACCCTCGAATGCCCTATGTTCCCCATGTGTCATATAGCCTGTGAGTTTTTCATTATTTAGTGCTTATACTTTATCGCAAAATTTGAAAATTATGTCTTCAAATATTATATTTCGCTTAAAAAATGGTAGAAAAACTATTATAGTCCCCAAAAAACGTAGCTTATAGGTTTCTTTGCTTTTTAAAACTCATAGAATTAAAACACAATAGAGTTTCAATTTTTAAAGAGATAACTAAGAACCTCATCGCAAAAATTACAAAACGATGTCTGAAAATATTAAATTTCTTAGTATTAATCTTAAAAAAACGTATATTATAGTTTTCTTTGTTTTTCAAAACTGATAAAGTTAAAACGCAATATAGTGATATTTTTTAAAAACGATTACCAATAATTTTTCCACTATATTACGTATACGCCCCGTTACATATCTTATGTTTCTTATCCCTTTGCTTCTGAGAATTATGATTTCTTGGCTGCATAACCTATATATATTTCCATATTTATCAACGTCTTGACGTCTTGGCCTATCAAGGGACCTATTCCCGATATAAGGGAATATATACGATTGATAACTGGGAAAAAAATCCCATGACGTATTCTTTTTTATTTGCCTGTTTTAAAGTTTTAATATCTTTGTATTTTATATTTTTGCTAGATGATCAAATAGTTAGGTTCCCCGAAAAGCAGGTGAGTGTGGAGAGTGTAAAAGACAACTGTAAAATGTCATTTTCTTGCAATCCACCGTTCGACAGCATCTCACTCTCTCCCTCTAACACTGAACCCAAACCCAACGGTGTTTTTGGGTTTTGTGGGTTTTATTTGTTTTAACTTTTGTTTTCATTATTATTGAAATGCGATGCATATATTTTTCTAGCCGCCAGCCAAACGACGGCGGCAACAACAACGAAGGAAAGTTAATACAAATTGAATAATGAAAGCGACCTGATCTGTTCGAACTATCGGGGAAATTACAGTATCCACACAGATCTATGGCTACAGATACAAATGCGCGTTCATTCATAATCGAAATTCTCACTTATATAATATTATCTTTTAGTTTCGCACCGTGCTGTGTTTTTCGCCACGATATCAATAAAAACATTTAATTGTGATGCTAATGGGCAAAAAGATACTGAGAAAGTTGCGCCTCGGCATCATTATCATGATCATCATTATCACTATCATTATCATTACCATCGCGATTATAGGCCACTTCAAAAGCTCTCCCATAAAACAAAAAATAAAACAAAACAAAATGTAATTAAAATGCAAGTGGCATATCATATGGATTGAATATATTTCGAGAAGTTCGGGATAAATCGTAATTTATTCGCATTTCATTTGTTTGATTCAATGGCTAAAAAGTTCTGATCCCCGAAACCAATCTATATAATTCGCTCATGAATATTAAATATCGGTTCTCACGCTTTTCAGTCGGCGTGGAAATTAACCTGAAAAATGGGGAATGCAAAATCCAACCCAGTTAAAAAGCAATAAATGGAAAGAAAAGAAAACGGCGAGCGAAACAATCGAAAACGTGTTTATATGGACGGCAAACAAAAGCGAAAATATTCATGGTCAGTTGTTGGATGGAAGCGGGTGTACTGGGGGTACTTCGGGGCATATCGGGTATTTCTAGCACTCATATTACGTATACGCAAAAGAAGAGGGTAACAGAATAAAGCGAAACCGTTCCATTAAGTCGTAAAGCCTATTAGACGACGACTAATTGACTTAGCAGCCGAAAACATTCTAATATCTGATTTTTTGACAGCCAACGCTTAATAATCGGAATTCAACGAATTATCGTAGAATAATCTTTGCCTAATAGAATCTGAAAGTAGCAAGAGCCCTTTTAACCCTTGAATTGCCGGTTCAATATTGACGGAAGGAAAACTTGAATAAAATATATCGAAAATAACACAGGAGAATAGTTGAATAACAATAACTGAATAGAATTCTTTAGGTTTACTGGTCAGAGTAGGTATATTTAACCTGTTTTCTTAAAAGACCTTTTTGAAAACCTTTAAGTTTTAAGTTTTGAGTCTAAATTGTAATATGTGTTTTTTGAGGATGCTAATATTTGTGAAATTGTGACTTATATTAAACCGATTTTAGTGTCTATAAGTTTGTAGCATTAAATAAGAGTTTTTTTCTGTTCAACCAAAAAAAAACACCATAGTTTAACTCTTGATATCCGTTGTATTAAAAATATACTAGGTCCAGAATAAAAGTGTGGTATTGAATTACGATTAAATAATATATTACTTGAACTCTTTAGTATAAATGTTTTACTAAATATTATAAAGCTCATATTTTGTGGTTTAATTTCTATACCGAAAGTTTAACTATAACCCTCCCGAAAGTATTAATTTAATGCTCATCTTATTAAAACATATTTGAAACTCAAAAGTTTAAAATTAATATACGAATAGTTTAGTTTCTATGATCATTTTTTTCGGTGTATGTTAATCTTTCACTTTTTATAAAAAGTCCGATTAGGGTCATAGAACTCGATTCAAACAACATCATTTTTCAAATAAAAAATTCAAATAATTTTTGCTGGTCTAACCATCATGAGTATTAGCTTGTGGCCCAAGTTCGAGGTATACTTGGTCGTTAATGGGTTAAACTAACGGCCGTAATCGATAACGCCGCAGCTGCGCTCTCTGCCGACGTCGACAGCGACTGCGGCAGCGGCGGCGACTGCGACGCCTGCCTGCGTCGGCGCCAAAACAAAACAAATCAGTTTGAATTCTGCCTTCAAGCGCTCTAGAACAAATCAGCTAATGTTCTGAATCTGAAACCGAATCCGAATCGAGACGTTATTTTTGTTTACAACTCACGTTTCGTTATCATATCAACGGACGCGACTCTTTCTTTTTATTTTGTGTTTGCCGAGTGCAAAAGAGCTTTTTACTGCTTTTCCCACCCGCGCGATAAGAAGGCAACCGAGTAGTTCCCTCAGAACTCCCTACTTAGAAGCCCGAGTTCCGAACCCTTTCAGATCTCCAAGCCAGAATGTCCTCCGGAAAGATCCTGCCACGTCGCCAGGCGGTTCCAGTCCTCTACACCAGGGGCACCCACTATGAAGTGGGCTTCGATATGGTAAGTACTCGAACTCCCCCCACCAAAACCTCAACGACCTTTAAGAACTTTCGTTTACCTTGCAAGTGGGTCACGGCAGCTAAATTTATAATGAGTATCGGGTTATTATTAGAGTTTTTTGGGGAAGTTCGTGCGAACTTTTCTAAAAATACATTCCAGACTTTTAGCTTCAAATTTATAAATTGAAATCTAATTGTCAAGAATTACTTTCAATAATAATAATGTAGAATATTATAGGTACTTTAAAATCCTAACTATTAAAAAATATAAATATAAGAAAACAAAGTTACCACATAATGATAAAATATAGTATTCTTTTTTGGGCCAAAGTCCAATCGCATGCACTAGCATAATTATTTACATATATCAACCACAAACGATGACCTAATGGATTGGAGCATTATCTCAACCCCATTACTTTGCTGAGAATGAGGTAGAACACAATTCCCACTTCAAATTTATTTGGGATGGGATAGGATCCTTTTAGGCAGTTCTCCCTGTGATATAAAAGACTAGAAGTTTTTTTTTGCACCCATAAAGGATCATATATATACCGGACTCTAACTGATAACCCACATTTTTATCTGGTTTGCGGTCGCTATAAACTAAAGCCAGTTGGGCTATATCTTAATGGCTGGCCCCCCAAAGACCTCGATTCGTTTGACAACTCCCGGACCCAGACGCTGTTTACGAATGCAGATTCGTGATTCTCGTGGCTTTGTCTGTCTTTTTTATTCTACCAATCGGGCCAAGAATATAAGCTACACTTGAAAAACAATAAAACTTATGAAGGTTAAGGAACCTTTTGATAATTTCTTAAGAATTAGCAATTTAAAACTCACAATAATTTTAAAAGAAAAGGTTCCCCGTAAATATCTTCCCATTTTAATATTTAAATATTGTAAAATATTTGAATAAATTTTAAAAATAAAAAAGAGTCCACCTAATTATCTTCCCATTTTGATATTTAAATATTATAAATTATTTTAATCCATTTTTCAAATAAAAGACTTGTTGGCTATGCAGTTCAGGGACCTTTTTCTTGAATAGGATTTTTTTCGGCTCTCGGTAATAAAATATTTCGCATTTTTTGATGGACGTGCCTCGGCATCCGTGTCCATTTTTGTCGCCATGTTCGGGACCCGCCCAAAAGGTTACCTCAAGTCAAACTCTATACACTTTCGATATATTGTTTAATTTGTATAATTATTCATATTTTTTGTGTCTTAGTTGGTGGCTTTGTTTACCCAACCGATCGGTCGTGATCGATTATGTTTCTGTTTCTGTTTGCGATTTCATTGTTGTCTTCCATTAAACAAACACCCCGAGCGTTTTGGCGAATCGATCTGAGTTCCGAGATCGTGTCCAAATGGGAAAGCACTTAATCGTCTCGAGTAATAAATATAATAATAAATAAGAAATACATTTTAATTGCAGGGCCGCACATTTGGCTCGATGATCAAGAACTTTCTGATCTTATCGAAGCCCCTCAACGAGACCTACTTGCCGCTCTACCATTCCCCGAAAGGCAGTGAGTACCGAAAGTGATGGTGTGCGATGATCTAGTAATTCACGATGATCTATTTCCAGGGCAAATCTACAATGAGACCCTGGGATCGGTGAAGGACAGCTTCCCCCAGTACATTCGCGAACTGGAGGGCGTGGCCGATGGTGCGGAGGTGGAATTCCATAAGGTGAGTCAAGTCAAGTCACTAATTAGCACCCAACTGTAAACGGGCCGCTAATCAACTAATCAGCTAATAGGCTAATAAGCATTTTAGCAAATATAATATAATACTCAATTAAATGGCCATTAAAACGAATACACATAATTGCACTGACTGTGGCTTAAATATTGTAATTGCCATCGAATCGAACAATAATAATCGCACGGCAAGGTCCGTCGTCGTGGGAGTGGGTTCTCATGTTCCAAGTTCTAACGGTAATGGGGTCTATAGTCTATCCATAGGCCCAAGTAGTGTCCGAGCCCAAGTTTCGTGTTGCGTGTTCTGTTGCCAATCGTAACCCCAATGACAACATTAAATGCGATTTGCGAGTGCACTGCCCCATGTACAGTGATAATTGGCTACGGTGCTAGCCAGCCATTAGCCTATTCCATATTTATGGGATGGGATCGGATTGGATCGAATCGAATAGAATCGATCGGGTGTTATCTAATCAATCGTGCAATTAGGTGGTTTGCCTTTAATTCCGTTTTAATTAATTCGATTGCACAATGAGCTGAGTGGGTAGCAAAAACAAATACATTGTTAATTAGCCTTTGGGGCCAGTCGTGATTAGCCGGTGCCCACTGTGCGCGAACAGAACTCGAAATGGTGACCGTGCAGAGCGCAGACATTGAACTAGTTCCGTTGCTGGGGTCTTGAGAATAGAATGATGTGATAGACAGCCGGTCTTTCTGCCAGGTGACTGTCTCTCTATACCATATACCCTTTTATGGGGGATCACAGCACTTGGCTAGCTATTATTTCCAGTCAGATTTAGTCATTTTGTGTTCAGTTCTATAACAATTCTTTTTCCCCCCTTATAAGCTTTTAGAGTTAGGATCTCTAAAGATCTTTTTCTAACTATTTTATATCCCAAATGTACTGTACTATAACCACTTTTATGCTAACCTATATCAACTTTTATATGTTTATGAGGGATTTTATTATCTATCGATTACTGTTAACTTAAATAGCAAGAGTATCCAAAAGCTGCTGTACTGATTATCTTATTTTCTAAGCCAATTTGTCATTGGCCAAGGCGCATATATAAATAAAAAGCCGTCAAGAGAAGCCGGCGAAAGACGAAAGACGGTGACGAACCCTTGGTTGGCTTCTTTGAACTGCGATTCGAATTCGAGTTCGATTCGATTGTTTGAATTTAAATTGGGAGTGGGATTGGGATTGGGATGGGGAATGAAGATTGGGCATAAGAGAGTGCTGAGAAGTAGAAGCCATCAATTAAACGGGCTCATTTGCATGGCTAAGTAGCTCCGCCATGGGCAGATGGAGATCGGATCGGATAGTTTCGGATCGAAGGGGTATATGCATGGTATATGGCCGCCTCGATAATGTGTTATAATTTCTGCGCTCGCCTCTCTGATGCCAATTAATTGCACGCAAAAATCGCACCGACCTTGGCCAAGTCTACATAGAATATCTGGCTATGGTCACGGTGCGTCGCCTTCGTCTTGGTCTTTTCGCGCTTGGATTGTTGGATTGCTTGGATCGCTCGGATTGATCATTATGCCGCTCAGGTGGTAGTGGCATTTTATAATTCAAATTAGTCGCATTATGAGTGCATTAAAGCAGGCGATTTTATGAGACACATTATTGTCTTGCGGCCGCTACAATTCTCTGCCTTATTAGCAGGGGCTGCCAAGATGATAGAATAATAGATGGTATACCTGAGATAAATACTTAATTATTCCAAATTTATTGCCCAGCTCATTTAAGTTCTAGAACTAATGAGCCATTATATTACTTTGTTCTGTTACGGTTTATTATTGATTAGATAATTAAAAAATACTTTTAAAATATTTCCTAACAGTTCTATAGAAAGGTTCTGTTAAACTGACATTGAACTTAACATTGTATGCATTTTTTGACGAAGAGAATAAAACTGGTTATGAAAATAGAGAAAAATGTGCACCAAAAGATGTTGCCAAAAGCGCAGCTGCCATTATGGCCAAAGCGATTAAAAATAAATTATAGGCGCATATTATAAATAATATAATAGTTCTTCCCCTCTATGCTTTTCAGCTATTTTTACTGCATCTGGATGAGATTCTGCCGCAGGCATTGAAGCACCAGCCGCGCAACAAAAACCAACCCACCGGCTGCTCCACGATCATTGTCAACCAGAAGAATTGCGTGAGTAATGATTGGACCATTTTAATATTTATAATTTGTAATTAATTAATCATGCCTGAATAGCGTCTACTGGGCCACACCGAGGATGCCCTCACGGAGACCCTCAACCACTACTACTTCGTGGTGGCCCACATCGTCAGCGACAAGCCGCAGGGCAAGTACAACGTGAAGGAGGAGCACTTCATGTCCCTCTGCTACGCCGGCCACCTGCCAGGATACACGATGAGCCAGAACCACCACGGCCTGGTCTTCAGCATCAACACCATCAGCGCGGAGCTGTTGCGCAGCGGCAAGACCCGTAAGTGTGGCGAAAATCTGGGAAATATCTTAACTTCAATTTGAATTTCCGCCATTTGAAAAGAAAAAAGATTTTAAAAATATTTATTTTAGGGTGTAAATTCACCTAAAATATTAAAAAAAATTTTTTTGTGTGAAAATTTACTCAAAATATCCCAAATATAATTAAACCCACTGATAAGTTTATTTTTATAAATTATTAAAAATAAGTATAGATGACTAAACAAATCTGGCAGTCTAAAAAAAATATCAACAAATTCAAACAGCAAAGAATTTGGAAATATATTTACTAAAAATCTAATAAATCTAAAATCTTCGTAAGTAATGTATGGTAATATATTATATTTTGTATTTATTTTCAAATGTGTGAAATTTTTATGAGAGGGCTTAAAAATCCCAACATTTCAAAATAACAATTTTAATGTATATTTTTTGAAGCAAAAAAGCACTTATTTGTCCCAAATATAAATAATTAACAAAGAATGCAAACAAAATGAAACAAAAACCCATTTAAAATCCGTGTAAACACTATGGTAATAAATAATATTTTTCATTTTTTTTACCCCTTAGCTCGACACTTTATCACCAGAGCTCTGTTGGCCACCAGCAACGTGGACGATGCCTTCCGGGTGCTCAAGGATGCGGGCGTGGGGGCGGCGGATGCCTGCTCCATCAACTTTACCTTCCTGGCGTATGTGAAATGCTTAAAATTAGGGATTCCCATCTTATATCTTGTATACCCCAAAAACCAGCGATCCTCGCCAGATGTGCTACAATGTGGAGATGGCTCCCTCGCCGGAGCGCAAGAACGAGTCGCATTTGAACATCAAGGAGGTGCCGCTGGGCGAGCATAATTACCATGTTAACCAGTGAGTAGGAATAATAATAATAACCGCAAAATATATCGTTATATGCATTATCTAGGTTCGATCGCATCCGGCAGGACCAGGCCAACGATCTGATGATCGACTCGAGTATCTCGCGGATGCAGACCTTCGGGAGCTACAAGCCCCCGATGAGCGAACAGGATGTGCGCCACATGCTGGGCGACGTCTCCGGCGGCGTCTACTGCGTTTGGCGGGAGAACAAGAGCTGCGACGAGGTGGTGAAGACCATAGCCGTGGGCATCTTCGATCTGGGCGCCAGGACGATCTCCCTGTACTCGGACAATCCCAGCGAGACGGAGCCCCACTGCCGCCTGCCGCTGCTCTTCCAGAAGTAGATCCCCAGGGACTCAACCCTTCTCAAATGACCATAACCGTAATCTATACTCCACCATATGCAGGTATTGCCACCCGTTTTGGGCCCTTTCGAAACCGTTTTTGTATTCCGAGTATTGCATTTTATTCATATATTCTATATATTTTTAAATTTACCAGTGATTAACATTTCTGAAACCTAAAAGAATTTAAAGAAGTTAGAAATTAAACAAAGACTTTATTTTTAAAATTTTTTTTATTAAATTCAGATATATTTTTTAATTTTTTAGGAACTGAAAGAAAATTGTATTATCATTCATTCGATTCTGTGGCTACTGCTTTTTACATCTTATTATGCATGAATTCTTATTTCTGCTTTATTGGCCTATCATATTGGCATTATCCTCTACTCAAAGACCATAAAATATACTCATTGAATTTATTACACAAAAATATACACTTTTTCAGTACACGTATTCACCCTTAACTCATTTCCTTTGTACCAAAAATAGTTTAAATATTTTTGTTATCTAAAAATTGTTAAACAAAAATGATTGCATTCTGAAATGATGAAACAAATGCTTTGTATTTTGGCTTTTCTTAAAAATGCGAGCAAATTTTATTTAGTTTTTACTCCACTTTGTTATTTATGAAAATTGAAATCTGTGTACGGAATCTGATATAAATATCGTATGTATAATGTACATTATATTAATAAAAACTTTTTTCTATAAAAAAAGAGCAAATCATTTATTTTGACAGGCGAATGAAGTGGCCTGCAAACTAATTCGGTGAGCTGAAATGTCAAACTGAACAGGCGCTGCAATAAAGATTTCCATAAATTTATGATAAAATAGGGCCTACTCCAACCTCTTTAAATTGAAACTAAAACGTAAATGAATGGTGATGGGTGATTTATTATAGCAGTCTACCATTTATGTGTCTTCCCTTTTTCGAGCAGAAGGTGTTGTTGTTGCTTTCTTCGCTTCGGGATTGTCATGTCATAGCCGTGACAGGTCCTTTTTGATTGGGGGTCGGGATTAGAGCTTCCTCAGCTTGCTGGCCACGACGAGGGGATTGTCGCGACGGATCTCGCTGGCGCCCATCTCGCGGTAGTCGAAGCTGCACTCGTGGCGGTCGCTGTAGCGGTGGACGGAGCAGTAGGTGCCGCCGCAGCGGCAGGGGAAGCCCCCGGTGAGTCCCAGCTTCTTGCCGCACTTGTCGCAGCGCTTCTTCTGGCCATCCTGGTCCCGGTTCTCGTCTTGATCGCGATTGCCCGCCTGGCCCTGCTTTTGGTTCGAGCCCTGGCCTTGGTTTTGGCCGGATCCGGCGGATCCGGCGGCACCGGCCGCATCCTGGCCCTGACCCCCACTGCCGCCGCTGTTCGCCGCCTTCGAGTTCTGCTCACCCTGCTGCTGCTGCTGCTGCTGCCCCTGATCCTGCTGGGGCTCCTGGTCGCGATGGTCGGATCCTCGCGCCTCACCGATGATGATTGGCTTCGGCTCGCCAAGGTCGCACAGTTTTCCGGTTTTCATTTTTGCTGCTTTTTCTGCTTCTCCTGCTTTTCCGATTCTCTCAACCAGGCTCTGCGTTGGATTGGCTCTATTGTAGCAGATTTTCGAATTTTGCAGCTATGACATGACATGACCTACTACAATTTCGGGCAAAGCCTTTTCTAGGCAGCCACACTGAGCATTTTACTACACTGCTTGGAAACCGAGTTCCGAACCTTGTATTTTACATTTACATTTCATAGCCGATTGGATTCTCTAGTAAGTAACTCAATATTATTGGAAAGTTAATATGAACAGCTTAGCTGTATGTAGTACCTATATTCTATTTATTATATGGATATGTTCTGAATTTCTCTAATCTTACTAAATAATTACAAATATTTTGTTTACGTTGTTAATTGTTGGCAATCCTAATTTGTTATATGGAAAATTCCTTTGGTTATTTTTTTTCAGAAGTATTTTTATGAATTCTTATTCTTTGTATGGAAATATTAACAAATTTTGTTTTTATAACTTATTGAATAATTACAAATATTTATTTAGTTTTGTATAATTTTTTTTACTTTAATGTTGGCAATCCTAATTTCTGTGACACTTATATTTCTTTAAATGTATTTTTTAGCTACTTATATAAGTTTTCTTGCTAATTTTATAATATTCGTTTTTTCAGGCATTTCCATTGATGACATCGGACATGTGGCGCCTGTACCAATCGCCCACTGGCGTGGCCAGGACGCAGACAAAGGCCCGGAAGCACCAGTCGACCACTGGGACCTGGGATCCTGATCCTAATCCTGATACCGATCCCGAACCCGATCGAAACCGCGTCTTCGCAGTGCACCCGTTGATGGCCGGCAGCGCCTGCTCCACATTGAGGCGTCTCTCGCCACCGAAGCTTTGGACGATGCGCTGCGCCTGGAACCCGGAGGCATCCTGCCAGAGCTGCAGGTGCGACCAGAAGCAATGGAGGTAGCGGCGCACGTGCGGAGCGTCCTCGAACTGCATCCTGTCCAGGTGGAGACGCTGGGCGGCAGTCAGCTGCCTGCCGCACTGATCGCGAGCTTGCAGGAGGGCCAGCGACTGGGGCGAGCGGGTGGCCAGGACCACAGGAGGAGCCAGTGCCAACGGCAGTAGCACAAAAAACAGCTGGGAATTAAAAAACAAAATGGTTTAACACACTGAAAAGTTCTTAAAACTACTAAAGTAAAGTATAAGCACTAATAAAGGGTTCAGGATCTATAATCATACTTAAATTTTTCAATAGTACTTTTTCGATAATTCTGACTGTATTGGATTTTTCACCAATTACATCAATGATTTTTGCGACAAATTCCCAAAATTATCTTCTCGGGTCAAAGAACTCGAC
This sequence comes from Drosophila prostipennis, assembly GCA_037075205.1. NCBI lineage: Eukaryota > Metazoa > Arthropoda > Insecta > Diptera > Drosophilidae > Drosophila > Drosophila prostipennis. Next base: position 228,933 of record JBAMCJ010004578.1, on the reverse strand, counting down.
TCACATGAAACGCACTATGTGGCCTTGGCGTTGGCATTAGTCGGTCAGTGAAACCCAAAGTCTTATCGCTCGAAAAGGAGGCAATCGTGACCCAACAAATGCGATAATCCCCTGAGAAGTATGTGTGCACTAATTAAGACCGCTCCAATTCCAATGGCGATTAATCTGTGGACTCTCCTATAAAAACCTCGCTGGGTGCGATCGACCCATCAGTTTGTTTATTTCGTTGCAATCGAAACACCAGCAAAATGTTTCTCGCCAAGATCCTGATCCTGTTCACCGCCTGTTTACTGGTCAGTGCAAATGCCCATGCATTCGGAGCAGTCGGGGCTCCAAGAACTCTTGAGGGCGAGGATCTGGCCAGTGCTAAACGGACTCTTGAGGCTTCCCTCACCAAACTGGCCGCTGGCGAGGGACCCCACTATCGGTAGGACAGAACCCAAGGAAATCCCTAAGTACTCCTAATAATATTCTTCTACCATCGATAGCATCTCCAAGATCCTGTCTGCCACATCTCAGGTGGTCGCGGGCTCCAAGCACGTCTACTCTGTGGAGCTGATCGACAACGAGGGCGACACCAAGGTGTGCAATGTGGTTATTTGGAGCCGAAGCTGGGAGCCAAACGGTATCGAGGTGACCTTCCGGTGTCCCAACGAACCGGAACTGGTTAGGAAGCACAATGCCTAGGTAGATAAGTGCTTCTTGTGTATCGAAATAGAAGCAAGGTGTCCTTTTCTTTAACTGTTTTTCTGAATAAAATTATATTTCATTTTTCAATACTGAGTTTTAAAGTGGAAAATGTGGATCTAAGCTTTTGGTTATTTGTTGGTTATATTGGTTATTTTTTGTACGGTTTTTTTGGTGTAATTTGTCCAAAATACGTCCGAACTCAAAGATACGTACTGTTTTTATAAGGGCTAGGGTCACAATTTAAAAAAAAAATTTAAAACAGTTAAAACATCCATGTTTGAATGCCAATCGATAGGGAATTTAATTACGAGCTCAAAAAGGTATGACATTTAATATTCGGACCGTTTTTTCTCATGTTACGCCAAAAATACTGATATTTTTGTGCAAAAAAACACGATTTTGATTTTTTGCGTTTTTTATAAGGGGTAAGGTCACAATTTTTTGAAAAAAATTTAAAACCGTTTAAATTTCTATATTTGAATGCCAATCGATAGGGAATTTAATTACGAGCTCAAAAAGGTATGACATTTAATATTCGGACCGTTTTTTCTCATGTTACGCCAAAAATACTGCAAAAAAACACGATTTTGATTTTTTGCATTTTTTATAAGGGGTAGGGTCACAATTTTTTACAAAAAATTTAAAACCGTTTAAATTTCTATATTTGAATGCCAATCGAAAGGGAATTTAATTACGAGCTCAAAAAGGTATGACATTTAATATTCGGACCGTTTTTTCTCATGTTACGCCAAAAATACTGCAAAAAAAAAACGATTTCGATTTTTTGCATTTTTTATAAGGGGTAAGGTCACAATTTTTTACAAAAAATTTAAAACCGTTTAAATTTCTATATTTGATTGCCAATCGATAGGGAATTTAATTACGAGTTCAAAAAGGTATGGTATTTAATATTCGGACCGTTTTTTCTCATGTTACGCCAAAAATACTGCAAAAAAAAAACGATTTCGATTTTTTGCATTTTTTATAAGGGGTAAGGTCACAATTTTTTACAAAAAATTTAAAACCGTTTAAATTTCTATATTTGATTGCCAATCGATAGGGAATTTAATTACGAGTTCAAAAAGGTATGGTATTTAATATTCGGACCGTTTTTTCTCATGTTACGCCAAAAATACTGCAAAAAAACACGATTTCGATTTTTTGCATTTTTTATAAGGGGTAGGGTCACAATTTTTGACAAAAAATTTAAAACCGTTTAAATTTCTATATTTGAATGCCAATCGATAGGGAATTTAATTACGAGCTCAAAAAGGTATGACATTTAATATTCGGACCGTTTTTTCTCATGTTACGCCAAAAATACTGCAAAAAAACACGATTTTGATTTTTTGCATTTTTTATAAGGGGTAGGGTCACAATTTTTTACAAAAAATTTAAAACCGTTTAAATTTCTATATTTGAATGCCAATCGAAAGGGAATTTAATTACGAGCTCAAAAAGGTATGGTATTTAATATTCGGACCGTTTTTTCTCATGTTACGCCAAAAATACTGCAAAAAAACACGATTTCGATTTTTTGCATTTTTTATAAGGGGTAGGGTCACAATTTTTGACAAAAAATTTAAAACCGTTTAAATTTCTATATTTGAATGCCAATCGATAGGGAATTTAATTACGAGCTCAAAAAGGTATGATATTTAATATTCGGACCGTTTTTTCTCATGTTACGCCAAAAATACTGCAAAAAAACACGATTTTGATTTTTTGCATTTTTTATAAGGGGTAAGGTCACAATTTTTTACAAAAAATTTAAAACCGTTTAAATTTCTATATTTGATTGCCAATCGATAGGGAATTTAATTACGAGTTCAAAAAGGTATGGTATTTAATATTCGGACCGTTTTTTCTCATGTTACGCCAAAAATACTGCAAAAAAACACGATTTCGATTTTTTGCATTTTTTATAAGGGGTAGGGTCACAATTTTTGACAAAAAATTTAAAACCGTTTAAATTTCTATATTTGAATGCCAATCGATAGGGAATTTAATTACGAGCTCAAAAAGGTATGACATTTAATATTCGGACCGTTTTTTCTCATGTTACGCCAAAAATACTGCAAAAAAACACGATTTTGATTTTTTGCATTTTTTATAAGGGGTAGGGTCACAATTTTTTACAAAAAATTTAAAACCGTTTAAATTTCTATATTTGAATGCCAATCGAAAGGGAATTTAATTACGAGCTCAAAAAGGTATGGTATTTAATATTCGGACCGTTTTTTCTCATGTTACGCCAAAAATACTGCAAAAAAACACGATTTCGATTTTTTGCATTTTTTATAAGGGGTAGGGTCACAATTTTTGACAAAAAATTTAAAACCGTTTAAATTTCTATATTTGAATGCCAATCGATAGGGAATTTAATTACGAGCTCAAAAAGGTATGATATTTAATATTCGGACCGTTTTTTCTCATGTTACGCCAAAAATACTGCAAAAAAACACGATTTTGATTTTTTGCATTTTTTATAAGGGGTAGGGTCACAATTTTTTACAAAAAATTTAAAACCGTTTAAATTTCTATATTTGAATGCCAATCGATAGGGAATTTAATTACGAGCTCAAAAAGGTATGACATTTAATATTCGGACCGTTTTTTCTCATGTTACGCCAAAAATACTGCAAAAAAACACGATTTCGATTTTTTGCATTTTTTATAAGGGGTAGGGTCACAATTTTTTACAAAAAATTTAAAACCGTTTAAATTTTTATATTTGAATGCCAATCGATAGGGAATGTAATTACGAGTTCAAAAAGGTATGACATTTAATATTCGGACCGTTTTTTCTCATGTTACGCCAAAAATACTGCAAAAAAACACGATTTCGATTTTTTGCATTTTTTATAAGGGGTAGGGTCACAATTTTTGACAAAAAATTTAAAACCGTTTAAATTTTTATATTTGAATGCCAATCGATAGGGAATTTAATTACGAGCTCAAAAAGGTATGACATTTAATATTCGGACCGTTTTTTCTCATGTTACGCCAAAAATACTGCAAAAAAACACGATTTTGATTTTTTGCATTTTTTATAAGGGGTAGGGTCACAATTTTTTACAAAAAATTTAAAACCGTTTAAATTTTTATATTTGAATGCCAATCGATAGGGAATGTAATTACGAGTTCAAAAAGGTATGACATTTAATATTCGGACCGTTTTTTCTCATGTTACGCCAAAAATACTGCAAAAAAACACGATTTCGATTTTTTGCATTTTTTATAAGGGGTAGGGTCACAATTTTTTACAAAAAATTTAAAACCGTTTAAATTTCTATATTTGAATGCCAATCGATAGGGAATTTAATTACGAGCTCAAAAAGGTATGACATTTAATATTCTGACCGTTTTTTCTCATGTTACGCCAAAAATACTGCAAAAAAACACGATTTCGATTTTTTGCATTTTTTATAAGGGGTAGGGTCACAATTTTTTACAAAAAATTTAAAACCGTTTAAATTTCTATATTTGAATGCCAATCGATAGGGAATTTAAATACGAGCTCAAAAAGGTATGACATTTAATATTCTGACCGTTTTTTCTCATGTTACGCCAAAAATACTGCAAAAAAACACGATTTCGATTTTTTGCATTTTTTATAAGGGGTAGGGTCACAATCTTTTACAAAAAATTTAAAACCGTTTAAATTTCTATATTTGAATGCCAATCGATAGGGAATTTAATTACGAGCTCAAAAAGGTATGACATTTAATATTCGGACCGTTTTTTCTCATGTTACGCCAAAAATACTGCAAAAAAACACGATTTCGATTTTTTGCATTTTTTATAAGGGGTAGGGTCACAATCTTTTACAAAAAATTTAAAACCGTTTAAATTTCTATATTTGAATGCCAATCGATAGGGAATTTAATTACGAGCTCAAAAAGGTATGACATTTAATATTCGGACCGTTTTTTCTCATGTTACGCCAAAAATACTGCAAAAAAACACGATTTTGATTTTTTGCATTTTTTATAAGGGGTAGGGTCACAATTTTTGACAAAAAATTTAAAACCGTTTAAATTTCTATATTTGAATGCCAATCGATAGGGAATTTAATTACGAGCTCAAAAAGGTATGACATTTAATATTCTGACCGTTTTTTCTCATGTTACGCCAAAAATACTGCAAAAAAACACGATTTCGATTTTTTGCATTTTTTATAAGGGGTAGGGTCACAATTTTTTACAAAAAATTTAAAACCGTTTAAATTTCTATATTTGAATGCCAATCGATAGGGAATTTAAATACGAGCTCAAAAAGGTATGACATTTAATATTCTGACCGTTTTTTCTCATGTTACGCCAAAAATACTGCAAAAAAACACGATTTCGATTTTTTGCATTTTTTATAAGGGGTAGGGTCACAATCTTTTACAAAAAATTTAAAACCGTTTAAATTTCTATATTTGAATGCCAATCGATAGGGAATTTAATTACGAGCTCAAAAAGGTATGACATTTAATATTCGGACCGTTTTTTCTCATGTTACGCCAAAAATACTGCAAAAAAACACGATTTCGATTTTTTGCATTTTTTATAAGGGGTAGGGTCACAATCTTTTACAAAAAATTTAAAACCGTTTAAATTTCTATATTTGAATGCCAATCGATAGGGAATTTAATTACGAGCTCAAAAAGGTATGACATTTAATATTCTGACCGTTTTTTCTTATGTTACGCCAAAAATACTGCAAAAAAACACGATTTCGATTTTTTGCATTTTTTATAAGGGGTAGGGTCACAATTTTTTACAAAAAATTTAAAACCGTTTAAATTTCTATATTTGAATGCCAATCGATAGGGAATTTAATTACGAGCTCAAAAAGGTATGACATTTAATATTCGGACCGTTTTTTCTCATGTTACGCCAAAAATACTGCAAAAAAACACGATTTCGATTTTTTGCATTTTTTATAAGGGGTAGGGTCACAATTTTTTACAAAAAATTTAAAACCGTTTAAATTTCTATATTTGAATGCCAATCGATAGGGAATTTAATTACGAGCTCAAAAAGGTATGACATTTAATATTCGGACCGTTTTTTCTCATGTTACGCCAAAAATACTGCAAAAAAACACGATTTCGATTTTTTGCATTTTTTATAAGGGGTAGGGTCACAATTTTTTACAAAAAATTTAAAACCGTTTAAATTTTTATATTTGAATGCCAATCGATAGGGAATGTAATTACGAGTTCAAAAAGGTATGACATTTAATATTCGGACCGTTTTTTCTCATGTTACGCCAAAAATACTGCAAAAAAACACGATTTCGATTTTTTGCATTTTTTATAAGGGGTAAGGTCACAATTTTTTACAAAAAATTTAAAACCGTTTAAATTTCTATATTTGATTGCCAATCGATAGGGAATTTAATTACGAGTTCAAAAAGGTATGGTATTTAATATTCGGACCGTTTTTTCTCATGTTACGCCAAAAATACTGCAAAAAAACACGATTTCGATTTTTTGCATTTTTTATAAGGGGTAGGGTCACAATTTTTGACAAAAAATTTAAAACCGTTTAAATTTCTATATTTGAATGCCAATCGATAGGGAATTTAATTACGAGCTCAAAAAGGTATGACATTTAATATTCGGACCGTTTTTTCTCATGTTACGCCAAAAATACTGCAAAAAAACACGATTTTGATTTTTTGCATTTTTTATAAGGGGTAGGGTCACAATTTTTTACAAAAAATTTAAAACCGTTTAAATTTCTATATTTGAATGCCAATCGAAAGGGAATTTAATTACGAGCTCAAAAAGGTATGGTATTTAATATTCGGACCGTTTTTTCTCATGTTACGCCAAAAATACTGCAAAAAAACACGATTTCGATTTTTTGCATTTTTTATAAGGGGTAGGGTCACAATTTTTGACAAAAAATTTAAAACCGTTTAAATTTCTATATTTGAATGCCAATCGATAGGGAATTTAATTACGAGCTCAAAAAGGTATGATATTTAATATTCGGACCGTTTTTTCTTATGTTACGCCAAAAATACTGCAAAAAAACACGATTTTGATTTTTTGCATTTTTTATAAGGGGTAGGGTCACAATTTTTTACAAAAAATTTAAAACCGTTTAAATTTCTATATTTGAATGCCAATCGATAGGGAATTGAATTACGAGCTCAAAAAGGTATGACATTTAATATTCGGACCGTTTTTTCTCATGTTACGCCAAAAATACTGCAAAAAAACACGATTTCGATTTTTTGCATTTTTTATAAGGGGTAGGGTCACAATTTTTTACAAAAAATTTAAAACCGTTTAAATTTTTATATTTGAATGCCAATCGATAGGGAATGTAATTACGAGTTCAAAAAGGTATGACATTTAATATTCGGACCGTTTTTTCTCATGTTACGCCAAAAATACTGCAAAAAAACACGATTTCGATTTTTTGCATTTTTTATAAGGGGTAGGGTCACAATTTTTGACAAAAAATTTAAAACCGTTTAAATTTTTATATTTGAATGCCAATCGATAGGGAATTTAATTACGAGCTCAAAAAGGTATGACATTTAATATTCGGACCGTTTTTTCTCATGTTACGCCAAAAATACTGCAAAAAAACACGATTTTGATTTTTTGCATTTTTTATAAGGGGTAGGGTCACAATTTTTTACAAAAAATTTAAAACCGTTTAAATTTTTATATTTGAATGCCAATCGATAGGGAATGTAATTACGAGTTCAAAAAGGTATGACATTTAATATTCGGACCGTTTTTTCTCATGTTACGCCAAAAATACTGCAAGAAAACACGATTTCGATTTTTTGCATTTTTTATAAGGGGTAGGGTCACAATTTTTTACAAAAAATTTAAAACCGTTTAAATTTCTATATTTGAATGCCAATCGATAGGGAATTTAATTACGAGCTCAGAAAGGTATGACATTTAATATTCGGACCGTTTTTTCTCATGTTACGCCAAAAATACTGCAAAAAAACACGATTTCGATTTTTTGCATTTTTTATAAGGGGTAGGGTCACAATTTTTTACAAAAAATTTAAAACCGTTAAAATTTCTATATTTGAATGCCAATCGATAGGGAATTTAATTACGAGCTCAAAAAGGTATGACATTTAATATTCGGACCGTTTTTTCTCATGTTACGCCAAAAATACTGCAAAAAAACACGATTTCGATTTTTTGCATTTTTTATAAGGGGTAGGGTCACAATCTTTTACAAAAAATTTAAAACCGTTTAAATTTCTATATTTGAATGCCAATCGATAGGGAATTTAATTACGAGCTCAAAAAGGTATGACATTTAATATTCTGACCGTTTTTTCTTATGTTACGCCAAAAATACTGCAAAAAAACACGATTTCGATTTTTTGCATTTTTTATAAGGGGTAGGGTCACAATTTTTTACAAAAAATTTAAAACCGTTTAAATTTCTATATTTGAATGCCAATCGATAGGGAATTTAATTACGAGCTCAAAAAGGTATGACATTTAATATTCGGACCGTTTTTTCTCATGTTACGCCAAAAATACTGCAAAAAAACACGATTTCGATTTTTTGCATTTTTTATAAGGGGTAGGGTCACAATTTTTTACAAAAAATTTAAAACCGTTTAAATTTCTATATTTGAATGCCAATCGATAGGGAATGTAATTACGAGTTCAAAAAGGTATGACATTTAATATTCGGACCGTTTTTTCTCATGTTACGCCAAAAATACTGCAAAAAAACACGATTTCGATTTTTTGCATTTTTTATAAGGGGTAGGGTCACAATTTTTGACAAAAAATTTAAAACCGTTTAAATTTCTATATTTGAATGCCAATCGATAGGGAATTTAATTACGAGCTCAAAAAGGTATGACATTTAATATTCGGACCGTTTTTTCTCATGTTACGCCAAAAATACTGCAAAAAAACACGATTTCGATTTTTTGCATTTTTTATAAGGGGTAGGGTCACAATTTTTTACAAAAAATTTAAAACCGTTTAAATTTCTATATTTGAATGCCAATCGATAGGGAATTTAAATACGAGCTCAAAAAGGTATGACATTTAATATTCTGACCGTTTTTTCTCATGTTACGCCAAAAATACTGCAAAAAAACACGATTTCGATTTTTTGCATTTTTTATAAGGGGTAGGGTCACAATTTTTGACAAAAAATTTAAAACCGTTTAAATTTCTATATTTGAATGCCAATCGATAGGGAATTTAAATACGAGCTCAAAAAGGTATGACATTTAATATTCTGACCGTTTTTTCTCATGTTACGCCAAAAATACTGCAAAAAAACACGATTTCGATTTTTTGCATTTTTTATAAGGGGTAGGGTCACAATTTTTTACAAAAAATTTAAAACCGTTTAAATTTCTATATTTGAATGCCAATCGATAGGGAATTTAATTACGAGCTCAAAAAGGTATGACATTTAATATTCGGACCGTTTTTTCTCATGTTACGCCAAAAATACTGCAAAAAAACACGATTTCGATTTTTTGCATTTTTTATAAGGGGTAGGGTCACAATCTTTTACAAAAAATTTAAAACCGTTTAAATTTCTATATTTGAATGCCAATCGATAGGGAATTTAATTACGAGCTCAAAAAGGTATGACATTTAATATTCTGACCGTTTTTTCTTATGTTACGCCAAAAATACTGCAAAAAAACACGATTTCGATTTTTTGCATTTTTTATAAGGGGTAGGGTCACAATTTTTTACAAAAAATTTAAAACCGTTTAAATTTCTATATTTGAATGCCAATCGATAGGGAATTTAATTACGAGCTCAAAAAGGTATGACATTTAATATTCGGACCGTTTTTTCTCATGTTACGCCAAAAATACTGCAAAAAAACACGATTTCGATTTTTTGCATTTTTTATAAGGGGTAGGGTCACAATTTTTTACAAAAAATTTAAAACCGTTTAAATTTCTATATTTGAATGCCAATCGATAGGGAATGTAATTACGAGTTCAAAAAGGTATGACATTTAATATTCGGACCGTTTTTTCTCATGTTACGCCAAAAATACTGCAAAAAAACACGATTTCGATTTTTTGCATTTTTTATAAGGGGTAGGGTCACAATTTTTGACAAAAAATTTAAAACCGTTTAAATTTCTATATTTGAATGCCAATCGATAGGGAATTTAATTACGAGCTCAAAAAGGTATGACATTTAATATTCGGACCGTTTTTTCTCATGTTACGCCAAAAATACTGCAAAAAAACACGATTTCGATTTTTTGCATTTTTTATAAGGGGTAGGGTCACAATTTTTTACAAAAAATTTAAAACCGTTTAAATTTCTATATTTGAATGCCAATCGATAGGGAATTTAAATACGAGCTCAAAAAGGTATGACATTTAATATTCTGACCGTTTTTTCTCATGTTACGCCAAAAATACTGCAAAAAAACACGATTTCGATTTTTTGCATTTTTTATAAGGGGTAGGGTCACAATTTTTGACAAAAAATTTAAAACCGTTTAAATTTCTATATTTGAATGCCAATCGATAGGGAATTTAAATACGAGCTCAAAAAGGTATGACATTTAATATTCTGACCGTTTTTTCTCATGTTACGCCAAAAATACTGCAAAAAAACACGATTTCGATTTTTTGCATTTTTTATAAGGGGTAGGGTCACTATCTTTTACAAAAAATTTAAAACCGTTTAAATTTCTATATTTGAATGCCAATCGATAGGGAATTTAATTACGAGCTCAAAAAGGTATGACATTTAATATTCGGACCGTTTTTTCTCATGTTACGCCAAAAATACTGCAAAAAAACACGATTTCGATTTTTTGCATTTTTTATAAGGGGTAGGGTCACAATTTTTGACAAAAAATTTAAAACCGTTTAAATTTCTATATTTGAATGCCAATCGATAGGGAATTTAATTACGAGCTCAAAAAGGTATGACATTTAATATTCGGACCGTTTTTTCTCATGTTACGCCAAAAATACTGCAAAAAAACACGATTTCGATTTTTTGCATTTTTTATAAGGGGTAGGGTCACAATTTTTTACAAAAAATTTAAAACCGTTTAAATTTCTATATTTGAATGCCAATCGATAGGGAATTTAAATACGAGCTCAAAAAGGTATGACATTTAATATTCTGACCGTTTTTTCTCATGTTACGCCAAAAATACTGCAAAAAAACACGATTTCGATTTTTTGCATTTTTTATAAGGGGTAGGGTCACAATTTTTGACAAAAAATTTAAAACCGTTTAAATTTCTATATTTGAATGCCAATCGATAGGGAATTTAAATACGAGCTCAAAAAGGTATGACATTTAATATTCTGACCGTTTTTTCTCATGTTACGCCAAAAATACTGCAAAAAAACACGATTTCGATTTTTTGCATTTTTTATAAGGGGTAGGGTCACTATCTTTTACAAAAAATTTAAAACCGTTTAAATTTCTATATTTGAATGCCAATCGATAGGGAATTTAATTACGAGCTCAAAAAGGTATGACATTTAATATTCGGACCGTTTTTTCTCATGTTACGCCAAAAATACTGCAAAAAAACACGATTTCGATTTTTTGCATTTTTTATAAGGGGTAGGGTCACAATTTTTGACAAAAAATTTAAAACCGTTTAAATTTCTATATTTGAATGCCAATCGATAGGGAATTTAATTACAAGCTCAAAAAGGTATGACATTTAATATTCGGACCGTTTTTTCTCATGTTACGCCAAAAATACTGCAAAAAAACACGATTTCGATTTTTTGCATTTTTTATAAGGGGTAGGGTCACAATTTTTGACAAAAAATTTAAAACCGTTTAAATTTCTATATTTGAATGCCAATCGATAGGGAATTTAATTACGAGCTCAAAAAGGTATGACATTTAATATTCGGACCGTTTTTTCTCATGTTACGCCAAAAATACTGCAAAAAAACACGATTTCGATTTTTTGCATTTTTTATAAGGGGTAAGGTCACAATTTTTTACAAAAAATTTAAAACCGTTGAAATTTCTATATTTGAATGCCAATCGATAGGGAATGTAATTACGAGTTCAAAAAGGTATGACATTTAATATTCGGACCGTTTTTTCTCATGTTACGCCAAAAATACTGCAAAAAAACACGATTTCGATTTTTTGCATTTTTTATAAGGGGTAGGGTCACAATTTTTGACAAAAAATTTAAAACCGTTTAAATTTCTATATTTGAATGCCAATCGATAGGGAATTTAATTACAAGCTCAAAAAGGTATGACATTTAATATTCGGACCGTTTTTTCTCATGTTACGCCAAAAATACTGCAAAAAAACACGATTTCGATTTTTTGCATTTTTTATAAGGGGTAGGGTCACAATTTTTGACAAAAAATTTAAAACCGTTTAAATTTCTATATTTGAATGCCAATCGATAGGGAATTTAATTACGAGCTCAAAAAGGTATGACATTTAATATTCGGACCGTTTTTTCTCATGTTACGCCAAATACTGCAAAAAAACACGATTTCGATTTTTTGCATTTTTTATAAGGGGTAGGGTCACAATTTTTTACAAAAAATTTAAAACCGTTTAAATTTCTATATTTGAATGCCAATCGATAGGGAATTTAATTACGAGCTCAAAAAGGTATGACATTTAATATTCGGACCGTTTTTTCTCATGTTACGCCAAAAATACTGCAAAAAAACACGATTTAGATTTTTTGCATTTTTTATAAGGGGTAGGGTCACAATTTTTGACAAAAAATTTAAAACCGTTTAAATTTCTATATTTGAATGCCAATCGATAGGGAATTTAATTACGAGCTCAAAAAGGTATGACATTTAATATTCGGACCGTTTTTTCTCATGTTACGCCAAAAATACTGCAAAAAAACACGATTTCGATTTTTTGCATTTTTTATAAGGGGTAGGGTCACAATTTTTTACAAAAAATTTAAAACCGTTTAAATTTCTATATTTGAATGCCAATCGATAGGGAATTTAATTACGAGCTCAAAAAGGTATGACATTTAATATTCGGACCGTTTTTTCTCATGTTACGCCAAAAATACTGCAAAAAAACACGATTTCGATTTTTTGCATTTTTTATAAGGGGTAGGGTCACAATTTTTGACAAAAAATTTAAAACCGTTTAAATTTCTATATTTGAATGCCAATCGATAGGGAATTTAATTACGAGCTCAAAAAGGTATGACATTTAATATTCGGACCGTTTTTTCTCATGTTACGCCAAAAATACTGCAAAAAAACACGATTTCGATTTTTTGCATTTTTTATAAGGGGTAGGGTCACAATTTTTTACAAAAAATTTAAAACCGTTTAAATTTCTATATTTGAATGCCAATCGATAGGGAATTTAATTACGAGCTCAAAAAGGTATGACATTTAATATTCGGACCGTTTTTTCTCATGTTACGCCAAAAATACTGCAAAAAAACACGATTTCGATTTTTTGCATTTTTTATAAGGGGTAGGGTCACAATTTTTGACAAAAAATTTAAAACCGTTTAAATTTCTATATTTGAATGCCAATCGATAGGGAATTTAATTACGAGCTCAAAAAGGTATGACATTTAATATTCGGACCGTTTTTTCTCATGTTACGCCAAAAATACTGCAAAAAAACACGATTTAGATTTTTTGCATTTTTTATAAGGGGTAGGGTCACAATTTTTGACAAAAAATTTAAAACCGTTTAAATTTCTATATTTGAATGCCAATCGATAGGGAATTTAATTACGAGCTCAAAAAGGTATGACATTTAATATTCGGACCGTTTTTTCTCATGTTACGCCAAAAATACTGCAAAAAAACACGATTTCGATTTTTTGCATTTTTTATAAGGGGTAGGGTCACAATTTTTTACAAAAAATTTAAAACCGTTTCAATTTCTATATTTAAATGCCAATCGATAGGGAATTTAATTACGAGCTCAAAAAGGTATGACATTTAATATTCGGACCGTTTTTTCTCATGTTACGCCAAAAATACTGCAAAAAAACACGATTTCGATTTTTTGCATTTTTTAAAAGGGGTAGGGTCACAATTTTTTACAAAAAATTTAAAACCGTTTAAATTTCTATATTTGAATGCCAATCGATAGGGAATTTAATTACGAGCTCAAAAAGGTATGACATTTAATATTCGGACCGTTTTTTCTCATGTTACGCCAAAAATACTGCAAAAAAACACGATTTCGATTTTTTGCATTTTTTATAAGGGGTAGGGTCACAATTTTTGACAAAAAATTTAAAACCGTTTAAATTTCTATATTTGAATGCCAATCGATAGGGAATTTAATTACGAGCTCAAAAAGGTATGACATTTAATATTCGGACCGTTTTTTCTCATGTTACGCCAAAAATACTGCAAAAAAACACGATTTTGATTTTTTGCATTTTTTATAAGGGGTAGGGTCACAATTTTTTACAAAAAATTTAAAACCGTTTCAATTTCTATATTTAAATGCCAATCGATAGGGAATGTAATTACGAGCTCAAAAAGGTATGACATTTAATATTCGGACCGTTTTTTCTCATGTTACGCCAAAAATACTGCAAAAAAACACGATTTTGATTTTTTGCATTTTTTATAAGGGGTAGGGTCACAATTTTTTACAAAAAATTTAAAACCGTTTAAATTTCTATATTTGAATGCCAATCGATAAGGAATGTAATTACGAGTTCAAAAAGGTATGACATTTAATATTCGGACCGTTTTTTCTCATGTTACGCCAAAAATACTGCAAAAAAACACGATTTAGATTTTTTGCATTTTTTATAAGGGGTAGGGTCACAATTTTTGACAAAAAATTTAAAACCGTTTAAATTTCTATATTTGAATGCCAATCGATAGGGAATGTAATTACGAGTTCAAAAAGGTATGACATTTAATATTCGGACCGTTTTTTCTCATGTTACGCCAAAAATACTGCAAAAAAACACGATTTAGATTTTTTACATTTTTTATAAGGGGTAGGGTCACAATTTTTGACAAAAAATTTAAAACCGTTTAAATTTCTATATTTGAATGCCAATCGATAGGGAATTTAATTACGAGCTCAAAAAGGTATGACATTTAATATTCGGACCGTTTTTTCTCATGTTACGCCAAAAATACTGCAAAAAAACACGATTTAGATTTTTTGCATTTTTTATAAGGGGTAGGGTCACAATTTTTGACAAAAAATTTAAAACCGTTTAAATTTCTATATTTGAATGCCAATCGATAGGGAATTTAATTACGAGCTCAAAAAGGTATGACATTTAATATTCGGACCGTTTTTTCTCATGTTACGCCAAAAATACTGCAAAAAAACACGATTTCGATTTTTTGCATTTTTTATAAGGGGTAGGGTCACAATTTTTTACAAAAAATTTAAAACCGTTTAAATTTCTATATTTGAATGCCAATCGATAGGGAATTTAATTACGAGCTCAAAAAGGTATGACATTTAATATTCGGACCGTTTTTTCTCATGTTACGCCAAAAATACTGCAAAAAAACACGATTTCGATTTTTTGCATTTTTTATAAGGGGTAGGGTCACAATTTTTGACAAAAAATTTAAAACCGTTTAAATTTCTATATTTGAATGCCAATCGATAGGGAATTTAATTACGAGCTCAAAAAGGTATGACATTTAATATTCGGACCGTTTTTTCTCATGTTACGCCAAAAATACTGCAAAAAAACACGATTTCGATTTTTTGCATTTTTTATAAGGGGTAGGGTCACAATTTTTTACAAAAAATTTAAAACCGTTTAAATTTCTATATTTGAATGCCAATCGATAGGGAATTTAATTACGAGCTCAAAAAGGTATGACATTTAATATTCGGACCGTTTTTTCTCATGTTACGCCAAAAATACTGCAAAAAAACACGATTTCGATTTTTTGCATTTTTTATAAGGGGTAGGGTCACAATTTTTGACAAAAAATTTAAAACCGTTTAAATTTCTATATTTGAATGCCAATCGATAGGGAATTTAATTACGAGCTCAAAAAGGTATGACATTTAATATTCGGACCGTTTTTTCTCATGTTACGCCAAAAATACTGCAAAAAAACACGATTTAGATTTTTTGCATTTTTTATAAGGGGTAGGGTCACAATTTTTGACAAAAAATTTAAAACCGTTTAAATTTCTATATTTGAATGCCAATCGATAGGGAATTTAATTACGAGCTCAAAAAGGTATGACATTTAATATTCGGACCGTTTTTTCTCATGTTACGCCAAAAATACTGCAAAAAAACACGATTTCGATTTTTTGCATTTTTTATAAGGGGTAGGGTCACAATTTTTTACAAAAAATTTAAAACCGTTTCAATTTCTATATTTAAATGCCAATCGATAGGGAATTTAATTACGAGCTCAAAAAGGTATGACATTTAATATTCGGACCGTTTTTTCTCATGTTACGCCAAAAATACTGCAAAAAAACACGATTTCGATTTTTTGCATTTTTTATAAGGGGTAGGGTCACAATTTTTTACAAAAAATTTAAAACCGTTTAAATTTCTATATTTGAATGCCAATCGATAGGGAATTTAATTACGAGCTCAAAAAGGTATGACATTTAATATTCGGACCGTTTTTTCTCATGTTACGCCAAAAATACTGCAAAAAAACACGATTTCGATTTTTTGCATTTTTTATAAGGGGTAGGGTCACAATTTTTGACAAAAAATTTAAAACCGTTTAAATTTCTATATTTGAATGCCAATCGATAGGGAATTTAATTACGAGCTCAAAAAGGTATGACATTTAATATTCGGACCGTTTTTTCTCATGTTACGCCAAAAATACTGCAAAAAAACACGATTTTGATTTTTTGCATTTTTTATAAGGGGTAGGGTCACAATTTTTTACAAAAAATTTAAAACCGTTTCAATTTCTATATTTAAATGCCAATCGATAGGGAATGTAATTACGAGCTCAAAAAGGTATGACATTTAATATTCGGACCGTTTTTTCTCATGTTACGCCAAAAATACTGCAAAAAAACACGATTTTGATTTTTTGCATTTTTTATAAGGGGTAGGGTCACAATTTTTTACAAAAAATTTAAAACCGTTTAAATTTCTATATTTAAATGCCAATCGATAAGGAATGTAATTACGAGTTCAAAAAGGTATGACATTTAATATTCGGACCGTTTTTTCTCATGTTACGCCAAAAATACTGCAAAAAAACACGATTTAGATTTTTTGCATTTTTTATAAGGGGTAGGGTCACAATTTTTGACAAAAAATTTAAAACCGTTTAAATTTCTATATTTGAATGCCAATCGATAGGGAATTTAATTACGAGCTCAAAAAGGTATGACATTTAATATTCGGACCGTTTTTTCTCATGTTACGCCAAAAATACTGCAAAAAAACACGATTTTGATTTTTTGCATTTTTTATAAGGGGTAGGGTCACAATTTTTGACAAAAAATTTAAAACCGTTTAAATTTCTATATTTGAATGCCAATCGATAGGGAATTTAATTACGAGCTCAAAAAGGTATGACATTTAATATGACTTTAATATTCTGACCGTTTTTTCTTATGTTACGCCAAAAATACTGCAAAACAAGAAAGGAAGCTAGCTTCGGCCAGCCGAAGCTTATATACCCTTGCAGATAATTCCTATTAATCACTAATTTTCCGAGCGTTCCTATGGCAGCTATATGATATAGTCGTCCGATTTTAAAAAAATTTTATTCGAAATTCAGAATTAGATCAAAAATGGCATTTCCAAAAGTAGGAGGTTCTAGGTTCAAAAACACCCAAGATAAATTTTTTTTACATTTTTTCCCCCGATCATTCCTATGGGAGCTATATGATATAGTTGTCCGATCCGGCTCGTTCCGACTTATATACTACCTGCAATAGATATAAGACTTTTGGGAAAGTTTTAGCCCGATAGCTTTAAAACTGAGAGACTAGTTTGCGTAGAAACAGACGGACAGACGGACAGACGGAAAGACGGACGGACAGACGGACGGACAGACGGACGGACAGACGGACATGGCTAGATCGACTCGTCTAGTGATGCTGATCAAGAATATATATACTTTATGGGGTCGGAAACGTCTCCTTCACTGCGTTGCAAACTTCTGACTGAAATCATAATACCCTCTGCAAGGGTATAAAAACACGATTTCGATTTTTTGCATTTTTTATAAGGGGTAGGGTCACAATTTTTTACAAAAAATTTAAAACCGTTTAAATTTCTATATTTAAATGCCAATCGATAAGGAATGTAATTACGAGTTCAAAAAGGTATGACATTTAATATTCGGACCGTTTTTTCTCATGTTACGCCAAAAATACTGCAAAAAAACACGATTTAGATTTTTTGCATTTTTTATAAGGGGTAGGGTCACAATTTTTGACAAAAAATTTAAAACCGTTTAAATTTCTATATTTGAATGCCAATCGATAGGGAATTTAATTACGAGCTCAAAAAGGTATGACTTTAATATTCTGACCGTTTTTTCTTATGTTACGCCACAATTTTTTACAAAAAATTTAAAACCGTTTAAATTTCTATATTTGATTGCCAATCGATAGGGAATTTAATTACGAGCTCAAAAAGGTATGACATTTAATATTCGGACCGTTTTTTCTCATGTTACGCCAAAAATACTGCAAAACAAGAAAGGAAGCTAGCTTCGGCCAGCCGAAGCTTATATACCCTTGCAGATAATTCCTATTAATCACTAATTTTCCGAGCGTTCCTATGGCAGCTATATGATATAGTCGTCCGATTTTAAAAAAATTTTATTCGAAATTCAGAATTAGATCAAAAATGGCATTTCCAAAAGTAGGAGGTTCTAGGTTCAAAAACACCCAAGATAAATTTTTTTTACATTTTTTCCCCCGATCATTCCTATGGGAGCTATATGATATAGTTGTCCGATCCGGCTCGTTCCGACTTATATACTACCTGCAATAGATATAAGACTTTTGGGAAAGTTTTAGCCCGATAGCTTTAAAACTGAGAGACTAGTTTGCGTAGAAACAGACGGACAGACGGACAGACGGAAAGACGGACGGACAGACGGACGGACAGACGGACGGACAGACGGACGGACAGACGGACATGGCTAGATCGACTCGTCTAGTGATGCTGATCAAGAATATATATACTTTATGGGGTCGGAAACGTCTCCTTCACTGCGTTGCAAACTTCTGACTGAAATCATAATACCCTCTGCAAGGGTATAAAAACACGATTTCGATTTTTTGCATTTTTTATAAGGGGTAGGGTCACAATTTTTTACAAAAAATTTAAAACCGTTTAAATTTCTATATTTAAATGCCAATCGATAAGGAATGTAATTACGAGTTCAAAAAGGTATGACATTTAATATTCGGACCGTTTTTTCTCATGTTACGCCAAAAATACTGCAAAAAAACACGATTTAGATTTTTTGCATTTTTTATAAGGGGTAGGGTCACAATTTTTGACAAAAAATTTAAAACCGTTTAAATTTCTATATTTGAATGCCAATCGATAGGGAATTTAATTACGAGCTCAAAAAGGTATGACTTTAATATTCTGACCGTTTTTTCTTATGTTACGCCAAAAATACTGCAAAAAAACACGATTTCGATTTTTTGCATTTTTTATAAGGGGTAGGGTCACAATTTTTTACAAAAAATTTAAAACCGTTTAAATTTCTATATTTGAATGCCAATCGATAGGGAATTTAATTACGAGCTCAAAAAGGTATGACATTTAATATTCGGACCGTTTTTTCTCATGTTACGCCAAAAATACTGCAAAAAAACACGATTTCGATTTTTTGCATTTTTTATAAGGGGTAGGGTCACAATTTTTTACAAAAAATTTAAAACCGTTTAAATTTCTATATTTGAATGCCAATCGATAGGGAATGTAATTACGAGTTCAAAAAGGTATGACATTTAATTTTCGGACCGTTTTTTCTCATGTTACGCCAAAAATACTGCAAAAAAACACGATTTCGATTTTTTGCATTTTTTATAAGGGGTGGGGTCACAATTTTTGACAAAAAATTTAAAACCGTTTAAATTTCTATATTTGAATGCCAATCGATAGGGAATTTAATTACGAGCTCAAAAAGGTATGACATTTAATATTCGGACCGTTTTTTCTCATGTTACGCCAAAAATACTGCAAAAAAACACGATTTCGATTTTTTGCATTTTTTATAAGGGGTAGGGTCACAATTTTTTACAAAAAATTTAAAACCGTTTAAATTTCTATATTTGATTGCCAATCGATAGGGAATTTAATTACGAGCTCAAAAAGGTATGACATTTAATATTCGGACCGTTTTTTCTCATGTTACGCCAAAAATACTGCAAAAAAACACGATTTCGATTTTTTGCATTTTTTATAAGGGGTGGGGTCACAATTTTTGACAAAAAATTTAAAACCGTTTAAATTTCTATATTTGAATGCCAATCGATAGGGAATTTAATTACGAGTTCAAAAAGGTATGACATTTAATATGACTTTAATATTCTGACCGTTTTTTCTTATGTTACGCCAAAAATACTGCAAAAAAACACGATTTCGATTTTTTGCATTTTTTATAAGGGGTAGGGTCACAATTTTTTACAAAAAATTTAAAACCGTTTAAATTTCTATATTTGAATGCCAATCGATAGGGAATGTAATTACGAGTTCAAAAAGGTATGACATTTAATATTCGGACCGTCTTTTCTCATGTTACGCCAAAAATACTGCAAAAAAACACGATTTCGATTTTTTGCATTTTTTATAAGGGGTGGGGTCACAATTTTTGACAAAAAATTTAAAACCGTTTAAATTTCTATATTTGAATGCCAATCGATAGGGAATTTAATTACGAGCTCAAAAAGGTATGACATTTAATATTCGGACCGTTTTTTCTCATGTTACGCCAAAAATACTGCAAAAAAACACGATTTCGATTTTTTGCATTTTTTATAAGGGGTAGGGTCACAATTTTTTACAAAAAATTTAAAACCGTTTAAATTTCTATATTTGATTGCCAATCGATAGGGAATTTAATTACGAGCTCAAAAAGGTATGACATTTAATATTCGGACCGTTTTTTCTCATGTTACGCCAAAAATACTGCAAAAAAACACGATTTCGATTTTTTGCATTTTTTATAAGGGGTGGGGTCACAATTTTTGACAAAAAATTTAAAACCGTTTAAATTTCTATATTTGAATGCCAATCGATAGGGAATTTAATTACGAGCTCAAAAAGGTATGACATTTAATATTCGGACCGTTTTTTCTCATGTTACGCCAAAAATACTGCAAAAAAACACGATTTTGATTTTTTGCATTTTTTATAAGGGGTAGGGTCACAATTTTTTACAAAAAATTTAAAACCGTTTAAATTTCTATATTTAAATGCCAATCGATAGGGAATGTAATTACGAGTTCAAA
Organism: Drosophila prostipennis; assembly: GCA_037075205.1. Lineage (NCBI taxonomy): Eukaryota > Metazoa > Arthropoda > Insecta > Diptera > Drosophilidae > Drosophila > Drosophila prostipennis. The sequence goes on along the minus strand of JBAMCJ010004578.1, from coordinate 207,830 downwards.
AAGGTATGACATTTAATATTCGGACCGTTTTTTCTCATGTTACGCCAAAAATACTGCAAAAAAACACGATTTCGATTTTTTGCATTTTTTATAAGGGGTAGGGTCACAATTTTTTACAAAAAATTTAAAACCGTTTAAATTTCTATATTTGAATGCCAATCGATAGGGAATGTAATTACGAGTTCAAAAAGGTATGACATTTAATATTCGGACCGTTTTTTCTCATGTTACGCCAAAAATACTGCAAAAAAACACGATTTCGATTTTTTGCATTTTTTATAAGGGGTAGGGTCACAATTTTTTACAAAAAATTTAAAACCGTTTAAATTTCTATATTTGATTGCCAATCGATAGGGAATTTAATTACGAGCTCAAAAAGGTATGACATTTAATATTCGGACCGTTTTTTCTCATGTTACGCCAAAAATACTGATATTTTTGTGCAAAAAAACACGATTTCGATTTTTTGCGTTTTTTATAAGGGGTAAGGTCACAATTTTTTAAAAAAAATTTAAAACAGTTTAAAGTTCTATATTTGAATGCCAATCGATTGTTTTTTCGCTGTACCTTGGCCAAAAATGGTGTTATCCCAAAAATATATACTGTATTGAACAGATAGCAAAATAATAAATTAATCCATGACACATTCCGTGTGATGTTGATAAAATAAAATTTTCGCCAATTTTCACACAGCTTTATATATCTACTGTTAGATAATCTTTGGCTTGCATCCGACAACAATCTGAATAATCCAGTGTAACCGCAGATGCATGACCTATTTGAGTGGTTCCCTTAATCTGCGCTCGCAACCGGTTTGTTTGCCACCGGAGACACTTGCAAATGGGCCATAAATCTCATTTACTCACCCTGAGCAACCAGATCCGCGATTGCCGTGCCATTCCGTTGGAGATCTACTCCGCTGCAGTCGCAAAGCTGGACTAAGTTCTACAAAGATCGGTGGGACTTATCCAACCCGGTTAACATGGTAAATGGAAATGGGTTGGCCTGCGATAATAGTTCTACTTAGTAGTTCTACAATACATGGAAATTTAGTTAAATTATTTTAATGTATTTTATTTATTTTTTTTTTGGTTAATAATTAGTAAAGATTAAAATGAAATGGTCAAGGGTGGCTTCATTAAATACTTCATATGTAACAACAATAATGTATGTACATTTCCGACCATGTTGAATAGCATCTGTTTTGAGAAATTTTGAGAAAATCGTAAGAGCACTTGGTAAATCGATATCGGCCTTTTCAAGTTTTGTTTTTGATGCGAAATTGGCAGTCACAGCTGCCGTTCGTCATCTGTTTTATGTTAGCACATAAGTCGCTGAAATATATATATATTTATATATATATCAGATCATGATCATCCGCAGATCATGTGCATATGGATATGGAATGGAGCGCAGCAACATTTTCGTTTTTCATTTCATTTTCGTAACATTCCACGCCCGCATTTAGCTTGTAAACAAGTTTCTCCCTGCCACATCTCGTCTCGTCCAAATCGGATTCTTCAGGTGTGGATGTGGACCCGACCCAAGGAATCCAAATTCGAATCTAAATTCAAATCCAAATCCGCATTCACATTCGCATCCACAGAGGCCCAAAAAGCAAATCAAATTGAATTCGATTCGACAGGCAACCGCAACGAGAGCAATAAAATTGATTGCGTTTAAGTGTATTAAAATCAAATGCGAAATTCGCCATTCGCCAAAAAAAAAGATGCGCGGTCGGTGGGTGGACTTTTGGGGCTGGGGCTTTGAAAATGTCCATGCCGTGTAATTGGCATTGAGGTGAATGAAGTTTGGCACGCCATCTGGCGGAGGAAAGGGGGACTCATGCGCATCGGTTCCGATCAGCCTTACACAAATTTTGGAAAATATCCAGGTCTTCTTTGATTTTTAACTGAATGGAATTCCATTTAAACATAATAACAATAATTGTAATAATCACTACTAATAATCACTACTACATCACTACTAAAGCATTAGAAAAATAATTTAATAATTTAAACAAAATTTATTTACAATGTAAATTAAAAAGTATGTAAATAATAGAAAATTATATTTTTTAAATTTGTTTTTTATTAAAAATTATTATTTGTAACTGCCAAAAAGTATGCTTCAAAATATAGCTGTTAAAACATGTAGTTAGAAGTCAATTTAGCTGGTTACCTCTCATTATATTATAATCCCATCAGAACCACAACCTCCAAGTTACCAGATGTTCCAAAGGTGGATACGATTATTTTACGACCTCTAAACGAACTCTATCCGCTTACTAATAAACTTATAGGCAAGGAGCTTATTATTTGGCTACACCTCATTTTGACTTCGTGTCTTTCGCTTCTTAGAAAGCAATTCAACTGAAATCGAGTGCGATATGAGGTAAACACACTATTTCTATTCCCATTCATATTCATGGCTGCTGAATAGCACTCTATATATCCCATGTATATCTCCAATCAGCGGCATTATCCTTCCATGGCGAGATCATCCATACGGAAAATGCAGTCCATTCAACGGCAAATTTGCCGCCATCAGCCACGCCCTCCGCCCACCGCCCCCAACGCCTGTTTTTGTGTTTGCCGACGTGACAAAGTCGCGCAAATATTTTAATTGCCACTTTTTTTTCGTCGTCGTCGTTCTTCGTCGTCGCATTGCATTTTTGCCTACCTTAAAATTATAAGTAAAATTAACAAATTTTAATTGACTCTGAAAATTAAAGAGGAGGAAAATGCAAGCGGCGCGACAAGAAGAAAAGCGGGGAAAATGGCATACATTCGGTTTTCGGCTAATTTTCATAGATTATTTTCGTGCGGCATATGCTTGAGGATAGTTTTAAGGGGAGAATGATGGAACCAAAGTCGAAATGTAAATTTATATTTTACTGATTTTTATTTAACTATGTTTATGGATACACCACTGCGTATGCGTGATTTTGTATACGTATGAGTGATATTTATTTATTATTAAGGGCTTTAATTACTATTGAGCTTTCGTTGGGCTAAATATATATATAAATAATTGCAAAATATATTAATAACCTAACTTGTACTTTTATTTATTTTTTAATCTTAAAAAATTAACTTTTTTAATTTAAAGGGTATTTTTAATGCGACTCCTACCGCTTAACAGGCTCTCATTTGTTTTTCTTTTTTGTAATAAATTGCGAAAATATTATTTTAGTATCTGGCTGCCGTTCTCTATGTTTTTTCTATTTTTTTCTTTATTTTCTAGGTGCTAGTGCTGCATTGGCGAGATTTTGCTGCGGCACCAATGTGTTTTCATCTCGATTAACTTGTAATTAGCTGTTCCATTTGCATTTCCATTTCCCCAGCGGAAGTGCAGGTGAAAAGCCGACTGACTGACTGACAGGCAGGCTGGAGTGCACTCACCTGGCAAGAAAATAATTATGTATTCTCATTTATTCCATTTCATTTGTGTTTATTTTTTTGGATTTTGATTTCTGCCCAAACGGATGGGATATTCCGCGGTGGCAACTTTGTGACACGGACGACGACATGGCCAATGGTGGCGCCAAATTCCCCATTGCCAGCGGAGCATGGCAAAAACGCGTCAAAGCGCCAATAAATTGTTGTTGCCGGCGGCCTTTTTTTCTGTATTTACAGATACTTTTTTCTCATTTTTTCTACTTTTTTCCGAGGCATATGCATATTTTGCAAGCCATTTGCATACATCGAATTTTATTATAATATTTTAGCTAGTTTTTGTTGCTCTTCTCGCGCTGCTTGATTTGCTTGGCATTATTTTGCATTTCATTAAATTAAAGTTGCTGCTGTCGGAAGGCAAAATGCGGAATAGTTGGCCAATTTGCGATGCATTCGATGCACGTGAGGGGTCTTCGTCATCGCTGCCACCAGGCAGCAGGGGCGCCCCAAGGGGGGGATAGGAATCGGAATCCCAAATCTGAAATCTTAAATTTGAAATCTAGAGTCTGATATTCGAAATAGGTGACGAAAGGGGCGCCGAAGGCAGTGGCCAATTGGCAATTTGTCGGATTCATTAGGTTGCTTTTCTGGCACTTGCTAGACGCATGATCAGCATCCCGAAAGAAAACAGAGACTAGAATATATAAAATGCAAAAAAAATCCCCCATGAATTGAAACTAAATTAAATTCAGTATTAACACTTTAACAAATAATAAGTATACTACTAAAATAAGACAACAAAAAAACCACGGAATACAATCAGTCGAAATTTCGTAATTTTAATGAAGAACTTGTGATCTGATAGTTCATGGACAGCTCATCTTATTGATAAGACTTAGGGGAACTTGGGAACTTGGCTTTGAATAGCAGTGTTTTTACACCCAGTTTTCAGTTCTGATTCCGATTCAGTTTTCAAAAATGATTTTATTTTCTTCTTTGCAATGTATTCAAGTTTTCATAATATTTATTGTATTCAAGTTTTCATTATGTTTATTTAAGCACTGTGTGTCCTAACCAGCTTCGGTTCGTTGGGGCAATCGAAGGTCACCTGAATGCCGTTTGGAAGCCAGGAGCGCGACCAAATGTCCACATTGCACACCTTCTTGACACCTTCGCTGTCGATCAGCTCCACGGAGTACTCGTCTTTGGATCCAGCGACCACCTGAGTGGATGCCGAAAGGATCTTGGAGATGCTTTGTAAGGAACGAAGGAAGAATATTAAGGCATTTCCTGATTTCCTTTCGCTTCTGACTCACCGGTAGTGGGGTCCTTCGCCAGCGGCCAGTTTGGTGAGGGATGCCTCCAAAGTCCGCTGGGAGGCGGCCAGATCCTCGCCCTCTAGTGTCTTTGGGGCTCCGAATCCTCCGAATCCCGTGGGAGAGCCACTGACCAACAAACAGGCACTGCACAAAATCAGGATCTTGGCGACGAACATTTTGAATGGTTTTTTGCTTGCGTTACGATGGCGACGAAATAACAAACTAATAGATCAATCGCAACAGCCTCGATTTTTATAGGAGAGCTCATATCAGCTAATCTGTCACAGAGAATAGAAATACATATACATAGGTATATTTTAAGTGGAATCTGAGATCGGCTGGGTTATGTTTAACGCCACTTTGGCTGATAAGATTTGTTTTTGCTGAAACGCCTAATTACAATGCCAAGGCCAAAAACCAAATATAATGAAATTGTTTTGATAAATATTATATTATATGTAAGTTCCTAACTCAGTTTCTGAACTCTGTAAGCAATTTTGAAAATATCTATAAATATTGTAATATTTTTCCAGTGTACCTGCGTGATTTAGATGGAATTTATTCCGGTTACGGAGGTCATTGCTTGGGGTCGTTACTTCCGCGGACACGTATTAATCAAAAGAAGGGGGCAGCAGGGGCAAGGCTGAGTGATTTAAGCCACCCCAGACACTCACCCGGAGGGTGTTGTCCCTCCCCCGATCTTCCCCAGAAACACAAAACCCCGGCGGAGATCGTTCATCATCCGCTGATGGGCGGCATTCTTGGCGCAACTCCAGAGCGCTGTCAGAAGTGCACAAATCCATGCCGATCTGTATTCGGATCTGTAGCTGTATCTGTATCTGTATCTTTGGCTGTACCTGTGTGTGCCGACATTCCCGACACTCGTTTCGAATGTACGGATATCTGTACATCCGCCAGCCGACAAGTCATCCGTCCGCCCGCAGCATCGTATCATCCACCATCCATCCGTCCATTCAACTGCACCGAGAAAAATATAACCAAATATCTGTTGAATATGTAGGGAAAGAATCCGATATTGTGTTCCCTGTTTAAGAAAAGTTTTTGACAAAACTTTTATTTTTCTAAAACAAAATACTGATCGTTATATTTAGATCTTAAGTTCGACTGTAAATTTTACATTATAGCCCAATATTATGTAGTAATAATAATGTTTAAGAATATTTTCTAAGCGAGTCTTGATTAAAAACAAATAAATTCAAATATATTCAAATATTAGTGAGCTGTTCGAACGTCAGAACTTGATCATAAAACTGAATTCCAACCTGTGGCCCTTAAACATAAACCCGAAATGTTGATAAGAATTCGAATTCATAGCACTGAATACGAACCAGTGAACCTTTAACATAAACTTGAAATGTTGATAAGAATTCGACACTCAATAAAATAATAAATATTAAGTAATGGAAATATATAGGAAAAATCTAACAAATTGATAAGGATATAGGTAAAGACTTTTTAATGAATATATAATAGCGAATAATTTTACTTTTAACTTTAGTTTAAAATCAAGCGATTTCTGGGACACCCTGAAATGGTATAGTCCTAATTCCTCTCAGTGCACCCATCAAAACAGGCATTCAACCATGCGCTGTTCATCAATCCATTCGAGTGGACACCAGGATTGCCCTGGATTGGGATTGTCTGGGCTCCTCCGTTTCCGTTCCTTAGCACCCTCCTCGCAGATCCATCGGTCAGCCGAAAAACTGGGGATCGTATCGCCACTGGCGGACGTTCGGCGGGGGAATGGGAATGAGAGATCCCACATCATCGGGGATCTTCGTTGCCGCTCGGCTCTGGCGATCGTCGACAGCTTTTCGAATTTTCAGCTTTGCGCCGACTTTTCACATAAAAATCATGTAAGGCTGGAAAACGGCGACAGTTTACTCACGGCAGTCGCGAAATAAACGCTGCAGGCGAATCGAATTTTTAGATAGAAATAAAAGGCGATAAAATCTAGAGATCATAAGAGATTGTGTTGAGGAATAAGCACCGTACAAAGAGGATTCCTTGTGATAATATTTTTTGTTTGAGTGCCTTCCAAACTCGGTTGTTTTTTGAGTGACGCGTCCGTTTTAGTCCTTCCAAAACCCGAAAACCAGAACCCAAAACCCGAAAACCAAGATGATCTGCCCGAAACGCACCTCGGAGCTGCTGGATCTCCACTTGGCGCCGTTCAAGGACAAGGACCCCGCCTGGGAGATCGGAGTGTCGAGGATCGCGGGACGCGGAGTGGTGGCCACGCGCAGCCTGAAGCGGGGCGAGATCATCTTCCGGGACAGCCCGCTGCTGATCGGACTGGCCGCCCACGAGGAGGACTCCCTGAACGCGTGCAGCGTGTGCCTGAAGATGCTGCCCGACACGCGGTTCATGTGCCGCCAGGGCTGCGGTCTCCCGGTCTGCGCCCTGTGCGCCAAGAAGAAGGTCCACAAGAGCGACTGCGATCTCTTCAAGAGCTGGGGACCCAACGAGCCGGACGTGGCCAACTCGGTGATCATCCGGCTGCTCTGCGTGGCCAGGGCCATTAATCTCAGCAAGGAGCAGCGCGACTTGATCTACTGCCTGCAGGCCAACCTGGACAACAACCACCGCACCGAGGTGAGGAACGCGGCCAAGTGCTTCAAGAACTTCCCCACCGACAAGAAGCTCATCGAGATCATGAACCGCACCGTCGCCGTCCTGCGGACCAACGGATTCGACAAGACCACCGACCGGACGAACGACAACCAGGAGTTCAACTACAGGGCACTCTATCCGCTCTTTGGGGTCGTCAACCACGACTGCATTCCCAACGCCTACTACACCTTCGAGGAGAAGACCAACAACATGATCGTCCGCGCCGCCGTCGACATCCCCGAGGGATTCGAGGTGACCACCACCTACACCAAGCTCTTCACCGGCAACATCGCCCGCCACCTCTTCCTCAAGATGAAGAAGAGCTTCACCTGCAAGTGCCCGCGATGCTCCGATCCCACGGTGAGTGCATTATGATAAAATATAATATTAGTATAACGGATTCTTGATTATGGAGAACCATATTTGGTTTACACTTCAGAGATCCATTTAAATATTATGATAGTAGTTAAGTTTTAAGCTCAATATCGTTAGAGATCTTTAAAAACCACCCTCATATCTTTGAAAATTATTAGTTGATTTTCCAAACCTAATTATTTTTTAACCAGAATATAGTTTATACTTTTAATACAAGCCAAATACAAGTACTTGTTCATTCAAGTTAGTGGGTACTTAAAGATTTTATAAATAAATATTATAACTAAGTACAAAACCCGACGGGATTTTTAAAATATTAAGTACAAAATTAAATTATTAAGAGTGTGTCTTTTTTTTAAGACTTTTTGCAATCTTAAACCTTTTTACAACAACGAAATTAAATTTAAAATTATTTTAAGAATATTATTTACAAGAAACTGAAGTGAAGACACTCACTTAGATATGAAATATTCGTTTAAAAAAAGTTTTCAAAATATTTGATAAAGGTTTTCATCATCTATTTTACCTCAGTTATTAAGTCCTTTGTTTGGCTTTCATTAAAAATATTCTTTAATTTGTTTTAAGAAGTGATATAGTGATATGGATTATCTAGGATAGTTACTCCTATTCTCTTTTCCAAATATCATAATTATACCCCCTTTGAGCATCAAACACCCATAATTCCCTAATGATTACTCAAAAGAACAATTGTTTTGCGCATCTTCTGGATCGGAAATCACTTGGCCAGCAATCCAATACGAAAATCCAAAGATCCCGGCGATGATCGATGGGCCAGCTGAATAAACTATTTAACCACTTAAGCAAGAAATAATCAAACATCTTTATAGTTTCGCCGAAGGCTTTTGAGGTCGGCATTGTCTTTGAGGACTGAAGTACGTGCTCCCAATCGTTTGTCGATTTTCGCCCATTTTTGGGCCACGATCAATCAAAAGAAGACAATTTCCCCAGCCCGATGCTTTTTGATTTTCGCCACAATTGTTTCGGGTGCGAAAAGTTTCATTAAGGATTTCCTGCGCCCATCAAAATTCATCCGAAAACAATTAAAGACTCGCGGCCAGATCGATTTTTCCAGCTATTATTACAAGGGGCGGACTTTGTTGTTCTTGGCCATCGATTGATTTCCTTTCCCCCGATTTTCCCTCCATTTTCCCTCCGTTTTCCAGGCGCAACAAGTGGCAGGCCACAGCAACAACACAAAAAAACATGGCTATAAACAACTTTGTTTATTTTTAACGGGCCGAAAACAATTCAATTAAATCACAAATAAATAGATGGATTCCAAAAAGCTTTTTAATTCGTTTGGCAGTCTCATCGAAATGAAGAAATTCCTGCAAAAAGTTGGAATCAAAAAAAAAAAAAAGAAAACAAATTAAAAATCACAACTCTCGGTTTTCATATATCTTGTGGCATTTTTGGTTTTTGGTTTTTGGCTTTCGGTCTTCGGTGGAATCTTTCTGCTCATATTGATTTGATTTTGATTTCGCTGCCCATTTTCATTTTTGTCACATTTTTCTCATGTTAACGGACTGATATTTTTTATTCGCCTCGCATCGCTTGTTGTTCTTTTTGTTTTCATAGCAGCATGCATATAGAAACAGATTTCTTGGCCATGGCCACATATAGCGCCTCGGATCGTAATTTCCCGTTTGACATTCGCCGAGAATGCGAGGCGCAACTCAGAGGCCAAATGATGAAAGCTACGAGAATTATGCCTAAACGAAAAACCCTCGAAATCATCTTAATTTAACCATAAACAGACTGTAGAATCGGTCTATTTGTTGTAAAAATCCACGGGGAGCAATAGAAATACCCAAAATGGCTGAATTCCGGCAAAAAAAAAACCATAAGCCATTCTTAATATTTCTTTTATAACAACAATACAAATTATAATTGACAAATGTTCTTCGTAAATAATGTTTTAAGTGAAGGTTTTAGTTATGGCATTCAAAAATAATCTTTATTCTTTATTTAAAATTACTTAAAAACGTTAATTTTATTTTTTTTACTCAGTATTAAATAAATTGATTTCCTATCACGGAAAAACTTTATAGGTATTTTTAACAAATACAACAACTATATGAATTTTACTATACAAAGGCAGTATTTCTTCACTTTTTAATTTCCTTTTTTTATACAATTATTTTCTGTTTGCTATAATTTGTAAAAATACATTTCCCTAATGTTTTCAGCGCTACAAAGTTTTTCCATTTATCAATTCCACTTAAATTGCCCATTTGTTAAATGTCAAGAATAGCCACAACTGTTGCTAGTTGCTAGTGGCCTGCCCTTGACTGTGGCACGTGTTGGTGTAATAAATAAAAAATCAAATTCAAGCTATAGTTCAGCGAACTCCGGCAAAGGGATCTTATTTATATGTATTATATTTAGGTTTCCTCCGCTCCGAGTGTTCATCATCCGCTAATCACACCGATTCTTATCCAGAATACCATGGGCAAAAAGTATATTTTCTCAAGAAAATATTGGGTTTATTAAGGTTTTTATTAAGTTTTCGAGTGAAAAGTCAAAAGTTTTAGGAATTTTAATAATTATTTCTTATCTAACAATTGAAACATTTCTAGAATATTATTTTTTAGATCAACACTATTTTTTTTTAAATACATATATCAAAAGAGTGGACTTTTGTTGTCTATAGTGCAGTCTGCGGATCGGAACCATTAATTATCCGAGTTAATTTACGAGCAAGCAAATTGGGCGAACGATCATTCGGATTGAGAATTTTATGGATATGACGTGGCCGCCATCATCGCGGACGACCGACATCCTTAACAACCTGTGTGTGGATATTTATCGATCGCACGAGCGAATATTAAAACGCACACGGAGCGACATCTTTTTTATTTTCATTTTCCATCTTTTTTTTATATGTCAATCTTGCGGATCTTCGGCGGCAGATACATATTCCTATCGCAGATACACGGCGATCACTTGTTGGAGCTTGTTCAATCCGTTTTCGGATTATTTTTAGCTGGAACCGAAGTCGGGGAATCGGAATCCCAGAAATGCGAAAGCGCTTTTCATTAGCCGAGACATTTGGCCCCAATGATTCACGCGCCAAGTATCCCGAGTGTTGTGCTAGTTCCCAAAGTGATCGATGGGCTGGCAAGTGTGCCGATTACCGATGGGATTGATAATTATGTGTCGATCAGCGGATAATAATGGCCATAAATTGTGGTGAAGTGTGCTCTTACTTGATATTTCTACCTTTATGGAATTAAAATTAGAGGGGGACATTTAAGGGTTTCCTTAACATCTCCTATCCATCTTTTATATTTTTAAACCCACATAGATTAGTATGTAAAATAATTTAGATTCCAGAAAATCATTTAATTGAATATTTAATGATTTCAGAAGTGGGATACGCAAAAGAACAAAAGTTATGAGCATGGGTGAGGGATAGATAGACTTGAGATTAATCTATCCTAACTTTAAATTTAAAGGCTGTTTTTTTACACAGCAAATGAAGTAATACACTTTCCTTCTTTTCTTCTAAAATCATAAATATTTATAGTTCTGAAAGGTAATAGAGTTGTAAGTCCCCAATCCTAACTTTTAATTTAAAACCAGGTTATAAGTTGTTATGTTCTGAAATTATATATATCCTACAACCAACCTCTAACCTTTCGACCCCTTCGACCTCTCGATTGCAGGAGAAGGGCGCCTTCATCTCGGGCCTCTACTGCCGGGACACGAACTGCACGGGCCTGGTGGTGCCGGAGATCTCCGGGCTGCCGCATCCCAACTGGAACTGCCTGGAGTGCAAGCAGAAGTCCACGCATGCGCAGATGATGAAGTCGCAGGACTTCGCCAGCGGCGCCATCAACGCCAAGGTCAACTCGAACTCGCTGCGCACGCTGGTGCAGTACCTCAACGAGAAGAGCGACGCCTTCATCCCGAGCTCCAACTACGTGGTGATCGACGCCAAGATGTCGGTGCTGCAGCGCCTGCAGCAGGGCCGCGAGGACTGCTCCGAGGAGCTGGCCAACAACACGCGACTGCGCTACAGCAGGGACATCACCCAGGTGATGGACAAGCTGGGGCTGGGCGACAGCCTGCTGCGCAGCCACCTGGAGGAGCAGCTGCGTCGCGAGGAGGAGCGCCGGGCCAAGCGGCTGGCGGACGAGGCCGAGAAGCAGCGCAAGCTGGCCGAGCTGCAGGCCAAGGCCGCCCAGGCGGACAAGCTGCTGGAGGTCCTCGAGAAGGAGCAGGCTGAGCAGGCTGATCAGGCGGCAGCGGGCACAGCTGATCCTGGAACGGCTCCTGCTCCTCCGCCGGCTGCAGCCGAGCTGGCTTAGATGTTCACCGTATTCAGCCACATTTGCCAGGACTCGAGTACTCTTGTACAGCTGTGTATATGGATACTGAGGTTTTCCCACTAAAAATTCAAGATGAGAAAGGTTTTCGAAATCGCAATAATTTCATAATCATTTTTTCAAATTTTTAATATATTAGTAGTGAAAATATTTGGAATTCCAAAGGTATTATTTTTCGATAATATTATGTTGAACACAGCTGTAAGTCAAGGATCCCGAAAAATGTGGCTTCATATAAGTGGCTTCAAGTGTAGTCCCCCCAAAACAGTCCTCTGGCCACCTCTCCTAGTTCTGTGTTGTGCGTACTAAACTAAATAATTGTATCTGTATTTGTATTTATTTATTTATAATAAATTAAAAATTATACTCGACGAGTGCTAATTCCTTGGCGGAGTCTGCCAAAGAGCTGTCTGCTCATTCTGACTTTTGGGGCTTTGGAATCGTTTTGTCAAAACGTTTTTTAATCCATCGAGCTAGAAATATTTGTGAAATCATAACGAAAATATGCTGGCATGAAATGTTGAGCAGAAAGAAGGTATATTTATTAGTTGGCTGTGCTAATTATGAGAATGTTTTGAAAAATTTATAGAAAAATACTAGATTGTCTGGTATATTTTAGTATGCAAAATTAGTTTCAAAACATTTATTGATAAAAAACTATTAAAAGTACGAAATAGAGCACTAAATTATTTCAAAGAAAATCAGATCAATAAAGTTTGACAAATGGCCACTATTTACACACCTTTAATTTTACAAGCAGCATTTATGGGAACCTTAAAAAGTAATTGCCGAAAGTAGTCTTCTGGGGGCGGGCCCACAGGAAACGCTAACGATCCACCAACTTTGTGTTTTGTGTGCCTTATTCATAAATTTCTTGCCATTTAATTCGATTGGCCCGCCCGGCATTTGTTTTATTTGCCATTAAAAGTTGCAGTCGTCGACTTTGGGCGACCGTTAAAGCTGGCGGCCGTATCTATTTTTGATTTTTGATCGCCTTCGCAACCGCCTCCCGCCGCTTTACGATCGAATATATATATATAGGTATACTCGGATTCAGATTCATAAGTTTCAACATACATATAGTACATGTATTCATACAGTTGTCCAATGTCTAATGGGAATTGGCCATTTGCCGCATTCAATATTCGATTCGATTCAGTTTTGCCCCAGTAAACCGCTCATTAAATCGAAAATCGTGTACATGAAAATAATTAAATAAATCTCTCACTGCCGCCGCGGAATTATCAGAAACATATTCCTGCCACCCATATGGATATAGATTCCCGTTCCGTTCAGTTCAGTCGCTTTACGTTCCTGTACGTTCGGCTCCACCTGTCTCATCAATTTGTTCGAGAGTCTTCGCCTTACCATTTGCCTTTACCGATGTCATCGTGTGATCTTAATAGATGGCTGTGCGAAAAGATATAGTAAGCCGATATATACACATATAGTATGGTATGGCATAGTGTCGTACGGTATGGAATGGTATTTTTGCCTCTGTATCTCTATAATATCTCTATCTGCATATTGGCAATAACAATAAAAGCTCGGCGAAAGCGGAGCACATCCAAACAAATTTGAAAACTCAGCTATCATAAATAAAATTATAATAAAAATGCCAATAAATTATGCGGCATATAGCCGAAAATAATGACCCACCGACGTGTATCTATCTCTCCATCTATATGTCTAAATATCTGCTCTCTATATCCCCCGACATCGGACATATCTGTTTCTGTATCTGTACCGACTTGTCGCCAGATGAAAGGCCCAACAACTCGCGGAGCTTGTCGCATGTGGCTCTTCTAATCACAAATTGCTTTTAGCCCATGCCATTTTCTGAGATCCGATGGGGCGGCCAAGGAGGTGGATGGTGTGCAGTCGGTTCCACTTTGATTAATTGCACGCGTTTTCCATTCCCATACACGACATTTGTCTGCCTTATGAATACCCTCTAAAATGGAGTTACACAAGAGCATGCCAGAATTGTGGCTCAGCTAGGCTTAGCTAGAAATTAACAAAAGAAAAAGGACTTTTGACAAAATGTTCCATTTTCTAAGAAACTTTTAATCGTAACTTTGTTAAATCAAGGCGCTTAGCTAAAAGACCGACTGTTTTAAGCAGCTAGCTACCTCAGCTGACGATCCCTAGCACTTTTACAGGAAATTCATTTTTTACCAAACTTTTTACGAAAATTCGGGATCTGGGTTTTTGGTAAAAATTGGAATTTTTCCTTTTTGTTTTTTGCTGTAACTTGGTCAAAAATGGTCCTACCCCAAAAATACATACTGTTTTGAACAGATAATAAAATAATAAATAGAGCCATGACACTTTCAGTGTGATGTTGATAAAAAACTAATTATTTTTGCGCGGAAAATTCGGTATCTGGGTTTTTGGTAAGATAGGAATTTTTCCTGTTTGTTTTTTTGCTGTAACTTGGCCAAAAATGGTCTTACATCAGAAATACTTACTGTTTTGAACAGATAACAAAGTAATAAATAAATCCAGGACACTTTCTGGGTGATCTTGAAAAAATAAATTTTTTGCCAATTTTCATATTTTTTTAAGGGGTTGAATCACAATTTTTTACGAAAAGTGGAAACAAATTAAAATGTCCAGGTTTAACTGCCAATCGATTGGAAATTGAATAAAGAGCTCAGAAAGGTATGACAATCCAAATGTGGATCAATACTTCCATTGTTTCAGCCAAAAAACGAAGTATTTTTTTGTGAAAAATTGGTAACTTGGCTAAAAATGGACCTACACCAAAAACACATACTTTTTTGAACAGATAACAAAATAATAAATAAAACCATGATACTTTTCGTGTGATTTTGAAAAAATAAAATTTTTGCCAATTTTCACATTTTTTAAAAGGGGTAACATCATGATTTTTTGAGAAAATTGGCAAAAAACTAAAGTGTCCAGATTTAAATCCCAATCGGTTGGAAACTTAATAACGGGTTCAGAAAGGTATGACAATCTAAATTTGGATCAATACTTCCATTGTTTCAACCAAAAAACCATGACACCTTCCATGTGATGTTGATAAAATTTTCGACAATTTTACATTTTTTGGCAATTTTTTGCTAAAAATGGTAAAAAGTTAAAATTTCCAGGTTTGAATGCCAATCGATAGACTTTATTTGAGCACAATAAAATAAAATAAAATAAAGTATAAAAAATAGTATAAAATCGATAGAGTATTTATACATTCCACCATCTTGATATTTTTTGGCATCTAGGAATCGTGAGTATCTGACAAGTCGACCCCGGTTCCATTCGTTTACCAAGTGATCCTACCCTAATTGAGATGGTGCCTTCACTCTCGATTTTTTCGGCCCTCCGTGCGAGCAAAAGTATTTCCACACTATACAATGGTTCGAAATCCCACCCACAAGTTGAGTGAGCGATGTGACAATGGATCTGACAGGCTGTCCGGCTAAATCCTAATCCGCTGTCGAAAATGGGAAGGAAGGCGAATAGTGAGTGGAATCCGCCAGTCAACACGTTGCGTCGAGACGAAACAAATTTGAGTTTTGGCATGCATTTCGAATGTAATTTATTTACCGCCTGCATTGTGTATTAATTAAGCGGTCTGAGTTACTACTAGACGGGGTTTTTGAGGCCCCCCCCAGTCGCGTATAATTTATGTCTTTTTAATGGTCAGCCAGTTGGGGGCTGGCAGGCGTAATTGGCCCCCTTTCCGGGGGGCGGAGGGTGGAGGCCAAGAAAATGCTACTGCAAATGCCACTCGCCTGCCGATCGTCCAAAATTTGTGTGTTCCCCCGCCGAGATCTTCTCAAGTTTATGGCCAATGTCATGTGCCACTGCCAATGGCACTTGGCACTCACAATGTCCGCCAGTTAATGGCCCAAATGATTACAGCTTCGTAAATCAAGGCCCAGACGCCAGAAAACACGATGATCCGATCCGCCCAGTGATCGCATGCCCAGAAATATTGTTTATGGACGAGAAATACGGCGTAAACGGTCTCATCAAACATTTTTGGAATTCGAAAACTTATTTCCTTAAACGTATGACTAACCCCAAAGAAAAGGGATATTGTTTTACAACTACTTTAAAATAAATAAATAAACTAATAAATAACAGTATTTTTATATGTAAAACCATGCCATTCCCAGTTAGTGTTCATATACAAATTATGGTTCTTAAAATAAACTGACCGGTTTAATACCTGTATTTTTTCAGGTTTATGTTTTTGGATAAAGTGTACAGGGCATACTTTTCGGCTCATACGAAGCAAAAGATCGCGTAGATATATTTTTATGAATTATAGATTTATTTTTATTCCAGAGGGTCTGCAGCAATACTTTCGTTTAATTAATCAAGCAGCACTCAATACTTTTTTAAGCATGTTAGTAACTATTTATAAAGACAAATAATAACATATCAAATGGCATTCTTTTGGGCTGCCCAAAATGTGATACAGTAAATTCTCTAAACTGGAATTATGGTGAGTTAAACAAATGTTGATAATACTCGTATTTAATGCCTGTACTTAAGTCGTAAAAATATTTTAATTGATTTTTTGAATATATAAAGAAAGGTAGGTAGGTAGGTAGAAGTGGTGAGGTCCTCTCTGAGAGCCTCCAAGTAGAGCTGAGCTCCGTTTTGATCCACACCCTCGTAAATTGTTGTCTCCGCGTTCTCTTCAGTACCAGCCTGCGTCATTTAGAAAACCTAGGATTGCAGTTATCCTCTGCTTTCCTATTTCTCCCAATCATTCCAGCTGATACGCCCCGAAGTATCTCGCCCTGATATGGTTTAGTGCTGAGCAATGACACATCATGTGCTCAGGTGTCTCCTGTGTGTCTGTTTCTTTGCAGCTCCTGCAATTAGCATTGTACGGAAGCCCCATCTTCATGGCTTGCGTGCCAATGGCCCAATGGCCTGTGATGAGTGCCGTGATCCTTCTAATATCCCTTTTGCTTTTGGTTATTAGTTCTCGAGTTCTCTTGCTATTGATGGTTGGCCAGCAGAGCTTTGATCTCAACTTTTACTAGCTAGTGTTTCGTAGTGTTCGTGAATCCTTGCTTGGACTGTATTAAGGGATTCAGGTAGACTAGTTGTATAGGAGTCGTCTGCCGACCCCTTTCGTGCAAGTTCATCCGCCTTTTCGTTTCCTGGTATATCATTGTGCCCCGGCACCCATGTTATCTGTACATGGTTGTTTGTTGCTAGTATGTTGAGAATATAAAGAAAACTGAATGGAAATATATTATGAGAAAAACAATTTGGTTCACGTTTAAGAGAGATAGTACATTCGTTGTATGCTCTCCAGAGCGCTTACTGTATAAGGCATGTAATGATTTTACATCACTTTTTAAATCAGCAAGAGCGAAACTGAGAGAGGGAAATAGATAAACAAGACAAGAGAGCCGATCGCATGGCACGCCTTGAAATACATTATCTACACTGACAAAAGAGATAAGATAGTGCAATAAAGATACATTACTAATATCAAATGATAAACTATCAAAGATTAACACGGTCTTCCTATGTTGAGCCCAGAATAATATATTTCTTTGGAAGCCTTTTTGAAAATGTATAAATCGATTAGATTTCGATCTGGTCAAGATAATACATTTTTTTCTAAGTGATCAACAATGTAAACAACTAGATCGAGAGTTTTGCAAGTTAAGCAAAGACGGCTGTAGGTTCGCATGGGCGTAGTATTGATGTGCCTATTGAAAAAAGGAGTACCTTTAAAACCTATAAAAATCTCTATTAGTAATAATGATATATGTATTATTGAATTTTTTTTAATTTATTATTATTTCAGGCACAGCTAATAAATGTGTAACAAAAGAGTTTTTATTGGAACAATTTTTTTTCTAATTCTGAACAATAATTAAAAAATGTGTAACTAAACCAAAACATCACTTACACTTTCTATTTATTATATACTTTTTAAAAAACCTTTTTGTCGGAAACCTGTTGCTTTGCCCCCTTAAGATTAAACCCCCTTTCGCTGAGCCCCTGTCCTCTTTATATATATTTCAGCTGTGAATGATTGGAAGCTGGCGTCGGCTGCGACGTCGACTGCGATGCGACACCGAGTCAACTTCGATTTGGAAACCGTTCTCCAAGAGCATTTTCAATTTGGCGTTTCCAGTGTGAAGACCAATTAAAGTTTTTCGTGTGTTTTTTTCGTTTTTCTTTGAGCTTGTGTGCTAGTATCAACCGATTTTCGTCGGTTAGTTTTTTTTCGTGTGCCCAATCAAAAGATTCCGCTTAAAAGTGACCATAAATTAACTAATAAACGTTCCTTCAATCGGTATGTATTTCGGCCACTAATCTTCCTACAATCGCACTGTTTGTTGGCCAAAAAATAAGAAAATAGAGGAAAAAAACACCTAAAAAAACAAACTAATCGAAATGAAACCCAATTTAAGCATAAGCAGCTCGAATTCTGAACTTGTTTTTCGCATTTCGCCATTAGCATAATACCTATAATGAAAACATATTCAAAAACTTGCCGGACCATAAAGCCAAACTGATAATGGAATGGACTGGGGGGTGTGGGGAGGGGCGATGAGGGCGGATCAGACTGGGGCAGCTGGGGGCTTCAACTATTATGTCAAAAAATAAAAAAATTCTAATCAGCGATGGAGTGTGTGCGAGAGCGAGAGGGCGCGAGGTGAAGAGCGAGAGAGCGCGTGTTACAAAATATAAATTAAATTAGGTATTGAATGTACAAATGTGTAAATGTGTCTACGCTTGATATTTTGTGCAGTAAGCTAACTTTTTAAACTATTATAACTTTAGCTTGACGGTAAGTTAACTTTCCATTAACCCACACTTTAAAAATAATATAAACCTGACTTGATTTAAATTCAAATCGCAAAGTTAGTAAAGTCAGCTTCCGGTTTTTATTTAATTTTGACTATCAATAGAGACAACATTTATTTAATGCGTATTTAAATAATTTTACAAATTAATAATTGGAAAATTTTATCAAAATGGATAAATAAAATGTATTTCAATTCTTTGATATTCCAATTGATCTTTAGTATGATATATGATCTCAACGATTAGAGGATTTCTTGTGCGCACAGGAAACACAAGGCAAATATTTATGTTATCAATTTGTGTGGGTAATCAAAAAAATGTTAACAATCCAAACCAGTGAGTTTCGATGATGCGCATAAAATCATCTTTCGGAAGAAGCGCTTCGACTTTCAAATTCGAAGTGCGTCTAGTTTTCGCTCAATTATCGCTGAGAATAACAAAACGGGCCCCCACGCTCGTGACCTTCACCCGTCCCCCTAATCTTGGCTCTTCGAGGGGTGGCCCCATTTATTTCGGGCCGCAAACTATTCGAGAAGAAATTCGGGGTGGTGCCACAATGTGTTCGGACCATAATCATAATCTCCTCGGGCCGTCGCAACCTTGACTGATAAATGATAACGCCCTTATAGATGATAAGACTTATGGTGCCGTGAGTGCACATAGATACAGCCGGCGTCTGTCCAGGATCGGTTCGAGTGGGGCTCCGATAAGACTAGCAGACGGTACAGATTAGGGTACACTTTTGTGCGATAGGGAAGGTGGTGGAGGAAGGTAGGAGATCCCCACGTGGCGCCGCTCTACAATATAATTTATATTTACTTTATATCCTACTCTATCTCTTTAAGTTTCCTGGAAGAGAGCTTCAAGATGAGTCCACCGCAACTGCTGAGCAAGGACTCCCCCGACATTGAGGTAGGTCTAAGTGATGCACTGGAAAAAATAAATTACCATCTCCCAGTCAAGTAACTCACTGTATTTTATATGGTTTTGAGTTTACCTCTCTAAAGATGATTGATAAAATTTAAAAACTTAAGAATTGTAAGGAGAAGCAATTTTAATTATTTTTTTAAGGTTTTACTGAATCTTTATATTAATAAATTGGATTTTCGGAATAGGTGGAAGAATAAATTATAGGAAATTGAAACATTTGATGAGTATTTATTATCTTTGAAATTCTTTAAATCGTTTCAACTGATAGTATTGTGTGATAAATCATTGTAATTCAGATTAGTTGGATGGAAAGATATCCGAAAATGATCGAAATTATAGATATAAATAAGTAAAATACTTAAAAACGATATCCCCCCTTCGCAGGACCTCCTCTCCCTGAATCCCCGCGTGAAGACCCAGTGCTCGGTGGTGCCCACCAAGCAGACGAAGGAGAACAAGAAGCACTGGAAGCGGAACAGCGACCATGCCGCCCCGCCGTGCACCACGCTGGCGAACGACTTTTCGGACATCAAGCACACGACCCTGTCGGAGCGCGGAGCCCTCGAGGAGGCGGCCAGGTGCCTCAAGTGCGCCGACGCGCCCTGCCAGAAGTCCTGCCCCACGCAGCTGGACATCAAGAGCTTCATCACGAGCATCGCGAACAAGAACTTCTACGGCGCCGCCAAGGCGATCTTCTCGGACAATCCGTTGGGCCTGACCTGCGGCATGGTCTGCCCCACCAGCGACCTCTGCGTGGGCGGCTGCAACCTGCAGGCCTCGGAGGCGGGGCCCATCAACATTGGGGGCCTGCAGCAGTTCGCCACCGAGGTGTTCAAGAAGATGGGAGTTCGCCAGCGGCGCACCCCGCAGGCGGAGGCCAATCCGCTGCTCCAGAAAGTGGCCCTGCTGGGCGGTGGACCCGCCTCGCTGTCCTGCGCCACCTTCCTGGCCCGCCTGGGCTATCGCAACGTGACCATCTACGAGAGGAGGAGCTACCTGGGCGGCCTGAGTGCCGCCGAGATCCCGCAGTACCGGCTGCCCATCGATGCGGTGAACTTTGAGATCGATCTGGTCAAGAATCTGGGCGTGCGCATCGAGACGGGACGCTCGCTGGGCACCAAGGATCTGACCATCCAGGGACTGCTGGCCAATGGCGCCCATGATGCGGTCTTCGTGGGCATTGGCCTGCCGGAGCCCAAGCTGAACCCGATCTTTGCTGGTTTGGAGCCCAGCAATGGCTTCTACACGTCTAAGAACTTCCTGCCCCTCGTGTCGGATGGCTCGAAGCCCGGCCTGTGTGCCTGCAAGGCGGCCGGCGGAGGACTGCCCAAGCTCCATGGCAACGTCATCGTTTTGGGAGCCGGAGATACGGCCTTCGATTGCGCCACCTCCGCCCTGAGATGCGGTGCCCGCCGGGTGTTCGTGGTCTTCCGCAAGGGATCCTCTGGAATCCGTGCCGTGCCCGAGGAGGTGGAACTGGCCCGCGACGAGCGCTGCGAACTGCTTCCCTATCTATCGCCGCGAAAGGTGATTGTCAAGGAGGGCCTGATCACCGCCATGGAGTTCTGCCGCACCGAGCAGAACGAGCAGGACGAGTGGGTGGAGGATGAGGAGCAGACGCAGCGCCTGAAGGCCAACTTTGTGATCTCGGCCTTTGGATCCGGCTTGGAGGACCAAGATGTGCGCGAGGCCCTGGCTCCCCTGCAATTCCGCGGCGAGCTGCCCGTGGTGGATCGCGTGACCATGCAGAGCAGCCTGCCGCAGGTCTTCCTGGGCGGCGACCTCGCGGGAGTGGCCAACACCACGGTGGAGTCGGTGAACGACGGCAAGGTGGCCGCCTGGAGCATCCACTGCCAGCTGCAGGGTCTCCCGCTGGACACACCGGCCGCCCTGCCGCTGTTCTACACGGACATCGATGCGGTGGACATTTCGGTGGAGATGTGCGGCCTCCGGTTCGAGAATCCCTTCGGCCTGGCCTCCGCTCCGCCCACCACCAGCACGGCCATGATCCGGCGCGCCTTCGAGCAGGGCTGGGGCTTCGTCGTGACCAAGACCTTCGGTCTGGACAAGGACCTGGTCACCAATGTCTCGCCCCGCATCGTCAGGGGCACCACGTCGGGCTACAAGTACGGACCGCAGCAGGGTTGCTTCCTGAACATCGAGCTGATATCGGAGAAGCGGGCGGAGTACTGGCTGAAATCGATAGGCGAGCTGAAGCGGGACTTCCCCGAGAAGATCGTGATAGCCAGCATCATGTGCAGCTTCAATGAGGAGGACTGGACGGAGCTGTCCATCAAGGCGGAGCAGTCGGGAGCCGATGCCCTCGAGCTGAATCTCTCGTGTCCCCATGGCATGGGCGAGCGGGGCATGGGTCTGGCCTGCGGTCAGGATCCCCAGCTGGTGGAGCAGATCTCGCGCTGGGTGCGCAAGGCCGTCAAGCTGCCCTTCTTCATCAAACTGACGCCGAACATCACCGACATTGCCTCCATCGCTGAGGCGGCCAAAAAGGGAGGAGCCGACGGAGGATCGGCCATTAATACGGTCCAGGGACTGATGGGTCTGAAGGCGGACAGCACCGCCTGGCCGGCGATTGGCAAGGAGCAGCGCACCACCTACGGCGGCGTCTCCGGCAACGCCACCCGTCCCATGGCCCTGAAGGCCATCTCGGACATTGCCCGCCGGGTGCCCGGCTTCCCCATCCTCGGCATCGGCGGCATCGACTCCGGCGAGGTGGCACTGCAGTTCATCCAGGCGGGGGCCACCGTCCTGCAGATCTGCTCCTCCGTGCAGAACCAGGACTTCACCGTCATCGAGGACTACTGCACGGCGCTGAAGGCGCTGCTCTACCTCAAGGCCAATCCGCCGCCAGTCGACGGTCCCTTCTGGGACGGCCAGTCGCCGCCCACGCCCGCCCACCAGAAGGGCAAGCCCGTCGTCCGGCTGACCGGCGAGGGCAACGTGACGCTGGGCTTCTTCGGTCCCTACCAGCGGCAGCGGGACCTCAAGATGGCCGATCTGCGCCGCGAGCAGGGAGCCCTCTGGGACGCCGAGCAGCAGGTGAAGAACACCCCGGCGACGCCGGCGGTGGATGGTGCTCCCAAGAAGGCGCCCAGCATCCAGGACGTCATCGGCGCCGCGCTGGACAAGATCGGACCGTACAACAAGCTGGACAACAAGCAACAGAAGGTGGCGCTCATCGATGATGTGAGTATCTTTGGCCTAAAATTAAAAAAAAAATATTTTTTTTTTTAATTACCTTTTTTTTTAATTCTTCATCTGATCTGATTTTAGTTAATTGGTTTTCAATTTTTTTTTTAACACTGTAAACCTCCTACACTGAGAGTTCGTAGTCTCAATACAAGTTTTTTTCCATTCATCTTTTTTTTTTAATTCTTCATCTGATCTTAAGTTTCCTTATTTTTTCAATTTTCTTTATTTTAAAATTGTAAAGTTAACCTCCTACACTGAGAGTTCGTAGTGTCAAGAAAAGTTTTTTATACATAAAACTTATGATATATGTATAATTTAAATATCCTAACTCCCAACCTCTTTCAGGACATGTGCATCAACTGCGGCAAGTGCTACATGACGTGCGCCGATTCCGGTTACCAGGCCATCGAGTTCGACAAGGACACCCACATTCCGCACGTGAACGACGACTGCACGGGCTGCACACTCTGCGTATCCGTGTGTCCCATCATCGACTGCATCACGTGGGTCCCAAAAGCATATCATCCACCTTCAGATACTCATTTTACTTCTTTTTCTTCCGAATTTCCAGCATGGTGCCCAAGAAGATACCGCACGTGATCAAGCGAGGAGTCGAGGAGAAGACCTTCTACACCCATGCCCTCAGCCAGTGCCAGTGAATGTGCCTAGTTCTACGCTAAGTTGATATTAAAAACCATCTATATAATTCAATTAAATACAATACATATTCCAAAAGCAACCAATGTGTAAATTTAGTGGGGTTCTTTACATTTAAATTTAAAAATCGCGCGCACTTTGAATCAGAAGAGCTTTTCATCGGCTTGCATCGCTAGGCAAAGTTCCCCGTCGATACTATCGAATCAGCTGCTCGTCGACACTGAAAATTTTATTAAAAACAAGGAAATTCAAAAAATAAATCTAGGCCGTTGGACTTTTAGCGAAATTCAATTATAGTTACCTTGATAATTTAAAATAATATAATAAAATAAGGGTTTTTTCCATCCCTACGCATAAACGATACTATCGGATCGCATCAGCTGTTCGTCCGATACTGAAAAGTTTAGGAAAAACGGAACTGCGTAGAAATTGGTAGCAGCCGTTTGGATTCTGGCATCGAAAATAAGTTTAGTCGGTTGTACTCTACAATAGCTGGTAGCCAAAACTCAAACAAAATTCCACGTAAAATTCGAGGTGTGTACAGAACCCAGCATTATCTTCGAACCCAGCCCCCCAGAGCACAGCTCCTCCAGAAGGTGAGTTGTTGTTACCTTGGTGTCGTCGCATCGCATCCGAAATAGCACCGATTGCCAGCGGATTCTACGCATTTGCAGAGGCAGAAGTCTATGATATAATAATGTCGCGCTCTCTGAGTCGCGTACTGGGCGCCTTCGGCCCCACCAGCGCCGGCCACCGGGGACCCAAAAGACTGACACCGCTGCGCGCACTCCTTGGCGCCACCTCGACCTCGACAATCCCAGTGGCCGGGTACTCGAAGCGCAATGGACCGCCCTCGGATGCCGGCGAACCGTTCAAGACCGTTTCCAAGTCGCGGGACCTCGACGGCGACGACGAGCTGAACAGCCTGGAGAGCGAACCCAACTGGGAGCTGACCGCGGCCCGGAGCAACCGCTTCTACCTGCCCAATGCCACGGGACCCGCCTGGCAGGGTGACACCACCACCGTCGGCCTGCTCACACCGCTCGGCCAGCTGGTCAACTTCCTCAAGGACTCGAATGCGGACAAGTCGCAACTGGAGTTCGCCTGCTGCCAGTGCCCCATGCTCATCCGCGAGTCGCTCGTGGAGCTCTTCCCCGTGCGCGTCGTGGCGCAGCGGGACTCGTCCATCACCATGCTGGTCCTGAGTTACGAAGGGGACATCGAAATGGGCGCCGCCAAGGTGAGGATTTAGATAGATAGATTGCCCAGCTTGGGCCTTGATCTTAAGTCTGTATCAAACCAGTTTCTCAAGCTAAAAGCTATGTACACATGTGGCTGACCTTCCTGAAAGGCTACTTCCTTCCTATCGAGCTACTATATTATATAGAAACGTTAGCTTTCTGCTTTTAAAGCTAGAATATTAACTTGTAATTGCAATTAATATTTATTTTATGAGTTAAGAAATGATTTTTACAGTATTTATGCTAGCTAAGCTACTAATACAAGTATTTGAAAGTCATAAATGAAGATTTAGTAAGATTAAACCTAAACAACTCCTTGTTTTCAGTTTGTGCTGGCCGCCCGGGACATGTGCGATCGCCTGCTGTCGCTGGGCTACTGGGCGGACTTCCTGAATCCGTTCAGCGGACGACCCTACTTCATGCCACGGGACGGTGCCAAGTTGTACAAGCAGGACCACCGCTTCCGTGGACTGAACATGCGGCTGTCGCTGCAGAACCACTGCACAGTGATCGCCGCCGAGGAGAACGATCGCACCCACTTCTCGGGCACCATCTACTGCACGGCGCCGAATCACTACGACCAGCTGGTGGAGCTGCTGGTGCCGCCGCCGCGCAAGGCGGCCCAATGACGCGGGCTTCCAACGTAGCTAGAGTGGAAGTCTTTTAGTGATGATGACTGTGTTAACTGTTTAGGTTTTCTGTTCCGACACTGTATATAGCCGACAAATGGTTGTGTTATATATGCTGCGAAATATAATCGATAAGAATGTTGAAAAGAGAGCTGGTGTTGTTGTTGTCTAGGCCACGGCCATCTGGTTGCAGTGCCGCTCGATCTCCTTGAGGCGGTTGATCAGCGACTGCAGCTCCTCGGCGTTGCAGACGAACTCGACGATCGTCTCCCGTTCGCCGCTGCTCGGCCGGAAGTTTCCCAGATTGATGTGGAAGTTGGCCACGCCCGTGCTGCAGTCGGAGGTGGAGGACTTGACGTCGCACACGATGCGCCACTGGATGTCCGTGATGTGCGGGAAGCTGTGGCCCACCTGCAGCTGGCGGAGGATCAGCTCCTTGCGATTGTCCTCGTACACGCGGCTCAGTTCGTCGACGGCGCCGGTGTCCAGGGCCAGTTGCTCCAGCTGCTGGCGCAGCTGCAGGCCATCCCAGCCGTGCTTGGTGGCCAGGGCGTAGAGGGTGACCACCGCGTACTCGCTTTGTTTGGCGCAGGCGGCATTGTTGGCATAGATCTCGGGCACGGGAGCAATTGCTGTGGGATGCGGTAAGTTGCTTAGATTATGGGTCGCAGGGTCATCCTAGTTCCAACTCACTGGCATCCGGATGGAGGGTCAGCTTCAGCGAGTTCGCAATGAGCAGCTTGGTCAGTGGGGGCGAGATGATGGCTCCCAGGTTCTTGAGACCTGCCACCACGGTGGCGGAGAGCAGGCCGTTGGGCTCGCTAGGGTCTGTATCCAAAGCTGGCGACGTGGCCATGAGTGCCAGCCTATATCCTTCGAGGATCGGACGAAATTAAGCTTTAAGTGACGAGGATAAATAAATTAACCCGGTGGTAAACAAGAAATGCGTATAACAGCACGCCTAACGCACTTAACAGCGACAGTGCTGTTAAAAAAACAGTGAACTCAAAAGTTAGGGATATTCATTTTAACAATTAAATACCTAATATTTGGTTTCTTGCTTTTGTAAAATTTTTAATATTTCAAAATTGTATTAAATAATGATTCATATTTGATTTGCTGTTATTTGTTAAGATTATGTTGGAATATTGACACTATTTATCTTAAAATGTATAGATTACACGGACAAAGCTAAGCTGCCAAAAGGTGTTAAAAAATATAGTTGCACATATTTTTTATCAGTGTTTCCGCGACAACTTAACAGCCGACCCAGCAGAGCTAACAGAAATGAACCGGAACCAGTGCCGCGAGTCATGTTAACTTAAAAATTGATAATCCGTTTATTAGTTTTGTCCAAAATGTGCTAGATATTTACAAATCCAGGGCTAGCCGCTACACCCTATAGAAGCACTCCAGTGCCCGGGGCTCGCAATTGTCGTAGGGTTTCAGCATGGCGTCTCCGTGGGCCGTCTGGCCGCCGGCATCGATCTCGTCCAGCTCGGAATCGGGCACACAGGCGCACTGGAAGCTCTTGTTGCCGCGACTGTAGAGCTTGCGGGGATGGCCGATCCAGGAGCGCTCCTTGCCGTCGCCGCTGGTGGTGGTGCACCAGACGCGGGTGCCCCGCTCCTCGCTCCACTCGATATTGCAACCGGGATAGCGGGCACGCAGCTCCTCCACCTGGCGCTTGGCATCCCGCGCCTGCTGCAGCAGCTCCAGGAACTTGTGATGATAGCTCGTTAGGGCTCCCTTGGAGTCGTAGAAGCGCCCCACCAGCCGGCCCTTGTACACGTAATCCTTCTGGTAGAAATCCCGCCACCCAGCGAGTCCTATCAGATCCTCCGGCTTCAGGGAGAGCACATCGTCGGATGTTTCCGGATCGTACGTCTCGAAGTCGCCGGAAATGAAGGACACCGAGGCGTCGCGTCCCACAAAGAAGTTGTAGCTGCAGCCGGAACCGTAGTGCTTGATCCCGCGGCTCACATCGAACACGGATCCCAGCAGGGCCAAGTACAGCGGTCGGCCCTCCTCCTCGCCATTGAACCGGGCCAACTCAGCCGGCGTGAAGAGCGTGCCGACCTCGTCACCGGCCGAAAAGGCCAGCGGAATGCCTGCATCCTGACCAGCCTGGTCCAGGTAGTCGTCCGTCTGCCGGCGCAGGAACTGCCTAATCTCCGTCTGGTAGAATCCGGCCAAAACGGCGGCCACAACGAAGAGAAACTGCAATTTGAACAGGTGTCGCAGCAATCCAAACATCTTGTAATTTCCCAGAACGGAACGGAACCGGAACTAGTTTCGCATGAACGGATAGTGTGACCAGGCAGTGCAAGAAGACCGGCAAACCGGTTTGAATTTCAAAAATTCGAAATTTTAGTGGGAACGATTAAATTATTTCCTCTATAAATTTAACTAGCTATTTTCATTAGTTTATAATACAGTTTTCTTACAGCTTTTCTGATTTTACGATTTTGTGAAATTTAAAAACCACGAAACGATTCGTCAAAAACAGAGTAACTTTTAACTGCCTGTTGGAACTGGAACCCACTAAAAAACCACATAATAATTCATATTTTGGCATTGAATACTCATAATTTTTATTTGCATACACCAGTTGGCAGAGGGTCCTTGACCTAGCGGCGTCGGGAGACGCAGGCGTCGATGTGGCTGTTGACCTCCTGGAGGCCGAGCACCGCCTGCGAGGATGCAGAGTGGGTGCACACGTTGCTGTCGATTAAGACGGCCGGGATGCGCTCGCTGGTGGATTTGCGGATGGTCTTGATGGAGGAGCGGGCATTAACCAGATAGAAGGTGGCCTGAATGTACCACTTGGTCATGCAGGACTGCTTGAGGACGACGTTCTTGTAGTCCTGGCACTTCTGGTAGGTGGTACCCACATTATAGGCACCGTATACCAATTGCTGGGTGGCGGCGCTCACGTCGGAGGCGATTTCGGCGGATGTGCGGGCCGCAACGATGGCGCAGGAGTGCAGATCCTCGTGGGCGGCGTCCACAATGCGGGCGATCTCCTCATCCTCGGCGGCCACGCACTCGGGACTCTCCTGGCGACGCGACTCCACCTGGTCGAGGGCCTCCTCCAGCTCCTGCTGCGGCTCCCGGACGATCTCCTCGTACTGCTGCACCAGGGCCTCGCCGGTGGCCTTGCCAATCTCGGTCATCTCGTCCACCACGCTGTGCACCTGGGCGTCCAGCTGGGCGGGCACATCCATCGGTTGGCTCCATCCGCTGGCCACGAAAAGGGCCAGGATAACGAATGCGACGGTTTGCTTCATGATTGCTGCTGATTTGCTACTGTGGACTGGGCCAAAATAAGATCGTATTTATAGCCGGGCATCCAGAAACGGATTATTCGCAGACGGTCACCGCTAATCTGGATTGCTGGCCATAAATTTATGGCCGCCATTGTAAATCATTCACGGCTTGGTTTGATTAGTGAACTTCGCTTTACATTCACCTGCTATTCATAGAGTTCCCGTATTTGGATTTAGATTAAAATGGGCCAAGTCGCCCGATCGCACAAAGAATATCATAAACATCAAAACAAAGAGTTATTTAAGGGAAATGACTTGACTTTACAATATTTACCTAAGGGCAATAAAATAAAATACAAATATTTTTTATTATATTTTGTGAATTTATTTATTTTAATTTAATTTAATTTATTTTTACTTCTCAAACACAAAATTCATATAACATAATAGTTTTAGTTGTATCGCCTATATCTTCACCTAACCAATTATTAGATAACATTTAAAAATATTAATAAATACGCTAAAAAATAAAATGAATATTAAAAAACAGGTTCCTTTTATGCTTTCGACAATTACATTATTATTATTTTAGTATTAGTATTACTAATACTATTTAGTATTATTTTATTTTTTATCAGGTCTGAGTAATGATACCAAGAGTCAACGCTCAACCCATTATGATAATTATTTATTTTATAAAACCGGGAACACCCAAACATTGATAAAATTCCCCGAATATTGACAATTCTAGCAGGAACCCTCAAAAATGGCAAAAAACCAATAACATCAGCGCGTGTGTGTCTGAGGTCTCAAGTGATTCGTGATTCCTTAGATTGAATTGCCACTGTTTTCCCTGACTTCGCAATGACTTTTAATCGAGGGCATGAGCGGAGCCATAAATTATATGACATTATCTTCTATAATTAAGGCATTATTTAGATTCAGCGATTAGAGCGATTCTCGAGTGGCGAATCCAGTAATAGATGTTTCCTATCGCACCACGCACAGGGAAAATATAATTTGCGACCTTATCGAAAGACTCCCTCTCATTTCCTCTCTTTGCTGCCATTTTCTCTGGACGATTGGATTGGAGAAATAAAAAGAAGGCAGACGGAAATTATTTCGATTAAGGCACGACAAAGACACCTAAGCCAAATAATGGGAAATAAATCAATTGGCCGATAAACGACTCTTGAATATTTTAATTAACTGGGGGTACGGCTACTGCCACCGATATGGCAATCTGGATCTGGGCTCCGGTCATATATAAGGTGGATCCCCAGCGGGATCCCAGCAAAACCCAATCAACCATGAGGAGTATTATTCTAGTGTTGGCCTTAGCCCTGGCAGCTGTGAGTAGATCAGAAATGGGAATACCAATAAAAAACTATTAATAAACGAAATGCTAACCATAGAGGTTTTAAAATAAACCGAGATTATATCGAAGAGATATACATTTTTTTAAGTTATTAAAATTAGTGCTTGCGTACCTAAAAAATATATCACGATTATAGAATTAATCAACAGTGCGTATGAGTGATTTCCGATAAAAGCTTATCG
This sequence comes from Drosophila prostipennis, assembly GCA_037075205.1. Taxonomy (NCBI): domain Eukaryota; kingdom Metazoa; phylum Arthropoda; class Insecta; order Diptera; family Drosophilidae; genus Drosophila; species Drosophila prostipennis. Next base: position 177,440 of record JBAMCJ010004578.1, on the reverse strand, counting down.
ATAACGTTAAAGTTTTTCTCTTGGATAGAAACACATATTGGTAATTCTGTTAACTATGAAATGTTGGAAATTCTACCAAAAAATTTAGATAAATATTTTCATTTGTAAATGAGGCTTTTTGGTCAACACTGCGTATGATTAATGTGACTCGATATATTGCAAAAAAGTAAAAGACAAATTATTGTGATGCCGACATTATAATGTTTGATGATAAGAGTTAAAATAAATGACTTTCCTAAATCTTACTATTTATTATAATACTTAAGTTTGAGTTAAAATAAAAAAAAATTAATAAAAAATAAATAAAATATTAAAATAATATTTAACAATCTTTTGTTTTATTTAACAGGTTTCAGCGGTGCCCCTAATCGAGGACCAGGATGCTACCTCTCTAAAGGAATTGTTCAAGAAAATGGACCTTGACTTTGACTTGAACTTCGACTTGGACCTGGGAATCAAATTGGACGAGGTGATGGAACTGGAACTGCCCGAGGAGGGCGACGTGGCGGTGGATGAGTTCGCCATCCTGGACCGAGTGGTGCGCCTCTTGCTTTCGGAGGCGAAGGCCCTGGGCCGCCAGATCATCCAGCTGACCGAGCGCCAGCTGCTGAAGATCTTCCTGTATCCGCTGAGGGAGCTGGAGAAGATGGCGGAGGAGCTCGAGCAGAAGGCCCTGGATGCGGGAGGCTGCGCGCTCAATGTGACCACCAGTGCGGCCGATATCTTGGCCTGGGGCACCGTGGGCTACACGAGATGCGCCTACGATGCCGCCAGCACCTCAATCGATCTGGTCCTGGACACCAAGAAGGCCATCCTCCAGCTGACCGTGGACGCCTATCAAATCTACACGAAGCATCGCAAGTGTAAGGGCAAGACAAATTCCGTTACGAAAAAGACATGCAAAGCGGGTCTATATGTCCAATGCGCTTCGTTCCTCACCAAAGCCCCGGGCTCGATACTCCATTTGGTTGGACTCCGGAAGAGCGTGCCCGCCGTGGCCACCGATGCCACCGCCTGCACCAACGAGGCCACCGAGAACGTCATCCGGGCATTCAACGAGCTCAACGAAGCCATTGACAATTGTGCCGCCAACTTTAAGTAGTGAAATATTGATTTTAAATAAATTTTATAATGCAGCCTGAACTTATGAGAAATTACTAGGGGTGAACAAACATATTACAGTGTAAAAAAATTAAATAAACTACATTTATTATCCTAAGAATTGGAATGCGGCATAATATGTAGAAAAAACCCTTTAAATAATCTTAAAAAATGTTCATATTTAAAATCCTGAAAAATGTTGATGATTTTTTTTTTAATTTGTATATTATACAATCCCAACTCAGAATAAAAATCGTTTGGTTTTTTGAGTTATTACTTTTATTTAAATTTGGTTTCATTATCGTTCATCTTGTTCAAATACAATAAATAAACATTTAAACTATTTAGTGGTATGTATATATATATATATAAATCGTTTGTTTTTTTTGTTTGTTAAATATTTTAAATAAGTGTATATATATTGTATTTCATGGGTTTTCCTCATCTTCATTCGCTTTCGCCTCTTCCCGCATCGACTTTTCATAATTGTTCTCCTTCTTTTCGTACCAAGAATTAGCAATTTCTTTTGTTTTTCGTTTGGTTTGAAAGAAACTTGTTGGTTTGCTTTTTTTTTTGCTTTGTTATATAAGTAAATTGCTGTGTTCGGGCTTACGGTCGTCAAATGTCGTCTATATATTTGTGTATATATCGTACTATATAGTATATATATACTGTATACTATACACACTTGCATGTTAGTAAAAGTAGCTTGTTACATAAATACTAATGTATAAATTGTTGTTTCTACTCAAGTATGATGCCACATACAAATACAACTAGGTTTGCATGTACTGGTATATCTGCATATGTATGTGTCTGTGTTGGAGTATGTGGGTGTAAGTGTGGGTGTGGTTGTGGGTGTGGGTGTCAGCTGTACATATGTAGAATGTATGTACCTTTATCAATAATTAGTTAAACTGTAGCTAGGTATTTGCCATATGTTGCTCAACAACTTTTACCATCCGACTTTCGTTATTTTATTGGAGTTTATCATTTTCATTTTGCAGTTGCATTCGCACTTTTCGGAATTTTCTCTGATTTTTGTTAATCATATATGTAAGTTGTTTATTAGTCACAGATGTTTTTAGGCGCGCTTTTATGCTTTAATGGATTCAGCGTGTTGTATATTATTAATATTTCAATTCTTTACAGTAGAAAATAAAATATAAGTAAAAGGCAATTTTCTTAGTATTTTCTCATTTTTTTCTTGGGTTTTTGTTCTGAAAAAATTTGTGCTTAATTTTGTAGAAATTTTGTTTCTTTGCCTGCATTTCATTCGTTTAAAACAAAAAATGTTAAGATATTTTGTTTAGCTTTCGTTTTTGGTTTTTTTTTTTAATTTCAATAATGTATAATATTTAGTTCAATAAATTCGTTACGACACATGGACTAAGACACAGCAAAAAATATTCATGCTTAATTTAGATTCAGTTTTGTGTGTTTTCTTTACTTTTATATTATTTTTTTCCTTTGAATCCATCTTCAATTCGATTTGGTATAATTGGTAGATTTTTATATTATTATTCATATTATTCTTCACATTTCGCGTTCTAAATGCGCTTGTAAATATTTGTCAATAATAAATGATGAAACAGCTTAAGAACTCGTATTTTTTTGGGGTTTTTATTTTTTTTTTTGCGAATAATTTTCAAGACACCTACCCGTACCTAGTTTATCTGCCAGCTTCCAAATATGTAGCTATTTTCGTATTTCTTTGCTTTAGGGGCTAAACGACCAACGGTAACGGTAACGGTTACTGATCGGTAATCGGTATCGGTAATTTATAGATAATTTCGTATTTTCCGTATCTTCGTATTCGGTATTCGGTTTTGATATGTTCGCTTCAAATGCGTGTCATGAAAATACATTTGCTTTGCTGATTCTGATTCTGCAATACAACTCCGTTTAAAAATATACAGTAGAACAAGGCTACTACATAAGTACATAGGTATTTTATCTATATATCTGTAGACTAAATTGGGCAAATGTTTTGGGTTTTGTTTTCTCATTTATCATTGGGCGTTGAAATTCCGTTTTCGTTCGTTAGTGCAAAAACTCCTTGCATTTGCGTCTTCAAATATCATTATCCACTTTCTAGGGGTTTTCAATTCAATTCAATATTATTATTACAATAGTGTGGCCAAAGCTTATTGTCGGAAGCGTTATGCATTTTAGTTTTAGTTTTTCATTTATTCGGTTTTGTTTTGTCTTGTAAAAATATTTTCGATACTCGTCAATGTTAGGAAACGAAGGAAAAAGTGTAACGCAAAATACAAAAGTGTTCAAGTTTTCGAGATTCTTGAAAATCGAGTTTCGGTAAGGCTATTTTCTGTTAGTTTTGTTGGGCTTATTAAAGTGTTGATGTCATTTCCTCCACATTTGAGTTATTATTTTCAAAAATTAATTTTTCATTTTGGTCTTTGCTTACATTAATCACTAAAATGTACCGTTCTTGTATATATTTTTCCTTCGATAAATGTATATAAATTTTCTTCTTCTGGTTTTCTTTTGTTTTTGGCGTAACTTTGTGTGAGCTGGGTTTTGTAATTGCGCCCATTTATATTTTTATTTTTTGTTTTCATTTTTATTTCGTAAAGAAAATGTTTCAAAAAATGTTTAACAAACAATTCAATAGGCTTTACACGAAAATGATGTGGCATTTACTTATACGTTATATAAATCAATTGTAAAATATGTATATATATATTACTCGCTTGTTTGTTTTGTTATGTTAGTTTGTTGTATAATTAAATATTGCATTTGGTTTCGTTGAACGTCTGGACAATTTTTCATCTTCGCCGTCGATTTTCCCTCCGATTTCGCATCTACTTAGTGTTACATAAAGTTACAACTAGATTAGTATATATAGCTGTACGTATTTAAATATGAGTGTTTGGTTTATTCCTTGTGTCGTCATTTCTGTACTTTGGGCCCAAGGACTTTGGGTCCTTTGTCCGCGAGCAAAACAAGGCCAAGGTCTTTGGCCCGCCCTGCTAAGTATGCTACAGAAATGTTCGAATAAACGATTAAGGATCGAGTATACAGATTCACATCCCTCTTTTATCGCTAGCTCCTATAAACCATATATCATAATACCTTCTGACCTTCTGTTTTTCTAGTTCGACGAAAACCTTTCCTTGCTTTTTATATAATTTACAAAAATTTTGATTTCAGTACCTGATTGCAATGGGTTCTTCTTCTTTTTTTCTTTATTTGCTTAAAAAAAATACAGACACTTGTAATTGTTGTTTTTGTTGCTTGCTTTAGACATAATTTGAAGTACAATTAATATGTATACATATAGGTATATATTTTGTTCTAGTTTCATATTTAGGCCATAATTTGTGTTGGTTTGAATACGAAAACGCTTTCAAAAATTCTACAGGACATAACTCCCTCTCTCTCTCTCTCTCTCTCTCTCTCTGTCTGTCTGTCTCTTTCTACCTCTCTGTCCCTTTCTATCTCGCTGTCGCTTGCTGTTGTAAACTTTAATATGTAAATACACACAATTAGCTATGTTTATGTTTAAATATTTTGTTTCTGCTACTCTTACGCATTTAGAACTCAATGAGCAAAGTATCTAAGACATATCCTGGATTCGTCGTCCTGGAAAATGGTTTCGCATCCCTACACCCGCTTTAGCACTACAATACAATTGGTTTCGGTTATTATTTCGGTTGCTTGTAAATATAGTCGATATATGTGTATATAATTATGATCATTGGTTACAAGTACAAGACATTAAAGGAGGGCACACGAATCGAATTCCTAACAATTGTTTTTATTTTTCTTTTTTTTTCTACGGTTAAGTGCGACCGAGTTGGCTGAGATCAAAATTAAAATTGAGGAATTGGTCTAATTTGTTATCCCTTTATTCGTTCACAACCATGTAAAGAAGTTGGAGGGGAAGCAAGAGGACAAATACCGATGTCCATAAAAAGCCGGGTGAAGAATTCCTCTACGGGTGCTACACTCAGATTAAAAATTGCCCTTTGTATCAGAAATCGTAGATAATTGTTTAGGAATAATTCAGAATTTCAAAAGATACAGAGTACTACAAATTAAATAATTAAGCTTAGGCTTTTAAAAGAGGCATTAATATCTATAATAATTTAGTTTTATAATTTGTTTTTCAATTTTTCTAAAATGCAGGACCATTTCTAACCGAAAATATTTAAAAATTGTTCGGAAACCGACATAATTCTCCACTAACTATTCGCTGAATAAAAAGGAGAAGATTGGAAGTATGGGCTTTATACTTTATACTATTCGGATTTCTGGCAAGGATTCTAGATGTGTATGCGAGTAATATACTAAATCTGTTGACTGATTTCTTGAACTTATTGCTGATTCCGTTTGTTGTCCTGGGTAAAAGTTTTAACTCGATTCTGTCAATTGTTATTATTGCTTTTGTAATTGATTCGCTCCTATCGATTTTCCTCTTTTCTCTTTGTTCGTTTTGTGTAAAGTAAAAGAAAACTCAAGCTTTTGTTCTCAAGGTTCAGGTAATCAATTTCTAGTCTTATCTGTTGCACTGAGTAGTCTGCGATTTTCCTCATTTTCATTTTCATTTTCGTTTTCGTTTTCATTTGTTGTTCTTGTTGTTATACTCTTTAAAGGTATGTATACATATAGGCATATGTGTGTATATATAATTTGTCAAATTTGTTACGTCATTAGTTGGATATAATAATTATACAATACATCATTATAATTACAATAATTTCGCTTGTGGTAAATGGTAAATGAAAAACGATCAACAGATGAATGCTTATAGGTAATGTCTTGAGTTGAGTTGTAGTTCGAGTTGAATTGCTGCAAACCATAGTATAAGTTTAGGGTCTATAAGTACCGTTAGTTGTAGTTGTAGCTTTCGTTCTAGTTTTAGTTTAGTTACCAAGTTTAGTACGTAGGTAAATTTGTGGCTGGCTGAAACAGGTTGTTCTGCGTGAGTGTTTTTAGGTTGGAGTTGTCAAAACAAGAACCTTCTATATCTTTCTCATCTTATTGTAGTTTGTCAACGTTTTCATGTTCTTGTTCTTATTCGCTTTCTAATTATTCTTTTGGCTGCTGCAGTGCTTAAGTTAACTCTTAGGTTTTCGGTTTTTCGAAGCTTTGATTTACCTCTCAATTGCTTTTGGTTTTACTATAGTTTTTTGGTCAAGCGGTTTCGATCAATTGTATCTATCATTTTGTTGTTTGTTTGCTTAATTGATTCAAAGGGAAGACATAACATTCTAGAAAAAGGTTCCTAACTGATTTCGGTTTCTCGTATCTCGTATCTCGTAAATATATAAGTGTATATTGTATATATTTTTTCTGAGTATAATTTAAAGCATTCTTATATAGGTAAGTATATTTTTTATTTAATTACTTTTTTTTTGCATTTTTCTCTTTTTTCCACTTTCTTCTTGATGTGTAAATATCAATAACCGTTTTCTACAATAAGACATTACATATTTCTTGGTGCCACTATATTATATAGTCATACGTATATATATAAATATCCAAGTGAGTGAGTGTGTGTGAAGCTTCGTCCTTCGGGGGAGGCAGAAAGTGTCCCCAAGTCGGGGGAGTGTTCGATAATTATTGGGCGAGTGTTGGAGGGTGCGGTGCCTAGGTGCCTAGGAGGTTGAGCCCTATGTATAGAAACTTTTGTACCAGGCCTTAGAAAAATCGATTGAACCCTTGGGAAAAGACTTTCAACATTTTCGTGTAAAAAGCACAACGAAATAAATGTTTATTCTACCCTCATATCATCTCATCTCATCCCATCCTACCTCTACTCTCCTTTCGATCGTATTTATTGTGTTTTTGTTGTTCTTCTTGTTCTTGTTGTTGTAGGAATGACACGCCCTTAATTTACATATCCATATATATATAATATATTTTCATATAATTTGTTTTTATTATTTTTATAAAACAACATTCAAACACTTAAGATGCTTCATCAAGTTAATAAATATTTTTTTTGTTTTTTTCGTTTTGCTCGTTTTGTTTTTATCATTTGTTAAAATATCAAAAGTGGATGGAATTATGTGATTCTAGTTATTACACGCACTATTTATGTATATATATATATATGTATATATAATTATATATATCGTTTCGTGATAATACAATTCATTTCTCATGGATTGGATTTACTGCCTGAAAAAATTCGGACCAAATTTCTTAGGGGGACTTTTAAATTTCTCACGTGCTTGTTAAATGTACAAAAATATCTGTAGAGATTTTTTGCCGTAAAATGGTGTGTGTAGATATAATTCTTAAATGAAACCATTTTTGCAAAAAAATTACAAAATCAGGATTTCTCTAGGGGGATTGCTCAATGCTAAAAATTCAATTGAATGTAGTTCACTCGCTTCATGGCACAATATTCAATAAAATATTGTCAGCTCGAAAATCGATATTCGATGAAGATTGCTGAAAGAGTGAATCGAAATTCAAGTCCAAATCAGAATCCAAATCAATACTTCATAGTTATCCATGGTATGAGTTTCGTTAAAGGTACGGTTACCATTTAGAATGCTATATTTCTTCTTATAATGCTTTATTGTATAATTGGTTCAAAAGTTCGGTCACTGTATGCATGTGTGTATTCGTTATTCCGTTGCTGTAGGGAGTTCGGGGTCACCAAACTTGGTTAATGGGGTCACAAGCCGGTATCGTTTTAAAAACCGATACTTAAAACTTTGAACTATTTTGCCAATCAATTGAACGGAAAAAAAGGATATGTCTTATGTTTTTATAGCTGTATTTTAATGAATTTTGGGGTCACCAAAAAATATTTTTATCTAAAATTAGTTTTTAACTATTAAGAATCATTGCCAATTTAAAGAACGCAACAAAAAGATATGTTAGAGGTTTTTTCGGACTTTTCCGTGTGAATTTTGAGGTCGAAAATGAAATTTAAAAAAAGCAACAAAAAGATATGTGTAGGGTTCTAAGGGGTTCGGCTCAACAAACGAATATTGTCATTATTTCTTTTTCTATCTTCATTAAATTCTCAAAATTTGTATAATACTTTAAAACGCTAATTTGTATATTTTAAAAATTATTTAATACGTATGTAAAGCATATCAAAGCCAAACACACACACGCGGGCCAAAACTTATCGTGAGAAGGGGTTTCCAAAGTCAAATAAATTAGCTTACATCATTGATTTAAGATTTAAGACTATCACAGGCGGGAGGGGGGGTTCTTCTGAAGGGGCGATGGAGTTGGGGTGGGGGGTTGGGGTAGCTCTAGTGGTTGGGGACACAAAAAATGAAAAACCTATTCTTGAGGCATTTATGTATAGGGTGCCGCCACAGAATCTATCATATCTACCATATCCGAATATACATATATCTCTGCCTGGATTTAGGACTAGAGTTTCGTGTTTCGAGTCGAGTTCTGAGTTCTGAGTTGAGTGTGTGGGTGGCATGCAAGAGTTTACTTATCGTTCGTTAAATAGTCTGCCATTTGCGAGTAAAATGGTAAAAGGTGTAAAAAGCCTAAGGAGTACAGTCAGCAAAAATGGTATAAGTTGGTTTCTGTAGTTCACATAGTTATAAGTATGTAAATAGTTAAATCTGCGTCTTCCCGTTCGATATATAAGTATATTGTATGTGTAAAGTTTACCTAGCACAAATCAGAGTCAGAGTCAAGTGAGAAGGTCACAAGGGTCAGATGTGGATAGGAGAACAGTTAGCTTGGTTCTAGAGGAACATTTACATTTACATATGCTTTTGGTTTTGGTTTTTGTTTTTAGCTTTTTGCATTTTGTTTTACATTTCATTTCTTTAATTATTGGTGTTTGCCCTTTAACCCTTGTGCTATAAACTAAATGCTGCCCTACAAAAAAAGATACAAATACCTATGATTGATGTAAATTTGTTTAAATCATTTGTGTTTTGGTGTTGTTTTTTTAGTTTAGCTTCTTCGTTATTTTCTTTTGTTTTTTGCCTGGTAAAATTCCATTTGTTCGAGTTTAAATATCCACAGTGGCTACTTTTGGCGCCCACTGTCCATATGAAATATATATGTGTATATATATTTGCTTAGTAAATTTTAAGTTAATTCAATTTTTACTCTTGAGGCAGCTTTTTTTAGTTTTGTTTTTCTATTCTCAAAGAAAATTCAAAAATCCTTGTTGAATAGTTTGGGTAAACGTATATTGGTTCGATCCACTCGAAAAAATGTTTGCTGTGCCTTAAGTTTGCCCTTTTTCTTACATTGTTTTTTTTTTTTGTTTTTCTTTTTTATTGTATTGCACTCTGTATTTTTTAGTTTAATTAAAATGCCCAACAATTGTTTTTTTCGCTTTGGTTGCTTAAAGGGAGATTGTTTTGGTTTGTTAATGGTTTGTTTTTCTTTTTGTTTTCCGCTTTTCGTTTTCGTTTTTAACTATACAACATCAAAAATAACTCACATAAAATTCATTCAACATCTTATCGTTTAGGCTAGTTTACACATGTATATGTCATGTATATATCATGTATATAAGGTGTATATAATTCATAAAACATTCTAATATGGTAATACGTTTGTTTGTTTTGGTTTTGTTATCGTTTTCGTCGTCTTCGATCCGCTGGAAAACCGTATTTTTCACTATCGTTATCATTATCATATTCATTTTTGTTGTTCAATTGATTTTTATCATCCGTAGTCCTATATAGGTAGTATATGTATAAATATCGTAATCGTAATCGTAATGCAATACAATAAGTTGACTGTATATTTGGTGCCCAAAAATATTGTTGTTGTGTTCCTGCACTCGACCCCAAAAATGTTTGTTTGCAAACGTTGCTTACCTTACAAAATATCTGCTTATGGATTACAAATCGTATCTGTTACACTTGTTTTTTGTTTTGCTTTCGGTTTTTCATTATTCATTTTGTTTTTGTTTTTCTTTTTCTATTCATTTGTTTAAAGCCATTTGACAACACAGGGAATTTGTTCGTTAATGTTTATTGGGTTTGCTTACGTTTGCTTGAAATGTCGATTATTTGATCTCTATAGGGATTGGATAATCTATGCGTATCTTGGAGGATCCCGAAAGGCCTTGGTTATGCTGCCCACACACCTTTAATTTCCATTACATCGTTGTCTAATTTATGTGTTCTGTGTGTTCCTTAGTGGTGTGGCAAAATTTCTTGCAGTGTAGCTCGCTCCGATCTGGAATTTCCTGCCCTCTAAGTTGGTAACCTACGTTTAGTTTGGGTTTTCCCATATATACTATATATATTACTTAAAAATTTGCCAAGGCGCGCAAAAGTTGTCGGTTTCTATTGGTTTTTTTTTGGTCATATCTTAATTCGAATATACATATGTATATATATTTTGTTATTATTATCGAGCTATGTATAATTGTATTGTTATTGTTAGTTGTGTAAATTTTGTTTTCCATAATAATCGCTACACATAAAAATGTTCGGTTTTTGTTGTTTTTTTTCCGCATGTTGAACTCATTTGCATTCATATTTTGAACAACCCCAGAGACAATTTTCGTTTTCAAATTGTTTATATTCGGCATTACTTGCTATATTATTATTGCTCTATGGTTCTAAGACTATCATATTGATACCCAATTGTCTTTGGTATCCACATGCCACATGCCATTTTGTATGCTACTAGTTAGTGTATGTATTTGTTAATTTAAATTGTTGCTTTTGCTTTTGTTTTTGTTTTTTTGCGCTGAGAGAAATTAGGAAGTTGGTTTTGTTCATTAGCTTAGTTTCTGGTTTCCTTGTTGTTCGGTTTTTGGTTTTAAAATTCTAGAAAAATAAAAGCTTTCTAATTGCTTCTGTTTTCATATGGTATCCTGCCGCTTAGCTCCTCTCGTACTTTCATTTCCATTTCGATCCGATCCCCAAACTCGAAAAGCTTTTATTCCTATTTCGGTTTAACTCCTTCGCCTTCGCCATCGTTTTCGTTTTCAATTTCATTTTCGTTATGTATTGCAATTTGTTGATTCTAACTTGATATTTGGTTTTTGGTTCGCTATAAACTAGTAAATATGTATGTATATATTTTTTTGTTTTCGTTATTTGGTTTTGTCGGTTGTCAAAAAAGGACTCACTAAATGTTACAGCACATCAATAAACAATTTTTCATTATTTCTTATTTCTTACTTCTTACTTCTTATTTATTTATTTTGTTTTTTTCATGAATCATGGCACTATAGTTTTAGTTTCTGTGTGGTTTCCTCTATAAGACATATGCGCTTAGATATATATTCAAAAACACTACACTCTCATTCGCACGCACAAGACACACACTGACAAAAAAGGTGAGCAACAATCGATCGAAGAAAACCATAGGTGTAAAACCAAATCGAAAAACCAATCCCTATTATGGTGTATAAATATCGGCATAGTGTGTAAAACATTATGCAAAAATTCTCTTTTTTTATTTTCCATTTTGGTTTTTTTTCGTTTTTTCGTATTTTGTTTTGGTAGCATAGTGTAAATAATTCCCAGTGATATGTACGCAAATTTAACACAACAACTCGACCAGGGAGTTTTTTTTTTACATTTTTAGCCTCTCATTTTGGTTACTACATATTTTCTAAACATTTAGTTCAAGCGAAAAGCATTAAATGGTCGATGACTTAAATGCAATATCTGAACAGAGATTCAGGCAAGAGATACGAATACAAAGCTTAAGTGGTACCAGAAGAAGTGAGTTAAGAACCAAAGAAAAAGAAAAACGAGGGGAAAGTGTTCAGTATATTGTTGCTAAATTCTTTTCGGCTCTTTTTTATTTCTGGAGTTTTACAAAGTAAATGGGAGTACAAATTTCCAGATCCCTGGCTTTCTATACATTATTTTACCTACATATTAATATATCGTTCACATAATTCGCATAAGCTGAACACAACTCAATATTATCAACAATAGTTTCGTGAGTTAGGTTATTACACAAAAATGCTAGAATCAAATAAGTTAAATAATAAATTCATAAATCATAAATCATAGACTTGAGGAACTTGTTTGTTTTCTCCATTCTTTCTCCATAGCAGGCAAATCAAATTGTGGCTTTCTTGTGATTTTAAGGTATTCGGTTTTCTGTTAGATTTAAAATGTTTTACTTGTCGAATTGCTAGATCGATTTTGAAACGTGTTTAATTGATTTGCTTGCTTTGAGTTTCCTGCTTTTGATAATGTTTGGTTGTTAGAGTGTCGTGTGTGTATTGTAAACTTGCTTTTGATTACATATTGGTTTTTGTTTTCTGTTTCGTTCAGTTTTCATCGCTTAAATGTTATTAATGATTTATCCGTATAATATATAATTCTTTTGTTTTGTTTTTTTGGTAATTGATTGCTTGTCGTTTAGTGTTCATTTTTTGTTATCAACTTGACATGTGATCTCCTTCCTACGCCCGCAAATAAATCCCAAAAAACTCTTCTGCTTTTATTTAAAAAGTGTTTTTTTCGTTTTGGTTTTTGTTTTCCTACTGGAAGCCGAGGATAACTGCCTCGGTTTCAACTAACTTTACTTCGAATTTACTTCTGGTTCTCCATCGTTTTCCTTTGTTTGTCTATAATAAGGCGAAAAATATCATCAAAAAATTGACGTACACTAGATTGTATTTCTGTTGTTTTGGTTTCTATCAATTATTGTTTTACATATATGTAAGTATATGTACGCATGTATAAATAATTTAGTAAATTTGTTTTGTTTTTGGTTTTTGTTTTTGTTTTGTTTTTGCCTTCCTCGCACTTCTACGTCTCCGCTTTTAATGGGGACTGTCTATATAGGTTGAGTTCCTTTATTTGAATTAGTTCTCTGGAGCAGAGACACCTCCTTAAAAAATGTTCTCTCCTCTTCTCGCTTTAAATAAAATACATAATATATTTGTTTGTTTTGTATATGTCTGCTTGTATATGTATATATAGATATATGTTTTGTTATACATTTATATTAAAATAATTTGATGTATAAAGCGTTTGTTTGGGTTTTACTTCATGTTTTTGTTTCTGTTTCTGTTTTACCTTCGTTTTATGTTACTTGTTGCTCTTGTCTCGGAATTTAACTAAATGCAAGTATGATACAAGATACACGAACTACTAAATGGGCAAACCATGAGGGGGCGTTGAGGGGTGGGGTGGGGTGTTTGTGGGTGGTGGATCAGGAGGCATTGAGTGTGCTCGAGTGTGTGTAGCATGGTGTGTAGTTAACTAAACCATCGACCTTGACTGATGTGAATACCCTTTTGGCGGCTGCCTGTAAACATATACTCGATTCTATATATCTTCACGTTCAATATGTATATCGTATATGTATAGTGTTATATGTCTTATATCCGCACGAAATTTGTTTTTGTTTGGTTTTTGTTTAAGCGTCGCATCGAGGAACAAATTATTCAACAAATCCACCTTGAAATACTGCGATATCGATATCGTTAATTAGTTTTCAGTTATAGCGCTGCATTACATTATAATATAGTTTTTATGTTTCATGTTTTATTTTGAGCAAAAGTCTCAAAAATATCTTGCTTTTGTTTTTCATTCCATTTATTTCGACCACAAAAAAAGAAGAAAACTAATACATTTGACCAAAACGATAAAAACTAATAAAATAATAATCATAATCGTTGTAAAAATAAGTTGGACAATATTTAATATTTTACTTTGTAATAACTCTAAACGGTTCTTCTCTCCCTTCGCATCTCTCCGAATTTTCCACTTCGATTGTATAAAAAATCTTTGGCAGCATCTTTATTAAAAGGTTCGTGTCCTTCATTCGCTCGATTTCTTGATTTCCTGATTTGATCTTGCCAATTGCTGACTATATATAGGTATATATATTATAATATGCGTGTGTCGATTAGGAATTAACGTAACTATATCGAGTGATTGAGAAACATGTGTGGTGTTGTTGTTGTGGTTGTTGTTGTCTGTGTAAAGTTAAGTATTTCCTAATTAGCTGTACACAATTTGCTTGAATCTTCTCCATCAAAGTAAAGTAAAAACCATAAAGTACAGGGAATACGAATCGAAAATTAATATATATTTCAATACAGTACATGTGATTTCGATATACGTAGATATAATATAGATGTAAAGAGTTGAGGTGGAAAGCTTTCACTTTGTCACATTATAAACAGTAAGCAACTAAGAAAATATCTCATTCCTCGCACGATTTCGTACATATTTCATTTCATTTCGTTTTCATTTTTATTTTATTGCTTGTTGCTGATTTCGGCCTTGAAAATTAAAGCGCAGTGGGTGGCGGGGGGCGGAGAAGGGGGTGGGAGGGCGGCCTTGGTCAATTTTCGTCAGTCGATGTTAGTTTAATGTTAAATGTTAAATGGCATTATGTCCAAAAGCGTCCAAAAGTCCATGTTCCGCCCCTTATTCTTCTAATCACTATTACTTCGGTTTCGTTAAGTTCGTTAAGTTTTCCTGTTCGCTTCGTTTTAGGTTCGGTTCGATTCGTTAAGTTAGTAATTAAAAGTTAGGAATTGTCACTGACTAGTGGTAGTACCGCCCCTCTCCTGGCCACGCCCACTTTCTGGGCCATTCGCTAATCGTACATAACTGTATACATAATACGAATATATACAGGTGTGTAAATATATATATTTTCGCTAGAAATCCTATAGTTCATACGTAGTTAGTAAAATGTTATCGTCGTTAAGTTGCGTAATCTCAACTAAATTGTAAATTTGATTTAAACTTAAGCACATTTATGTTTATTTGGTTTTTCACTTAAAAATTTGTATGCCATAGGAAATAAATTTGTTTTGTTTTGTGTGTTTGGTGTGGAAAAGTTGTTTTTGTTTTTTTTCTACTTAAACGCATCGCATAAAAATCATATACGGTTTCACTTAATATCATTTTCATAGTAAACTTAAATGTAATTAAAAATTTGCAATTTTCTTTAAAGCAACAATTGACTTTTTGCCATTTTTTGGTTCAACAAAGAGAGAGAAATAAAAATTAAACACAAAATTAAGATAATAAATGTTTACCTCTTTATGTTTTAAAATAAAAGCGTGTGGAATTACAATTTCATTTGAAGGCTTTCCATAAAAACTATAAACAAATTTAAAATGGTATTTTTTGTTGTTTTTTCTATAACAGTTTTCGAGTTTGGTTTTATATTTTTGTTTAACAGAAACTCTGTTGACTAAGACGAAGACAATGTATAAGGAAACATGAAATTATTAGGAAAAATAAAATTAAAATAATAAAGTAGCTCGCACAGTGAAGTAAAAAATTAAAAGTAAAATGTAGATTGTAAAAAATACAAATACAATTAGGAGAAGAAACTAAAATCAAATCTTTTGGTATACTTTGCATTTGAGTGTTTCCATTGTCTTTAGCAAAATGTTTCCTCTTAATACTTCCGTAGTTAATGCAGCGACAAAATCAAAAAAAAATGTGTATGCGAAAATGGAAAAGGAAAGGTCTAAGGAAATCGCGATAAATTCAATTCATTAAAATAACATTTGCTTGGGGCCTAAGTTATAGTAAACGAAATGCAAAAACATAATTAAATTAAAAATTATATATTTCAACAGCCAAATTGTTTCACAAAAAATTGCATTTTTTACCCTCTCTCTCTTTCGCTCATAATCGTTCTTCCCTTTCTAAGACCTTCTCGTCTACCATCAACAACTTTGGGGTACATACTATCATCATAATCAATATGTTTATAGGTAAATGTTTATAATTTCAGTGGTATAACATAAACAGAAGCGTTTCACATTGGTTGATGTAGTGGTTTATAGTTTACACTTAAGCTAAATTATAATTATGTATACAGAACTGTGTAGCCTCACACGTAACAACGTAAAAACTAAACAAAAATAATTATAGTTACACAATATGACAGTAGTAAATGATTGTTAAGCAAATGTTTTTTGTATTCGTAATCGTACATTTGCTTAATAAGAACAACTTAACTTTTAACATAAACATAATCGCGTTTTAAATGGTTTTGTTTTGTGTTGTGTATATGCTTAAACTAAAGTTAAAAGTTAAAAGTTAAAAATTTAAAACTAAAAAAATGACAAGATTTAAAACAGTTTTCTTCACTTTTCTCCGCATTGTGAGACACAAATGCCAAAGATGGGTTTTAACATAATTTTTTGCTGTTTGAAACATTGAAAAGGAATCGAATAGTTTTGAACAAAACGAACAGGATATTGTTCACAATACAAAGGATTCGTTTCGTTGTATGTTGTGTGTTGTGTAAGTGAGTTAGGTGTGTAAATGTTAATGTAAACATATGATGTGGATGTATAATAAATGTGGTTACAGCCTATAAAAAATAAGTTGCTTGCTTCGCTTTGCTTTCTCGCCCAACTTGATCTAAATAAAACGTTACTTGTTGTTCTACCTATCGTTTCTCGCTCCTCGATTATCGCTTCTCACATGATAAAATTCACACAATTAAAAAATGTTATTTTGTATATAGATAAATAATAATGTCTTGGGAGTAAACCAGCCTTATATTGTATTACAACGGGAAAGAAATGTTGCATGTATCCGTACATATATCATCTTAAATGGTTGTCTATATCGTCTATATAAATCGTGAGTGGTGTGGGTGTTGTTTTTGTGTTTGTGGTGTATGTATGTCGATTACATGCACGTGTATTGCATTTGTTTTGTATATAAGCAAAAGGAATATTTGTTTTTTGTTTGTTGGTTTTTTTTTAACAATGTATATAAGAACTTAAGAGATACGTTTGTAGGTTTTTTAACGCTTTTTGTTGTTGTCTCTGCTGTTTTAGTTATTATAGTTGTTGGCCTAATGCGATTTGCATTCGTTTTGTTTGGTTTGTTAGCTTACAGATTAATTTGTATGTTGAGTTTGTTGTCTGTAGTTTTTGTTGGATCTCTGGCGTGAAGAACGCAATTAGTTGATACATATCGAATGTATTCTCTGGGTCGGTCGTCTCTGGATATTCGCGGACACATATCTGCCGTGTGGCCGTGTGGTGTAGTGTGTGTTGCCTCCTCTCGTCCCTTCGTCCTGTCCTTTCGTCCTCCGTCCCTCGCTATCCCTATGCCTAACCTCCTACTATCTCGTCCTGCTTTGTATATTATATGGCAAAGTCATATAGTCATAGGATTTCACATATATGTTTAAGATATATATAGTTTTTGTTTTGTTTTGTTTTGTTTTTTTTATATATTCATATAGATTTATATATAAATAGATATCACCTTATATAAGCAGCGTAAGGAAAAACCTAAACAGTTTTTTATTTTCTGAACTTTTATCTTAGTGTTTTGGTTTCAGTTTGAAATCAAAATAAACTACTTAGATTTCATCTTCTTCTATAATTATTGCCTGTACGCGACCTCTGATGACGCCCTCAACAAATTATTTACTTCCATATTTGTTAGCAAAAAACCTGTGCACAAAAGTTGCACATTTTGCTAGATATACATAGATGTTGTATACTAGGTGTAGATATATATATGCGTGTTTCGTTTTTTTTTTTTGTTTTTTAGAAAAAGATTCTGGAAGGGTATGCACAAAAAAGCTAATCGGTCGATATAACAATATATATGTCTATATAGATAATAAGTAACATGTAAAGTAGTAGTGTTTGTGTGAGTGTGGCGTGTCGCGTGTGTACGTGTGTGTGTGAGTGTGTTTATGACAATTTTTAACAAGAACATAAATTCAATGAAAAAAGCATAATTAAAAAACAATTTAAAAAGAGTTTTTAAAAAACATTTTCAAAATATCCCAAGTTTTTGTTTTCGTTTTCTTTGTTTGTTGTTTTTTCTTCTTGCTTGTTGTTTGTTGTTTGTTATTCGTTATACTAGATAAAATATTTTTGTTTTTCTTTTTGTTAGATTTGTTGATGTTTGTTTTTAGTAGTAGCGCTAATTGTTTTTAAATTAGAGATCAAAAATAGTATTTGTTGCATTTTGTTTATCATTTTGTTATTGGTTTTTTGTTTTTCGATTTTTGTTTTATACAGTTGCTGTGGCTCATAATTCGGCAACGTTTGTTTTTTGTGATTTAAAAGGATTTTTGGTGTTTCGAGATTTTGCATTTCCCCCTTGCACATATATATACTTTGTCCTATATATATGTCAATCTGGATTGTTGCAATGCTGTTCATAATGTGGTTGCTCCAGATTGTTATGCTTGCTTTTCTTGCTTAGCAACACGATGCTAATTCTTGCTTAACTCTTCTATTAAATGACTGATGGTGTTGTCGTCGACGGCTGTTGATTGGTATTGCTGCCGTTGCACATGAGGCTAATGTTGCTCATGTTGCTCATGTTGCTCATGGTGCTCATGTTGCTGTTGCTATTGCAGAGTTGAGGCTGAGTCCTTGCCAATAGGTTGATGTTGCTGTTGCTATTGCTATTACTGTTGCTGTTGCTGCTGCTGTTGGTTGCTTGCTGCTGACGTCGGCATCCGTATATCTTGCCCGACGAGTATTTGTAGTTGTATTTGTTCATATCGACTGATGGACGATTGTTGCGCGCTTTGATTTGCAATCAGTGAACATAGAGGGTGTTCAGGACTAGAACATGATGATTGTTCTTGGCCAGCGTCACCACATAGCCCTCGGATGTGATTTTCAGGCCGCAGCAGCGGGAAACCTGCGAATGAATCAATGTTAGCTCAGCTCATCGGTGGAGGACAATAAGACACCAAGAAGAGGGCGGTGTAATTCTGGTTCTCTGGTTAAATAATATATAGCCATATCAGCACTCACCTTGACGTGGGGACACTCGAACTCGGACTGGAGGGCGCCCTCACGTGAGTAGCAGGCGACGTGGAAGCGGTTGCCGTGCGAGTCGCCGATGAGCACGTCCCCGGCATTCGATATATCAATGCCATTGGGGAAGCAGGTGACCTTCTCGTTGCCAATGCGATAGAGGAATGTGCCGTCGTCCTGGAAAACGGCCACACAATGGCCCTTGAAATCGCACACGTAGAAATCGTTGTCTATCGGGCAAAGTGAAAACCGGAAGTGTTATTGTGTTAGGAAGTCAAATAAATATCATCTCAAATACTCACCTCGTATAGCGATGTCGGAGGGCTCGCGCATGTAGTCGCTGCAGTCGAACCAGCGGACCAATTCGCCCTCCTCGGAGATCACGAACACGGTGGGCGACACGCTATCGACGGCCACGATATGACCCTTAGCCGTGACAGCCAAACCCGCTACGATGTCAATGTATCTGCGAAGGGCAAGTAATCCGAATTGTTTAATAAATTAAAAATAATACACCTATCACTACCGATATTTTCTTATAACTGAGGTTTTCTACGAGCGTCAATGTCACCTTCGTTTGTTCGTCTATTACCTAGCCTACTTTGTCATATTTTTTAGGACTTTTGTTCTCTTACCTTTTCAGTTCTTCGCTAGATTTCTTTACAATTTTCATTAACTATTTAAGAAATACCCCTAACCTCAGCTAAAGGGACTGCGAGGGAGATAAAGATATGCAGTCGTCAAAGATAAGGACGCCATCTAGCGGCTGTTTTTTTAGTTTTTGCTCATAACTTTTTAATGGATGGTCGGATTTTAAAATTTTCTTTTGCATTTCGAAAGGTTTTAATATGTCTAGCGTATTAATTCATAAGTTTCCAAAACTTGTAACGCTACCCCTTCTTAATTTAGGATCTTTTTTAGCCAAGTTATATCTTTATATTCACCTGATAGCAATCTTGCGCATAAAGTGTCCGCACTTGGAGAATATCTGCATACGGGAGCGCTCGTTTCCACGATCGCAGACCACGAATTTGCCATTATTATGCATGACGGCCACCTTGCGCGGATACCAGAGCTGGCCCTCCTCCTTGCCCGCCACTCCGAACTGGAACTTCAGGGCGCCCATTTTGTCGAAGACCTCGATGCGATGGTTGTTCGTGTCCGCCACGATGATCTCCTCGTCGACGCCCAGGCAAAATCCGTGGGGTGAATTGAACTGACCCTTGGCCGTGCCCAGGGAGCCGAACTTGCAGCGGATCTGCATCGGAGTGGCCTTGTTGCGGCCCGTGACCACACTGGTGGTGCCCGGCGCGGCGACGGCATGGAAGTTGTTCAGTCCCATGTCCTCCACGCCACCCACGATCGGATTGAGGGACTGCAGGCTGGGCGAGGTGGCCGGTGGCATGCAGAAATCTGACAAAAAATCAATGCCCGTTGGGGATCCGTTCAACAAAAGATCATCATCTGTGTGTGGTGTCGCAGAGGTGGGTAGTTGGTTGGTTGGTTGGTTGGGTGATTTCAGGTGTTGTGGTTGGTGTTTTGGTTGTGGTTTCAGTGGTGTGGGTGTGGGTTTGCATTTTGTGCCAGAAGCAAAAAAGAAAAAGAACTCAAAAGTGTAAGGAAACCGAAAACGAAAAATGTAAAAGCATCAAAACCAATCGCTGCCACTCACCATTGTTGTTGAGTCCCAGCTTGGCCAGCGCCTGTAGATTGTTGAGCGCCCGCTGGTCGCCCGAAAGGATGTCCGCCAGGGTAATTGGCTGCGTGGGAGTTACCGCCGATGCCGGCATTACGGCCTGCTGTTGCTGCTGATGCGAGTGCGGCGCTCCTACAACGGCTCCACCGGTCACGGCCGAGCCACCCGGCACTTGGGCCACATTCGGCACAGGTCCAGAGGCACCTCCTCCAACGGCCAAGGCATCGTTGAGGGTGTCCGGCATCGGTTCCGTCAAACTGGCAAGTCGCGAGATATTGTACTCCAGCATGCTGAAACTGGGCGGCGGTCCACCGGCCCCCAGGCCATTTATGGATATATTCGGGCCGGGGCCCGAGTTGAGATTGACATGACCAGCCTGCTGGACGATGCCCTGCGGAGCAACGAGCTGGCCCATCTGCTGGGGCATGGATTGTGCCGATGGTTGCTGGTGCAACACCTGTTGCTGTTGCTGCTGCTGCTGCTGCTGAACTTGGTGTTGCTGGTGCTTCTGTTGCTGTAGCACGACCGCCTGCTGCTGTTGCTGCTGCTGTTGTTGCTGCTGCTGCTGTTGCGACTGCTGCTGCTGCTGGGCAGTTGGCAATTGCTGTTGCGAAGATGTCTGCGGCGGCGAGTCCATCATGGAGAAGTTGGTTATCACCGAGTTGGTGTCGCCATCGAAGGAACTCTGCAGCGAGGAGGGCAGCGAGATGGGGCTGAATACAGCCGAGCTGAGGCGTCCTTGCACAGAGGAGCTGCCCCGGTGGCCCACAATCAAATTGTTAGAGCTGTGCTGTTGCTGCTGCTGCAACTGCAATTGTTGCTGCTGCTGTTGGTGCTGCACCTGTTGCTGCTGCTGCTGCGCCTGGCGATGTTGGTGCTGTTCTTGCTGTTGCACTTGCAGCTGCTGTTGCTGCTGCTGCTGCTGCTGTTGTTGCTGCTGCTGCTGCTGCTGGGCCAACGCTTGCTTCTTGGGACTAGAGTCACTCTGATCCGTTTGGAACTTGCCGAACATCTCCCTGGCGAACTGCTCGAACTTCTCCGGCTTCGAGTCAAACTGCAGCTGATAGTTGACATCGCACTTGGGCGTCTGCTCCATGAGATTCAAACACTGGGCATTGATCACCGGCTTCAGCAGCAGGAACTCCACGGCATTGGCCTTATCGATGGCACGCTGCCCGAATTGCGCCGCCTGCTGCAGCTTGCCCATATTATTTTCCATGCTCTGCATCAGATCCATGATCTTGAGCTCGCGATCCGAGTGCAGGCGACCCAGCTCGTTGAGCATCTGGTCCTTGATCGACTCCAGCATGCGCTTGTAGCTCTTGTAGGCCTCCTCGATCTGCTGGCGCACAGTATCGTGCTGCGACTGGAGCTCCGTGAGGGCACTGCCCAAATTGCCGCCCGCATCGTTGCAGTAGTCGGCCTTCTTGAGGGCCTCGCTGAGGGTCTGCTCAAGATCGGCGCGAACCGCCTGCTCCGCCACCGTGGCCGTCTCGTAGTGATGATCGCTGCCCTTGTGATCGCTCAGCAGGCAATCGTTGCAGGTGGGCACCTGGCAGGTGAAGCAGTAGTACTTGAGATTCTCGCTCACATGCTGGCGGCAGCACACTGGCTTGTGGATGATCAGCTTGTCGTGGACGTTCTTCGTCAGATCCTCGATCCGCACCACATGGTGGTTCTCGAAGCAACGCATATACTTGTGGGCATTGTCGCACCCATTGCACAGGAAGTTGGCGCAATCGTTGCACCGCGAAATGGCCTCCTCCTTGCTCTTGCACGAGGTGCACACAATGTGCTCCGACTCCAGGTTGGAGAGGTCCAGTATGTTGGTCACAATGTAGTCGCAGGTCAGACCCTTGACCCCCTTGGGGCCCAAAGGGGTTTCCTGCTTGCAAACGGGGCACTCGAGGAGCAGTGCGGGCAGACGGTGCTGATTCTCGCTGCCGTCGAACGAGGACGACGAGCAGCTGTTCGGCGAGCTGGCCGCCATCGTGTCCTTCGATACGACAGCCTGCAGGCAGTCCTCGCAGAAAACGTGCAGGCAGGACAGGATGCGCGGCATCACGAGACGCGAGCTGTGGTTGCCCAGAAGAGAAGAGAAAATGAAAACCATTTAGAATATGCAATTGTAGGTGCTTCAAAACGATCAACTCACCTGCACAGCTTGCATAGCTTATCCCCGTCCTTGATCATTAGGCCGTTGCACGAGTCCTCCAGCGAGTCCAGCTCGGTGACGCCGTGGCTGCTCAGCTCCTGGCTGCTCCCGGCACTGTCCACATCCACCACCAGGCCCATGCCCATGCCCATGACCATGCCTATGCCCATACTCATTCCCAGTCCCGATGAGTTCGAATCGTCCAGCAAACCGGATGGTCCGGCGATGGCCGTGGAGCCCGTCGATGAGATGGAAGCCGCGGATCCGATGCTCGAGGAGCTGGTCACATCGAGGCTGCCGACAGTGCTGCTGCCCTTGCCGGTGTCCGTATCCGTGGCCGATCCCGAGCAGGATCCAGAGGTGGAGCTGGAGCTGCTCGAACTGGAGCTGCTGCTGCTCGTATTGCTCACGTCGATGTCCTCCAGCACCGATGAGTTTGAGGCATCGTCGCTGAGAACGGTCTTCAGGCTGGGAGGCCCCGGGGGACACGGATCCACCGTGTCCACCGCCAGGACAGGCTCCTCCAAAGTAGTCATGATCCTGGGAAAAGTATTTCAGTATTTAATAATAATCTTAAAAAATAATTAAGAAAATAACTATAATTTTTGTGTTTAATCAAAATAGTTTATTAATAATAATATTAATTTATTTTTAATCATATTATTTAATAATAATCACATTAATTAATAATAATTAATGAACTAAATTGATAACTAACATTGATTTTATATTGGTTTAGAACAGCGGTCGGCACACACATACGATGACATTTTGTTTTATATTTGTGTGAGTAATTTGCACTGGGCAGCTCATCGATGTGTGTGTGCAGACCGCTGTTCTACGTTATACGTGAGCGAGCAGCGCGTGGGCAGAGCAAATCCCTATGCTCACTTAATAGGGCGCTGCCGACCGCTGGTTTAGAAAAAAGTCTTATAAGGGAGATCCCATAAATATTTGATTATAAGCAAATCGAATTATATTTATTATCGTGAACTCACCTTTCTTTTGGCGCTTTCCTGGTTTGTTTAGGTCCTTGTCTTCCTGATTTAAATGATTCCTATTTTTTCCTGGGCTATGTTTCCGGTTTCCTATATCCTGTTTCCTTTATACGGCTTCCTATATCCTGTTTCCCTTATCCTGCTTCCTTTATCCTGCTTCCTAATTCCTGATCCTTTGAGCTGGCTCCTAATTACTGCTGATCCTGCTGCTGCTGATGCTCCCTAATGTCCTGCCGCTCTCCCAAGAGAGCCATTCCAATAGAGATCTCTCCTCTCGCCGCAAATTCCGATTCCAACAACAGTTCGCTCCTCCGGGAGAAAAAAGATCCTGAGACGACGACGAACACACACACACAAACACCTATTCCTCCTTCTCCTCTTCTGTTCTCCTCTCTTCTCTTCTCACTTAAAATGTATTGCAAATTTGTAAAAAGTTTTGCGAGCCTCCTTTGACTTTGGGTTTATATCTTTATCTTTCTCTTTATATCTTTAGATCTTTATCATTGTTTATTTGGTGTTTTCGGTTCTTGATTCGCTGCTTGTCTTTTAAATATATAATATATATTTGATGTATATATTTTTTTTTGTTCCTTAGAGGTTGCCGAATCGTTTTAAAGCATTGGGAAACTGCGTGTTGCGATGATCCTGGTTGTTGTTGTTCTTCTTGTTGTACGAGGACGAAATAAAATTAAGGACGAACGAGGCGACGACAACAAACACTGACGAAGAAGACGGCGACGTAAATTGGACGACAGCGCCGCTCCTTTGGGATTTGCAAAAGAGTAGAAATCGTTGATCCTTGGTTATTAGAAAATTACACAATTTTGCAAAACAGAACGAAAACAAAGAAGGGTAAAAATAACGCACAAAACAAAAGAAACAAGAAAAAGTAAATAAACAAGAAATACAACTAATTCTGGAACGCAGAACGAACAAAAACTGTATGAACGTAACTGACAAACTGAGAAAAGAGAGTGAAGAATAAATCGACTTGGCACTAAATCAAATGAGGAAGTGTTTTTCCGCCCGGATTTCGCCACGCCCAGCCCCTTTTCCAGCCCCTTTTCCGCCCCCCATGCAAAATGCAACCCCCTTTCGACAACGCCTCTGACTTATGCAACAGCAGACTCACACACTTGCACACTCTGCTGCATACTTTCCGGATAAAGGAAATGCCATTTATTTCTTTGGCTTTTGAAATTTAAATGTGTCCATTTTAAGGAAAAAAAATGGAAAATAGCATATTAAAATCCCAATAACCCTTTCAAGGATTAAAATTAAAATATACTATGTTAGTATATACATTTTTTTCGGAAAAATAGTAGAAATAACATGAAAGGCAATGTTAAGATAATAAAACCAAAAATGCATATATTATGATGAATTTATTATTGAACATATTTGTAATAATTTTTGAATTTTGAATCTTGTTACTAAAAAAGTTTAATTTGGTATATTTTTAAAACCATTAAAAAACGTTGCAAACACAGCCAAACATTTTTGATCAAGTAGGCCCTTAGAGAGAAGTCATTAACTGTCACCAATTTAGTTAGTGTGAGTGTTTAGTGCTTTGTAGTTAATAGCATCTGTGGTACATATTTGCTAACCCCCAATTACGCCGTCAAAATCGTTCCCATCCAAAAAGGTAGGATATTTATAAGTAAATAAGAAAACAATGAAACGTTTAAAAATTCTAATGGTTTTCGAAGGCCGAATAAAGTAGATTCCCTACTACACCACATCAAGTGCTCCTCCTTAAACAAAAACAAAACACAAAAAACGCTAAATCAATCCTTTTGACTCATCAATCGCCGTTTTCTCGTTCTCATGTAATATTTAAAGTAAGCTTTAAACTCTGAATTTCCATACGATTTCAAGTTTTTATCCCCACTTTAAATTTAACATGCGGAAAAGACCATAAAACGACCATAATGTTAAATATACATTGATCTTTGAAAATTGACAACTAGCTTTAGGATGTTCCAAAAGCATAGTGAAAAGCCATTGAAAAGTATCTTTATATCCGCAAGTAAAAGTATCTCAAAATAAATCTTAAGCTCCAGGAAATGTCCAGTTAGGCAACAAGAATAATCCAACTGGATTCCAGTTAGACCGGCGAGCGTAATGAAATTAGATTTTTTCCAATAAAATGCAGTTTTATTTTATATAGCCGGTTTATTTTTTGATTTGCCACTTAAATGGGGCAAAGCCCAAAATTATCAAGTGAGTCTACAATTTTTAGGAATTTTAATGTTTGGCTGAACATTGATTGTATGTGTATTGGTACTTGTTTATCTGATCGCCCGTTCTCCAATTAATATTTATAGTAGCCCATTAAAAGGGTTGGGGGAGGGGGTGGGGGTAGGAATCCGATTCCCGTTTGCGTCAAGTTTACGTTACGTTTTTCGCCGTTATGTGTAGCTATGCGCTACACACACACACATACGCACATTGAGCTCTTCTTGCTCCTTCTTCTTCCTTTTTGCTTCCCTATTCACGCAGGCGCGTCCATAGTGCTGAGCTTTTTAGCTATTTTCCCGCTAGCTGCGGAAAAAAGCTGCCCTTGCAAGGACAGCGGACAAGAGGGGGCGGAGTCCTTGAACAACTAATTCAATTGGGGCAAGGCAATTGCTTAAATAAATACGTTCAAGTAAATGCCAGTCAGCGGAAGTGTGCGGCAGATTTAAATCTAGTTTAGTTTCGTGCCCCCCTCCAAACACTCACACTCGCACACACCCACATGGCAAATCAGCTGCACACAAACACACGCGCACCGCGAACACACGTGGTAAACGGAATTTAGAACAGCAGGGCTTTTTTTGTCTTCTGCTCGTTGTGGTTTTCTTTATTGGACCTGGATTATTATTATTATTTTGTGGCCCCCTATCGACTTTGACGAATCTGGTCCGCAGCTGATATTTTCCTGTCCGTTTCCACGTACTTTTTGATTTATTTCACTTTAAATGTGTGCCGCTCTCTCGCTTGCTCGCGAACAGTTATTTTCGAGTTTGGTGCAGCGCTGGCTGGGCTGTGAGAGAGAGAGGGATCGTAAAATTACGAGGAAAAATTCTCATTTTTGTTTGTATTGGTGTGCGCAAGCTCGCTCAAACGCGGCAAAAAAAAATAAGAATACGAGTACGAAAAACGGCACCCCACACACACGAACAGAGCAAAAAAAAGAAGAAAAAAAACACATGTGAAATGAAAACTTAAATCCCCCCCTTTAAATTTGGAAACAAACACTGTTCTTAGCTGACTCTGTCGGCTCTGAATTGCAGATGGGGTTGGGGCCGAACCCTTTGAAAAGGGGGTGGTGAAATGAGGGGGGGCGGCCGCCACTGGCGTTGTCCTTGAACGCAAAATTTCCACTTGACTACCGCCCAGGTGGTCAAAAGACACACACACACACACAGAGACGCACTCCCGCACACACACTCAACGGCAGACAGGAGGCGAAAAAGGTCCTTGAGATGCCTGAACACTCGCTGTCTGTGCGGCTTTGGCAGGATTTAGGCAGCAATCCGTTTCGCCAACTGCTGTTTGCCACTGACGGTACCTTATTCTGAGTGTATGCTTCGATTTCACACGTTTTTCTCCTCTCCTTTCTGCTCGTTACGTTACGATTTTATATTTGCTCGACACACACACTCACACGCACACACTCGACTATACACACACACGCAGTCGATACAGTTACAGTTACTCGTACTTGCTGCCGCTATTCACTGAAACAGCGAATCTAACACTTTCGGGGCATGTAAAACAACCTGACGATTGCCAATTGGAGTCGAATTGGCTTTGGATTAAATTAATAATTACTTTTGCTCCCGTCGAACTTTGTATGCAGTTGTTGGTGATGGCGATTCCCCGATGTTTCTGCGCCGATGCTTTCGTCCTAATCGATTTGCTGGTATCGGGGCTTGCCCATCGCTATTGCTGAACCAGGGGAGGGTGGTGTATTCGCTAAATTAGCTGCGACAACCTCCCTGTATTTTGGTGATCCAGGTGGCGCCACTGTGCCTTTGAAAAATTAAACAATTTCAAAAGTATTTTTAATACATCATTATTTATGTATTTATTTCATTTATTATATATACATTGTTTAGTTCTCTTTTCTTGAACATTAAGCGTATTTTGGTATTGGTTAAAGGAACAGTAATATCAGAGTTACTCGGGATCTTTGTAGTCCTTACAGATTTGCACGTGCATATTTTTCAACTCACTCCAATATGGTAGGGTGGCGCGGTTGATACCTCGCTTTGCGTCTTCAGTAATTTTATTCATTAGAGTATCCAATCGGTCCAGCATCATTTTTTGATCCGATGGGGTACTTTCAAGTGTATTATCTCCATGTATTGGTGAACCGGAAGTTGTGTCGGTTGTTTCCAAAACCTTCGGGTTTTTGTTGAATTTTGCTTTCCATTCAATGATCGAGTACTCTGTTTTCATAAAGACTTCGTTCTCAAAATATTTATGTTCAACTGGCTTTCCTTGAACGGCAATTTGAATTTGATCTGCTGCTGTGGAAAAAGTATCCCACAGAGGTTCCACCACTTTAGTTAGGCGATCCTTAAAGTAGCCACGCTTCGATTTTTTCTTCCTGGAATCCTTTTTATAGTTTCGAATGATGGTCTGAATGCGTTCGCCCAATTCCAGTTGAACGTCCAGCTGTTGGTCAATGCTTGAAGATATCATTTTGGGTCAAAGGTTGCTTTTGTACTGAATATGACGAGTGTGGTACGGGGTTTATATATTTTCTTATAGGTAGGCAGGTGGAATTAGGTAGCAAGGCACAGGTAAGATGTTTTCCCGGATTAACCTGCAGTTGCGTTTTATGACGGTCCCGGAGTTCCAGCTGCAGGTGATCTTCTTAGGTAAGCGCTCTAGTTTGTAAAAATGCGCTATCACAATCTCAGCAGTGCAGAAAATCGAGAAAAACTTACTTATTGCGCATTACTGGGAAATTCGCGAGCGAAAGGCCGCCAGTTATGTAGGATATTTAAGCTTGAAGTCTAGTAGCCTGGTCACACCGCACGACTAGGGATGGGGAATCGTCGATATTTGGGGCTATCGATGCTATCGTTGTCTCTCCACCTCGACACAACTCACGTTTTGCCTTGCCAATTTAATTAAATTTAAATAAACACACAGAAAAAGAGTCGAATTCCCGTGGCTAACTGCCCCAGCATGTCCACCTTGAGCGCCGCCAGCGGCAGCAATGCCCCCAGTCCGCCGGAGGAGGAGGCGCAGTCCGTGCGGCCGGAACCCATCTTCCGGGAGATCAACGCGGATCAGGCGGACGAGGTGGTCGAGATCGAGTCCGCCTGCATGAGCTGCTTCGAGACGGGCGTCACCCGGCTGCTGCCCACCAAGATACCCTTCTTCCGGGAGGTGGTCCTCATGTCCTTCAAGTGCGACCACTGCGGCCACATCAACAACGAGATGCAGTCGGCCTCGGAGATCCAGAAGTCCGGGATTCGCATCGAGCTGCAGGTGCGGACGGTCGGCGATCTCAACCGGCGGGTGGTGCGGTCGGACAACTCCAGCGTCAGCATACCGGAGGTCGAGCTGGAGATCCCTGTGCAGTCGCAGAAGGGCGAGGTGACCACCGTCGAGGGCATCATCGAGCGGACGATAGCCGGCTTGTCGCAGGACCAGGACAAGCGGCGCATCGACCATCCGGCGGCCGCGGCCTCCATTGACGACTACATCGAGCGACTGCACCGCCTCAAGGAGGTGGCCACGCCCTTTCGCCTGCTCCTCGAGGACATCTCCGGCAACAGCTTCGTCGAGAATCCCCTGGCGCCCGCCGCCGATCCGCAGCTAAAGACATCGCACTTTACGCGCTCCCAGGAGCAAAACGAGCTATTGGGTAAGCCATTCTGGGTGTTACTCAGTGCTAATTCAATGCTAATCCACACAATTCCAGGCCTGTACGAGCAGAACCACGAGGAGCAGCACCTGCTGAAGCCCATCGCCGAGGACTCGTGGCCCCTCGAGAATCTGCACGGCGAGGTGCTGCAGTTCCCCACCAACTGTCCCAACTGCCAGGCGCCCTGCGAGACGAACATGAAGCTAACGAACATCCCGCACTTCAAGGAGGTGGTCATCATGGCCACCGTCTGCGGCTCGTGCGGCCACAAGACGAACGAGGTGAAGTCGGGCGGCGGCGTGGAGACGCAGGGCATCCGCTTCCGGGTGCAGATCGCCAGCAAGGAGGATCTGACGCGCGACGTGCTCAAGTCCGAGACGTGCAGCCTGTCCATACCGGAGCTGGACCTGGAGGTGGGTCCGCACGCCCTGTGCGGCCGCTTCACCACCGTCGAGGGACTGCTGGTCGCGATGCGGGACCAGCTGGACGGCACCCTGTTCCACGACTCGGCGGATGTGGCCACCAAGCAGCAGATGCAGCGGTTCCTCGACACCTTCGACGATGTGATGAACCTGAAGCAGATCATCACGCTGGTGCTGGAGGATCCCGCCGGCAACACCTATGTGCAATCGCTGAGCGACGACGACACCGAGCCGGACGAGAAGCTCACCGTGGAGCGGTACGATCGCTCCTTCGAGGACAACGAGGACCTGGGCTTGAATGACATGAAGACGGAGGGCTACGAGCAGGAGGCGTGATGATCGTCCTGGGTGTAAACTCTGCATTTACAGTCGTTTCTTAATTCTTAATTCCAAATCAAATCGGGTTTTCTTTCTTAAAGATAAAGCTGAAAAGTTTCTTATTAGGAACTTTTTAAACTATTATTTCAAAAGCATGAATATTAAAATAAATAAAACCAAAAAATAGGTGTAATTTTTTAAATCTAGTTGGGGTTCTATAGTAAGTCGTTATTTTAGAATTTTCCCAATCCCAATTTTCTGTAGTTCGAAAAACCCTTTTTTCGATACACCAGCAATCGAAATTCTGCCACCCTCAGCGATAGCAACCATCGATAGGCGATAGTTGCCAGCTGTTTGGTCCCCGTTTGTGTTGTGTAACTGAACTAAACGCGTTTCATTTCTGGTAAATATGCTATAAATCCATTAAAGACCTGGTCTAACCCCTATTCCGCTCCGGCAGAACACCAAGATGTCCGCATCCGCTGCCCGAGGCTCCACGTCGCTGCTGAAGCGCGCCTGGAACGAGATTCCGGACATCGTCGGCGGATCCGCCTTGGCCATCGCCGGGATCGTGATGGCCACCATCGGAGTGGCCAACTACTATGCCAACGACGGCGACAACCGGAAGTACAAGCTCGGCTACGTCGTCTTCCGCCACGACGATCCGCGCGCCCAGAAAGTGCGCACCGACGAGGACGATTAGGGGACTGCGATTACCCTGGGGCTCTCATCTTTGATTTATTTGTTTACGCCATAGCTAAGTAAAACAAACGACAAAATGTACAGAAGACCGTGTTGGTGAGCCGCTCAATGGGGGATCCTTGCCTCTAGCCTTAATTTCCACTTGAAATCAACCCACATCTTGTTGTACAAGGAGAAATGCGGTTACAATACTGGGTTTCCTTTAAATTCCATGTATAATATCGTAAAGAAACTCGATCTTAAGCTAGGGCGTAGAAAAACTGAGCGACAGAACATTTATACAATTGCAAAACTCAGAACTAGTGAGCGAAATAGCTAAGGGTAAACTAAAGATCCTTGTGCGAGAACTTGAAGTGGAACTTGCAGGCCTTCTCCGTGTGGAAGCTCTCGTTGCAGATGCCGCACCTGAAGCCCAGCCTGGTTTCGCTGCTGTTCGTTGTCGCCACGGTTGCAGAAGCAGCGGCTGGGGAAGATTGAAGGGTAGAAAAGGATTCCAGGCTGTGTTTTCCCAGTTGGTCGACTTGCTCACTCGCTCCCGATTCGATTTCCAGGCTCACTGCCTCCGGTGCCGCCTCGGTGGGCAGCTGCTCATCCTCCTGCGGCTGGGATTGGTGAACCTGCGACTGCGACTGTGTCCTCCTCGCCAGGCTGCGCTTCCTGCGCTGCTCGAACTTCAGGGCCACGTTGAACTCGCTGTGGGCGCCCAGCCACTGGTGGCTGAACTCGTAGGCCATCGACAGCTTCTTCACGCAGATGCGGCAGATCTGCTTGGGATAGTCGTCGCCTTGGTCCATTGGCGGCAGCGAGGCGGGCAGACAGGCGGCCAGCATCTCCGCCAGGGGCACCATCTTGTCCAGCGCCCGGACGCTCTCCTCGTAGATGCTCGCCGACTCCAGGCACTCGTTGCCGCACGTCCGGCAGAAGCTCTCGAAGATGTCCATCTTAGTAGTCCGTTTAGGGGGAAAGGAAAGGGAAATTCAGAAATTCAATTCAAAATTCGTTTGTTTATATTTTGGGTTGCAACTGAAATCGATACCAAATCGATTCATCGATATGCGATACATCGCATGGTACCTCGTACTTCGCCACACCCTGGCAACTCTGGCCGATAGTCATTTTTTTTTGCCTCGAGAAAAGCCGGAAAGAAAAGTCGAATCGAAGAAAATGATGTGGAAGACCCTCCTGATTGCCGTCCTGGCGATCGCCCACTGCCAGGCGGTCCTGGAAACGGACGCCAGCACCCTGGTCCTGCTGGACAACCTGGCCATCCGCGAGACGCACTCGATCTTCTTCAAGTCGCTGCAGGGTGAGTTCAAATGCCGGCTAACCTCTGACGTGGACAAAAATTTTGAGTAGAATATGACTTAAATTCGGGTTCCTCCCTCCTCCGCCCCCGCAGATCGTGGCTTCAAGCTCACCTACAAGCTGGCCGACGACTCCAGCCTGCTGCTGTCCAAATACGGCGAGTATCTGTACAAGAACGTGATCATCTTTGCGCCCAGTGTCGAGGAATTCGGCGGCGATGTCAGCGTGGAGCGGCTGGCGCAGTTCGTCGACGACGGCGGCAATGTCCTGGTGGCGGGCAGCGAGAAGTCCGGCGATGCGCTGCGCGAATTCGCCTCCGAGTGCGGCTTCGAGCTGGACGAGGAGAATGCGGCGGTCATTGACCACCTGCACTACGACGTGAGCGACGCCGGCGAGCACACCACCATCCTGACGTCGGCCAAGAACCTCATCCAGGCGGACACCATCGTGGGCAAGGCCAACCGGCAGGCGGATGCCGCTCCGCTGCTCTACCGCGGCACCGGTCTGATTGCCGACAAGGAGAACCCGCTGGTCCTCAAGCTGCTGACCGCCGAGAGCACCGCCTACAGCTACAATCCCGCGGCCAGCGTCTCCGACTATCCGCATGCCGTGGGTCGCGGCACCCTGCTGATTGCCGCCCTGCAGGCGCGGAACAACGCCCGCGTCGTCTTCTCCGGCTCGCTGCTCTTCTTCTCCGACGAGAGCTTCACCACGGCCGTCCAGTACGCCCAGAGCGGCGTGTTCCACAAGCTGGCCGGCAATCGCGACGTGGCCGAGTCCATTAGCCAGTGGGTGTTTGGCGAGACGGGCCGCCTGCGCGTGGCCTCCGTGCAGCACCACAAGGAGGGCGAGCTGCTGCCACCGGATCAGGCCTACACCATCACCGATCCCGTCGTCTACACCATCGGCATCGAGGAGCTGGTGCAGGGCGAGTGGCGCGCCTTCAAGGCCAGCGACATCCAGCTGGAGTTCGTGCGCATCGATCCCTTCGTGCGCACCTACCTGAAGCAGACCACCTCGGGCGCCTACCAGGCCAAGTTCAAGATACCCGACGTCTACGGCGTCTACCAGTTCAAGGTCGACTACGACCGCGTGGGCTACACGCACCTGTACAGCACCACCCAGGTGTCCGTGCGCCCGCTGGAGCACACGCAGTACGAGCGCTTCATCCCCAGCGCCTTCCCCTACTACACCAGCGCCTTCTCCATGATGATCGGCGTGTTCGTCTTCTCGTTCGTGTTCCTCCACTTCAAGGACGAGCCCGTCGGCAGGGCCGCCAAGGAGGACAAGAAGTCGCAGTAGTCTGTCGGTTCATTCGCCTCAAATGTAACACACAAATCACTAAAATAAAGAAGTTCCCCGCTCGGAGGACATTGTCTATCATTCAGATTCAATAATTTCAGTGCATTTTGATTTTCCTTCCTCCTTGAAATACCATTACTTTTAGCTGTTAAGTTAAGGATTTATCTGAACAATTGTCAGATTCTAATTAAAGTTTAATAAAACATTGTGAAGCCCCAAAACATATTTTAGAATAAAAGATTTAATTGAGATGTATCGTTCCCAAAAGCTCTCTGTATTATTCAATATTATTATCATAATATTATCATATTAATTTTAAAATCTTAACTTTCTTATCGATCCCCCTCGTCACCTCAACGGGCTACGCTCATGGCTTTGATCTATTCATCGATATTTTCAGCGTGACCATTTGCAATATTTTTCGGTATATTTCAATAATTAAAACTGGTATATTCGACTGTCCGAACGGTATTATTTGTAAATAGGGCTGTCAAATATTTTAAAAATATCGTATCGCTGATATATTTTCTTTAACAAAAATATCAAAATATATATAGATCGAAAAAATATCGATACTATATCACGATATAAATGTATTTTTTGCAAAAAATATCGATGAATTGATATTTTGATACATTTTTGACATCCCTATCTCATTGTGAAATTTTCTCCCGCTCCGCTCTCAATTTAACATAATGTTAAGATACAACGTTTTCTTACATTGGCAGAACTGTTGCGCCTCTGCCGCTGCTCTGCCAATGTAAGAAAACGTTAGGGGGATTCCCTAAACTGTTGAATTGCTGAATTGTTGAAAATTCAACAAAAAATTTCAGCAATTAAGGGAACGACCGAAAATGGTTCCTGTTGAATTTTCAAACAGCTGTTATTTGTTGAAAAATTTCAGGAAACTTAAAGCATGTAAAATTTGATTTATTATTGCTAGTTACTGTCTAAAAGTGTTACCAAGGTAAAAAGAACCACAAATATGCTTTCTAAGTTGATTTTAAAATAAATAATGCGTATTGGTGATACTAAAATGTTACAGAGTTGCCACAACTTTTAAAAAAAGGTGACAACTCTGGCTTTTCAGCAATTCAACAAAATTTTCAGCAGCCCCGAGGCTGATGAATTGCTGAAATTTCTGAAAGTTGACTTTGTATGGAACAGCTGATTAACAGCTGACCAAAATTCAACAATTCAGCAATTCATCAGTTTAGGGAATCCCCCTGTTGTATCT
This sequence comes from Drosophila prostipennis, assembly GCA_037075205.1. Taxonomy (NCBI): domain Eukaryota; kingdom Metazoa; phylum Arthropoda; class Insecta; order Diptera; family Drosophilidae; genus Drosophila; species Drosophila prostipennis. The sequence goes on along the minus strand of JBAMCJ010004578.1, from coordinate 142,640 downwards.
TAACATTGCTGTTAGAAAAGCCATGAAATCTAACATTTAGGAGCGCCAAATTGGCGGAAGGGGGAAACTGGTTTAGGGAAACGGGCGCCCTCTATGGGAACATTTGTGAGCTGACAATTGACGAAATACAATCGTTGTGGAGAGAAAAATATCGATATTGTGATATTTAACTAAAAAAATATCACGATATAAATATATTTTTTTGCAAAAAATATCGATGTATTGATATTTTGATACATTTTTGACATCCCCATCTCATTGTGAAATTTTCTCCCGTCCGATATTGTTCGATATTGTTCGTTCTCGTGTAAAAAGTTACTTTTGTGAACAATTTTCTGTCGTGTTCAACGGTGAGTGAGTGGTTTAGTTTTAAGCGTTGTTCCTGCAATTTTCGTGCCTGCGGGCAGAAGGGTGTGCGTGTGTGAGCGCTGATCCCTGTTTTTTTTCTGGTGGCCCCAAATGCAAGTTGTTATTTCTCTGTTTTTGGGGCTCCGCCGGCCGTCCAGCGGAGCCCTATTTTTCACCGCGCACGTACACACGCACACAGGCTCAGCAAATTTTCGCTGGTGGATACACACAAATGCACGAAGTTGTGAGAGGTGTCGTATTCGCACGACGGTTGCATTATTGTTGTAGTTGTGGTGCGCTGCTTTTTCCAAAATGGCCGCCACGCAGGAGAGCAGCAACAAATTAGGTTGCAGATGCAAATGAAATTGACAAAACCAACAAACAATTGAGGGCCCGCAAATTGGCGCCAAAAAGAATGAGTAATCGTACTTATGCTGGCACAAACAGATAAAAGTAATATATTTATTTATTTGTCTCAAGTGCCCTGTGTGTGTGTATACCAAACACGCACACGGGCTCCCAAATGCAAATGTGCATGTCTGCGCTTGTCATGCGCAGCATGCCCCCTCTCTTTCGCTCTGCCTTCTTTCCCGTATATTATTGCATAATTGTTTTTTTTCGGTGTTGTCTTTTGTGAGGATGTGCAGCTGTCACATCTAGACACGCATACACATGCATGCTGGCTAGCGGAGAAACGACGCAATTAACTGTTCGCAGACTCTTCTCCTCTCTTTCTAATGCGAATGTGCACATGTACATATACGTCTGTCTCCCTCCAACTTGCCGCCTTTTAATGCGCGCCAAGTTTTTACCGCTTGCTTTTCCCTCTTTTTTTTTTTATGCTACTTTGTTTATGTTTACTCTTTTGGCGCTCGAAGACTTTTCCATTCCATTCCTCTTCTTCGATTTTCATTATGCCTTATTATTTTCCTCTGCCTGCACAAGAAGTAATAATGAATTGGAAACTACAACTCATTACTTCAGCTTGATTGATTCCGCATAAAACGCCAAATAAAACTCAAGAGGCTGCACACAAAAAGAAGGGGAACTCAAAACAGCGACTCACGTTGTTTGCTCGCAAAGAAAAGAAATGAGATTTTCAAGTGGCCCTCCACCGTGGAACTGTTGCACAGCGAGAAAAATCTGTATAATGTAGTCCTAATCCCATATTTCCAAAGTTTTGATATCTGTGAACTTGTTTCTTGAGTTTAGCTTAGGTTTGCTCATGGGGGTCTTTAAAAGATATCTAAGTTAGGTAGAACCAATTAAATGGTATTGTTATGGTTATCATGATCCATGATTTGATTTTTAATACAGATCCCAGATTCAGGGATTAGATTATAAATTAGAAATCATCTCTATTGTTCACTTTTCGAAATGATGTGAAATACAAACACATTTAGCCCCCTTTTCCTCCAAGTGTGCTGCCGAGACACGATTTTTTCTTTTCCCACTCAAGTGGAAGTTTCTCAAGTGCTGCGTTCCCAGAAGATGAAAAAAATTATTCATATGGGGGAAAAGCAGGCAGCTGTCCCGTCCCGACGAAATTTACGTTCAACCCTCGTTTTCGTTGTGACCGCGAATCTTGGTTCGTCGTCAGTTGGCCGCCAGCGCTTCGGCGCTGTGCATCGGTCCCAACTTTGGCTCCCCGCCACATCCACCCGTACATATCCGTCTATATTCGCCCACATCCTGGCCTGGCTGCACCTTCCTGCCGGCTGATGCACTACTGCGCCTGTGCTGGCCGAAAAGTTCAGAGTTCGTGAAAGGTTCCTGGCAGTCGAGTTTCATTTCTCACCTGGAAAGGATCGCCGAGCTTGCTGGGTAACTACAAGTGGCATATTTGGCAAATCAAACTAAATGGAAACTAAAGAAGTGTAGGCGCTTAATTAGTTCTCTACTAGAAAGTGCTACACAGTTCCTAAAAGTTCCCCAGACCTAAAGAACTACAGATTGCATTAGAATTTGTCAGCAAAACTGCATTGTGTGTATCCCAAGTTTGATTCCATATATAGTATATACATATACATACGAAAAACCCTAGACCATCGCTTAAAAGTACACTTCTAATCAAGTAATTTCTGTATTCTTTCAGTTTAAGAAGATAATATGGCCCGTACCAAGCAGACCGCCCGTAAGTCGACCGGAGGAAAGGCTCCCCGTAAGCAGCTGGCCACCAAGGCTGCCCGCAAATCGGCGCCATCCACCGGCGGTGTGAAGAAGCCCCATCGTTATCGTCCCGGAACCGTGGCTCTTCGTGAGATCCGTCGTTACCAGAAGTCGACCGAGCTGCTCATCCGCAAGCTCCCCTTCCAGCGACTGGTTCGTGAAATTGCCCAGGATTTCAAGACCGATTTGCGTTTCCAATCGGCGGCCATCGGAGCCCTGCAGGTAAGGATATATTTCTGTGTATTTAAATGTTATTCTAAATTAGCTACATCCTTTAAAACTTGAGTTAATTTAATTTTGTTTATAATACATACGAATATATATATTTAAAAAAGTCTAGAACTACTTAATTTGATGATTCATAAACGTATCTACGATTAATAAGATCATTCTGCATTTTTGAATTATAATTTAACTCTAATTCGACTTACAGGAAGCTTCTGAGGCGTACCTAGTGGGTCTCTTCGAAGACACCAACTTGTGCGCTATCCACGCCAAGCGCGTTACCATCATGCCCAAGGACATCCAGTTGGCGCGCCGCATCCGAGGCGAGCGTGCTTAAGCTGGACCTTGGCGAGGAGCAGAAGGATCGATCACTGTCGTCCATCCCCGAACCCGAACAGACCATTCTGATTTACGTTGCGTTGAGGGAGCGGAGCCAGAAGAAGAGCACCAGCGACACTTTGATCCAATCTATCATTCATATTTACATGTATACATTTATCATCCTTTTGTTGTTCAATCGGATCGTCAGAATGCCGATGCGAAGAAGAACACCACACACAAAACAACACACAACATTACTGTAATGCTAAACATACTTGTAATTCTTATTATTACTATTATATATTAGTTATTAAGTTTTTTTTCTCGCCCGCGTGTCGACGGTTGAATTTCGCTGACGATGTACCGCGCCGCTTATCGCCCGGTTCCGAGTCCGCCCCCAGTTTTTCCCACTGGGAAGGGGACTCCCCCGAGCGGCCGTCGTCGCCTGTCCGCCTGCAACATCCGCCACCAACAACTCCAACAACTGTCTGGCTGGCAGACCCCGGTCTCGAGAGATCCGTGGTCCTTGAGGCGCCTGCTCCTCCGGGAGTCCAACATCTGGCTGCCGGGACTCGCGGAACTGGAGATCGGGGCCAACGTAACGCCAGCCGGGCGTGGCAAGGCGGACAGACGGCTGCGGACCGAGCGGCGGGGATTCCCGGATCTTCGGAAGGGCGGCGAGGGCGTGGCCATCTGGCGGTCAACCCGGAGGCACAGGGCATTTAACATATGATGAAGATGATATCCGCATATAACACCGAAGACCGAATTGAGTACACTTAACTTTACACTTACGTATATGCATATATACATAAATATATATATATATATCTATATCTATATAGAAATCGAAAACACTAGACATTAATACTCTTTATTTTGTTCACCTTCCGTTACTGCAAATCGCAAACAGAGCATGAAATATATATATATTTCCAAATATATATGTATATTTAACGAAGGGATGGGCGTGACAGAGTTAGTTGATTAAATAAGATTTTAGATTTACATGCATTTTATACGTTTAGGCGGACGAAGTAGAGGAGGAGAAAAGATGGAAAAGATATATAAAGATGATTCAGCAATCAAATTAATAATACACGTCTATAGATTTGAAAGAGCATCGAATAATAATAACCGAAACACAAAACAAAACAGCAGAGCATTGAATATTTCTCAATATTTACATGTAGTTGAAACACATGCAAAATAATCAATTGTAACGCCCATAAATATATACTTGTAAATTGGTGTCGATAACTAGTTTCACATTGAACATTTAAACAAATCGGGCTAAATATGTGTCTATATCGTATCGTAGCTTACAAGAACCGATAAAAACAAAAACAATCCCCCAAAAACAAAAGAACAACTAAAAACAGTGACAGCAACAGCAAAAATAACTGGAAACATCAGCAAAAAAATAACAAAGAAATAAACGGTTTTTTCTATAGAAGAAACCAAAAAACCCAAAACCATCGAAAAGTTTTATTTTGTGCGAAAGCGGGATAGAAATAGGTGGTGGAAGGGGGATGGCGAGAGGGGAAAGGTGGTGATGGTACAGTTGGCTCCAAAAATCGAAAGCAAACGTCATTCGCTTTGTTTACGTGTGATAATCTCGGTGCGTTTGAGTGTGTGTGTGTCTTGAACGTTTGTTGGTGTAAGTTTTGCTGGCTGCATATGTGTGTGTGTGGGTGGCTTTTGGAGCTGCCCCCTTTTTTGTTTTTGTTTTGCTTTTCAAGGCTGCCGGCAAGTGGCGCCACCTAGCGGCGGCTTTGTGGAGCAGGAACGGGGTAAGGGTTAAGTCCCGTTTGTGTTTATTTGAAGCACTGCACTCAAAAGGGTTAATAGTTCTTTTGCATCTTTGAAATATTAAGAAATTTTTTGACTATAAAATAAAAATATAAAAATTACAAATAATTTAACGTAATTTAAAAACAATTTCAATTAAATTTTTAAATATAATATTTGCTACAAAATATCAAAGAATAAGAATGATGATTTGTATGAAATTTATTTTTTATGGTTTTGTTTTAAAATATTATCTTAACTGTAATAATGCTGAGACCAATTATTTAAGTGGTTCCAACCAACTTCCCATTTAACTTGCAAATTGAACCCCGCGGAGTCGGGAATCTTAAAAATCATACAATTCTCTTCATTTACATATAAACGTACATTTATTTTACTCGTATATTTAGCATACAGTCCAGAATGCGACGCACACTCAGTTATTAAAATATTAAAATTAGGCTTTGCGAAAAAAAAGTGTTAAACTTAATTGAGAATGGGTTGGAGATGTGGGGTTGTTCTGGGCGCCTAAAGGGGGATTCAAAGTCAAGGGATTTCAGAGGCGGAGTTCCGAGAGGGCGAGGGTGGAGCTATGTTACAACACAGGGATCGATGCATGTATGTATAAGTTAGGGACTACAACTAGGATCTGGGTGGCTCCATTCCTGCTCTTAGTCCGCCTCGTGCTTCTCCGCCTCTGGATGCTTGCCAGGCGCCGTTGGTGCGGGCGCAGCTCCGCCAGCCCCTGCTGCCTCCCCGAGCGGTGCTCCTCCAGCTGACGGTGGTGGTGGCGGTGCGCCTGGTCCTGGTCCCGCTACTGCTCCGGGCGTGGGATAGACTACGCCTCCGGCAGTAACTGCTGCTGCGGCTGGTCCTGCTCCTCCGCCTGCGGGTCCTGGTCCACCTGGTCCTCCGCTCGGCTCGTGCAGGTGACCCGGCGGCGGTTGTGGCTGCTGCTGCTGCTGCGGTGGCGGCGGATTGCTTCCGTGTTCGGGCGCATAGGGATGTCCGCCGGGATTGCCATTGTGCTGCGGGGGCGGCGGACGCGGCGACATGTAATGCGATCCGGGTGGCGGGCCGTAGGATTGCTGATACGGCGAGAAGGGCGCGTAGTAGGGCTGCGGCGTGGGATGACCTCCGTACTGCGGCTGGTAGTACGGCCGGGCGGGTCCACCTGGCGGACCGGGCGGCGGGCCATGCGGTGGGCCACCGTAGTTGGCATAGCCCGTGTGCGGTGGCGGCGGTGGCAGTCCCGGCATTCCCGGCGGCGGCTGGTGGGGCCCCATGTGCGGCGGCATCAGGGAGTGGCCAGGCGGCGGATGGCCGGGATGTGGATGCATCTGGGGCATGCCTGGCGGCGGAGCAGGGCCGCCCTGTTGCTGGGGCAGTGCCACCTGCTGCTGTGGCTGCACCGGCGGTGGCGTGGGTATCGTCGTCGTTGTGGTCGTCGCTACGGGAGCTGCTCCACCAGCCACGGGGGCGGCGGCGGCCACTTCGGGAGGCGGCGTGGGCGTCGGAACTGGTGTGGGCACCTTGCCGGGATGGGCGGCGGGCGCCACCACCACCTTGGCGGGCTCTGACTTCGGGGGCGGCTCCACGAGCGTCGACTGCGGCGGCAGGGCAGCGGCCATCTCCAGCTTCTCCGGCTTGATGGGCGGCGGCGGCACCGACGGCTTCGGCGGCGGCTCTATGTCCATGGGCTCGGGGTCCGTTTTGCTGGCCGTCTCATGGACATGCACCGCCGGTGCCGGAGGAGTGGGCGTCGAACTGGCAGTGGGAGTGGGCGTGGCCGGCTTCACAGCTCCTTGCTGAGGCTGTGGCGGTGTCTCCTTGGGCGGCTGCGGCGGCACTACAGCCGGCACTGCTGCTGCTGGCGCCTCCTGGCCAGCGGGCGTGGCACCAGGCTGACCCGATGGCGTTGGCGGCTTGACTGTGGCGGCTGCTGCCTCCTCGTTCCGCGTCACAGGAGCAGCTGCGGCAGCGGCAGCCGCGGGATTCGTTGAGTTGTTGGCACTCGGCTCGTCCAATCGCTGGCGATCGCGCTTGATGTCCTCGTACATGCGATGCACCATCTTCTGGAAGGTGTCCTCGTCCACGGCCGGCTTGCAGTGGCGCTTGAGCTCCTCCTGGAAGGCCTCGCTGGACTCGACCATGCGCTGCTTCTTGGCCTCGAACTTCTCCTCCATCTGCTGCAGCTCGGCCTCCAGCTTGGTTTGGTGCATCGTCAGCGAGCTGACCTGCCGCTTGAGCACCTGCATCCGCGTGGTGGTCACCACGGAGCGCACGTCCGGCACCACGGCCTCCGAGAAGATCTCGTTGATCAGGCGGTGGTTGCGCAGGTAGCGGGCATAGGCCAGGTGCTTGGCCGTGTACCCCTCGTCCTGGTCGTCCTCGTCCTCCGCCGGCTGGATGTCGATGCGGCGCTCGTGCTGCGACTTGCTGCCGCCGCCGCGCGACGGCGTCTCGTGCATATCGACATCGGTCTTCACCTTGCTCTTGGCGGACATGTAGGCCTGGTAGGCGGGCGTCTGGTGGTAGGCCTTCAGCGACTTCTCGTACTCGAGCTTCTCCGCCTCGTACTCGTCGATGAACTCGATCTTCTCCTCCTCGGCGAGCAGCTTCCACATGGCGCCGATCTTCTTGCCCAGCTCCCAGAGCTTCAGCTCCGGGTGCTGCGCCTTGACGCTGTCCCAGACGCGCTTCGAGTAGCGCATGTACGGCAGGATGGGCTTCTCCGGCGGCTTCGGTGGCTTCGGCAGCCGCGACTCGTTCTGGTTCTTGCTGCTCGACGACTTGGTCACCTTCTGGGGCGTGAACGCCGGGTTGCCGTAGTTGCTGTGCGTGAAGATGGGCGTCTGGTCCTTGTTGCGGTCGCCTCCGCCGCCGCCGCCGGAGGAGCGCGACCGGCTGCCGCCGCCGCCGCTGCTTCCGCCTCCCCCGCCGCCCACGACGCCCTGCAGCGGGGTCGCCGGACCCGGGCCCGGGCCGCCCACGGCTATCTGCTTGTAGTTGCTCGGCAGGGCCATCTTTTCGCGTTTTCCTGGTCAAGTGAGCGTGGATTTCTGCAATAAAGACAACAATTTTCAGGCGGACGCCATTTTCTGTCGGCGTTGCTGCTATCGACTATCGATAGTTTGCCGTAAACGATATCTGGGATTCAGTATTTCGGTATTTCGGCTTGGTATTTTGTTGGAAGAGCAGGCGGTGGGGATAACGAAGCAAAAGAACAGAGCGCCAAGTAGAAGTTCGATCGCAATGCGATTTTGAGGCACCTGAAATTGAAATGGATTGCGCCGCGTTCCCCATGCATCCCAAAATGGACGAGCAGCTGGCCCGGGCCTTCGCCGCCAACGAGGAGGAGGAGGAGAGGCATATCCAGAAAGTGCAGAACGCCTTCCTCTACTACAAGTGAGTGTGTTGTTGTTGTTTTGGCCCCAAGTTTGGGTCCCCCAATTTGGTGCACATGCTGAATGACCGACCGCCAGCCGGCTAACGGTGAGTGGAGGCGTTGACGGTGGGCGCGGCGGGGGGTGGGGCCGAGCGGTGCGGGAGCGGCAACATGTGCAGACTAGTTGCCGACAAACTCCCGTTTCTTTTCGTGCCTGTGCGTGCATGTCAGTGCTGGCGGTGCGGGAGTATTCACGCTAGTTAGCTATTTCAAGCTAGATTTTGATTTATATTTAAAAGTGCAATTTAAAAAACCATAGATTTCGAAATAAATTATTGGATCGTACCATTAAAATGAAATTAAAATTGCTTTTAAAAAAACTTGCCAAGAGTTTTCGCAATAAATTAAATTATTTTTGAAAGAAGAAAAAATTTTTTTTATCCATTTCGTTTTGAAACCCCCACATCTCTGGTGATAAGCGTGCTTGTTGGCTTTAAGTGGCATTGTCTGATAATGGAAATCAATTAATTTCTCCCACACCAAACAGGCCATATGCGTGTCAGCGGCTAAAGCGCTCCGTGGATTACCTGAACAGCCTGTCCGCGGAGGATCAGATAATGCTGGCCAAGTACCGGGGGCATTTGGAGTGTGTGCGCACGTGCATCGATCGCAACCAGGCGGTTATCCGGGAGATTCTGCGGGAGCGCGTGCTCTATCCGTCGGAGGAAACGGACGTGAATCCTTCGGCGGACCGGTGGGAGTTCGACGAGCCGCCGCCAAATGTGAGGCACGGTGATATGGACCAGGTAAACGAACCAAGCCCAAGGAGCACTCCTTCATCCTCGCCCAAAAACCTATCCACAGATCATTTTATTTCATCATAATAAAGCTCTACGCAATATTTCTATTCTATTTTGCCTAGCATTTTGTAACTCCATTCCTTTCTATTTTTCAGTTTCTTAATTTCACAATTATTTGTAAGATTTCATGATCTTTTTAATTCTGTACTTAATTTATCTTTAATAATTATATTTTTATTTCAGTAAAACACATGATTTTGTAGATTTTGTTTGTTGTTCATTTTAAAATTAGTGTTTGTTTAAATCCTAAGCTTTAAAGTTACATTTTTTGTAATACTGATTCTTCAAATTTATATAAACATAAGTATTATGCTTGTACATCCTCCATTATATTCGCAAACCAAAATTCTTTAGTTCCTCCTTTTATTATCTATTGGCCTCCATCATATTCCTTTTCTTTGTGTTTCTCTTCCATATCCGCACCTCGTATCTCGCACCCGCTCTAATCCAACTCGCAGAATGATATTCCATTCGATGAAGCTGACGTAGAACCTCTAAAAATTTTAAAGGCCCAGTCGACGCTGAAGTTGATTGCGCGCGACTGGAGCACCGATGGCGCCCTGGAGCGGGAGCAGTCCTACAAGCCGATCATCGACAGCATTGTGGAGTACTACAAGCCCAGCGATTAGTGAGTAAATCCCCCGTCCGATCCAGTCGATCTGGTGACTAACCCTCGCTATCCCGACAGCGAGCTGAAGGAGATCAAGATCCTGGTGCCGGGAGCGGGACTGGGACGGCTCACCTACGAACTGGCCTGCCTGGGATACTCCTGCGAGGGCAACGAGTTCTCCTACTTCATGCTGATCGCCTCCAACTTTGTCCTCAACCTGTGAGTCTGGATCTAAAAGGGGTCTACCTAAAAAGCTGGCTTATCTAATATGTTCTTTCGACTCAGCTGCGACTACGAGAACAAGTATGTGCTGTATCCGTGGGTGCACCAGTATGTCAACAACCTGAGGCGCGAGGACCAGGTGACCGCCGTGCGCTTTCCCGACGTCTGCCCGCTGAAGAATCCGCCCAAGGGCCACTTTGAAATCGCGGCCGGGGACTTTCTGGAGGTCTACAAGACGCCCAACTCCTACAACTGCGTGGCCACGTGCTTCTTCATTGATTGTGCCAATAACGTGATTGACTTCATACGCACCATTTACAAGTGAGCTCTGGAGGCGATCCCATGTGTCTATCAGCTGTGCTAATGCCTTTGCCTTGCAGAATTCTCGTGCCCGGTGGCATTTGGGTGAATCTCGGACCGCTGCTGTACCACTACAGCGACGTTAGCGGACAGAACAGCATTGAGCCGACGTTCGAGGACCTGTGCATCATCATGGAGAGCGTGGGCTTTGTGATCGAGAAGTCGCGCACTGGCATACGTACGAAGTACGCCCAGAATCCGTCGTCGATGAAGCAGAGCGAGTACCAGAGCCTCTTCTGGGTTTGCCGCAAGCCCGATCCGTTTGAGGAGCAGCGGGGCAAGCGCAAGGCCTCCCGGGAGCCACACGATCTCATTGTGCGCGAGGACAGCGAGGAGGAGGAGGAGGAGCAACAGCAACAGCAGAAGGAACAGGCAGAAGAGCAGCCAGAGCAACCAGAGCAGCAGCAGCAGGCCACGGCCAACGATGAGACTGAGATGGAGGCCCAGCCAACGTGATAGCCATTGAATCCAAAAACCATCAGCACCCAAACCCTCAATCCAAACCCACCTACAAACGCCATCACCACTACCTTAATCACCGACCACGTCACTGGCGTCGATCAACTGCTTTACCTCTCTTTATACACATTTCGAGTTGCTAGATTTTAAATTTGTTCAAATCTACAAATTTTAGAAAATTCCCTGCTCTAATAACTTCAAATTCGAAAGTGAGAGCATCGAAATAGGCCAAACAAATGTAGCAAAACGAATTTTTAGAAAATTGCTTGCTCCAATATCGTGCAAATTCAAAAGTGAGAGTTTCGAAATAGGCCAATCAAATATACCAAAACAGAGGATTAAGTATAAATAAATAATGTTTATTTGCTCACTTACAGTGGCTTTAATTTACAAATTTACCAACTCAAAAGATGTATTATTGATCGATGCGATAAAAACAAAGAACGAAGCACCAATGTTGAATGCTAAACGTTGAATTTAAACAGAAAACTGAAAATTGTAAATACTTTTTCATATTCACTATGGAGAGTCTTTTATTTAATGATGGATATGTCTACAAAACAATATGTATATCAGTCACGTTCTCAATTTCTGATTCATATATGTGTTAACTATAAACAACTCGTTCGAAAATGGACTTGAGGTCAGTGCTTGATTTGACCCCTAAGGCTGTCTGTTCAAATGTTGAGTAAAAAGAGAGGCCAGCGCATTGATATTGGAACTTTAATCACTAGAATGCTCCAAGCTATCAATCCTCCCCCTGCCCCAGCGAGTAGTCCTGGTGCGCCGAATCGCCGTACCGCCCGATTACATAGATCTATTCCAGCTGCGAGCCCGCAATCTCTGGATCAGCTTTCTGTGCTGGCCGAGAAGGTGCGCCAGTTGTCCGAGCGCCACTGGCAGCGTGTGTCCAGGTGGCGCAGCTTGATCTCCGCATAGATCTTCTCGAAGTGCGGCGCACCCTTGCGGGCGCTCTCGGCCAGGATCTCGAACCAGATGGCCTCGCTCAGTTCGGTGCTGGTGTGGCACATGGAGATGCGTGTGGCGCCGAGCACCCGCTCCCGGAACTGACGCACCAGCTCGCCCAGGCCGGCATGGAAGGCGGTGGCCCCGTTGCCGCTCACCTCGGGCAGCAGGAAGGTGTTCAGGCACCGCGCCTCGCCTCGTCCCCGGTAAATGGGCAGTCCGGTGGCTCCGTAGAGGTAGGCCAGCTTCCTGTCCAGCCGCTCCCGCTGCTGCGGCTCGAAGTCCAGGCGCTGGGCCCGCGTGCGCACGAACAGCACCTGCGGCAGATGGTCCCGCACATAGCCCTTGCAGGGAAACGTCGGCCGCAGGCGAAGGGCGGCGTTGATCAGACGCAGCTGCTCCACGGCCAGGCCGTCGATGGCCAAAATGAGGACGTGACACACGCTCAGCAGCTGCGCCATGGCGGAGAGGGAGTGCAGGTCCTGGTGGTCCGGCTCCTTGCCCACCGGCAGCAGCGGCGGCGTGTCCAGCAGGATGTGACGCTCCCGCGTGATGAAGAACTGCAGGGTCTCGGTGCGTGGACGCAGAATGCTCTTTTGGCCGATAGTATTATTGTTTGGCTTCACCTTGTGCCGGGTGGCAAAGGTGCACTCGTCCGCCTCGGGAGCGAGCAGATGCTGGTAGTAGTCGTAGTCCAGAGGCCGCTCGGCGGCCAGAAAGTTTAGCAGCGTGCTCTTCCCGGAGCTCTGGCCACCCAGAACGCCGATGACGGTGAAATCCGTGTTGGTTTTGTGGAACAGCTTGCGGGCATTGGCATTGAAGATGCCGTTGGCCACGATGAGCGGTGTGGGGCGGTTCATCCGCGGCGGCTGCAGCTCCTGGAGGGCACTTGGTGCGCCGGACGAGGCGGTGCCAGCGGTTCCCGAGGGGCCAACACTGCCATTGCCTTTATCCCGGCCATTTGGTGCCGAGCTAACCAGTGCCGCACAAACGGAGCCGGATGGCAGGGTGGACGCCAGATGGCTGCCCTGGCCAGGAGCTGCTCCCGATCCTACGCCTCCTCCTATTCCTCCCATGGTCATCGGACATCTGTCCACCGGACGCATCTCACTCGTGCGATTGATGATGATCGTCTTGATGGCCGCCGGGGCATCGGGGTAGCAGCCTCCTGCGCTGGGAGGCGGCTCCGTCTCCTTGTCCTTGTCCCTCTCCAGTTCGCGATCCCTGTCCCTGTCCCATTCTTTGTCCCGGTCGCGGTCCTTCTTCAGCAGAATCTTTGGCTGCACCATGCGGGCGTCCTCGCGCCGGGCAATGGTCACCGGCGCCAGGAGGCCGGCGGAGGAGTCATCGCGCTTCTTGTTGCGGAAGCGGCGACGGGGTTCGGCCATTCGGTAGACGGTTATTCGGGGGTTTATCTTTGTATTTTGGAACCCCTTATTGTTTGAACACGTTTGTGGAGGTCTTTTGCAACACTGGGCGATAGTGCTGCCATGGAAATACTAGCTATAAAAAAGCTAAAATTTAAAATGTCCAGAATATAATAACAATTAATTAACATTTTAAAAAGTTATTAAAAGTTCCATACATAAGGATTGCTTAATTTAAAATATATATTTCCAACAAAATAGTTTCCTTAAGTGAAAAATAAGGATCTGCGATTTTGGTAATCTGGGTTTTTAATAAAAATAGGAATTTGTCCTTTTTATTTTTTGGCTGTAACTTATCCAAAAATGGTCCCACACCAAAAACACATACTGTTTTGGACAGATAACAAAATAATAAATAAATCCATGACACTTCTCGTGTGATTTTGGAAAAATACAATTTTCGCAAATTTTCACATTTTTTATAAGGGGTAACATCATAATTTTTTGAGAAAATTGGCAACAAATTAACATGTCCAGATTTAAATGCCAATCGGTTGGAAATTTAATAACGAGCTCAGAAAGGTATGACAATCCATATTTGGATCAATATGTCCATTGCTTTGGCCAAAAAACTAATCATTTTTTGCTGGAAAATTGGTATCTGGGTTTTTGGTAAAAATAGGAATTTTCCCTTTTGGTTTTTTGGCTGTAATTTGGCCAAAAATGGTCCTACACGAAAAAGACATACTGTTTTGAACAGATAACAAAATAATTAATAAATCCATAACACTTTTCGTGTGAATTTGAAAAAATAAAATTTTCGCCAATTTTCACATTTTTTATAAGGGGGTAACATCATGATTTTTTAAGAAAATTGGGAAAAAATTAAAATGTCCAGATTTAAATGCCAATCGGTTGGAAATGTAATAACGAGCTCAGAAAGGTATGACAATCCATATTTGGATCAATATGTCCATTGTTTTGGCCAAAAAACGAATCATTTTTTGCTGGAAAATTGGTATCTGGGTTTTTTGTAAAAATAGGAATTCCCTTTTGGTTTTTTGGCTGTAATTTGGCCAAAAATGGTCCTACACGAAAAAGACATACTGTTTTGAACAGATAACAAAGTAATTAATAAATCCATAACACTTTTCGTGTGATTTTGAAAAAATAAAATTTTCGCCAATTTTCACATTTTTTATAAGGGGTAACATCATGATTTTTTGAGAAAATTTCGAAAAAATTAACATGTCCAGATTTAAATGCCAATCGGTTGGAAATTTAATAACGAGCTCAGAAAGGTATGACAATCCATATTTGGATTAATATGTCCATTGTTTTGGCCAAAAAACTAATAATTTTTTGCTAGAAAATTGGTATCTGGGTTTTTGGTAAAAATAGGAATTCCCTTTTGGTTTTTTGGCTGTAATTTGGCCAAAAATGGTCCTACACGAAAAAGACATACTGTTCTGAACAGATAACAAAATAATTAATAAATCCATAACACTTTTTGTGTGAATTTGAAAAAATAAAATTTTCGCCAATTTTCACATTTTTTATAAGGGGTAACATCATGATTTTTTGAGAAAATTGGCAAAAAATTAAAATGTCCCGATTTAAATGCCAATCGGTTGGAAATTTATTAACGAGCTCAGAAAGGTATGACATTCCTTATTTGGACTATTATTTCATTTGCTTTGGTCAAAAAACGTATTATTTATGGTGGAAAATTGGTATCTGGGTTTTTGGTAAAAATAGGATTTCGTTTTATTTATTTATTTTTACAATGGTTCACAAAAATATCCTTTTATAGCGGTCTTTGGCCGACGGTTTTTCCTAGCTAGATTTAGCTCTAAATAAGCTAAGCTCTCAGCTCACAAACGCACTTTGCCAACACTGCCTTTCAGTGCTCATCGTGGACGACCGGACCTTTTTTGTTTATTTATTGTTTTGACCAAGGTAAGGAATGCCGATTGTGGTCGTCACCGGTCTGCCGGCCAGCGGGAAGTCCACCCGGGCCCGCCAGCTGCGGGATCACTTCGTGGAGCGCGGCAGGAAGGTGCATCTGATCAGCGAAAACGAGGCAGTGCCGAAGGCGCTCTTCGGCAAGAACTCGCATGCCGCGGATTCGCAGAAGGAGAAGGTGGTGCGCAGCGATCTCAAGTCTGAGGCCTCGCGACACCTCAACAAGGAGGATCTGGTCATCCTGGACGCGGGCAACTACATCAAGGGTAAGAGCTCACTGAGATTCAAGCACCAATCATGGTCCTAAATCTTAGAAACCGTCCGTTTCAGGCTATCGCTACGAACTGTACTGCATGACCAAGGCGTCCAGGACCACGCAGTGCACGCTGTTCTGCTGCATTCCCCAGGAGCAGGCGTGGACCTTCAATGGCCAGCGAACGGCGCCAGATGAGCTGCCCGGCGACGGCGAAACGGAGCAGCCGGCGGACAACTCGGATGTGCCCTACACCCGCGAGACATTCGATGCCCTCTGCATGCGCTACGAGGAGCCGCAGAGCAACAACCGCTGGGACAGCCCCCTGGTGGTGGCCCTGCCCGAGGACACGCTCGATGTGGAGGCCATCTACAAGGCCCTGTACGAGACGCAGCCCCTGCCGCCCAACCAGAGCACCCAGAATGTAAGCGACAGATCTCCGTACTCGTTCCACACATGCATAGCTAACTGACTCTTGTTTTTGCAGCCACCGCTGGGGGCCACCAACTATCTGTTCGAACTGGACAACATCATGCAGTCGATCATCAAGGAGATCCTTGGCGCCGTCAAGATCAAGGCCTTCGGCCAGCTGCGCATCCCCGGCAGCAGTTGTCCCGTCAAGGTGGCCACCTCGATGAGCGCCCTCCAGCTGAACCGCCTGCGCCAGAAGTTCATCACGAGCACGTGCCGCGCCAGCCAGACGGCGCCCACTCCGCTGGAGCAGGTGCCTGCGCTGTTCGTCCAGTTCATCAATGCCAACACCATCGGCTGCTAAGCACTGTGATTGAACTGTGATTTTAGCGTGACGAATAATATACAAAACAAAAAAAAACGTTATAAGTTATAAATAAAAAACAAAAAAAAATTATATAGCTTGAATAAGTATATAGTACCTAGTTTCATTGACGTTTGTCTGATTTGGTGTATTTAAATCCAATTACATAAGTGGTAAAAAAGAGCATAAGGGATTTGTTTTGTTTTGGAATATACTTTTTTTCTATAAGTTAAGTAGTTACTTTAAATTTATTAAGGAACATGTCAGCATTTTCTTAAATTTTGAGTTATTTATTATCATTTATTCATTAACAACAATCTAACAACAAAAACGTATTACATAATTCTTTATTTAAATAAAAAATTATCAATACTTATAAAATTTGGTGAGATGGTTATGTCACATTTATCAACATGAAGGCATACAAATGAAACCAATGTTCTTATCTCTGCAAGTTTTATTATTTATACACAACTAAATTTCATGTTCAACAATTAAACCAAAAATACATATTTATTTTTAATACATCATTTTGTATTTGTAAGTGTTTCACATTTATAAAAGAAAAATTCCTTAAATTTTTTTTTAACTCAGATTTAAAAAACAAAAGTTTTTAAAATTTTAAAAATATTTTCTAAACAGTCCTATAAAATTGGTTGACTTTAAATTTAACAGTCGCTTTGGCAAAAACAACAGAGGCAACGAACTTTTCTCTTACGGAAGAGCAGAGCGAGCGCTCTCCGCGAGAGAGGGGCGAAAGGAAGAGCCCGCTCTTAAAGCGCTCTCTTCTACCGCCGCGCTGCAGCGCTGTTTTACATTCAACGTCGACGTTCGCAGCGAGTTAGTCGCGCGCCCGGAAAGCAAACGCCTCGAAGACCAAACGACATTTCCGTTGTTGGTTTGGTTCCACAAAAATAATAATAGCGAAATACAAGAAATAACTTTTTTTTTACGTTTTTTGTTGCCTCGACAGAGATTTTTTTTTCGCCACCAAAGATTGGATATATTAAATAAATTTAAGGGCACCCAGCTCGCCCCCACTCTCTCCATCTCGCTCTAGCAGCAAAGTGCATTGTGTATGTGTGTGTGTGTGCGACAATTTGACAAGTGCAACAAGAAGCATAGTTTAAAAAAAATATACAAGAAATATTAAAAAAAATAAAGTTCAAGAAGGACAACAACAAGAATACATATTAATCTTAAAGGATACCAGAAAAAAGGAAATTGGCTTTGTTTTTGTTTTGTGTGTGTTTGCTTGTGTGTGCGGCGAAAAATGTAAAATGCATAATGCAACTTTGCCACTGACGTTTTTTAATTCCATTTTTTTATGTGTGTGTTCCGTTGCAGCTGACATTTCCCCCACCCCAAAAGTAATGCAAATATAACTAAAAAGCCCAAGGAAAAATCAACAGCTGCTAATCCTGAAATCTTGAATCCAACAACCTCAAAACAAAACGCATGAAAAAACACTAAAGTGAACACATTACCAACCACAGTGGTAATTAAAAGTTTGTCAAGCCCAAACCAAACCCCAAAAAATACAAAGAAGAAGAAGCAGAGCCTGTGTCTTGCTGTGAAGTGTGCTACGAAATAATAAAAAAAGCTCTAAAAAATAGTGATCTAAACCAACCGCTAATCTACTGATCAACTTCTAACGCAAATCGGAGAATCGCTTGCTGGCAGAGCATGGATATCGCCCCAGTTCCATCACCACCACTATCGATATCCGTATCGCTTTCGGCTCCAGGATCAACGGTATTCGCAAACGCTGGCCATTAAAAAAGCGCCAGCCGAATGCCACAAAGATGCCACCGCTGCAACGGGACCAATTGAAGTAAGTACCCTTAGAATATCACTAGCAGGACACCCTTCTTAAGAACCCCCCGATACTAAGAAAGAACTTATGTTGAAAAAGTTAAATTACAGGGCATCATTTACAGAATATCCTCCCTTATAAAGAGGAATCCTTGAAGAACACTTAGATACTAAGAAAGAACTTAAATTGAGAAAGTTTTACTATAGGATATCATTCGGAGAACATCCTATCAAATAAAGAGGCATCTTTGAAGAACCCCCAGATACTAAGAAAGAACTTAAATTGAAAAAGTTATACTAAAGGATATCATTCGCAGAACATCCTATCATATAAAGAAGCATCTTTGAAGAACCCCCAGATACTAAGAAATAACTTAAATTGCAAAAGTTATACTATAGGATATCATTCGAAGAACATCCTATCATATAAAGAAGCATCTTTGAAGTACCCTTAGATACCAAGAAACAACTAGAAGCCAAAAAGTTATATTATCTTACATAATGTTTAGGATCTGAAGGTCCAACGTCTTACTTACTTTACCTTGTTAGCTTGCTTAGCGAGAAAATAACTTATATTATCCTGCATAAAATTGGGGACCTTAAGGTCGCATATCTTGCTAGGTTTTCAAACATCTTTGTATATTAAAATATGGAGTTATAATATAATAGGTATATAATAGAACTACATATGAAAAGTTCCAAACTTCTATGATCTTAAGCGTTTTCGTTAGTATTTTGAGAGAGAACCCATCATATATGTACATATCAATCTCTAAAACCTATCCTATTTTGAAACTCCGAATAGAGAGGCTCATAAATTATTTGAACCAAGGGAATTCGGATGCATAGCCCATAAATACTTAATGCCATAACCGAGGCATTTCACCAAATCGCGCAACACTTTAATTACTGACCAATAATCCGAATGATGACATTATAATTGGCGGTGGATTGCGGTGGGTGGGGTTGCTGGGGGTTGTGGTTCTTCAGCCCCATAGACTGGGCCTAAGTTCAGCAGTTTAAGAGGGCGCGCTTAGTCACCGCGCCTTAAAGTTCACGGAGGGGGTGGCAAGGTGCCGGGAGAGCGGGAGGGGAGGGGGAGGGGCAGAAGCACATGTCAGAGCCCGGTTCGTTGGCCTGGCCGAGATAACTCGAAAAAAAAAACACATAAAGTTCGAGTTCGAGTTCGCCGCTCTCTGTTTATGAATGAAACGCAACGAGGAAGCGCGCGCAAATTCAACAGCAAAGAGAGAGACAAAGAGAGTGGAGAGAAATTTTCAGAGAAATGCGGAACCGAGGAAAAGTTGAAAAAACTAAAAATGTGCGCTCTTACTCTCGCACTCTCTCTTCGTGCCTCTCTCTCTTTCCCACTCTCTCGCCCGAGTTCATCGACCTTTGCTATTGAAATTTTTGGGAACGCACACACAGATACGAAACACGAACACGAATACGAAACGCTGCTTATTTACACATTGATAAACAATCGTTGATGCTGAATGTCGATGACTACGATTTTGATGCCACTAAAAATCTAATTATATCAACGACTTCACAGATGCCCTTTTTGGTGGCCATTTTTTCCATCAGGTTCCACACTTTCCCTTAAGATCCGATATGATTAACTACTTTCTTTAATTTCATATATTTTATTAAATTTAATACATAATAAAAAGTAATAATAAATCCAGATATTATAATGTTTTTATTTTTTTTATTATAATAAATATTTCCCCTCTCAAAATGTTTATATATATTTTATACAATGCTGGTACTCTTTTATAACAAGGGATATCAATGAAGGATAGTTTCAGATACTTAAGATTTCATTTGTTTCAATAGGTCCATCTATAAGAACTAGTTTACTATATTTCGTTGTTAGTTAGTTGAACTAATTAAAGAAGAGAAGGGCATGCGAAGTGCGGCGCTATCCCCACCACAACTTTATTGGCTGGTTTCTTCTTCCTGATTGCCGATGTATGTATGTATGGGTGTGTGTGAGTAGCGGGTGGGTTGGCGAACGCACGATAACAACGCCTGGAACTTGGGGACTCTGCACAGGGCGCGCAAGGGGAACCGAGGGGGGGTGGATCCAGAAAGGGGAGAAGGGCGGAGGGTCTGGGCATTGGCATTGTTTTGTTTTTGCTCCCTGCTTCTTCGCATTACGACTGCCGCTTGTTACCAAGTCCCAAATGGCTCTACATCGGCACACACATACATACATACGTATGGGTAACAGGGGTGTAGGCGGGCGTTTCTCAAGGGGGCTCTGTATTCCAAAGGGGGATTTCCAATAGAACAAGGCGTGAGAATAATTAGATTAATTGCCCAGTATATTGGGAATAGTTATTGCAACAATTGCTTACCGAGTTTCTTACTCTTTTCGGAGTAAAGAAATTAGATTTCGGGATTTCCGGAACTTCCCCCTGCTCCCCAAGGGATACCCAGCGGACGCCACTGGCGCTTTTTGCGCCAGTGTGCGTTCGTATCTGTGTGTGTTCGTGCGAGGCCAATGACCAAAAATGTAGTGACAAGGGCGTCAGAGAGATTCCAAAATTTTGTGTATATTTCGCCATTACAGCAAAGAAACAAGGAAGAACCCGTAAAAAAGGGGCAACGCTTTATTCTGGTTTTGTGTCTGTTTTTCGTTGGTGTTTTTTTGGTCTCTGATGTTTTTCTTTTCGTAGGTATTTCTGGCGAAGCAGTAGAACTTACCCTGTCCAGAGACACAAAGCGTTGAAACCTTCAAAATCGGTTTCAATGTCATGTAACCCCCGTTTTACATGGCTCACACGTGCGGGAAAGAGATGGTTAGAGAGGGTGGCAGGATTGGGAGGCAAACCGAAGCGCGCACACACACACACACACGCACGTTGGGTGGCCAATTAAGGGAAAATATAGGGAAATGCCCATGCAGCCAATCCTGCATCCTGAATCCTGAATCCAGAATCCTGCCAGCTGTCAAATGTCGAAAACAACCTTCATTGGTTTCAATTTTCGGAAGCCCATAACTCGTTTCCCGGCAACGAAGAGTTTAAATAGAGGAGTTTGTGGCACTAACCATAAAAAAAGGAAGAAGTTAAACAGTATTATTAAAAACTTGTTGATAATTTAAAATATTTATATACTTCTGAAATTATTGAATACTGTACTTATAAATACCCCCATGAATCTTCAGAAACTCCCGCTTGATGATGATGACTAATATGATAGTCTTTAAATATTTCTCTGTATAAGGTTCCACAGTTACTATAGAACAATTTGCCAGGGGAACTTGTTCTAACTTTTTCTTTTGTAAAACTTTTGTTGCATATACACATGTGCGTGGCAACTTATTGTGGTTATCGCTTTTGTTTCATTTCATTTTGTTTCGATTCGATTCGTTTGGTTTCCATTTCTTTCGCCTTGCATTTTAATCAATGCCAATGAACTTGAAGTTTATTTAGCGCGTATACAATATTTCCCCTGGCATAAGGTGCATTACCCACCTGAGAACTCCATGCGTAAACCCGAGAACTCCTTACGTAAACAGGCTTATCAGTTCCGTTTCGTTTCGTTCCGCTCTCAACGCCCCGTTCCATTCCGCATTCCCCAAAGGCCCATACCGCTTGGTTCACAGTTGCTTGATCCCAATCGAATCTTGGGTTAAGTTGAAAGGAATGAGGAGGAATTTCCCTTATCTCTAGTTTGCCGTTGTACTTTTTCTTCTTGCCATTTGATAGCTGTGACAATATTATGCATAGGGGGTGAAGAAGTGAGGGAAATAGGGGAGCAAAACGAGGGGTTTGTACTACCCATGCGTACGTACGTAATGTATAAATCGCCCAAGGGTCAGTGCCTCGATAAAGTTCTTATTGTCTCCCTATCGCTAGAACCCCTCTCTCTCTCGCACTCTCTCCTCCTTTCTCCCTCATTGTCACGCGCTTTTCTATCCCTTAGTCATGATTACTAATTATGTGCCATTGGATTGATTGCCTTCTTATTCATCAGCTTCGTATTCATAGCTTTCCATTCCAATTTTCTTGACCTACGTTTATGATTGGTATTTGGATATTTCCGTTTCGTTTCCAGTGTTTCATGATCTTAAACTTGGTAACTTCATTATCTATTGGTTTTTCAATTAAGTGTATACAGCCATTTCCAGGAAAATGAACCATTAACACAAGTTATTTATTGATTTGTATGATCATATTAAAAACAGGCGTCATTCGAAAGTTACGAAACGCCTGAGCGTATGTTCTTGGGAATTCAAAATCGACTTCCGCGTGGATTGCACTTTCCAAATACCCCGGTGAATCATCTTGTTCGGGGTCACCATTGGACACCTTTTGTTCCAAGCGATATGTGTTGGATTGGCATGTTGTGTGTGTACTTTAAGCTGGGTTGGCACATTTCCCCGCTTCGCCTCGTCGTTTTCAGCGACTTAAGCAATTTTGGCCGCTTTCTTTGGCCAACAGAAGAAGAAGAAGAAGCGATGGAATGATCACGTTGCGGACTTTGGACTGGCGACCCGAAGATCTCACGCTTATGACGATCTGTCAGATAAGTCCTGACTAATGAGTTACGCCGCAGAATGCGTGATATCTGCCGAGATCGAAACTCGTACAGTCCAATCTCTGATGGCTGCGATCTTTCGCCGCTGCCTTTTTAGCTTTTGGGCCATTTCACTCGGCCATTTCACTTCCATTTCATTTCTCCAATTTCTCCACCCGGTTGTTGACTTGTTCGAGTGCGGAATACGAAGAGCCATTACTCAGTTTGCCCTTTCCCAGCAAAGAGGTTTATTAGCTGTTATGTGGTTGTGGTGTTGAGAAGGTAAATATCCAAATAAAAATATTTTTAAAAAAGTTTAAGTAAAAATGTACATAAGAAGATGTTGTTATTGCTATGAAAATATTATTATTTTAATTATATCATTAGAACTGATGTTAAAGAATAATGATGTTTTATCATATAACAAAGACTTTAGTAAGTTTGATATAAATGGTATAATGATATAATACCTGGCCTTATAAAGTATTTGCAAGTATGTTATCGGAAGTTCGGGTTTCTATTTTAATTTGTAGACTCTATGTGTGTTTTTTGTTGTAACTGGCGAATAGCAATAACAATTCGCCCACACACCAACACCCACAAGCAGGCCCATCCGTGTGGGAATGGAGATGTGTGTGTGTGTGTAAATAGCAGAAATACCCTGCAGTTCCCGAATTCAGACCGAGCGCTTAATAGCACTGCGTCGGCTGCGACGCCGGCAGCGCCGCGGCAGAATCGACGCTCTCACCAACCCCCTCTCTCAAAATCTATCTCTTTACGAAATTAAGGTGCTGAACAAGCAGTGAATGAGCGCCTAAAAATAGTGAGGAACAGGTGATGAATTTCATCACAACATCATCACTAGGCCGACAGTGTCGCCGACGGAGCCGACCGAAACAGCGCCAGAGACGACGCTCTCCCAAATTTCTCTCTCTCAACCTCTCTCTCTCTCTGCGCAGGTAGAGACAAGTTAGGCAAGCGCGATCGTGACAAAGGGAAAAGAACAACAAGAGAGATTGAAATTGCAGATATTGTTTTTCTCGCTCAGTATTCTTTTTATATTTCTCAAAGGCAGACGCCGTTGTTCCGCGTTTTTCAATTGCGTTCTAACTGTGACAAGTTGTTTTCGAGTTCAAACAAAAGTTCTATTAATAAAGAATACATTTTTAGGTAAGTAATTTTCAAGGGTATTAAAACTTTGTCTTGTCTTAATTATTATAGCTTCTCATTTTTAGAGTACGTATGTTTTATTGTTTAATATTTTTAGGTCAAGCTGACGGAACAAGGTGCATAAACAATATCGTTTCAAATTAAATCATTTTGTCCTACAGCCCAGAAGGATGTTATTCTTGCACTGCTAAGTAAGTTTTACCGTTCTTGTCTCTTTATATAATATTATAAAAATATATCTTTTCCAAATTCAGATCCCATTGGTCAGGTGGAGCCTACAGTGCCTCCGGAGAGGATGCGGAGATGACTGAAAAATCTCCATTCGCAAAAAGGCAGCTCACCAAGACTCTGGAAGCTAGGAACGTGCCGAAGAGCCCCACAAGTCACCGTAGTTTGTAAAAATCTATAAATTTAATGTAAAAGTATGAAAATAATGTATTAAAAATTATGTAGTAAAAATGTATTGAAGAGAAATAAACCTAATGATAAAGGCGATGACATTTAACATATTTTTAATAAAAATGGGCGGTGAACAAGTGATGAAAATGGGCAGTGAATAGGTGATGACTTTGGGTGATAATTAGGCGCTGAAAAAGCGCCGAATTTAGTGATGAATTAGGCGCTGAAAAAGCGCCGAATTTAGTGATGAATTAGGCGCTGAACAGGTGCTAAAAAAGCGCCTGTTTCTGGCAGTGATGAGCCCCTAGGACATGCCCATGTTAAAATCATCGCTATTTTTCATACAAATTCAGCAGTGATTGAGCGCTTAGTGCTCAGTTTTAAGCAGTGATTCACTGCTAAAAAAGCGCTGAATGGAACTGCAGGGTAGGTACAATGTTCGTTCAATGACCTTTTACTTTTACACTACTCCCATTACCATTACCATTCCGCCCTCTTCTTGTGTGCTTCTGTGTTTTCGCCCATGCTTTCGCCCCACCGCCAGCTGTCTTTTTCACTCGACGAGATATGGTTAAATTAGTCGGTTTTTGCGGAATTGCGTAATCCGTTCAATAATGACGTCAATTCCAGCTCAAATGCAAATTGCACTGCATTCGAATGAAAAAAAAAGATTGAAATTTTTGCCTCTCGCTCTAACACACAAGTTCAGTAAAGAGTCCAAAAAATAACAAGATATACGAAAAAGATTTGGAAAAAAGAGATATGAAAAAAAGAATTGAAAAATGTTTAACGTCAAGTTTAAGTTGAAGTTGCTGCACACACACCACTCACACCACTCACAGATACTCTCACGCACACACACAGATACACACGGAAAGCGCGCACAACGAACCAAAAGGAAAACAACAACAAAAAGGGCACGTTCAGTGTGAATGACCGCCAACTAACACACATTTGTGAGCGCGCTAAAACAAAAGCAGAAGCAAAATCAAAGGCAAAACGCAAAAAGTAAAAAGCAAAAAATCAAAGCAAAACCAAAAGCAAAACCAAAAGCAAAAGCAAAAGACATTACAAAGCCCACAGCTGCGCTGCGCGGACGTCGGCAGAGGAAGCAAAGTAAAAAGTAAAAATACAGCACAGCAGAAAGTTGCAGCATTTGTTGCTGTTTTTGCTGCACACCCCACAAAGGCGTCAATTGCGAGTTCAACTGAATTAATATTAAATATTAAACAAATTGATGAAACCTTATAAACCTTGTAATCAAATATTGGAATTAAATTACCTCTAAAGATGATGATTTTTGACCGCAGCTGTATGTCTATGACTTATTTATCTTTCGCTCATAACTCTGTTGAAAAAAATCCTAAAATTAGTTGGATTTTGGTATTTGATAGATAACGAGTTGAACTTTTTAAATGTTTTGATTAACTAACCAACCAAGATTCCATTCGCCTATAATTGCGGTTCAATAAACAGCTTTTTAGGGTACTTTTTCTCAAGAAAATTTTTTTATAAAAAAAAATTTAGAAAATGCACAGCAAACCCAATAAGATCTGAAAACATACAGGCATTCTTGAGCTTAAAGTTTTATCTCCCGCATACAAAAAAAAAAATGTTAGTCATGAGAAAATATAAAAGTTCAAAGTCATCGGTAAGAGTTTACGAAAAAAAGTTTGTAGGGTGGACCTTTTTCGGGGAAAGTGCGGTGTGGCCTTTCAGCTTTCCTTCAGCTACATTTGGTCGCCTGGACGGGCACTATGGACTATGTGGAGCTCATTGGGGCTGCCTGTTATTTCTACATTTGTATTCACTGTACAGTCGGCAAAGTGGAGTGTTGCTTTTATTGTAGTTGTAGTAGTTGTATTTGTATTTGCCTTGCAAAAGAATAAATAAACAAGCCGCAAGTAACAACAATAACAACAACAACGCATACGAATACGAATAAAAATAAAAATGTAAGGAAAGAATAAAAACAACAACGACCGAGAAGAAGAAGAAGAACCGGCAATGTCATTAAACCCTAAACAACAACAACAAGAACAACAACAACGAAAGCTGAAACCAGAAGCGTTATGAAATAAAGAGCGAGAGAGCGAAACCGGCCGGTTGAAAAGAAAAAACGAAGAAAAAACCCAAACAACAAAATATTCTCTCTTACTCTCTCTTTCTCGCTCTCTCGCGATTTCAGGTTGAACGACCGACCTAGCCATTTTGTATCTGTGTGAGCGCGCCGTTGCGCTTGTGTTAGTGTGTGCCGTGGGGATCAAGTGAGTCATTTTTTTTTTGTTTTTTATTACTTTTGATTTGATTTCGTTTGTTTGCCTGCTTTTGGCTCCGCTTTTAACCTGCGATTGTTGCCCTTTTTTTGTTGTCGTCTTTCGTTTGGCTACTTCGATTTTCGTGCACTTCCTTGTTGATCGTCGACTGCACCCACACACTCGCACACACTTTCCTTTTGGCTTCTGTGCTTTGCATACTCGTGCGAATGAGATACTCTTTGTGCGCTTATCATAGATAGAAAGCAATGCGAAAAATATGTTCTAATGGGGTGGACCACTTGTGAGCGGGGGAAAAGTAACCTTCTCTTTTTTTTAAATTATTAATTTAGGCACCTGTTGCTTGGACTTTCCCACTTTTCCAAAAATAAAGCTTTGTTTTCTACATTGTTATATATTTCTTATTCGAATTATCATTTGAAAATAATAAAAATTACTCATACGCCTTGTGGACTGTGGGCTTCATCTGTTTCAACATTGCGTATGAGTGATATTGAAATATATTTTTAAACGACCCCTTCAGATATGGAAAATACCACCCAGGTCCACCCCAATGTACCATACACATTAACAACAAAGATCCGCGGTTCTTTCTTTCTTTCAGCAAGCTATCTTGCCGTCTCGCTCCCTCTTTGCACGCATGTTGACCTTGACTGTGACTTTCATAAAATTGGTCGTCGCTGTTTTGTTGTTGTTGCCGCTCTTGAGCTTTGCCATTGTTGTTGTTGCTGTTGGTATTTTCTTTAGTCACTTATGAACTTAATTCGGTTCTTTGAATACGTATGTATATGGAGCATATAGAAGAGCAAAAAAGAGAAGCAAAAATACATAATAAAATGTACACGCACCGATTCCGTTAGTTCGCTGCTTTTGGCCTTATCTTTTCGGCCATTTTCAGCGAAATTTCTCACCAAGTATTATTTCCTGCCCCAAAAAGAAATCTCATGATCGTAACTATATAATTAAAAGCCTCTGATTGATGTTCTTGGCAATGAAAAAAGTTGCCAGGTGGATGGGTCATTATTTTATTTGCATGGGAAGTAGAAAATATAAATAAGACACAATCATCCAAAAAATAAATACAAAATGATTTCCACCTTCTGCTTTTTGGGGAAATCATTTTGACTAGATAGATTCTTCCAAGAAACCATTTTTGCCAGCCTCGAGTAGTAGTTATGTATTGGTTCCATAGCCAAATGCGATCAAATCATCGACTATGCCCTGAAAAGATATAAAATGTAAAATATACGAATTAAATAAATGTTAATAAAATGTTTAATAGGTAGAATTTCTAATCCTTGGCTTATGACAACTAAAACTTAATTTTTACCAGTGGTCAACCATCGTTTTCTAGCCTTTTTCCCCTTGCTAATTGTTAGCACACTCACACGACTTTATTCCCACACTATCTCGCAAGCCCACACACACACACACATGCAAACACCTAGATTTCGGCAAGCTCGAAAGTCAAAGCCCAAAACCCAAAAAAAGAAGAGATTTCTGCTGCGCGCTTTCTATGCGAAAGTTCACTGAACTGGCCCTCCATACCAAAAGCCAAATAAAACGGAAAAAAGGTGGCAAAGCGAAATGGCTAATAAGATGGAGCTGGCTAGAGCGAGACAGGGCTAGCTGCCGAGTGGGTGGATGGTTGGTTGGTGTTGGCCAAAAAGGAGAGGGGAGGAAAAGGGGTAGGGGTGGCCCAACGCATTTGCTCAGCGGTGCGCATCAATTTCGAGTTCAATGTCAAACCACAAAAACGACAAAGCCTCTGCCGCAGTCGCAGTCGCAGTTGCTACCTCTGCCGACGTCAAAGACAAAGGCGTAGGCGAAAGGGGCGGGGGAGGGGGTTAGAGCAGGGGTGGCCTCTTCTGAAACACGCACCACAAAGCCACCAGCTAAGGAAATATTGGATAATATATCAAATAAGGAACCGGGTTTTTTAATTCGTTTTCTTTAAATTTTTTAAATTAACAAAATATTTTATTACCAATATTAATTGGTTAACGCAAACTAAGGAAAATTTTGTTTAGTAGTTTGATGGAAATGGGCAGTAAGACACTTTAAATATATTGGCTAATGCAAAGGCTTATATACAGTTTAGAAATAAAATTCACAATCAATTCCAAATTGAAAATATTAAAATATAGATTTTGGATCAACAGAATTGAATTTTTGTGGAAATTTGAAAAATAATTAAAGCTCAAAAAAGTGAAATTCCGAAAGCGGTGGAAACCTTTAACTAGCTTTCTTTTGCATTTTCCGCGAGTGTGGAACTCCAGTTGGACATGGAACGTGGAACGCGAAAGGTGGCGCTGTGGACTGTATCTTGCAGATTGTGGATTGTGGACTCTCGGCAGAGCTGCCAGCTGCGACGTCGACGTTAACATTGCCCGGAGGGCGTTAAACTTCACGGTCATGGCTTTTTCCTTCTTATTCTCCCTGCTCTCCCCCCTCTCTCTCTCTCTCCTTCTTTCTCTCTACCGCTCTTGCTCTGCGTGTGATTGATTGTGACGCATTGCTGACCACTACGCACTCTCCTAGATTCTCCCACTCCCTCTCCCACTCCCCCACTCGGCTATCTTCCTCCCTTTCTCCCATTCCGCCATTCTCTCCCTTTCCCTCTCGCACACTTGGCGAAGGAGGCGAATGACCGATAAAAGCTAACCACGCGCCAATCATCCGACTGATAAACCAGGCGACAGCAAAAAGTGAAGAAAATGCCAGGAAGGAGCAGAAAGAGAAGGGGTGAAGACGAAGGGGGTGTGGGAAAGGAGTATTAAAGGCCTAGAAGAATCAGATACCAAAAGTTACCACTGTTGCCTAGTGTCGAAATCGAAAGATTACGCACCTACAACCAAATTGACAGATTATCGATTCTCAGTTCAACCACATAACGTTTTCCAAACAATTGTGAAATTGTATGTAAACGCACAAACATTAATTTATAAATCTACATTTCTTGTATAAAATATGGAAAAACAAATAGTTAAGTCATTTCCCTCCATGTCAAAATTAATTGAAATACTTTAGATCCCAATTTTTTCAGATTTATTTATTTTTTAACTCGCTAAAATTGAGTTAATTATTATCATTCCTTAAAAATTATGATTTTAAAGGTATATTCCTTTAATTTCTAATCAAAACGAAGCTATAAAATATTTAAAATATTTTAGATCCTAACCAATTTGATGAATTAGATACTTTTATGATTCCAATCATACATTTTAAATGCGGATTTATTTATTGAATACCTGCATTCGCAAAGAAAGATATCATATAATATGTGTGGATAAACGGCAATAAACGCCAGCGCGGATAACTCGATAACTGCCCTTTAAAACGTGTCGCAAACTGCAGATTGTAATTAACGCTGGCGTTGGGTTCCCTAATAGTTAGTTTGCATTGGCTCGGGACCAGAAAAGAGCGGAGCAAAGCGGACCCGTACCCGTAGTGCCCGGAGATCCGTCGAGCATTCAACCCTAACCTCAGACAATGTTGAACTATGCACCACACACACCAACACACAAACAGAGTGCATCGGCGGCATCAGCCCTACATTTCGCTTCCCCTAAATAAAAAAAAAAAAACTGACTGAATAAATGGGAATACAAAAAGCAGCGGCAACAATGGAGGAGTATGGTGCTCTTCAGGGGGTGGGGGTGAATCGGGGGGCTAGGTGCCAAAGGAAGAGGAAGAGGAGCGGCAATCGGGAATGCCCTGTTGCCACATTACGTCACGAAGGAGCGACAGAGAGGGAGCGAAACGAGAACGAGGAAGGAAAGGCCAACGACCAGCACACATTTCAGGCCGCAAAAAGGAGCGAAAAAGGGGAGAGGGGGGAGGGGGGTTGGATATAGGGAGCACGGCGACCCTCGTCAACAGACAAGGGCCGGTCACGAACGGGAGCGAGCGAGACAGACTGCGCGCTCGGGCGAGTTCAACAACCTTCGGCGACCCTGAGAAGAGGTCAGCAACCCCTACGAAGTATTACGTGCCTGTGTGCGAGTGTGTGTGTGTGTGCGTGTGCGAGTGTAGGACCTAAAGAGAGAACTCTCTCGCTCTTTGACAAACACACGGAAGGAAAGAAGGGAAGGTGAGCATTAGGGTGGTCCTTGCTACTAAATTAGGTTCCATGTTTTAAAGCTGGCTGGAGCTTTCAAATTATAAATTATAATTATATTCATGGATTTATTTTTAAAAATTATATTTTATTTTAACTAACTCACTTTAATTGATTATTTTAGTAAAATATTTATTTAATTTGATATTATCCAAAGGACAAGGCTTAAGTGGCAAGTGGTCCACCCTAGCGAGTAGCAGAAACAGCGAGAGCGCGAGCGAGAGGGCTATAGGGAAGCACAGAGCGAGAGGGACAGGGACAGAGATGGGGAGCCAACTTCTTCTGCTTCTGGGGGTAGGCAAACTTTGGATGCGTTTGCGTTTGTTTTTTGCCGGTCGTTGCCCGAGAACGTTGGCGTCCCGCGTCCCGCGTCCCGCGTCCGACGTCGGCGTTCCAACTTTGGGGTCGTTGGTGGTCGTTATCCTATATACCGAGAAAAATCTATTTTTATTTGCATGCGCCCGGCTGCCTTTGCCTTTGCCTTTAGTGCTTTGCCAGTGTGCTCTCCGTCTAGTTTTCAGGGAGGGGATTTATTTTATTTCTTTTTTAGGGGGAAGAGGAGACTTAGGGTGGCGAATACATCCCACAGGATGAACCTGCCCTCGGCCAACTGTTGTTGCACTCGCCTTGGGGAATGGGGTTCGATTGGTTTGGCTAGCCTGGAAACAGGTTTCGCAATAGGGAAAAAACCCAGTCACATTAAAGGTCCTTTGGGTATTACAACCACCTAATTGTTATCCAATTAATGGCTTAATCGTTCAACTATTGTAGGTGGGAAATCGATGTATGTAATTTGGACTTGGGTAGTGCGATGTGAATTCTTTAGTAAGAATGAAGATCAGGAGGTCCTAGTCGTAGAATGATTAATTTTGACTTGTATATTTTTGGTATACCCAAAAATGTAACTTTCTCAATTTTATGATTACTCAAATTCCTTCCTACTTTTGTTATATTTTTCTAGCTGTCTGCGATCACCAGACTTTGCAGTTCATAATGTTTTCATTTTGCAACGACTCTGCTTCTTTTTCTATTTATTTTTCCTTTTCCTCGTTTTCACTGGTGATGGCTGGCCCCTCTGCATTGCGTTACATATTCTTCCGCATTTTTGCAGTTGCAACTTGCAACAGCGATGGAGTGCATGTTCGATATGGTGAACCCATGGAAACCTCCATTAGGCGAATTAAGTCAACATTAAGTTGGAAATTATCTCAAAAAATTAGGATTTGCATAGCAGTTGCTAATACATTTAATTGAGAGTTACATATAGCGGGAGTGCACTGTACTAAGAGGAAGACTGGGGGATAGAATTCCATTCCAATGACCCGAGTTTGTGGCGAGGAGGAGAAAGCAGGTGCTGAGATTTTAAAAGTGGGCGTTGTAAAAATAACAATGAGGGACATAGCTAGTCTAGGGAAAAACAAATCAAACAACATATAATCGATACTATAAAATAAATACTAATATATCAAATACAAAATTTAAAAAAAATGAAGTATTATTTTTCTGTAAGCTAAAATTAAAATTGGTTATTTCTGTATAATATTTTATCTACCAAGTGATCTTAAAAATGTACAATTACTAACAAATAATTTTTAATTGAACATTAAAATACTTATATTCTTTGAAACATCCCAAAATTACCAAAATATCCAATATCCAAAGCCATAAAAAAGGGAATAAAAATAAAAAACAAATCACAACAAATGCATCAAAACGGAAAAGTAGTAAAAAAGAGGAGGCCGCAAATGCATGTGTGTCCATGAAACGTACTTTGTTGACCTTTCGCTGCCGCAGCGCTGCCGCTGCACATACATATGTATGCATATCCACATACATATAACGTTTGGGGTTAATGAAACCGATTGACACACAAACAAAGCAACAACAAATTGTTCCAAGCGAAGAGACTCGCCTAAGAGAGTTCTCTTTTCGCAGAGAGCAAAGCAAACTAAGAGATTTTAAGAGACTAGAATTTCGGAAGAGAGCCATCAAAACAAAGCAAAGGCGCCATCTAGCGCCGAATTAAAACTATTCCCTGGCGCCATCTGTGCAGTGCTTGCCACACACAGAGGGCGCTGTGGGTTGGGGTATTGGCTGCAAGCAAAGCCAAGACAGCAACCAAAGAGAAGCAAGTTTCAAGAAAAATCCTAAATATTATAAATACAACATTAAAAATTACAAATTAAATAAACAAAAACTAAATTACAAAAACCTCTCCTCTCTCTCTCGTTGCAGCCACCAACATTTTGTGCTTTTGCAAAGTCAACCTGTCAATGGGAAAATTGACAGCTTTGATATAAACTTTATTAAACCATCGACCATAGATAGACTATATAGATCGACTATAAAACCAACGGTTCGAACTAAGGACCGATTCAAGACCAGCAGCCAGGCCGCTAATAATTCAAAAAGCGGGACTAACGGAAGGTGAGTTTATAAAAAAAAAGCTTTTTTTTACCGAATTCTATTCATTTTGCAAAAAGAAAGTTCAACTTAGGTGTTAGCTTTAGATTACTTTGCTTTTGAGTTGGAATATTACGGTTGGGTTTTCAAACTTACCCGAATTTGTGTAGTGTTCTTGGTCACCTGGCAGAACTGGATCTTGGGACTGGCTCTCCGGTGCTTATTCGTTCTGGGGAGTGCGGATGCGCAAGAACTCCAACATACGCACCTTGACGGACCTGTACGTGGTTAAGGTGTGCCTGGAGGGTCGGAACCATATGGAGTCGTTCAAGGATAGCTGGGGAATGGAGAGAACATTAGAGATAAGCAGTAGAACCACAAGATCATCCCAACTCACGTCCTCGAAGGGCGGCACCTGGGTTCGATCCCGGCCGGCGAATGTCCTGTACATGCGATAGGCCTGAACGAAGCTCAGGAATCCCTGCATAAACAGGAGAAACAATTCATAGGCGTAGACTAACTGCATCACCTGGTTCAGATAGACCAACATCCGCCAGGTGTTGAAGGTGTCGGCAATGGAGAGCACGTGGTCGTTGTAGGCCTCCCAGGTGTCGGAAACGAAGAGGTAGAAGCCAGCATTCAGACGAAGGATGTAGGGCAGCAGGACGACCGAGTAGAAGTTAACGTTGAGGGGCACCATGAGGACCCCACCGGTGGCCCGGGGAATGCGCAGCTTTATGCAGTTCGGGTGCTCCATTGAGACCAGGCCGATCAGCGGTATAATGCCCATGATCATGGAACGGATGAGGACGCGCAGAAGGTTGCCCGTGAAGGTCAACTGAAGGCGGCGTCGCTTCACGAAGCCGAAGATGCCCGTTTGCTCCCAATAGTCGGGAAAGTCAATTCGAGGACCCAGCTCCATGATGGTGGGCATCAGGACGAGGCACAGGTAGAGCACCAGCATGGTCTTGTAGGGCGCCAACTTGGATCGGGTTTTCTCCGCCACCTGGCGGAAGAAGTCCGGCATGGAGGGCACGGCGAGGTAGTTGAGGCGACGGACGCGCGCGGGACCGGCCCTCCTCCTGATGCCCGAGGATGCACTGCGCACCCGACGTTCGGAGCTGGAGCGGCGGGGCAGCTGCTCCGGCGCCTGCTGCACCAAGTTCAGCCACTCCTCCTGGTTTAGCGCACGTGCGGCCGCATCGCCGGCTGCGCCGATGTCCTCGACGTGGTCGTCCACCTGCGGCGGCTGCGCCTGGGAAGCTGCATCCACGCGTCCTGGCATGATTGTCCGAGATTGTCCTCTTTGAGCAGCGTAAAAGTAGGGAGCAAGTAAGAAATTCTGGCGAATCTGTGCCAACTACCTTCGTTTCGCAGGGAAAATTGCAAGTCACTACACCGGGCCGAGAATTCGGATGGAGTTTGGTATGCCTTTTATCTGAAAACTAAAAGTCTCACTTTAGGAACTTCACTTTGGAGATTCTAAAAAAATGTATTAACTTTGAAGAATTTCACTTGAAAAATGAGATGTTCATTCACCAACGTCCAGAACGGAAAAGAAAAATTACTGGCTTTCAGAATGACACGAGTTTTTTTCAGGATTGCTTATTGAAAGCTAAGGTATTGCCACCTAGTATTTTTTGAGTAGCCCTGATCTAAATACTAAAAGTCTTACATTAGGTACTTCACTTTAGGGATTCTTTAAAATTTATTAACTTTAATTTCACTTGAAAAATTTGAAGACCGCTTCAAATGAGATGTTAATTCACCAAAGTTCAGAACGGAAAAGAAAAATTACTGGCTTTCAGAATGACACGAGTTTTTTTCAGGATTGCTTATTGAAAGCTAAGGTATTGCCACCTAGTATTTTTTGAGCAGCCCTGAGTAACTTTTTAGCGAATGTCATTTAGGGTATTCTTTTAACTACTGAATCAGCTAAATAAAACCAGGGACCGTAAATAACAGTGACTTGATACTTTTATTTTAAAAGGCCCTACTGAGATTTGTGCAAGTTGTAGCCAACAACAATTTGACTGGTTTTTTTGCACAAGTTAATATACTTTGTGAACAGGAGTAAAAATAAATATCACAGTAGTCTTTTTAAAATAAAAGTATCAAATAAGTGTTACTTACGGTCCCTGAATAAAACTAATTCTGAAATGAATTTAAATAATGAAAATAAATTAGAATTAAATGCAAGTCATTTCAGGGTTGCCATCAAGTCAGCAACCCTAAAACACATTTTCTTTCAAACCTCAAAGTTGCGAATAAGATTTTCGGTGTAGCCTCATAAATATGCAATGCCAGGAGGCGAGACGCCGAGGGGGTGGTGCAATGGGTGCAATGGGTGGTGCCTCTGCTCCCTGTCGCCGCCTCTTGAAGCACACTCCAAAGTCCGTGACTTCGCTGGGGTGGCGACGTCATTTCACATCGTCCTGCTCCCATTCTCATTCCCATTCCCCTTTTCCCTCCGATTCTCGTTTCCTGTTCCCGCTGAACTTTTATGTAAGGCCACCCCAAACCCGATCCCGGCGGAACCGCCCGCTGCACCACCCACCACCCACCAGGGGCTGCTGTCCTTCAGTCTGCGAGTGCAACGAACGCTGGCCTTTAACCTACATACACCTACATACGTAGCACCCACACTTACCTGAGGGTTTTCCGCTCTGCGATTCGAATTATTTTTCTTATTTTGTTCACTTTTTAACTTTTACACTTTTCAACTTTTGCACTTTTTAACTTTTTCGATTTTTGATTTTATTTTTCCGGAGGAGAGATGTCTGAACGTCTGTGGCTTTTGATCACAAATGAAGTCCAGAATCAAAAGTCATGGCTAAAACATTTTTTTTAGTAAGGCCAAAAATTGGTAGTTAAAGAATACTATTATAGTATATTTCTTTTGGAAACAGATTATTTAATTTGGTGTTGGATCACGCCTTACAAGGTGACAACTCTAGTTTTCAAATACTCTACACATGGTATTTTACAATATTATTCACTGCTATCGGTTTTTATTAAACTATTCGAAGTCACACTTTTATTAAAAAAATCATGATTAAACTAAAAATAAAACAAAAGTTTAATAAAAATCTATTATTCATGAGAGATATTTTAAAAACAAAAATGTAATATCATTGTGGGCAAAAAAGTATCACTAAAAAGGGGCGTTATTTTATTTTAAATTCCGATT
The DNA here is from genome assembly GCA_037075205.1 of Drosophila prostipennis. Lineage (NCBI taxonomy): Eukaryota > Metazoa > Arthropoda > Insecta > Diptera > Drosophilidae > Drosophila > Drosophila prostipennis. Next base: position 106,658 of record JBAMCJ010004578.1, on the reverse strand, counting down.
AGTTATATTTTTATGGATTTTTCGAAATGATAGGCATGGCAATAAACCAATTTTGAAGGATATTTTAAGCAGAGAAAAAATCATTATTTATTGAAAATAATTAATCGGAATTTATAGTTTATAATTATATATACAATATATAAAATTATAATATATTATATTATTATCTGAGGTGTCACAGAAACCTGCGACGGATTTGGGTACGGTTGGTTTGGAAACCAACCCATAAAAACCGTAGGTGTCACAGAGTCTGTAGAGTTTTCTAGGAGTTTCGGAGTTTTGCTCTGATTTTCGGAACATTTGCTTCAATGCCTACTATTAGGTTGGTTTAAACCCGTGTACTTGATTTTTAAACGGGGAAATTTGGTTGGAAGAGATTTCTGTGACCCGTATATAATTATAATTATTATAATTATTTTTATTTTCGTTATGAAATAAGAATACAAAAAAGCATCCTGTATTTGTGAATTACTTAATATTTATTGATTTGTATTACACAAAAATTATAAATAAATAATTAAAATGTTGTTTTTGGCAATTTGTTGCTACAAACTGTTTCTAATGACTGTTGTTCTTGGGATCCCGATGTTTAACACATATAATGTATTATTTATTATGTTTGGTGTCTCAAGTTACTTGGACTTGGGGAAGTTCCAGTTGGGGAATTTCGACTTTGTATATGCCCATTAATACATCTGCATGCGCCTATTACGCCATCGAAAGCACCAACAACAAAGCAACAGAAGCAGAAACAAAAACAAAAACAAATGCAACGACGGCGGCGACTGAAATATCTTCATGTTCATCGTCGCGTCGCCGTCGCCATATTGAAAGGGGAGGGGAGGGGGGATAGTGTGGGTTGGCTGGGCGCAAAGGGGGTGGGGTGGGTGGTCGATGGGCGCCATCGGCTTGCGTTTGCCTTTGCCTTAGCTTCTATTTACATTTCGAAGCTCTGCCAGCTGCAGCGCTGGCGGCGTCGCTGCCGCTGCCGACGTCGCAGTCGCCGACGAAAGCGAAAGGCCATTGTCCGGAATTTTGTTGACCTACTAAGGCAGCGGCAGAATGTAAAGTACGAGGCACAGCTACACTGTCATTGCCGTTTGCCGAAGTTGAGTTGCCTGCTCTCCTCTGCTCTCGAGCGCCAAAAAGCTGGAGAGCGGCCAAAAGCTCGCTCTTCTGGTTCTGTATGCTCAAAGTTTCACTGTATTTCGGGCAGCCCCAAATACAGTGGTCTCTGCATAAAGTGGTGGTATACCTTTTAACCTTTCATTTATTGTTATTATTCTATGCATTCATTTAGGAATCAACCTTCGAATTTTGTAGGATGAACTCGAGTTCAACTCCACTTTAGTGAACCAAATTTAGTTTTATTTAATAAAAACTTTCTAAAAACATAAACAAATTTTAAACATTTGTAGGTGAAGCTCGAGCTCAAATTTTGTTCGCTAATAAATAGGCCACATTCAGTTTATTCTAAAAACGTAGCCTACATCTTGGGGACAAACCTAGGTTAGGATCGAGTTCAACTCCACGTAGTGTATTAAAATTTCATTATGCTCTTTTTTATTTTATTTTTAATTATTTCTTAATAAACATGTAAATTTGTATAGTTTAATATTGGGGTGTGTTTAGTTTTCCGCAATTAAAAACCATAAATTATCATTGTTCACCATAAGCAGTTTGCACTGTGCATGAAAAATATAAAAAAAAGCGAACCAAAAACGAACTAATGCCTTGCATTTTCGTTATCGAAATAGTTGGAAAAGGGGGAAACCAGAAGGGGAGGGGGGTTAAAAAGAGATGGAAAACGAGCTGACTGCGCAACTTTTTTTTACCTAAAGTCATTCACCTTTGCTCGCTCTCTCAAACGTTCTGCTCTGAGTCTCTTTTTTATTTATGGTTATTTGCCACTCAAGCTCAGCTTAAAAGTCATCTCTCAATTCTCTATTTTCAACTGCGCCGCTGACTTAACGCCTACACGAAAAAAATTGGAGAAAAAGAGAAAGGGGGGGGGGGGGTTAATAGAGAGAGAGGGTTGAAACAACAATAGAAAACGAAGCGCAAAACTTTTTTTTTTGATTTTTTGATGGGCCATAAAATATATTGACTCGCGTGTGTGTGTGTGACTGAGTGATGAGCATGAGTATGTGTTTTTTTTGTTTTTACTTTCTCTTGGCAAATAGAAAATGAATTACATGCAAGGTAATTAGAAGAGCTGCCAGCTGGTAACTGTATTTATGCGAATGTAAATAAATAAATACTATTGGTTAGTGGTTTTGTTCAAGAGTTACATTTTAATGGGGGCCTTTAACCTTTCCAAGGGTTTTCTACAGGCTGAAAATAGCACTTGACATAGAAAAGGGTTTCTCTTTTATAAGTACCTATACCTATAAACAATTTATTTTAAATTGAATTTTTTAATTATTTAATTCCGTTTTTATGTTATTTATCATTATTTTGACCATAGCTTTTATTACAGCTTTAATATAAATATCACACAAAGAAAGGAGGTTATCATTTAAAAGAATTAATTTTTAACAGAATGTAAAAAATTTTTTTTTAATGGAAAGAAACTGGCACATTAGAGTTTAATTATTATGTCTATATTCGGAGATGGACGTTATTAACAAATTCCTTAATTCCTTTAATATTTATTTTATTTATTTTTTTATTTTGTCAAATTAAAACTAGAATACAATACTAAATTTAATGGAAAAAAAAGTGGCACTGGAAGCTGAAGTCCTTCGGCCGTATTTATTTTAATAATAGACAAGTTAATAAATTTTAGAATTTTTTCTTCTTTGAAAATGACTGCTGTTATTCCTTCAGGTGACGGTGTTTTCTTTTTGGTGTTTTCATAAACAAACTTTTGACTGCACTCCTATTCTATTTGGGTGTGCACCTATTCATATTCATTGCGCATTCAAAGCGGTTCACTTTTGCATATTCATAGTTGCGTGTGAATGATTCATGAGTTGCATTTAGGCAAACAAACGGCTTCTCTCTCTTCCGCTCTCCTTCTATGATATGTGCTGCCCTCTCTTTCTATCCCTGCTGGCTATGCTCTGTTGCACAGAAAGTTCAATTTACAGCCCGAACCGCCCCCTCCCCCTCCACCCCTCCACCCCTCCTCGTGTCGCCCCTTTTGAGGTAACTTTGGCGAGCTTTAACCCAGTTTAAGGTCATTTCGAGTCAAAGACAAACATCGGCGAACGTGCTGAAAGAGCGCGAGAATCCAAGGGGGTGGGGGGTGTAGGTTGGGGCTGGGGTTCATTGCAGTTTTTTTTTTGTGCGCGAAGTGGAGGGGGTAATTGTGGGTGTTTTCTAGGGGCTTCGTGTGGCTGGTCATCGTTTGGCATTTGTCAAGGACTTTTCGAATAACACAATTGCACGGAATCGAATAAGCAAACTGAAAGATGGTCTTCTATTTACCCGGGAAATTAAAATTTCCGTTGCGGTTTCTCCATCTATTTGATCAGCTTTCCGAAGGAGAAGTTCATCTATAATTATGTTTACAAGGTTAGGAACTGTTGCATGTGGTATTTAGCCCTTAAATATATTTCATTTCATTTGGCTTTTATTCAATCCCAAGATGGAAACATATTTGTATCTTTTATAGATAATGGCTCTAAAAATTAGGAATACTCTAATCTAAAACTTCTATACATACATAAGTACATTTGTACTTATTTGTCGAAAAATAAGGTCACCACAGTCTTGACATTGCGAAACCAGCGCTCTGATGACGAAGACATCGGGTCAAATAAAAACCCAAAACTACTCTTCTTATCAGCCGACATTGTCAACGAATTTTATTCAGGTTTTTTATATTTCTTATACTTTCGTGACAGCGTCGGCAGCGACGCCGACGTCGGTGATAATGAAATTGAAAATTTCATTGCTAATTGCGTTTAATATTTATAATTGACCTAAATACATTTTTGCGATTGGCTTTGCCAAAAAAAAGTAGTAAATAAATAACAAAAGAAGAAAGCAGCGGGTCATGCAAAGCGCGGGGAAAAAGAGAAAGGGAGCGAAAGGGGGAAAGAGAGAGAGCGACTTTGGGGTGAAAGGGACGCGGAGGGTTGGTTGAGTCTAGACTGGCAGGGACCTCCAACGGCAACGGTATCCCCTGTGAAAAAGGGAGTTGCCCCCGAAAATTCTAGGACACTGCAATTAAAAGGCAATTATAAAAATACTTATATGTAGATATAACTAAGGTAATGGCTGAGTTGTGAATTTTCTTTTTTTAGTGTGTGGGATGCAAGTCCTTTATAAAAAATTTAAAAAAGCTGAAGATAACTTGAAAATATCTCAATAAATCTCATTTAAAATCATAAACTAAAAATCAAACGAAACTTTTAAATGTTTATTGATATTACATTTATTTTTATCAATTTCAAATATGATTTTATAATGTTATACTGATTAATATAGGTTCTTAAATCAAGGTAAAATAATAGTTTATCAATTAGTGATCTTCATGATATCGTCTTCGCCTCTCCCCTTGTTGCTGCACTCTCTTCTTCCTCTTTCCCTTCTTCACAAGTGCAAACTGCAAAAAGGCAACAAGAAGAAAAGCAACAAAGACGGGCAGCGGCAGAAATCGAATAAACTGCAAAAAAGTGTTCTAAATATATATGAGAAGTACACTCGAACACACACACACACTTGAAGAATGACTCAAATGATTCACACATACGTATACGTAACATGAGAGCTCTGTCTCCCTCTCCCTCTTCCTCTCGCGGCCGCTCTGCTTCTTCCGCTAGACATTTACAGTTCTTCTGCCGCTGCATCGCTCCATCTCGCTCGTTGAAATATTTAAAATGCAAACTTTTCTCTTGCCCCAAAAGAACAAAAAGAAAAACAAAAAAAAACAAACACACACACGCGCAAAAAAAAGAACCAAATCAAAAACGAAACAAAAAATAGCAACAACAAACGCAGAGCCGAAGAAGAAGAAGCAGCACACACAAAAAGTAGGTGAAAGGTCTTCAACCTTTTTGCATGAAAACAAAAATGCTGAATGGGGCGGAAAGGGGGTTGGGTGGCGCAGGGGGTGGTGGGCGTTACAGTTCTATCTGAAATACAAAACAAAAAAAAGAATTGCCAGCAAGGCAATAAAATGTAAAACAAAAGTGAAAGAGAGACGACGGAGGGAGGGGTGAAAGCAAGGGGTGCACTGCCAGAAAATGCTATTGCAATTGAAAATCGATTTTAATCGATCGTGGAATAATTCGAAATTTAATATTTCTGAAATTCTATAAATAAATAAATTAAATAAATTCTATAAATTTTAAAAATGTATAGTTTTAGTTTTAACAATGATTTTATATATTTAAAAATATATTAATTTAATATATTATTTTCTTAAAATCATGTTTAGACTCCGGATGTTATGTGAAATCAATTAATGGGATTTTTAGTGATCTTTGAAGGTACACAAATGGTTTTCATAAAACTATTATAAGACTAGGTTTAAATCTAATTATGATAGAAATTCGTAGTTTGTTATTGTATTGCTTTATATGGAGAACTTTAAAGGTTATATAAATATACTTTTTGTATAAGAAAAATATAGCTTGCCGGGGATTATAAGTCAATTATAGAAATGAATTTTTTCGAACCTAACAATGATTTAAAAAAATCTGAGGATAGTTTTCCAGGTCTGTGCTTTTTTCGCGAAGGAAGGACAAGGGGTGTTGGGTGGCTGGGTGTTTTGGGTGTTTGGCAAGTGACCGACAGACCGAGCCACTGCATTTAACTATTTTTAGCCCTCCCAGTCGAGCACTCACACACACATACGCCCGTTGGCAAACGCACACACAGGGGCATAGAGGACTTGGACCTATCCCAATGGCCCAGCTCCGTGGGGCAGGTTCAGTGCGGTTCAGCCGAGTTCAGCTCTTTCAGCCCCCTCTTTTCCGCCTCCCCTCCTTCCCTCTTCCCGTTTTCATTCTCATTCCGCACCGTTTTGGTTCACTTGAGGTTGAAAATTGCACAGATGTATTTTATTCGCTTTTTGCAACGAGCGAGCTTTTCCGAGAGAGCGAGAGAGGAAGAGCGAGTTCTCTTCTGGCTAATGGCAAACTAGTGCTAGTGCTAAACTTTGTCCCTCACCGCGACCCTCAAAAGCTTCTTCTTTTGGCGCACAGACAGACCGACAGAGACATTGATTTCGAGGATGGGGTTTTCGCGGGGGGTGAAGAAAGCGGGGGACAGCTTTTCCTGGATCGCACGAAAGGAGCGGGAAAGCTGCTGCCAAGGCTGCGAGTTTTTGGCCAATTTTTTTGGCAGGACATCTGTAAGCCAGAAGCCATGTAAATGACTCCCAATTTGCCTCGGCTTTGCCCAATTTTTTTATGGCTTTTTCGAACAGCTCAAACTGTGAATATAAATTCATCTAAAAATCATAAACTCTGATTTATTTTACTGATAATTTATTAAGTGAGCAAAAAAGATCTTTTGAGTAGTACGGAACATATTTTAAAAGTAAGCTAACATATCTTTTATTAGTCTTTAATAAAAATACATATATCAGTATTATTTATTATTATTATTATAAGCCCTAAAAAACTGATCATTTGTTATGTGAACGAAAAGGATCTTTTGAGTAGAACGGAAAATATATTAAAAGTATAATGATATAAATCGAAAAATATATCATGTATAATTTAGTTTTATATTTTTGCTAGTGGAGCCCGAAAAAATCACCTTAACTCAAATTAAAAAAAGACACTGTTGTGGGGGCTTCCACTTATCTCCTCTCACATTCCTCCAACTTCATTATGTAATTAATCTCTATCTCTTTGTTGCAGCCATTTTAATTTGAGTGAAACGCCAGACTTGGTCGCCTCCTCTTCGCTGTTGTCGTCAGCATTTGTTGCATCCTCCGCCGCCTTGGTAAATGTGGTAAGTGTCAAGATTGTTTTTAGCCGCAATCAGCAGAAATCCTCTTTATTCTCGATCCTTCCGGCAATTTCAATTATCCTGTAGCCGAGGACTTTGCGGTGGCCCTAAATATTCATTATTCTGAAATGAAGAATACCGCAGTTTAGGTTAAATGTATTGGAATCAATCAGAGAATTAACAGATAAGGTTATAAATAGTGGTTAGTAGATCAATTTAGCTGCCTGACGGACTCAATTACCAGGTATTTCTGTCAGTTTTTGAGTGAATAAGCGTTTGGTAACATCAAATCGATGAACTAAATCATAGACATATAGCTAAGGCAGTAATCGAAGCGAAGGACACGGGTCTGGTTGTTACCCTATAATTGAGAGCTCAATAGTTATGTTGTCCTTGGGCCTTTAAATGTTAAATATAATTGGAGATGCAATTGTAATTTAAACTGGTCTATGACCTTTTTGATAAAGCTTTTTAAAAATATTTTACTACGTATACGTAATTTTTTCCAAGAATGTACATATTAAGTATACGTATTTTTAACAATATTTGATATTTTAAATAATGTAAAAAAGAGAGAAACTCTTGAGATCCCAAAGTAAGCATAATTTTAGGGATATACCTTCAAGTACAGTCTACACTTGCTTACAAGTCCTGTTATCGCGCCGAATCCCGTTACCGATTGCCCAGCTGGTTATCGATAAAGTGCAAGAGCAGCAAAAACGAGAAAAATCCACAGGCGAAATAGAAGCAAAGCGAACTAAAGCAAAACAGCGAAAACAAATAAAAAAAAGCGAAAAAAGGAAAACAGCAAATGTGCACGGCTGTCGCTGTCTATGTGTGTGTGTGTGTGAGAGTACGAGCATGTGTGTGTGTGTGTGAGTGTAGAAACTGTGCCAATGCCCTGACAACGGCACAAGGTGATGATGCAAACTGCAGCCGGCTGCAGTCGCAGTCGCCGCCAGCGTCGCAGTCGGCGCCGCAGTCAGTGAGGCAGTGACGCCAATTGCCATGATGAAAGAGCCAAAGAGCCAAAGAGCCAGTGGCACAGTAGGAGCGACTACTGGTGGCTCCCAGGGGGTGGTGGTGGTGCAAGCGGTGGTGCAGTGGAATAGTTGGCGATGCGTTGGTGAACATGCAATGACGCGAATGACACAAACACCGACACAGCTGCGGTCGCACCAATAGGAATGCAACTGGTGTATTCCATTAAGTTGCATAGAATATTTATGTGACTTTTATAAATTCAAAATATATGTAAATACAAACGAGAAATTAAATACTTTTTAAAGTAAACAAAATTTACTTTATTTTCATTTACTCCAAATCAATGGAGATTTGAGGATCTTAGAGATCAATTATTAATTAATTCATTTCATATTAATACAGACTATTACAGGTAAATACTTATTTTTTAAAAAGCAATATTTTTAATATTTAAAAATAAAAAATCTTCCTTTTATGATTTAGAAAGTGATTTTCCCTAGTAAGGCAGCATTATTTATTACCTTTGGAAATGGTAGAAAACTTATGTCTCATGTATCCAAAGAACTATTACTTCTATTTCGCTGGCCGCTGGTGTGCGTGCATTTGTGTGTGCCTGCATGTAATCAGCGACTAGGCGAGCAGCGTCGAACGGAGGCGGAGCAGCCAAGTCGGTGGTTACCTCCTCCTCGGCCTCCGCCACCTCCGTTCCCGAGTGTTGTGGAGCATACCAGGAAGGCCGGGCCGTGTCGAGGTCGGGCGGAGGGGGTTTTGGTGGACGGGGGCTTTGTAGTTGCCTTTGCTATTCGAGTCTAGTATGTTGCATGCAAACAAGGAAGTGCAAAAATTTCACGCTTTGCAAAGGAAAACACAAGACGAAAAATGAGGTGAGGATGGGGGTTACTTTTGGATGGGGAGAGGGGAGAGGAGATGGGTGCTAGAGCAGAGGTGGCTTTGAAGTGTGGGACACACTCGAGTGTCCGTTGGGAAGTGGATTTTAAGTGTTTGACAGACCGACATGTTCAACACTCCTTGAATGTGTACGTACTACGTACACCATCCCCATCCCCACCCCTGGTACTCCTTTTTTGTAAGCAATACCTCCTTAGTATGGCAACTTTGACTTATGCAATGGAAAGTGGCTGAAGCCAAAATCAATGTGAAGTCTTACCGCAGCCAAAGTAATAAACGAACAGGGTTTTTTAACGAGAGCCATTGGCAGTAACCTCGGGCATATGAAAAAGGTGCCGACAGGAGTTGGACCCCTAACATCCCACCCGAGTTCTTGGGAGCTTGGGGTGGGAAATAGGGACAGTGCTACAAATCGTAATTAAAGGAATTCGTTTATAGTAAGTGTCCTTGCGGATTGGCTTATAACCCATTCAGAATTTAAGATATTATAAGTAAGGCATCAGGTTTTTAAATAATTTACTAGTTTTCATGGGATTCTATAAGCTTTTACAAATGTTAGTTTGATTTATTAATTTATAGGGGTTAAAAACTGAAGTGTAGGGTAGTCACTGTTCAGGGCAACTCTAATTTAATCCCTCACCTCACCGATTTCTACATTTTCCTGTTCAGCTGCCTTCGCTATTTTTGTTGCGCGTTGGATTTTCTCACGAACTGCATTCGTGATGCGATGCGAATTGAATCGGTTTTTGGGGATCGGATCGGTAATTTTGTTTTTGCCTTTTTTCTAGTTTCGGTGGCTGTTCGGGCGCCATTGACTCGTTGACCGAGCGACTCAAATACTAGCACTAATGCATCATTCTGTGAGCGAAATCAAAAGTTCAATAAACTTTGATGTAATCTGTGAGATATGTATGTTTTTCAGAAGCTTTTATGATCTGAGGGGAGATCTTTACCGTGGGCAATGCTATATGCAATGTAACTCTGATTATTTTTGCCTCTTTCGCGGGCAAAGAAAGTGAATGGTAGAAAAGGGCAAGTACCATAGAGAAAGAAAGAAAGAAAGACAAAAATGAAATGAAAAGAAATTACATAAAAGTAACAACGAACTGTTTGCGCATGAACAAATCCCACAACAAAAACAACAACAACAACGGCGACAGAAACAACATTAACATGGAATGCCAATCAACAGAAGCAACAACAACAACACACACTGTTAGAAGCAACGAAAGCGGCAAGGAGCGAGAGCGAGCGAGACAGAGCGATCGCACGGTGAACTTGCATTATGCTGCGTTCTGCTTAGCTGCTCTATAGCCATCTCCCTCTCTTGGCTTTCACAACACACACAACAACAACAACAACAACGCACGATTCCCGTTCGTTTTGATGACTCCACTTCTCTCGCTCCCTCTCTTCTCTTGGCCCCCTCTCTTTCACGCTTTTGTGGATGAAAAATTGGGTCAGCCATTGAACCCGTTGCGTTGACGCCGACTGCGCTGCCTCGGTCGACTGCGCTGTCGTTCTGCCGGCGCTTTTTCTCTGCTTTTGCTTCTGCTTCTGCTTCCTCACGTGTTCTTCCTCTTCTTTATCACCGATCAGCCTCCCAAAAAAACAGCTGCGATCTCTCTCCCTCTCTCTATCCCGCTCTCCCTGCGCCTCCCCCCGCCCCCAAAAAGAAATAAGACGAAAAAAAAAACTTAAGGTTATGGTCAACTCGTAATGACCGTCAGATTTTGACCCCTGTCCGAAAAACCGAAAAAGAAAAGAGTGAAAAGTAAAGTGACGAACGAAATGAGCCAAAAACAAACCGAACAAAATTTCACTTTCACATCAATTACGTTGAAACTCAGACGGCTGAAAGGCTTTTTTGTTGTAGGTACTGTACTTACGAAAACGAAATTTATACACATCAGACAGTATAATTCCATCCGAAAGAAGGGGGTTTACTTGGGTATTTGACTAGTTTGAGGCTAGTACCTTTTTGGGAATCTAAAAAAAATTCTAAATTTATTAAAACACTTCATACACTTTCTTTTTTGAAATATCTCTAGAATCCCCTGGATTCATATTTAGCTTAGGGAAATATAAGGTTCAAATATCCCATTTTCATTTAAAACTATTTTTATTGAGGGGCATTGAACAATTACCGTTAACTGCGATCGTTAACTCTTTGGCGCTAATCAACGAATCGATTATATGTGCCGCTCTTTTCCTTTTTTACGGCCCTGCAATTGCTGCCAAAAACAAAAATCGGTGGAAAGATCTTCCACTGCCACTTTGGAAACGCTTTTTGACCAGCCACATTCGACGGTGTCAACGAACGTTTAATGGCCCAACAGCAAAAACAACAACAACTCGTCGCCCTTTTTGCAACAACAACGCGGCAAACATCGAGTTTACCCAAAAACTGGTAGACAACCGAAATGTCAAGGGAAAGAGACAGAGACAGAGTGAGATGAAAGAGATGGGGGATGGTGGGGGGTTAGTCAAGCCATGGTCTGCATACTCTTTCTGCTTAGTTTTAGAATCATTTTAAAAAAGAATCACTCAAAAGTCCTAAAATTCAAAAGAAGTTGAATGCTATGATATGATATTTGGTATTAAATAATTATAGTATAAACCTCTAACTAGATGAATTTTAAATGTTTTTGTTTAATCAAATGAATCGATTCCAAGAAATAGGTTGCTCTATTGGCTGAAAACTTTGTGGAGAGTAAATAGAGGTACAAACTTTTCCTTTGGGACTATCAATTATTTAAAGGAAATGCATTGGGTTAATGATAGATTCGAGTTGAAAGCAGTTTGCTGTAAACCGTGTCAGCATTTAAATATTTAAATAGAGTACTCAGGAGTTGAGACGTCGCAGACTGCCTGTTTTATGATGGCTTTTCTTCACCCACTGCCCACCTTTGGCACCACCCAGCCAGCCAACCAACCAACCAACAAGACACAAAAACCGGTTACAGTTACAGTTCAAACATCTTTGGCATCGTCTCATTTCAGTTTTTCGGGGGTCAAGCCCAAGCTCGCACACACACGAGATCATGACTTGCCACACCTTGGGGCTCCCCATCTCAAGACCCCCATCACCCCCTCTCCACCCACTTTTATCTCTCTTTCTGTCACCCTCTCTCGCTTTCTCCCTTTCTCTTTCTGGCCCCCCTTTTTCGTCATTCTGACGCCCTTTATTTGTTTCTTATTTTTTCGGGTAGCTTAATTTTTGTGCGTTGTTGTTTCTCCAGAAAATAAACTTGAACTTGCCCGTTCACTTTTACTCCAAAAAACTTGGGGAGTGTGTGCGTGTGTGTTATTGTTTCCCATCACAGTTAAATGGTAGGCCCCCCCTTAACACTCAACCCCCCCACCCCCTCTCGAAGACACACCGTCCATGCGCTTGCAGATGCTTCAGCTTGATTACTAAACGGATGAGTCTCCTCTTTGTTGTTTCTGTTTTCTGATTTTTTTCTTTTCGGGGCCTCATCATGGCCGTTGATCATGAAAATTTTCAATTCAAGTTTAGGAGAAATTTAATGCGTCACCAGAAGAAGAGGAAGAAGAGCGGAAGAGAGAGAGGGAGGGAGAGAGAAAGAAAGAGGGAAGCCAAGATCAGAGCGAGGAAAGTTTTCGATTCTTTCTGCTGGCTTTGAAGAATTGAACCATTGCTTATTCTGAATCTTCTAAGAAGTTAGGAACTTGTGTTTTTATTTTCTAGTTACCATATGGTAATCATTTTACTTAAGGGCCTAATATATGCGTAATAGCAATGCCTCCACAGGGTGCAATATGTTCTCTTACAGTTGGCAAATAAAATGGTTCAATTCTTGGAAAGATGAATGTAAAAATCTCGTTTGTCCCGATATTAATTTCCTTGCTTTGCATTGAAATCGAAGTTGTAATTGCATATTGCCATTAGCACATACGGTAAAGTTACCCCGTATTGAGTGGGTTGGCCTCGCAGAGTTGCCACCCCATGGAGACTCCTTTGATAGATGAAAGTAAAGTGGTGCACTGCCTGTTTATTACTTTTCTTGTCCAAATGTGCGGAAGCAATATTTGGCAGTGAATAAACACGGTAGAATTGCTTTTCCTTTTGCTTTGACCCACTGAAGTTATGAGGCAACTTGCCAGTGTTGTCACTACATCATTACATGTCTTTGCCCCCAGAGTTACCACCCACATGTGGTAAACATTAGGTTCAGTGGGGTTGCCATCACCCCGCCTCCTCGCCAGTGTAGATGCACATATGCTTTATAGAGTTGCCACCACATGGTGTCTGCATATTTCGCATTTGTAGCAATTTATTGGGTTTCTGTTTGCTCATTGCGGCACTGCTTCACTTCCCGGAGCTCCCCGACGACTTTCATCCCCCATCCTACCGCCTACCCCCCTCCCTCCCCTGAACATATAGCCAGCGAAAGTTTACTGGGACTATGACCGCTTAGAATGTCTACACAAATACACCCACGTCCGCACAAACACAGACATGTGGGCACATGCATGCGTATATGTGTGTTTGTACTGGTGTGCAGGAACCAGAGTCTGGAACTTGAAAGCACCATGTTTTTTTTTGTTTTTTTTTTTCGTTTTTGTTCGGGCGTATGTGTGCTTTGCCCCCCAACATTTGGATGCCCCACAGAAGTGTCTGCCAGCTGAATGGCAGTGGCAGTTGCGTTGCACCACCCACCCACTTCCCACTGCCCCACCCCCTGGCGTGTGTGCGAGTGCGAGTGCGAGTATGAGTGTGTGTGCTTATCTCAGAGTCGTTGCCTTGAATATAGGGCAGTAGTCGGCACTCGACAGTTGCAGTTGCTGCAGTTGTTGTTGCCAGTTGCCAGTTGCTAGTTGCCTGTGTTGTTGCAGTTGCAGACGGCAGAGGGCAATGCAACGCAACAGAATGCATTGCAATGCAGGCCCCAGACACACACACACACGCACACACAAAGCAAATACCAATAGCACGCACACCCCACCCCTAGTCGCATGAAAAATGCATTATATGCCGCACTTAATGATACCCTGCACTCCCAATACCCTGCAATTACAATGCACGATAGCCAGTGGTTATTTCTCACCATGAAACATGAATATTTCAACGCTGAAATCCGAAGGAAGAATATAACTATCACATCGTACAGATACGATCTCTAAATTTCAAGTTAGAAATGATGGAATAGCTATAAATATATCATTATAAACGGATTTCTTTGTGGAAATAAGTTAGGAACTGCTATTCAGGATAGTATTCCTGCATTTTGGGGTAATATTAGTTGTTTTTCAACTACCAACTGTATCGTATCATCGTCTGTGTTTACTTGAGCTTTACTAGTGTTTTCTAAAATTATGAAATGCGATAAAGGAGGAAGAGAGAGGAAAATCGAATGAGTGAGCAAAAGGAAAGAGAGTTTAAGATAAAGTTGAAGTGCAATGGCGCGATTATTCCAGTATTCCAGTTTGTGTGCGTATACCCTGTAAAGTTAAATAGTATACTCGATCTAAAAATAGATTATTTTTTGAAAATTTTAAAGAATTTTTTTACAAAGGAAGCTCTTCTTTAAAAAATAAATACATAACCGATTATAGTTATTGTTTATTATTTTGTTATTTTCCACGCTCTTCCTTTATAAGCACTCAAAGGAACTTGACACGAAGGCTTTATTCAAAATGATTTATTGAGTTTCCCACATATATTTCCCATTAGAGGATTTTGCCATATATTACAAAGCCGTTAAGGAGCTTACATTTTCCAATGGTTTTTAAATTTCCTTTGCCATTTTTAAGCTCTTTTTCCCTTTCATAATTTTTCATCCGCAAAATGTCAGTTTTTCTTCCTTTTGGTTCGGTTTCTATTCCCTTGGCCATATCTTCTGCTCGTTTGGGCTGCAGTTAAAAATACAAAATTAATGGAGAAAGAAAAGCACTTCGAACTGCATCGAGCCACATAAATAACAAGCGCCAAAACTATTTTCAGACGGGGGAAAAACGGAGCGGAAAAGCGGAGGAAGCGGTGGAAATGGCCGACGAAGTAGCCACAAGAAAAAGAGGAGGGCATGAAAATAAAGTCATCGCCGTCTGTGTAAATAAGGCACAAGAATTGGGTTAAAAGTTTATAGAGCAATGCGGTGATTTGTCGCTATAGCTATCTCTGTCTCTATCTCCATTTCTATCGCTATCGCTATCTCTATCGCCCGTCCAATGGCTCCCTCTGCCCGTCTCTTTCTGCTCTCCTGCTTCGGAATTCTAAAGAGCGTGTGTGTGGAGTGTGTGTGGTGTGTGTGTCATATCAGTTGAAGTGGTTACATGGTCGAAGGCTGCGCCAGTTTCAAATGGCCGAGACAAGTCAACGTGCTTCACCTGCCTCGCCTCCTCCTCCTCCTTCACCTGACACCCACGACCGGCGCTTAACCCGCGAACAGGAGGGGGAGGGGGTTAAGTGTGACCCACCTGGCCATTTACCCCAAGCCCCTTCTTTTAAGGAGGGGTTAAACCAACAAACGAGCAGGCAAACAGGAAGAATGCGGCACTGCTTTATGCCCAACAGTTCGGAGGGTGGGGAGGGGGTTTTGGGGCTAATTCAGAAATGCAAACAGGCCAAAGAAATGGGAAGAAAGGCAGGCTGAGACAAAGAAGGAGCCGCCAGAAGACGGAAGAAGGAACCGGCTGGGTGTGCAAACTAACCCAGATCCCGAAACGACAGTAAAGGAATAATAAGTATTTTGATATAAAAGAAATAAAATGGTAAAAATGTAAAACTTCATGATAAAAAAGAGATTCTGATTATGAAGATTAGGTATTTATAACTTCATAGAGAACATACAAAATAGATATATCTGCCTTAAAACGATCGACGAAAACAAGGTTCCTAAAAATGTAGAATATTAAAAATGAAGTACAGTTATTTGTATGGTTATGGGTAGTAGTAAAACGGCTTCCTTTTAGAAGATAAGATCAGCAAAACAGGCGTAAGATTGAAAGATATGAAACTTACAGAGATTAGTGATAAATAAAAAACATATACATATATCATGAAAAAAGAGTCCCAAGAGAACCTAGAAGTAGGGAAAAACCCGGAAGTGCGACCACCCACATAACACCCACCCACGGACCCCAGAGGAAACCGGAGAGGCCCGAGGATCACACAGATGGCCAGTGGACCACCCAACCACTCGGCCGAAAAGCCATTTTCCACACATGGAAAACCGAAAATTGAAAACCGAAAAGCCAAGGAATTTGTGCCTGAAAAGCGAAGAAAACCCCGAAAAAGACACATCAATAGAAAATGCAAGTGGAGAAATAAAAATGGAGAGAGGCGATGAGGAGAGAGGAAGAGAGGGGAGCGGGGAGTGGGGAGGAGAGCCAATAGCAAGGCAATAAAAAGCAACAACATCTGAGGGAAATAATAACAACGTGCAAATGAAAAGCTGAACGTCAGAAAGGGATGGCGAGAGGGGGCTGGTGGAGGGAGCTGCGAGAGCGGAGAGAGCGAGAGAGAGAGCGCTCAGCAGTGGGTCAAAGACCTGTAGGAGGTCGTTTCAGCCGTTGCAGTGGCAATAGGCAACGTACAATACCATGGCAAAAGTCCCATGTGCTTGCTGTTTTTGTTGCGATGGCGGCAGATAGCCCATACACTCACACACACACACACACACACACACACACAGATCTATTGAATAACCCAGCGACGTCAGCAGCGCTGCATTTGCAGAGCTTTTACAGTTTGTCACTCTCTCGCTCGCTCGTTCTCTCTCTATTGCAAGCCAGCTGGCGCTGCTTCTTCTTCCTGCACGAAATACGACCGTCGCACGAAGTTCAGCCGAAGCAAAAACGAAATCAAGAGTGAAATGCAATTCTAGAAAAAAAAAACCGAAAGAAATAGGAGAAGAGCGAAGGGGGGTGGGGATTAACTGCATATGGCACGTAAACATGCATTTCAATACAGCCGTCCGTCTCTTTCGCTCTCATTGCAGACATGCCAGGCGGAGGAAGGACAAAGTTCAGCAGGATCACACTATACAGGTGAGTCGATGAAGGACCTTTTCCCTTCCATCTGCTATCAAATATTTGGGTATTTCACATGCTTATATCGATTACTCTTAATATTATTCAAAAAACCTAGTATAATACCATTATGTTAAAAAGTTTGATACTTTATTCATTAACTCTTAATATTTCTATTTATTTCTAGCAAATTTTCATATCTTGTTTTAGTAATTAGGATTTTAAAACAGAAATTACTCATACGTCACGTTGCACCAAAAGCTAACCACTTTCAAAGAAACTTCTAGTCGTCCGTTCGCAATGTATAGAAACTTGAAAGTAACTGAAAAAACATTTATTTTAATATAACAACCTAAAAATACAATATTTTATGCAATGACCACACTGCGTATGATTGATGTGCTCTCTAACTATTTATTTGTAAGAAATTTAAAGTTATTTATTGGAAACTCACCTGGTTTTTCGTTGATAACCTTACTTGGAGAACCTATTCCTTATTATAGTTTTTGGTTTTCTCCTGTATAATGGAAAATATGATTTATTATAAACTAAATTTAACTACATAGATAAGTTTTTCCTTTTCATTGAAAATCCAGGAAACTTATGCAGAATCTGCCTGCCCACATATCGTTTTCATTTCGGTAACCTCCTCCAATCAAATGCTCGTGGGCTTTTCTTCTCTGTCGGCATATCATTTTCCTTTCGCGTCGAATGTTTTATGTGCCACACGGGCTGCTGCAAAACTTTTCCGCTTTTCACGTTCAACGACGACGATCGCCGTCACCCAATGCCCCTGCCCCAACCCCCCCATCCCCCTTCCCCCGCCCCTGCCACCGCACCCCTGATATCTTGTCGTCGATGTTGTTTTCCTTGTTTTCCCGCCGCAGTCGTTTTTCCACAGCTCGTTTTCTTGCCTGACTCCATTTGCGCAACACATTTTGCGGTGTGGCAAGGGGCATGGGAGGGGGTTGGAGAGGGGGCTCCACCGGAGGCCGGTGGGGGGGTGCATCATATGATTTGCAATTTCCATTGCATTGCTGCATGGGCTGGTTGCGTAACCCAAAAGTTAATGCCACATAATCATGGCTGAAGTTGCAACAAACGCTGGCCGCAATGGGAAATGGGGAAATTGTTGGAGGGGGGAGGGGGTCGAAAGGGGGGGGGGGGGGGGGTTGTTTGCGACTAACACGCCATCTTGCCGATCGTCGCTTGCAGTTTTTTTTTTGTTTCTCCTTTTTTCGAATGCAACGATTTTCCTGCCACTTTCTCTCTATTCGCGGCGATGAAGTAATCGACTGCCCCAGCAGCAGTACCGCTCCCTCCTTGCGATTCCAGTTGCACTTTGCTTTTGCTTTTGCCTTTGCCTGTTTCTGCTTTTTTCAGATTTTTTTTTTGTGCCGCTCTTTGCCGGTGACTTAATTTTTGTTTTGCCTTGCTTTCCATGGAAAACGGGTTTCGCATTTCGCATTTTCCTCCCTGCTGCCATGCCAAATGTTAATGATGCTCGTTGTCTGGTGCAGCTTTTTGGTTTTTCACTTTTTTTTCTTAAGATCGGCTGGGACTCTTGGCCAAACTTGGCTTACAAGGTGATTACGTCGGCAGGCAGCTGGTTACTGCCTGGTTACGATTCGAAGTCGGATTCGGATTCGCATTCGGGGTAAATGGTCATGATTAGCGTCGACTTTGGGAGCCCTAGACCTCTTGGGGGTTGGCAAGGCAATAGATGGGGCTTTTCGTTGCAATTGGGGGGTGTTCAAAGAGGGTTTCGGGGATCAAGGGTCACTATTGATATCATTATTAATCCTAAATACATTTTGGGTTCTTTATTATTAAGGGAAACAACTTTACTGAACATCCAAGGATCGATTTATGACTGATGGAAACTATTATTATTCTATTTAAAGTTTTAATATCCCTTTCTTAACCCATTAATACCATTCCCAGTGCGAAAAGGATAATCAATAATATTTTTATGTTTACTTAATGTTAAAAGTATTCTTTTAAATGTCTGTTCTTGAAAGAAACTTATTGTAAGCAAACGAAAAATATATTAAATATATTGTAGTGATCTTTTTTCAAAAAAGAACCTAAAGAGCAAAGTATTTCGATGAATATTAAAAAAACTATTTTAAAATCCTTTTAAATTGAAATTCAATAAATAAATATATTTTTAAAATTCTTAGATTGTAGTATCTCTATGTAGTATAGATCCATTTTCAAAGGAATTCTTAGGAATATTTTCTTGCAGGAGATTTTCAACCGTTTTCTCGTTAATAAGGGTTTCTGTACTTAACTTTTATTACCAAACTTGTTAAAGAGTTGGAAGGTATTGATGTGTTTTTAAGAGCATTTAAATAATGAAATATTAACCATAAACAACTGTAGGATGTTCGTTGATGGTAATATCATTTTAATTGGCCTAGCACGATTGAGGAAATGCGAAAAGGCGATTGCAGCGAGCGATCTTCGATTCATGGCATCAATTTACGTATTTGTGACTGTGTGTCTGCTTGAAGCTTTTCCCCCACGCTTTTCCCCGTTTTCCGCTGCCTTATGTGGCGTGGAAAAGCAGAGAGAGAGGGGGGGGGGGGGAAAGCTGATCGTGGCGCTTCCTGCTTCGCTGGCTTGCAACCATTCGAATTTGATCGCCATGCAACAGTTGCAACTCCTGCTTTTCCGCCCCTCTTCTTCCTCCTCCTCCTCCTCACCCTACCCCTCCCCCTGCGCTTTTCTGTTTGGCTTGTAACGGTAACATTGCCTGCTAACACCATTTTCCTTTTGCTGCTGTTACGTGAGGAAAAACGAAAGTAAAACTCGCAATTTGCAGTTGCCGTTGCCGCGAACGATGACGATGACTTTGGTGCAACGTTGCAATGTGCTTTTGCTGTTGCTGTTGCTGTTGCTTTTGCTGTTGCAATTGCAGTTGGCATTGTTCGTTTTCATTTTCACATTATACTCTTTTTGCCAGACGGCGCAAAAAAAGCGAAGCCCACTCGACCAATTGTTGACTTGGTCATGGTTCGGAAATAGTTTTGTACTTTGTGTTGAATTAATCATGGGATGTGGCATCATTAAAACGGCATCATCGTTTAGTGATTACGGGAAAAGGCTTGGATAAAAGTACTGAGATCCTAAATCAGTGGGAAAATTGAAAACCAATTAGATCGCTAGGATCTTGAGCTTGTTAAGGAAAGATCTTATAGATACAATGGCAAACAGGTATTAAAATGTATTTTTTTTTCTAAATTAAGCAATAAATTAAATGATAAAGGGGATATATGTATATTATTTATTTCCAATATTATCCAAAATAAACTATTAATAATAATCTTTGTAATATAGTTTGAAAATATTTTATTTTTACCTTTTAATCTTTCCAATATTTCTGGTATTACTCCTAATTTTTATTTTTTCTAAATTAAGCAATAAATTAAATATTAAGGGGGATATATGCATATTAATTATTTCCAATATTATCCAAAATAAACTATTAATAATAATCTTTGTAATATAGTTTGAAAATATTTCATTTTTACCTTTTAATCTTTCCAATATTTCTGGTATTACTCCTAACTTTAACGATCCCTATAGTGTATAGGCCTTCGGCCTTAATTTATCACCCGTTTTTTCCCCCTCAGAGTTTCTTTGTTTCTTTCCTTTTGATTTTCCATTTTCATTACGCCGCCTGATCGAATCAGTGAATGGGAAAAACGGGATTTTCCAGCCAAAAGCTAGCAAAAAACTGGAATGTGGCACAAACACTGGCCCAGTCGGTTACTGGAGGGGGTTAGGGGGGTGAAAAGGGGGTGTTAAGGGGTGACAAGGGGCGTAGAGGGGGGCTTACACCTCGCTCTATTCGTGGAGGTAAAGATCGCCTCCGTTTCTCCGTCCCGCCGATCTCTGCCTTTCTGCCCACCAGTTGGCTTGGGTTAGGCGATTGTTATGTCATACAAGGAAGCGAATGATGGCCAACAATGGGCGGTTAGCGGGGGGTTAGTGGGGAGTTGCCTTAACGTTGGACATTGGGAAATCGCTGTAGCAGCTGGAGTTTGGGTCTTGAGACTGGAGACTGGAGTCTTTCGGCTTGCAGCTTGAGGACTTGCAATTGGCACATGGAGAAAAGAAGAAATATAGCTTATAAATATTTCTCATTACTAATAGCGATGGTAAAAGGTTCATACATTCAAATAAATATTACAAAATGATTAGAAAGATCTAAATCCATATTGTAATACTTATTTATTACATTTTCATCACTAATTTTTTTTTTTTACTCCTTTATTTTTATTTATTATTTTTTATTTTCTATAATTTTCGTTTTTCGAGTGCAGCTATTTCCCCCCTCCCTCAGGTTTTCCTCTCATCGATGCAGCATAAACTTCGTGATGTTTTCACATTTTCATTTCGTTTTCGTTTCGCTGGCTTCGTTTTTCTAGGTTTCCTGCTGCTTTTAGCGTTAGTGGGTAAATGTTACATAATCTTAGTTGGCTCCCAAAAAGCAAAAAAGAAGCAAAGAGCCGGGCCCATGTGACAACCCATCACCCCCCGTATTATTATTATATCTTGCTCTCCCCGCAAGTCAATGAACTTTGCTGGAGGTGAAACGGTTTTTTTTTGTTTGTCAGAAATTGTTGTGATATTCAATTCGATGTTCGGTTTTATTTTTTGTGTTTTTCCCCTTTTGAGAGGGAGTTTTCGGGAGTGTTGCTATTTTTTTTCGTTTTTGGTTTTTGGAGGTTGGGCCTTTGCCTTTGTCTTCGGGGGATCTCTTTGTACTTGTAACCCCTGGATCCCCTCCCCCTCCCCCACCCTCCCCCTGCCATCTCCCTTTTCCGGATAATGGGCAAAAAGCAATTAAAATGTCAAAAGCGTGCACAAAAGGAGAAAGTGAGAAAAAAAGTGCAAAAAGTGTTGTGCTGAGCGTAAGTTTTATTATTTTTGCTGTTTGCATTTTAACAATTACATTTTTAAAATGCGAGACAGCCGAGCAGAGGGCAGCTGAAAAAAGGCAGCAAATAAAAATAAAGTTATACACAAAGTGACCATGGCAATGGGTAAAAAAAGCGAAAAAAGTTAAGTAGGGATTTGGTTCCTTTCCGCCTCTCAAATAAATTATATGGCCAATGAGGTTCATCGTCGAGTACATATGTATATAATACAACTGTATGTACATCACACCCTGTAATAGCAGAAACAAAAACAAAAACACTGCATAAATAGGAAAAAATAAAGTAAAGCGAGTACAACAATAATCATAATAAACATTTGAACAACTTTCACTTGGCGCTTGAATTCAACGCACGACAAATTCAAACGACAACGATCAAAGCCCATTGTGCGTGTGAGTGTGTGGGTGGATGTCTGTGTGCCGAACACACACACACACACACACCCCCGCAAATTCATCGAGAAAGAGGCGAAAATGCGAAAATGGGAAAGACTCCGAAATTCGCCCATGCAAAAAGCTTGAAAACGGCGATGAATCGAAACTGAATACGAATGAATTTGATTGATTTGATTCATAGACTTGTTAAGTGTATTTCGAATGATTCGATAACACGATGAAGTTTCGCTCAATAAATCGATTAAATTGAGTTCTATGATTATAAAAGTGGGAATTTGCATTTTTAAATTTGTTTAACTAATCTACAAAAATAGTAAAATCCGAAAAAAATTAAAATTATATTATTGCGTTTCAAAAATATCAAATTATACTTATGGATGTATTAAAATGCAACTTTTGGTATAAAATTGAAACTACAAAATATAAACTTTATAATATTTGACTAGAAATGGTATAAAATGAATACTACAGAGTACAGAATATATATTATGTATGTAGCATAAAATTTTTTAAACTATAAATTTTACAATGTTGTTTTCGGATTGAAGTAATATTAGTTTCTGTAGAAACTAGATACCTCGAGCTGGTTAATTCGAAACCTTTCTTTTTTGGATATCTTCCAAGGGAGTTTGAATAAAAGTAGATTCGATCACGACTCCCATCTTCGCCTACGAGGAAACTGAGATGTGGATGGTGGATGGTGGACCGGTCCCGGCCAGACTTCCTTTCACCTGGAGACTGGATACTGGATGTTGGATGTTGGATATTGGAGATTGGCGACTGGAGTCGCGACTTCCGCCCGGGCAGGTAACCGCCTTCAAGATGGGGGCGGCATTCAGTGGGCAGATGTATGTTTTTCTTGGCATTTCCACCAGAAGGCGGGAGGAGGGAGGGGGCATTTGGATCCATGGATTTGCGGACTTGGTGCCTGTCAATGCCAGTGACACACTTACGCCAACAGCGTAATCACATGTGCAGCCTTTTGGCATATGGCATATACAGATATATATATGCATATATGGTATAGTACATGCGATTATAACCAGGACCCGACTCGGCTGGCCTGTCATGTGCAGCAGGCATTGTCGGAGGAGCGTATCGATGTCCTTGGCGGTGCGTTGAACCTTTTGCCTCTGCTTACGTGTTGCCTTGGAATGGTCTGCACAAAAGTGGGTGGCTGGGTGGATTGCCAGTGGATTGCGGCACCTGCGCAGTGGGGAATTCAGCCGAAAACTTGGACAACGCTCGAATCGTTGCGGCAGGTCAGTTGGCAGCGAGCTTTTCCTCCTGACCTGACCTACCCCAGTCGATTTTCGCTTGTGCAGACTGCGCTGCAAAGTGGCGTCACCTTGCCAGCGAGCCACCCCCTTTGCAACGCCCCTCTCCACCCGAACCACCCCCTTTTTCGACTGCTGCTGCTGCTGCATCTGCAGCTGCGTGTGTATGTGTTTGTTTTGCGCCCAAGTGCAAGTTCAATCTATAAATTTGAACGGATTCTGCTCTCGGCCCCGACCCTGCCCAACGGCTTTTGATGCTGCTGCTGCCACCCCCCAACCCCCTTTTATCCCCCCACCACCCCCCTTGCAGCGGCGTGTCCTTGCCAAATTGTAAAGTTCATGCCTCGCTGGGAGGAGCAAACATCCTGCATACATATATGTACATACATATACCATGTGAATGGATTATATTTCATTGCCTTATGTTAAGTGGCCAAGTTGTGTGTTTACCATACTCGAATTCGTGGTATTTCCAAATTAGATTATTTAGAAACGAAATAAATAAATCAAAGAAACCTGATTAAAACAGCAATAGCCATTTCGTTGGGGCTAAATGTTCAACAGAAACAATACTTTCGTGGCGGGCAACACACGGCGTATGAGTAATAAACTAATAAATGAAATTAAAGGGAATCAGAAAAACTAAATAGGAACTTGCGAGCAATGCAGTTACGGCTTTCGATTGAATCCTGTATTAAGATATTATTTTTTTAAGGTCGCATCGCATCGTTAATAACACAATTATGTTTCATTTAACGATTTCAGCTTTTAATTGTATTTTCATTGGGGTGCAAAATGGGTATTGTTTTTGAATGGTGAAACATTAATGTGGCAGTAAAACAAGAAATGCCAAGGATATAATAGCCTAGTACTGCTATGAACATTTGCTCTGGTACAAAGCCCAATAAAAAAACAGAAATCAATTTCATGTGATCATTTTGGAAAAAACTAACTGTTGTGCCAATGTTAATTTTTTGAGAAAATTGGACAAAAATTAAAATGTCCAGGTTTAAATGCCAATCGATTGGAAATTTAATACCGAGCTCAGAAAGGTATGACAATCCATATTTGGATCATATTTGCATCAATATGTCCATTGTTTTGTCCAAAAAACTCAATTTTTTTTTATGGAAATTTGGTATCTGGGTTTTTGGTAAAAATAGGAATTTTTCCATTTTGTTTTTTGGCTGTAATTTGGCCAAAAATGGTCCTACACGAAAAATACATACTGTTTTGAACAGATAACAAAATAATAAATAAAATCATGACACTTTTCGTGCGATTTTGAAAAAATAAAATTTTTGCACAATTTCCACATTTTTTATAAGGGGTAACATCATGATTTTTTGCGAAAAATGGGCAAAAAATAAAATGTCAGGATTTAAATGCCAATCGATTGGAAATTAAATAACGAGTTCGGAAAGGTACGACAATCCATATTTGGATCAATATGTCCATTGTTTTGGCTAAAAAACTCATTATTTTTTGATGGAAATGTGGTATCTGGGTTTTTGGTACAAATAGGAATTTTTTCTTTTTGTTTTTTGGCTGTAAATTGGCCAAAAATGGTCCAACACGAAAAACACATACTGTTTTGAACAGATAACAAAATAATAAATAAATCCATGAAACTTTTCGTGTGATTTTGAAAAAATAAAATTTTTGCCAATTTTCATTTTTTTTTATAAGGAGTAACATCATGATTTTTTGCGAAAAATGGCCAAAAATTAAAATGTCCAGGTTTAAATGCCAATCGATTGGAAATTTGATAACGAGCTCAGAAAGGTATGACAATCCATATTTGGATCAATATGTCCATTGTTTTGGTCAAAAAACGAATTATTTTTTGCTGGAAAATTGGTATCTGGGTTTTTGGTAAAAATAGGAATTTTCACATTTTTTGCGAAAAATGGCCAAAAATTAAAATGTCTAGTTTTGACTGCCAATCGATTGGAAATTTAGCTACAAGCTCAACGAGGTATGAAATTCCTTATTCTGACAATTATTTCCTTTGTTTCGCCCAAAATACGGATATTTTTTGCTGGAAAATCAGGATGTAAGTTTTTCCGTCAAATAGTAATTTTTCTGATATTTTTTTTGCTGTTCCTTTTATACCAAATTGAAGATACGTACTGTTTAGAACATTTTACAATCTTTGTTGAAAATTATTCAAAAAGTATGCAACAAAACCCCAATCCTCATTAAAATCCTGGGTCCGGAACTAGAATCTATAAACATATTGTTTTTAGGAGGAGCTCTTCTTTCCGCTGACCTTTAACTTGGGACTACCCCCACTTCTATCGTTTCCCCCCTCCCCGCTTTTGACCCCATTCACCGGCTGAAGGCCAAAACACAGCAGCCACGCAGCAAAGAAAAAAGGGAACACATAAATAGGAACCAGATCAAGATCAAGATTCGAAGCGAATCAAGTTGAAATTCTTGCGGGGATTTGTCTGGCTGGCCAGTTGGCTAGGTCTAGGCCATAGTTACTACACAACCGTGCCCACAGAGCCATAATTGCAGCCACGATCGTACACCGTGAGAAAAATCTATACCTATGTATAAGCAGATTTCGGAATTTAATTTTATTAATTTTAGAAAACTTGTAAGATATATGTATAATTTAGTAAAATATTAATAAACATAGTATAGAGGTCTAACTCCCTTTTCTTTCTGTGCATCCAGAGGCTTGCCTTTCGCCAGCTGTTCTTGTTGTTCTTGGCGACTTTTGTTTTTGTCTACCTGTCTGGCATTCCCGCCGTAAATATCAGTTTCCCACTCGGCCGATAGATAGATAGATAGAGATCCCCCCCCCCTCGATCGCTTGCTGCCAACTCTCCGGTTCGATGTTAAGTTCAATGCTGAAATTAGCATAAACTACCGTTAATTGCATTAGCATTAGTCTGGCCCGGAATCGCCCCCGTCGTCTCCGGCAATCAATTGCGATAGTCAATCCCCTCCACGAGTATTTATATACATATATCTTACATTTACCCGCCACATACTCCCCCGATCTAAGCCGATTCCATACGATCCAATGCGATCGGCAATAGCCGGCTGTTCTCGGCACTCGTTTGCACTTTTTATGGCGCATTCTTGGCGCATATGTCACGGCATATCGGCGACAGCAGTTATCCTTGAGCGGCGAACAACCGACATTGCATTGCGCATACGCTCCGTTGGCCGTCGTTTGGATCAATTGCAGTTTCCAGGTATTCAGGCGGTGAAAAAAACCACAGAAAAAACCCAAATAGAAAAATGAATACGGAGAAGCAACTCTAAATCAAAAATGGCCCATTAGAAGATGTCTTTTGGGTTATTTGTTAGTAAATAATAAAAATACATTAGTTATGAAATACATTTCAGTGGTCTCTCTCTTCCTCAATCAAATTTGATGTATTAAAGTAATTATAATATTTTAGGTATTTAATTCATAAAATTTAAAATTACAGCGAAATATGTCGAATATTTAAATTTTTCTTTCAATTTCCGACCAATATACCCCGACTAACTCTACGAAAGCTCCATAAACTATCGATCGGCGATCATAAAATATGGTTATGGTTCCCGTTCTTGTCGTCGCTGCGAGTAGTTCCGTTATGCGCAGTTCAAGATATAAATAACAACGCAGATCGGAGTGCGTCTATATGTGTTTGTATATAGCGTATAGTATAGAACCCAGAACTTAGAACCCGGCGATATCCAAGCAGAGTTTGCTTAACATTGACTTGGAAGCTTTAGCCCTGACCAAAGAAAAATACTCCATGGATTATGGATAAGAACATTATCTGCCCCAAAGATAACAGGGATTGTATTAAATAATAATAATTTAACTATTGAATAATTTCCAGAATTCAATAAATGCAAATCTAAACAAGTAGAAATGAAGTTCTGAACTACAGAACATACGCAATTCTCTTCAGAATTAGAAAGACTCTCGAGCAATTATGGTTAATAATAGCGGGGAGTATGGACGTACCCTGTAGACTGAGGACTGAAGAGCGAAGAACGCGTAGAGATAGCTACGCAAATACACGTAAAAAAGTTTGACCCAGATTCCGAGAACGGTGTGTGTATTGGTACTTATTTGTCTATAAGTATACTTTTTGTTATTTCCCTCTATCGCTGAAAAATATGTATTATTATTTGGTGCGTGCGGGTGTGCGGGTGTGTGCGTCTGTGTGGGGGCTTGTATGTATAGCCGCACACAAACTCACACTCTCTCCACTCGCCGTCGATCGGGAATATCAACTGCTGGTCGCCACTTGATCATTATAATAATATATCATATGATATATATGTACACTATTGACATGAAACCTCTTTTAAAAAATGATCTTAAAATGAGCTGTTTTTAACTAAGGAGAAATGATTTTGAAAACATATACATTTCATATCCCGAAAAGAACAGGTGAAAGAGAATTCTCAGTTCGTCTTTCTCTTTTTCTTCTTTCTTTATTTTCTTCTTTCTCCGTAGATGTTTTATGCCGGGTGCGAAGAATATGAACAAACATACACAAAAAACGAAGAAATAATTTTTTGTTTAAACATTGTCAGTTTTTTTTTCTTTTTTTTTTTGGGGGGAATAGAACTCAAAACCGATGACTACCGATAAGATAAAGCCAAAAGAACCACAAGGAGGGGGGCGAAGAGGGCTTCGGGGGCTCTGAGAAGAAAGGAAAAAAGTGGAAACAACTTTTTTCCTCTATTTCGAAATGCTGGCGACCTACTTGTTGGATGTGCGGGCGTAGATCGAGGGGGTGGTGTGGTGGAAGCGAAGGGGCGGCGGTACAACAGCCGTGTGCTGCTTTCGTTTGTGTTGTTTTTGTGCTCCGCTCATTGTTAGAAAAGCAGCAACAACAAAATAAACCGAAAAAAAATGATTGTAAACAAAAATAAACCTTCAACTTGATACGCGTCCAGGGATGTGTTGAAGGTGTCGCCCGATAGAGATAAATAGTGGGGGTTGTGCTAAGGGGTGGGGTGGAGAGAGAGGGTCTCTTTTTTTCGGTGGGTGGTGGGTGGTTGCTTAGTTCTGAAGGGGAATGCGTATGCGTACGAGTATGTGTGTGTGTTTGCTTGTGCTTAGCACCGAAAGGCAGGGCTAACAAGCATAGAAACTGACGCAGGCATTAAGATCTTTCAATGCCTCATATCCACATATAATACATACCTGTACGCAATTAAGGGAGCGGTTCGGGGGACTCGAGAAAGTAGGGGCTTTTGAGGGGGGAAAGGCAGATATAGGTCACCAGCTAAACATAAATAGAGCCGGCCGAAAGCATGACGAACATTGCCACAGTCTCCCAGGCGAAAGATCGATGGGTTCCATCTCTCTTCCTCTCTGGGGAAATTCGGGATCAAGGGAATTCGGGTTATTGGTTTTCGGAAATGGTCCAAAAATAGCAGCATTACCAAACAGCTTTGGGCCATTTATGAGCCATTAAAATGTATCTAAAATATATGGCAATTTTTTAATGATTATCAGATCTGGCAAAATATACATATCGATTATATTGTTATATTATATTATCTCTTTCATTTGTTACCTTTACAAAGGAGTTTAATTATTGGTAATACTGATATGCTGTTTGTAATAATGGTCAATAGTATTTATAACCTTAGGTTAAATTATTTTTAATTCTCCTTCCTAAAAAAAATGTTCATATCTTATATTGATTGTTTTTTTGGGAGGTCAACTATTATCTAGATTATTTTCCTATTATTATAAAAGCTTTTTAAAATTTACAAAAGAGTTTAACTATTTTTTATAATTAGTAATAACTTCCGGTTAAATTACTTTTCAACTTCCCTCCTTAAAGAGGGCAATTCTACCTTTAAATCTTCTTGCTAGAAATATTCAAATGTGGAGCACATAGATTCATCCCACAGCCCACACAGATTTTCAAGTTCTTGGCCCAACGCCCGTCGTCCATCAAGTCCGCGGAGGTTTAGGGGGCCTGGAGGAGGGAAAGCGGGAAAAGCCAATGCGGGGGAGTGGAAAATCATCGATGCTCAGTCAAATTGTGACCGCCTCAAATCGATCCCTGGCCAACAACTGCAGTTGTTGTTGCGCCGCCTGTCACTTACTGTCAAAATTGACCTAAAAAACAAAACCGAAAGAACGAAGAAAAAAAAGTAAAATAAAATAAATACCCAAGAGGAAGAATAAGAAAATCTAAAACGAAATGAGAATTTGAAAAGTGGTTCGGGCAAAAGGGGCTACTGGGGGAGGGGTAATTTGAGACACCCCACACCCCCTTTTTTGGGGGAAATCCGAGATAATGGGTATCGCTGTGCTGCCCGTGCTTCCATATAGAACACTTCACTTGACCGACAAACGCTCACCCAGTTTGCCCGAAAGACTATATAGAATATCTGCATTATGCAAGACTATCGGTCTCGAAACAGAAACAGAATCGGAACTAGAACAATCTATGGAACTGAAAAACCCTTTGGTATAGCATAGTTTTATGTTTATAACTTATTATTATCGTATGTCAGAAACTTGAAATATTAATGTGAATCTAAAAACTCATAGTTGGCATAGAGTAATTAATTCTTAATTTTATCTATTAGGGTTTATTTTAATTATAGTATAATATGATAATAATACTAATTCCCGCTTTTATTTCTAATTTCAGTTCTTAGAGGGAATGACGCAGGCATTTCTTTTGCAGCGTTGGACTTTCGTTTTATAAGGTGAGTGCATTGTAAAGGAGCAGCTTGATTTATGGGCCCCATAGATGGCTTTGATTTACGGCCAAAATGGAGGAAGTACGACGATTATACGGTATTTGTGGCCCGCCAACAGGTGAATTCGATGCGTCTCTTTCGAGTCGCTTCTCTGTAGGGCACCGAATGTATAACTAGATATGTATTTATTTGCATACGAGCGCATATAGAGATATATGTACGTGTGACCCAGAAACATTATGCGAGTAAAACAGAAGCAAACAAACAACAGCGAAAATATTGTCAGCATTTTGCACTTTTCCAGACAGACTTTTCTCACTAGCCCCCTCTCTGTCTATCGCCGTGCAGCCCTCTCTTTCCATCCCCCATCCCCCGTCCCGTTCTGCGCTTGGCTTCTCATGAACTCTGTGTTCACTTGACATTCGTTGCCACAATATCTGTTTGCTCAATTAAATCAGAACAAATAAATGGAGTAAACTATTTCAATGATTAAAATAAATGGTTAAATCTAAGAAATTCTAATGTCAATAGATATTATTGAAAATGTACAGAATAATATTAAATAATCAAAGAAACATCAGTGAATAAAAACAAGAATAAGAATGAAGAACGCGCACAGGTACAGGTAAATAACAAAGTGCCATTAACTTTGCCCTCAATAGTTCGTTTTTCAGTTCACAAAAAAACAGAAAACAAAACTATAAACTTTTGTTGCTGCCCAAGTCCTCGTCCTCTCTCTTTTCCCCCTTCCCTCTCTCTCTATTGCCATCTCCCTCGTCTGTTGCAATGGTGGCGTATACGTAATCTCGTTGTTTGCTTCGCGCCTCCGTTGTTATTCTTGTTATTATTATTATTATTTTTGTTGTTGTTCAGCTTGCAGTTGGGGTTTTTATGCAAATGGCGTTCAAGGATTTTTGTGTGAAAGTTGTTGAACCTCATGACTGGCAATTAGAGTACGGCACTCCATATAGCTCGATATAGGCGCACACTTGTAGATACTCATAGTTAGTTTACTGGTTAGTATAGCTCTGGACCAACAGGCCATATATGGTAAATATGGCACACAAGGAAGTGGTTGGAAATTATGAAAAAACGAGAACGAGGTTCTGTAGAAACTGATAAGATTCTCTACTTATCATTAAAACGGAGGATGAGGAGAATATT
The DNA here is from genome assembly GCA_037075205.1 of Drosophila prostipennis. Taxonomy (NCBI): domain Eukaryota; kingdom Metazoa; phylum Arthropoda; class Insecta; order Diptera; family Drosophilidae; genus Drosophila; species Drosophila prostipennis. The sequence continues at coordinate 75,377 of JBAMCJ010004578.1, read as the reverse complement.
CCAAAAATAGTACAGTAAATTTAATTAGTACAGATTTCTAATGAAAGGATTTCAGCCTGCTGCTGAAACGGAACCTTACATTTATAATAATCTCTGTTTTGGTGAACTGAAACTAATACGTGAAGTTCCTGGCTAATTGGCAGAGCACAAATGTACGCAATTAGACAGGATAGCCAGGATATGTTATGACTTTCCTGGCATTCCTCCTGCAGCGAACAGCTTCTCGTTTATTCCCCGGCATCTGGTTATGCCTGCCAAATGGTTCCCGTTGTACTTACACATGACAAGCTCATGCTCTTGGTATCCATGACGATGCTAACAAGGTGCACTGAAACCCCCTGAGACCCCCTGAAACCCCTCCTCCCCACATAATAAACCTGGACAATTGGCCCAAGTCGATTCCTGTAAATAAACTGCATAGAAAGTGCACGCAATCCACGAATGCCAAACAAATAAACAAACGAACGAGTGTGCATATAAGCTATACGCTATATGCTATGTGCTATGTGCTATATGCTATATGCATTTCCAATATCAGCCAAGGATATTCGGCTGCGCTAAGTCCACATGACCTTCTAAAGTTGGTTGACTCTAGATGCCATGCAGGCACCAGGCGTCTGCAAAAGGGGGTGTGCTTTTTGGGGGTGTGAAAAGGGGGGCGTTTATTTTTTTTTTGCCTTTGATTAAGCAACTGCGAACTGCAAAAATTGTGCAGTGCGGATTGTGAAGAGCCTATGATGCAAGCGTTTCAGCGGCACGGAGCGAAACTCTCAGCGAGAGCAAATGAGAGGGGTAGCGAGAGAGAGAGACGGGCAGACAGAGAGAGGGAGAGAGCAAAGCTCTGAGCCATGTGCACTTGATGCACAAGTGTTAGATGCCATTCGTGGGCCAAGAGCAGCCAAAGCAGCAGCAACACTCGTAAAAACGGCAGCAACATCACAAGAGCAACACCCGAAATTACAGGAGCAACATGTGCAACAAAATGTTGCAACATTAAACAAAATGTAACTTAAAATTATGAAATACTTTTTATGACTTTACTTTAAAATTTGTACTAGATCTTGCAGATAAATTAATAAATAACCATTCTATTTGTTAAAATACTATTAATTAATGCTTGTATCCCAAATGTTTTGGGTCAAATGTTTTTTATTATTATAAAATTTCCCAAATATGCGCCCCAATGTTTTTCCGAGTGCCGAGACAGTAAGCTTTTAAAGGCAGCCAGGAAAACCCACATAACAATCTATATGCTGCCGATGTTGCTGCCGTTTTGCAGAGCTCGTGGGCTCTTGTTTTCGTTTTCGATTTCTGTTGCAGTTTCTGTTTCTGTTTCAGTTTCGATTAGTGTGTTAGTTGGGTTTTGGTTTTGGTTTCTGTTTCTTGAGCAGTGGCTCTCTCTCAGGCTCTCCGCTGTTCTCAGGGCCCCAGTTCTCTGGGTCTCCGAACCGAGAGTTCTCGATTCTCGGTTCCCAGTTCTCTGGGTCTCTGGGTCTGCTTGACAATTTCGCTACGCGGCTGTTTTGGTGGCTGCCAGTTGCATATTTCCGTTATATCCGTCAGCCAGCAGCAGCAGCAGTCGCAGCCCAAGCGCACACACTGCGTATGAGTAATATTCGCACAACGAGACCAAACAGCCAAGCCAAAAAAATCAAACAAAAAATGCCCAATTAATCACGCAACAAGAGTAAAAAAAATACAAATTGCAATAATCAAAGAAAAGTCAAAGCCAAGTCAAAAAATAAAATAAATAAAATATAAAAAATCAAGAAAGAAAACAGAGTAAGGTGAGAGGGGAGCAAGTGCAGCGCTGCCGACGGCGACGGCGACGCGGGCAGCGGTACGGGCTTTGTTTTGGCTTCAGTTTTGGCCCAGCAGCTTCGACTTCAGTTCGATTCGTGATTCGTGGTTCGTAGCTCTTAAGGCGCGCAAAGAAAATCCCCAATCTCGAGACTCAAAAATCGAAAATCGAGAAAAACTGCTGAAGAATAAACCTAAATATTTTTTTGGAGTGAGTTCTAGACTTGAGTGTTGAAAACCAAACAATGTTGCAATTACAATTACCACCCGCAGTGGGGGGAAATTGAAAAAAAAATTTGGAAAAAAAGAGTTCAAATCTGGGGTGAAGAAAAAAAGTTGACAACAAAAAAAAATCACCGAAAAAAAAACAGGAGCCCCCAAGACGTCACGCAAACAACAACAACCAGCTATGCCTGGCCCGGCTTTGTGGTCCGGTGAGTGTTTTCCCACTTTTTTTGTTTGTTTTTTGTTGCAAAAAAAAACATAAATCTCATTTTTAGCCAATAAGCAGGGAGATTTGCCGCTCTCTCTCTTGACTCTCTCTCTGCGGATCTCTAGCGATCGCTTGCCGTCTCTTTCGGGAGAGAGATCGCCGCCAAGAGAGCCAAAGCGAGTCACTCTGCAAATCGCAAGTTGCAGCATTGCATTTCCGCATGCCGTCTCTGTCTCGCCGCCGCGATCCATGAATCAAGAACCCAGCAGCAGCAGCAACAACAATAAACTTTCACTTTAGCAGAGCGCGAAAAGAAAGAGAGAGAGAGAGGCGAGAAGAAAGAGACGGGACGCTGCGGTGCGGTGCCATAAGCTGTTGGCCAAAGGCTTCCTGGCATTGCAACTTGCAGCAGCAACTTCAGGTCTTAACACATTTGTTGCTGCTGCTTTTGCTGCTGGGTTGCTCATTATAAAGTCGTAAGCCATTTACGTTGTCTGAGTGCGCGAGTGTGAGTGTGAGAGTGTGTGAGTGCGAAGCAAAATGTCAGTGAGCAATAAGGAAATGAAATGTGCGCCAAACAATTATTGTGTGTTGTTGTTGCCTTGTTGCTTTGCTGCTTTGCTGCTTTGCTTTGCCTTACTGCCGCTGGCAGCGGTTGAAATCGAAAGTGCTTTCAGACAATGGTCAACGAACGTATGGAAAGGGCATTAGAGAAATGCTGGTGTGTGTGTGTGTGTGTGTGTGTGGGTGCAAATGCAATGCGAATGGCACAACGGAGTGAAGAGCGAAGAGTAAATAGTAAATAGGCAATACGAAGCATAAGCCGCATATCTTTTTGGCCATTTCGCAATTCATGACATTGCTTCTGGTTTCGGAGTTAAGCTCTGTCTGGCGTTTTGTCCGCGAAACTTTTGTCCGTTTGTCCACTGAGTTAATTATGTAGTTGTCCGTTTGTCCGTTTGTCCGCGAAACTCTTGTCCGTACGCTAGTTGCTTTAGTTGACTTTTTGGCAGGGAAACTCATGTCCGTATGTTTGATGTCCATATTCTGGTTTTCCGTATCTCCTTTTCCCACCAATAGAAATGTCCGTTAATCCTTTGTCCGTTTTACCTTTACTTCCTTGTCCACTTTTTTGAAGCAATTGATCAGCATGTTGCTATTACTTCTCATGTTGCTGGCTTGCTTTTCCCCTGCTTTGCTGTGTTGCTGCTGTGCTTTTTGCTCTCGACGTTGCGCAATCGCTTGTCATTGTCCATTGTTGGGTTGCTGTCGTTGTCGTTGCTCTAATTCAAATTAACTTTTACCTTTCCACACACAATTTCACACCCTCTCTCCGTCTCTTTCTCTGTCTTCTTCTGCCGCCGATCGTAGAACTCCATTGTCAGAGGGAGACGGAGAGATAGAGAGAGAGGAAGCGAGCAGGAAGCAACAATCTATGCTGCAACTGCAACGACCGATGTTGCTACAGTTACTCAGGAAAGTGTCTGCTGGGAAAGAGCTTTTGCTCAGCAACCCCTCTCTCTGGACTCCTGCCCCACAGACCGCCACCCCCTCCCCCTTTCGAGGGAAGTGCAATGGCACAGTTTTGCTTCGAAAGCAAGGAAGAAAAGAGAAGAAGGGTGGCTGCCCCGCCTCTTCACAAATGGGAGTTGAAAGTTTAGGAGCTTTTGTCGGGGGGAGGGGGAGGGGGGGCTGAGAAAGCTTTTCACTAATGCCCCCAGCCTACCCCTCCCCCTGGAAACCCTCCCCTAAGCTCGCCGGTCAACGTCCACACCAATACACCCACACAAACACACCGACAACATATGCAACTGTGAATTCTAATTTGAATGCATATGCAGTGCTTAGATAAGGGAGCGACAGAGATGGAGCTAGAGAGGCGAAAGGGAGAGAAGGAGAAAGAGAGAGTGAAGTTTAGTTGCAGCTAGAATTTAGTTGCAGTTGCAATTGCAATGAACTCCAGCTGGTGGGTGGTTGCTGGGTGGTGGGGGGTGAAAGGGGAGTGAGTGAGTGAGGGAGAGAAAGAAAGAAAGAGAGGTGGACAACAAAAAAACGAGCCTAGTGCCTCTGCCGACGTCGACGTCGCAGCCAAAGCATAACTATGACGTCGCTGCTCGCTGGTGAGTGTGTTAGTGTGTGTGTGTGTGTGTGCTTTTTTTGTACGTTTTGTCTATTGGTTTTCATTTTCGTTCGCTGCCGACGTCGATGCTTCTAATGCCTCGATCGCGATAGACAGAGCGAGTGAGAGGAAGAGCGTGAGCGAGAGAGAGAGGGAGAGCGAGCGAGCGGTGGAGCTGTGGAGCATTAGAAGCGAAGAGAGAGGGGTAGGGGGAGGGGGGGGGGGAGTCCACGCCTGCGCCGACAGCGACGCCGGCAGCAACAGCAGCAGCGTTTCGTGGCTGCTGCTTTCTTTCGCTCGCTTACTCCTTTCATTTCACTTTATTTCGTTCGCATGTACGCACGTTGGCCGCGGAGCAACATCTCCCCGAAACAAGCGACAAAAAAAAACAAAAAGAAACAAACCGAACTGAACAGAAAATAAAATAAAACAAAAGCAAAGCACAGAAATTAAACAACAGCAACAGTAGCAACAAACACGGCAGCAGCCGTCGCTGAGACGCGGAAACTTGGCTCGAACTTTAGTTTGGTTTCAGTTGCCAAATGGATAGTGGCTAGAGTGCGGGGTATCGGGCGAATCGGTTTAATCGGTTGTATCGGTTGTATCGGTTGTATCGGTTGAGTCGGTTAGACACGCGCCAAAAACCCTTTTTTTTAAGTTTCTCAAAGTTTTTAGTGGTGTCCAAAAGAAACAAAACAAAAACAGCATACATAATATATGTGTTTATGTAAAGTATAGGCAAGAATCGAAAGCCAAGAGTGGTATGTGCCCCTAGTTTTGACCCAAGACCAAGACCCAAGATCTAAAAATAAAGACCCCTGACACACACACATGCTACACCCATTACACCCGCCCACCCACACACAGTCTCATTTCTCAATCTCAATTTCAATCTCAATCTCATTTCGAGGATCAGAAAAGCAGGAGCAACATCAATCGATTCATTATGTTTATGTACATTTTTTTTTTCGAGTGACTTAACTTTTTTGGCAATGGACGCAGACTTCTTCTTCTAATCATCGAAATCGAAATCGAAATCAAAATCACAATCACAATGCCCTGTGTTAGAAGAAGAAGTCCATGAAATGAAATGACAAATGGTTGTTGTGATCGAAAGTGTGTTTTTATTTGTTCGATGAAATGTGCTTGATGAAAATCGGTATCGGTGTTTGCCCAGCCAGCCAGCCAGCCAAAAAGATGGCCAACCAGCCTGACCATCATCATCATCGTCACTCGTTTATGCGTCTGTATCTGCCCACCTAGAGGAGAATCGCCCTGATTTGTCGCCCAAATGAATGCCCAGCAGCCGCTGATCCTGGAGCAGCCCAAGGCCAGCAGTGTTGTTGTTGTGGCACCGCCAGCTGCGGAAATTGAGGCGGCAACGAGCACGGAAGCGGTGGCAAGTGCAACATCGACGGAGTCCCAGAACGGGAGCTTCCATGAGGAGCAGCGCGGGATTAATGGCAACAATCATGGCTGCCGACGGATCAGCCAGGAGGAGCAGGTTCATCGGGATCTGCAGGATCAGGAGCACAATGACCAGGTCAAGGATGTGGTGGCCAACAAGCTGACCATTATCAAGACGCCGCTGAACAAGACGCTGTTGAAGAAGTGCAACAGCAATGGCAGCCTGCAACTGCAACTGCCGCACAATAATGGCAGCAGCAACATCAGTAGCAACAACAACAGCAGTCGCAACAGCAACAGCAACAACAATACGAGCAACAACAACAACAGTGCGAATAGCGACAACATCGACGTCGGCGCCTGCGATTCCGGTTTGCAAAGCGGAAATAGCAATGAACAAGAACCATTTGGCAACAACAATGACCGCCATCATCACATTTACCACCACCACCATCATCACTATCATCATCATCATGGCGGCGGCGATGATAAGGGCGAGGCGAGCGGCGATGTGGCATCCTCGTCCTCAGCGGACTTGAGGCAGGTCAAGGAGGAGCCATCGCAGCAGGATAATGACAATCATCTGAACACATCGGCAGGAGAAGAAGCAGCTGGAGCAGTTGAAGTGGGAGCAACAGCAGCTGGAGGAGCAACTGCAACAGCAGCAGCAGCAACAGCAGCAGCAACACCTTGCAATCCCAGCAAGTGCAACAAGTGCAATTCGCACAACAACAACAGCAACTGCAACAACAACAATAATACCATCAGCAACAACAACAACAACAGCAATAATAATAACAATACAAGCAACAATACCAACAACAACAATAACCATTACAACAATTACAATAACTATTATAAGAAAAAGTCTCGTATGCCGCCCATTTGCCGTTAGTATTGCATCCATCTATATATACTCTATATATCCCCTAAAAATCATACTTAATCATAAATGCGTAAGAACACCACCAGGCACCCCCCCCCCCCCTGCTACCCTCTTGGTAAACTACCCACCCCCTATCACACCCCTTACTTATGATTTACTCCCCCCCCCTCGAAAATTCCAGACCAAATAAAAGTGCACTAAACTGGAGCAACCAACAATTGGCCAAAAAAACAAGACTTTGTATTTAAAAGAAAAAAAAACAAAAACCCCCACCCCAAAAACCCAGAAAACCAACCCTACAAACCCACTGGAATGCATGCTGCCACTGCCACTCTGCTCTGCAGCTCAAAAAAGGCAGCGGGCAGAACCAGAAAAAGCAGTCTAGATGCTTCCCGAACGAGTCACAATAATACCAAAAATCCAAAAACATACTAAATCCAAATCCAAATCAAATGAAAAAACAAAAACAAAGAAACCACAAGCAAACACACACAAAAGCAAAGGCAAAGCAAGAAAAACCACAACAACAGCGACAGCAAAAGCAAAAGCAAAAACAACGATCGGCAAACAAGAGAATTTTTTGTTTTTATCAAAATTTGAACAATCGGCAAAGACAAGAAAAAACGAAATTATGACATCCATAGGTAAATTTGTGACTATATCCCAAAATCAAAATTTAAATTATAATCAAAAAAACACTAACATTACACATACGCCCAATTGTGAGGATAACTTTGGAGGTCTAAGAATCGGGGAGATACCAATCCCCCCCAGTTCTCTAGCACTCCAAATTCTCCCTACGACAACCGCTTTCCCCTCTCCCAAAAGGCACCACAATCGATTAACATTGAATCTATCTATCTAACCACCTAATAAAATAGTTACGAATACTACAAATCTTAGATATAAGTACTTCATCTCGAATACTCACAATTACTTATCTCACTACTTTCAATCGATTATCTTCAGATCGTTTTTCTTTTTTAACTACTTGGGCTTTGGGATTATTCACTTTTCTTATTTTTCCATTTTAAATCAGTTTACCAAAGTATTTGTTTATACATACCCATTAAGTGTTTGTTTTATTCGAAATCTTAAGATTATTGAAGGTTAATCAAATGTTAAAGCTTTAGATAAGCTTTTGAAATGAACGAGTACTGAGTACGAGTGCATTGATAGCCTATTGGATTCCAAAGATTCTTCCATTTAAGTCTGCTCTTAGTACCGGAATTTTACTATCTTCTTTTAGTGCTCATAAAAGTCCAATTTGAAAGCTATCAATCACTTTTGAAATCGGGCTTTTAACAAATGTCGTATTTAGGCTATCCTTATTAGCAACTCTCTGGAATTCCAGTTGATACCAGATCAAAATTTCCACACACACACACGCACCTTTCAATCGTTCTCGACTCTTTCCGAAACTTTCTCTCACTCGCTTTTTTTTCTACTACATATTCCCACTTCAATCATGATTTAATCGCTATTCAGTTAGCCCCGAGTTAAGATTAGATGGGAATCTGGTGGAAACTATCGTAAATTCTGGCTTGTTTTTGTTTGCCTCGAATGCAGTCTCCTTTTGATTCTGTTGATCTGCAATCTGCGATCTGGGGAACAGAATAGATCCGAACAGAACAGGTACATGCCTCCACCTTTATATATCCGTATCTGAACTCTAGTATGTATACAGTTGCGTGTAGAAAAGTCGGCTCCACGCGCCCACACACACACACGCCCCCACGCAGACAGAGGCGAAAAGATATAGACGCAGAGAGGCACGCATGGTTTTATTGTTTAGAATAATCTTGCGCTTGATAATGAAAATAGGTCAAATTTTAAAAATACACACACAAACGACATTGTCGTCGGTGCTGCCGAGTGAGTCGAGTGAGTCGACGCCCGACGAGAGAACTTTTGCCGCCCCGAACCGAACCCACTATATAGTTTATCTCTCGGCGTCAGTGTGTGCGTGTGTGTGTGTGAGTGCGTGAAGAGATCGCCATTGGATAGATAGAGAGAAAAGGGGGAGTTGGAATGGGCAGGCGAAAGGGAATGGGAATGGGTATGGGTATGATCGGGGGTATGACTATGGGTATGGGAATGGGAATCGAAATGAGAGATGGAAAAGTCGTTGCTGGGCCAACGCACCAAGTGACCGAATCGGTCAGATAGAGAGGGAGATAGCGCAAGGGACGGAGTGAGAGGAGGAGGAAGAGGGACGGGAGATATAGAATAGAATGGGCAATCGAAAGTTCAACTATTACAACTAAACTGAGAAAAAAGATTTATGATTTCAAAAATGTTTTGATATTTATAATACCCTTTATATAGATTAAACTTACAATGAAGATATATCCGAATAAAGTACATTTTTTGATTCGCATTATAAATAATACACTAAAATAGATTATATAATATGTTTTAAATTTTACCATAGTAAAAATTAGGTTTAAATGTTTCAAGTCAAGAAGTTATTTTTATGTAATTTTCATTTAAAAAAGGATTCCAGGATTCAAACAATTTTGTAGCATACTTTTTAGTGCAGCATTAAAACCAAAAGGGAAATTCTTTCTGATCTAATTTACCGATTTTAGCAAATTAATCGTTTCTAGTGCATTACGATCTTATTTTTTTCTGTGTACCAAAATCGCCTTGCAACATGTATTTATTGCCTCGTAATTTGTTGATTGTAAAGCGGAGTGATAGAACAAGAGCAACTTCAGCCGACAGCAGCAACATCAATGTCCAACAGCAACATCTGGAAATAGCAACAACACAACAGAAAGAGTAAAAGGCAAAGAAAAGAGTGGCGTCTAAAGAAGAAGCTTTGACCCATTTCGGGGAAAAAATTCTGCTTTTGGGGGAAGCGACCATATATCATTTATCATACCGCTCAGATCTGAGAGTGCTGATCGATCGAGCTCATGTAATTAACCGAATTCCTCATATCTTGGCTTCGTTTTCGACCAAATCTTTGGCTTTTTGCTCGCCTTAACCAGTTATTCGCTTCTTTCGCTTCTTTCAGTTTATTTTTTGGTTTTTTACCATTTAGCCGCTGTTGCTCAGTGGGGAAGTAAATGCAAATTGATAGGTTATTTGTTTATATTCCATCAGCAAATCAATGCAAAGGCAAAAACAAAATTCGGAAAGAAAAGAAACTTCCGCAACAAATTTATGCGAACTTATGTATTTATGCATACGAGGTATCCACCCATGCGGCGTCTGAGAATTTCTCAAGATCTAGGAATTTATTGTACCCACATATTATTATCTGTGATAGTGATGCATATTATGTTTTCTAATTGTTGACTTTACAAGTTACTCTGTGTTTGTGGGAAAAACCGTTGTTCTTAAGAACTATTTAGTGACAAAACTTTAGTGCTACACTAAAAAAAATTGAATACAGAGAGAAGTTCGTTCCCAAACTGAAATTTTTTTTGCCATTTTTTGGTCGAAACAATGGAAATAATGCTCCAAATTTGGAATGCCATACCTCGTTGAACTCCTTATCAAATTGTCAATTGATTGGCTTTAAAATTTGGACATTTCAATTTTTTGCCATTTTTTGCAAAAAATCATGATGTAACCCCTTATAAAAAAATTTTAAAATTGGCCAAAACTAGTTTTTCTAAATTAGTCGGAAAGTGATTAGAATCCAATAATTTAATTATTAGCTGTTCAAAACAGTCTGTACTTTAGTTTTATGTCCATTTTCTGACAAGTTATAGGTAAAAATCTCCACTAAAAATTCCAACTTTTGACAAATAAATTTGGGACTTCATTTTCGACAAAAAAAACAGTTTTTTGGCCATAAAAAAGTTTCGAATAGTCCGAATATGGAATGCCATACCTTTCTGAGCTCGTAATTTAATATCTAATAGATTGGCAATTAAATCTGGAAATTTTAATTTTTTGCCATTTTTCGCCAAAAATCATGATGGTTACATCAGCTGTTCAAAACAGTCTGTACTTTTGTTTTATGTTCATTTTTGGACAAGTTATAGCAAAAAATCTCTACTAAAAAATGCCAACTTTTAGCAAAAAAATTTGGGACTTCATTTTCGTCAAAAAAAAACAGTTTTTTAGCCATAAAAAGGTTTGGAATAGTCCGAATATGGAATGCCATACCTTGCTGAGCTCGTAATTTAATACTTAATAGATTGGTAATTAAATCTGAACATTTTAATTTTTTGCCATTTTTTGCAAAAAATTGGTCAAAAACTAGTTTTTCAAAATCAGCCGGAAAGTGATTAAAATCTATTAATCAAATTGTTAGCTGTTCAAAAAATGTTGTATCTTTGAAATAGGACAATTTTTGGCCAAGTTACAGCAAAAAACAATGTGGAAAATGTACCATTTTTACCAAAAAAATGCACATCCTGATTTTGACAAAAAAAAAACATCTGTTTTTGACATGCAGTAAAAAAAATTGAAAATATAATAAAATATGAAAATATTTGAATCAAGTTAGAAAATATTGGAACTTAAAAAAAAGAATTACATTTTAAAATAAAAGTTTTAAAAACAAATAATACCAATACATTCAATATTTCCAAATTTAAAATTAATGGACAATTAATTAATTAATAGCAATAATTCAATGGAATATGAACTAGATTATTATTATTTTTATCAGTGTACAGAAGATGTTGTTTTTTCAACCCTTTTTCAGTTTAATATTTAATATATAATACATGATATTACAACTCCATTTTGGGATCCTTTAACTGGGCTCTTAGTTACGATTAGTTAAGCAGACGATCTCGCACCTGTTGGCCAATAACTTAACCCGATCCCTGGGATCTTCTCCTCCTCTCGTCCTTCTCTCCGCAGGAATTATGACACTGAGCCGTGGCCCGTACAGCGAGCTCGATAAAATGAGCCTTTTTCAAGACCTCAAACTCAAACGGCGGAAAATCGATTCGCGATGCAGCAGTGACGGCGAGTCCATAGCGGACACGTCCACCTCGTCGCCGGATCTGCTGGCGCCCATGTCGCCGAAGCTCTGCGACAGCGGCTCGGTGGCAGGGGCGGCGTCGGTGGGGGGCGTGTCCCTGCCCCTGCCCCTGCCGCTGAACCTGCCCCTGCCGCTGCCGCTGCCCATGTCGCTGCCCCTGCCCCTGCCCCTCACGGCGGCATCCTCGGCGACGGCGGCGGCGGTCACCGTTTCGCTGGCAGCGGTTGTGGCGGCAGTGGCCGAAACGGGAGGATCGGGGGGCGGAGGAGCGGGAGGAGCTGGGACCGTGGTGACGGCCTCGGTGGCGGGACCCTGCGTCTCCACCTCCTCGACGACGGCGGCGGCGGCCACCTCCTCGACCTCCTCCTCGCTGTCGTCCTCCTCCTCCTCCTCGTCGTCATCCACCTCCTCCACCTCGCCGACGGCCAGCGGAGGAGCCCCCTCCTCCACCTCCTCCACCCCGGCCAGCTGCCCCGCCAGCAGCAGCAGCAGCAGCAAGAGCGGAGGCAGCATCAAGCAGGAGCACACGGAGATCCACTCCTCGAGCAGCGCGATCTCGGCGGCAGCCGCCTCCACGGTGATGTCGCCGCCGCCCGCAGAGCCGGCGAGATCCAGTCCGGCCACGCCTACAAACGAAGTGGGCGCACATAACATCGGCGGAGCAGGATCAGGATCAGGAGGAGCCACAGGATCAACAGGATCATCAGGAGGAGCCGCAATCAATGAACACCAAAACAATGGCAATGGCAGCGGGGGCAGCAGTCGCGCCTCGCCCGATTCGCTGGAGGAGAAGCCCTCGACCACGACGACCACGGGTCGTCCCACGGTGACGCCCACGAATGGGGTGATGTCCTCCTCCGGCGGCGGCGGAGGAGGAGGAGGAGGAGCCACCGGCAGCAGCGCCAAGCTGAGCGAGGCGGGCATGAGTGTGATCCGCTCCGTGAAGGAGGAGCGTCTGCTCAGCGTGTCCAGCAAGATGCTGGCCTTCCACCAGCAGCGGGAGCAGGAGACCAAAGCAGCGGCGGGACATGTGACGGTTCTAGTGACGCCCTCGAGGATCAAGTCGGAGCCACCGCCGCCGGCCTCGCCCTCCTCCACATCCAGTACCCAAAGGGAGAGGGAAAGGGAGAGGGAGCGAGAAAGGGATAGAGAGAGGGAGAGGGAGCAGTCCATCAGCTCCTCGCAGCAGCATCTGAGCAGCAGGATCTCCGCCAGCGGCTCGCCGCCCACCCAGCTGGGCCACGGCGGCATGGGAGCCACCATCGTCCAGACGCACCATCTCCACCAGCAACTCACCCAGCCGCTGACGCTGCGCAAGAGCAGCCCGCCCACGGAGCACCTGCTCAGCCAGTCCATGCAGCACCTCACCCAGCAGCAGGCCCTCCACCTGCACCACCTGCTGGGCCAGCAGCAGCAGCAGCAGGCGTCGCATCCCCAGCAGCAACAGCAGCAGCAGCAGCAGCAGCAACACTCGCCGCACTCCTTGGTGCGGGTGAAGAAGGAGCCGAATGTGGGCCAGCGGCACCTGTCGCCCCACCACCAGCAGCAGTCGCCGCACCTGCAGCACCACCAGCAGCAGCAGCAGCAGCAGCAACAGCAGCAGCAACACTTGCACCAGCAGCAACAGCAGCAGCAACACCACCAGCAGCAGCAGCAGCCGCAGGCGCTGGCCCTCATGCATCCCGCCTCCCTGGCGCTGAGGAACAGCAACCGGGACGCGGCCATCCTGTTCCGGGTGAAGAGCGAGGTGCACCAGCAGGTGGCCGCCGGGCTGCCGCATCTCATGCAGTCCGCCGGCGGGGCAGCGGCGGCGGCAGCGGCCGCAGTGGCCGCCCAGCGGATGGTCTGCTTCAGCAATGCGAGGATCAACGGCGTGAAGCCGGAGGTGATTGGCGGCCCGCTGGGCAACCTGCGTCCCGTGGGCGGTGGAAACGGAGGTGGCGGCGGCCTGGGCGGCCTGAGCGGCGGAGGCGGCTCTGTGCAGTGCCCCTCGCCGCACCCCTCCTCCTCCTCCTCCTCGTCGCAGCTGTCGCCGCAGACGCCCTCGCAGACGCCGCCCCGCGGCACGCCCACCGTCATCATGGGCGAGAGCTGCGGGGTGCGCACCATGGTCTGGGGCTACGAGCCCCCGCCGCCTTCGGTGGGCCAGTCGGGCGGCCAGCAGCACGGACAGCATCCGCAGCATCCCCAGCAGCAGCAGCAGCAGCAGTCGCCGCACCACCAGCCGCAACAGCAGCAGCAGCAGCAGCAACACTGCCTCTCCTCGCCCTCCGCCGGCTCCTTGACGCCCTCCTCCTCCGGCGGCGGCTCGGTCTCGGGCGGCGTGGGCGTGGGCGTGGGCGGACCCCTGACGCCCTCCTCGGTGACGCCGCAGAACAACGAGGAGGCCGCCCAGCTGCTGCTCTCCCTGGGACAGACGCGCATCCAGGACATGCGGGCCCGGCCGCACCCCTTCCGCACCCCGCACGCCCTCAACATGGAGCGCCTCTGGGCCGGCGACTACTCGCAGCTGCCGCCCGGCCAGCTGCAGGCCCTCAATCTCAGCGCCCAGCAGCAGCAGTGGGGCAGCAGCAACTCCACGGGCCTGGGCGGCGTGGGCGGCGGACTGGGCGGCCGGAGCGGACTGGAGGCGCCGCACGAGCCGACCGACGAGGACGAACAGCCGCTCGTCTGCATGATCTGCGAGGACAAGGCCACGGGCCTGCACTACGGCATCATCACGTGCGAGGGGTGAGTTCATGGGATACCCCTATACCCCTAGGTTAAGTTAAGTAGATAGATAGATAGATAGATGGTTTTTGTAATTTTTTCAAGGATTTTAGACTTTATTCAATTTTCTTGGGGCACCAACTTAAAGTGCAGAAAAGATCAAATAAACCATAATGTAATAATGGTATTTATAATATAAAATAAATATTATTAACAGTTTTAATGATTAGTAAAGGTTCATTTAACATTCATTCATAAGAGTGAAAAAATAAGCATTTTAGAATTATTACAAGCATAAAATGAGAAATATATTTAGTTTCGTCCTATTACAAATTTAGTAAAATCTGGAACTTAAGTTGATTATGTAGCGAACTTTTTAAAATAGAAAAAACTAAAAACTAAGGCCAGAATCCCATGTTAGAAAAATAAAAAAAATAAAAAAAATAAAATAAAAATAAAAAAAAAATAAAAAAAATAAAAAAATATTAAAAATATATAATAATAATTTTAAAAAAATCTAAAAAAAATAAAAAAAGAATCTAAAAAAAATATAAATACAGGATGATCTCTAGAAATGGAATGGAATCTATAAACCTAATAACTACACTGATTCGTAGTACTTACTTGAATTAAATACAAAAGCGTACGAGTATAACAAGGAGATTTAAACTATCTAATGAAATATTTAAATTGAGGGGAACTAAGAGACTAAAAGTAATGAAATATTTAAATTGAGGGGAACTAAGATACTCATCTAATTCTTTTCCAATTTCCCCGAATTCTCGGCTCCGCCAGGTGCAAGGGCTTCTTCAAGCGGACGGTGCAGAACCGACGCGTCTACACCTGCGTGGCGGACGGCACCTGCGAGATAACCAAAGCACAGCGCAACCGTTGTCAGTATTGTCGATTTAAGAAGTGCATCGAGCAGGGCATGGTGCTGCAAGGTGAGTGGTCTCCCCGGGACTCGTGGGCCCCTTCTAACTAACCAGGATCCTCCTCCTCTTTCAGCCGTTCGCGAGGATCGCATGCCAGGAGGTCGCAACAGCGGCGCCGTCTACAATCTGTACAAGGTGAAGTACAAGAAGCACAAGAAGACCAACCAGAAGCAGCAGCAGGCCGCCCAGCAGCAGCAGCAGCAGCAACAGGCGGCGGCGCAGCAGCAGCACCAGCAGCAGCAGCAGCAGCACCAGCAGCAGCAACACCAGCAGCACCAGCAGTTGCACTCGCCGCTGCACCACCACCACCACCAGGTGGGCCACCAGTCGCACCACCCCCAGCAGCAGCACCACCCGCAGCTGTCGCCGCACCACCTGTTGTCGCCGCAGCAGCAGCAACTGGCCGCCGCGGTGGCCGCCGCCGCGCAGCACCAGCAGCAACAGCAGCAGCAGCAGCAGCAGCAACAGGCCAAGCTGATGGACATGAAGCCCATGTTCCTGGGCCCGGTGCTCAAGCCGGAGCTCCTCCAGGCACCGCCCATGCACAGTCCGGCGCAGCAGCAGCAGCAGCAGCAACAGCTGAGCTCGCCGCACCAGCAGCAGCAACAGCAGCAGCAGCAGAACCACCACCAGCAACAGCAGCCAGGTGGCGGGGGAGGAGGAGGCGGCGGGGGAGCTGGGGGACAGGCCCAGCTGCCGCCGCACCTGGTGAACGGAACGATACTGAAGACGGCGCTGACCAATCCCAGCGAGATCGTGCACCTGCGCCACCGCCTCGACTCGGCGGTCAGCTCGTCGAAGGACAGACAGATCTCCTACGAGCACGCCCTGGCCATGATCCAGACGCTGATCGACTGCGACGCCATGGAGGACATCGCCACGCTGCCGCACTTCAGCGAGTTCCTCGAGGACAAGTCGGAGATCAGCGAGAAGCTGTGCAACATCGGCGACTCCATCGTGCACAAGCTGGTGTCGTGGACCAAGAAGCTGCCCTTCTACCTGGAGATCCCGGTGGAGATCCACACCAAGCTGCTGACGGACAAGTGGCACGAGATCCTGATCCTGACCACGGCCGCCTACCAGGCGCTGCACGGCAAGCGGCGGAGCGCCGACAGCTCGCCGGCCTCGACGCCCTCGCTGGCCGCCTCCTCGCCGACGGCCAGCACGCCCAGCGCCTCGCCCGCCCAGCCGCTGCACAAGGACGACCCGGAGTTCGTGAGCGAGGTCAACTCGCACCTGAGCACCCTGCAGACCTGCCTGACCACGCTGATGGGCCAGCCCATCGCCATGGAGCAGCTGAAGCTGGACGTGGGCCACATGGTCGACAAGATGACCCAGATCACGATCATGTTCCGGCGCATCAAGCTCAAGATGGAGGAGTACGTCTGCCTGAAGGTCTACATCCTGCTGAACAAAGGTACGTGGTGCGATTGCTTGCTCTTGTGCTCCATACTTAATTGCTATCTCTGTGCCATTTTACAATCCAGCAGAAGTGGAACTGGAGAGCATCCAGGAGCGGTATGTCCAGGTGCTGCGCTCCTACCTGCAGAACTCCTCGCCGCAGAACCCGCAGGCGCGGCTCAGCGAGCTGCTCTCCCACATACCAGAGGTAGGTCGTAGATCTAGGCTTCCCGTTCGGAGTGTCCTCACCCTTGCCTTCCTGCTTCACCCACCTTTCAGATCCAGGCTGCGGCCAGCCTGCTGCTCGAGAGCAAGATGTTCTATGTGCCCTTCGTGCTCAACTCGGCGAGCATAAGGTAGCAGATGCTTGAGCACGGCCTGCTGCCCACCGCCAACCGCCAGTCGCCGCCGCCGCCGCCGCCGCCACCAGGTCCCGATCCTCCGGAGCGGCAGCAGCAGCAGCAGCAGGAGCGCCGGCGGCTGAGGCAGCAGCAGCATCAGTTGCTGCGCGACCTGCCCAAGATCAAGATCGAGATTGGAGCCCAGCGGGGGCGGGCACAGGAGGAGCAACAGGAGGAGGAGGAGCGAGAGGAGGAGCCGGAACAGGAGCAGCAGGAGCAGGAGGAGCAATCCCGATCCACGTCCATTTTGAAGACTTCGCTGCTGAGTGGAGCGGCGGCCACTTTGGCCACCTTGACGGCGGCTGCCGAGCAGATAGCCCGATCCTCCCACAGCAGCGACACTGCCAGGGATTATTCCCACAGCAGCAACAACAGCAGCAGCAGCAACAACAGCAGCAGGACAGGCGGCAGCAGCAACAGTTTAGAAGAGAGCAAAAGACTTGAGCATCAACAACAGCAACCACAGCAGCAGCAGCAGCAGCAGCAATATACATCAATACTACACACGGCCTTAATGTCACAGCGTTCGCTGCCAGCAGCAACATCGGCTGCAGCAGCAGCAACAACGACGGCGACAACAGCAGCAACCACATCGCCCACGCCTGCGCATGTGCTGAAGACAGCGGTGACCTTGGCCAGTCTAAGTGAGATAGCCACTGCACGCCAGAAGCAGCAGCAGCAGCAGCAGCAATTGCTGGCGTTGCAGCAGCAACAGCAACAGAAACTGCCCAGAAGGATAATCAACTTTGCCAGCAGCTCTGCCAACCAAAGCACTGCCACCAAGGGATTGGGAGCAGCATCAGTGGGCATGGCCACAGCAACGGCAACAGCAACAGCAACACTTGGACGCAGCAGCAGCAACAATCGCCCACTGGTCCCGAGTCAGGTGGGCCAGGTGGCGAACGGTAAGCAGAAAGACTTGTGAGCCCTGTGTTTGCGATAACGTTTGTGTACCCCTTGTGTTACCCTCGCCGATGTGCCAGCCAGGACAGCCGGAGCAGCAACAACAGCGCGTCTGCTCAACGGCAACTGTTGCGCCCGATTGCAGGCGACCGGCGGCAGCAACAGCAACAGCAGCAACAGCAACACGGTCAACATGGAAACCCAGACCGACGAGGAGTTGCTGCCACAGCTGCTAGCCATGCCCCCACAAGCAGCAGCTCCCACAACAGCAACAGCAACATTATCATTATCAGCCACATCATCATCATCATCATCATCATCGATTTCATTAGCAACACGTGCAGCGGCAGCAGCAGCAATGCAGCAGCAGCAGCAACAATGGACTGCCGTGTCGACGACGCCAGCAACAGGAGTGATGATGACGACGACGACGACACAATCACAAGCAACATTAGCACCACAACAACAGCAACAACCACTGCCACAACAACAACAACAATTGAATACAGAAATCAACAGAAAAACAAAAAGAACAACCAAAACCAAAACAACAACCAGAACAACAGCACCAACAACAACAACAACACACAACATCAGCAACAATAACAACATCAACTTTAACTTCAACAATAACTATAACAATATGAATAACAATAATATAAACAACACTGCCAGAGAATCTGCCTCTGCCTTCGCCTCCGCCTCAGCCACTGCCACGCCCACTGCCAGAATTCCGCGCCATCAGCGACCGACAGCCCCGCCCACGACCACGCCCACGCGCACGCCCACAGCCACCACCTCAGCTTCTGTTACTGTAGTTGTGTTCAAAACAATGTTACCTGATGACTGAATTATTTTAGAATCGTACACGTAGAGCATGTTTTATTATGATTACCACACTATGATTACCACTTACGATTTACAATTTACGATTACACTTTACGATTACCATTTACGATTACAACTTACGATTATGATTATGATTACGATTATGATTACGATATGAGTATGTCTGGATATCATTACCTATTAACTATTCATTAGTTATGGCTTATCGATTATTACTATTTACTATTTACTATTGCTACATGCATAATGTAGAGCCTAATTGATCTATCGTGTATTTTAGTTTGTCTAATTGTTGGATCCCTGTACTATATCCCACACACACATGAACACATAAACACATAACATATAAACACCGTAAGCCACCATATTTGATCCTCACCCCCAAACACACAAATTTCACACACAATCATTACTAAGGAAGGATATGTGCATATGTGCAAGTTGAAACATTTTAATCATGTAATTCTTTTGTGTTCGTGCTGAAAGGAGAAGGAACGATCGACAGCAATTTGGAGAGTGTTAAGTGAGTAGGATTATGAGTATGTAGAGAGTACGTAGCGAGTATGTAACGAGTATGTAATGAGTATGTAATGTTTACGTAGCCACAATGCCACTTACAGCTATAGCAAGCATTTAGGATGCGTGCATATGTCAGTTATCTATTTTTTTTTAACTAAAGATCTAAAATCTATATAGAGTAACGGAGGGGACGAGAGGAGGAGGAGCAGAAGGAGGAGAGCGAAGCAGGGCGGGAGATTCAACCACATAAAGTATAAATAGTAGAGTCCAAGTAGCTAGTTTAGTGTACATCCGTTTTTGGGGCAGAGGAGTAGAGCAATTTGTCAATGAGAAGGGGGGTGGTGGGGTGAGCGGAATAGGAACGGAATAGGAACGGAATAGGAACGGAAGCGGAAATGGAAGTTAGGACAAAACGAAAACGGAAACGGAAACTGGACTGCCAGATCGGAATCACACATCAACCATTAAGAGAACTTCGCTCGCAACTATTGCAGAATTATACTGTTAGATACTGTTAATTATCGACCCCAAAAGCCCCTAACCCCAAGATCCCCAACCCCCCACACACACACACACACTATACCTAAGTTAAGAACGCATAATCACATACTACACATAAATTACGCATAGTACATACAAGAAACAGAAATAAGGAAAAGAAAAAAACAAAGATAAGAAATGAAAGAAACGAAAGGATTATTTTTTTTTTTTTGTGTAAGCCCGATTGCGCAATTGTATATCGTAATCGTGTTGTCGTCGCAACCCCCAAACGCCTATCGCCCATGGCGGTATTGATGCCCGGATTGTTATCGATATCGTCGTACTACGTTTTATTTTGTAAATGTATTAATTTTGTTGATTTTTTTGCTGTCTGTATACATTTTTTTTAACAACATTTTTGAATAAATGTAATTCTTGAATATGCTTTATGTTGTTCATTTATTTTTATAACCCCTCACCCATCTTGTGCTCCAAATCTTTTCAGTTTCAATTGGTTTGTATAAAGAACAGAGAGAGGAGTCCTTTCGTTTGTTGAGGTTACGTTAAGAGAGTTTTCCACTTTTTTTCAGACTAAAAACTTTAAATTGTTATTCGCTATTCGTAGTTAAGCACGATATATATTTTTTTTGGAAACCTAATATAGAAACGAATATAAACTCGCCCTGAAGCTAAATTTCTACACGAATTTTACGCGGTTCTGTTTTTCTACTTGGAAATCCCTCAGTGGCGCCACCTGCATTTAGAGGCCCGAAAATGTATGCACCGGAAATGGCAAATTGGTTTTTAAATCGGCTTGAAAGGAAATCGAAGAGGATCCCTTGTGAGTAGCGAAACCCCATCACAAGGTCCTCGATCCCCAGTCCTGTAACTCAAACCCTCCCGATTCGCGCTCTTTCGAATAAGAGGCGAAAACGGAAATAGAGAAAGTAAGCTAAATAAAAAAGAACACGAAAACAATGTTTTTCGATCAAAATCGAAGAACAGAAGATGAGAAATAAGCAAGAGTCTGACATCAAATTGCCTTCAAAGTGTTATTTTCGATTTTTTTTCCGTAGAGAGTTTTTTTACGAGAAAACGATGCAAAAACCAATACGAAATACCAAATAGCAAGCAAATATTTAAAGTACATATATATATGTGGATTTATATAAGCGATGACATATAATAATCATATGAATATAAATATGAATATGAATGTGGAGAAAAAAGAAACACAACAGACGGCAACAGACGGACGGCTAAAAGGATTAACATTTTTTGTAGAGTAAAAGCGGGATAAACAGCATCTGGAGGGAAAGAGTCAAAATAAAATATTTTTGCACAGCGTGTTATCGAATAAGTGTTAGACTTTAAACGTAACTGTAATCGAGATTCAAATCAATCAAAGAAACCCTTCCCTAACCTCCCCTTCCCTTCCTTTCCATTCCTCCCCCAGCCCATCCTCACAGTTATCCTGTAGCCCCAAACCCGCCCATTTGATTATTAAGGCTAGGGTCAGATGGAGGATTGCTCCCGCTCCCGCAGGAAAAGCAGAAGAAGTGTCTTTGTAAATACATGAGAGTAGAGAGTGGGACTAACCCAACCCAACCATCTGGCGGCGTCTCGAGATATAACATTAGTTAGCTAATTTTAACGACTTACACACTCCCGGATTAACCAAGTGCAGTCACCTAACCAGCTACGCCTTGCCGTAGATAAAACTGTTGTAGCCCCAAAACCCAAGCAAAACAAGTACTTAAATGCTCAACTCCACCACTTGAACCACTTGAACCACTTGACCCACTCACCCACAACCACACCCACACCCACTCACCCGCATCCCACTCACTCCGCTTGCCTAGATCCATTTGCATCCCGGGCAGACCAGGTCCCATGTCCACCATGTCCCCATAGTGTATAGCGTGGATGCAAATGCAATATGAACTTCTTATGGTGCTTAATCTGGATCTTGATCTTGAGGACAACCCAAGCCTACAACTCAAATTATGGGACTGATGCAATGAAACAAAAAGTAAACAGAAATTAAGAATAAAAACAGGAAGGGAGGAAATCTATTTAAACCCATATATGTATACTAGGTGTATATGTGTATTGAGATTTAACGATTCAATAATTAAAACGAAGTAGATCCTTCCATATGATAAAAAGCAAAAAAAAATAAGACGAAGAGTAAAGATCTCGCTTCTGAGGTTATTGTTATACTCTTTGAATTTGTGTATACCCCAAATTAGAAAATTGTGAAACCAAATCCAAAGAAAACCGAGGAAACATAACGAATCGCCGTGGAAAATTATAGAAATAATGTTTTTTTGTGCATTTCTAATTCTACATAGCGGTCGCCAGCGACTTTTACCTTTTATATAAGTATACAATATGGTTTTTGTTTCGTTTTGGATTTGATATGAATGTTACACGATGGATTGATATTGATTGATTGATTAGTGAACGTTTGATGTAGTGGTAACCAAAAAGTATAATTTAACTGGTACATTGATGTAATGCATAAGAGATGGAAAAACAAACGGCAGCAGAACCGGAAAATGATAATTAAATGAAAATGAAATGTTAGCAAATATATAAAACAGATAACTAAGACGAACTAAGCCCGTAATTGAGAATTTTTAAAGCACGATTCGAGATCACATATAAATTTAATAAATTACACATGTATTAATAATGAAATGATGTATTTACGAATAAAATTAATATTATCACATGAATCATATACATTTAGTCGGCCAGTCTATTTGAAAAGCTCGGACGGAAACTGTGACTCCATCACGATTTTGAAGGGCTTCTTGGCCACCATCTCGTCCTTGTCGCCAATGAAATCGCTGTAAGAGCCAAGAGTTAGAAGGGGTCCGCTTTTCAGAGCCAAATACTTACTCCTCGTTGGCCAGGGTCACGTTGATGCGATCGGTGGATACCCGGGTGGGTCGTATGGCCCCGAAGAAGTCGGTGATGGGCACCTTGTGCGGATCTCGGCGGTACAGATCCTTGCGCACTCCCACCGTCGAAATGCACACCCGCTTGGGGCAAACTTGCAGCTGTTTGGAAAGTGTGGCGTTTGGAACTATTAAACTGTTTGGAAATTATAGAAGGGAGCACTTACGAATTCCCCTATGGTCCGTTTGCTGAACGGCTGCACCTTCTCCAGGAACTCCAAGGCGTAGTATGTGTAGCGATCGATCATGTAGACGCCAATCGAGGGATCCACATGGTGCTGTGGATAGGATATGAATAATGAAATATTAATTTTCTTAAATTTGTTTTGGTTTTCAACGCCAATTGATTTTCCGAAAAATGGAAAAAAAAATAAAATGTCCAGGTTTAAATGCCAATCGGGATATGGTTTTTTTTGGTAAAAATTGGAATTTTTCCCTTTTGCTTTTTTGTTGTAACTTGACCAAAAATGGTCCTACACCAAAAATTCATACTGTTTTGAACAGATAACAAAATAATAAATAAATCCATGACACTTTCCGTGCGATGTTGATAAAATAAAATTTTCGCAAATTTTCGCATTTTTTATAAAGGGTTACATTACAATTTTTTACGAAAAATGGAAAAAAATTAACATGTCCAGGTTTAAATGCCAATCGATTGGAAATTAAATAACGAGTTCAGAAAGGTATGACAATCCAAATTTGGATCAATACTTCCATTGTTTCAGCCAAAAAACGAACTATTTTTGCACGGAAAATTCGGGATCTGGGTTTTTGGTAAAAGTTGAAATTTTTCCTTTTCGTTTTTTTGCTCTAACTTGGCCAAAAATGGTCCTACCGCAAAAATGCATACTGTTTTGAACAGATAACGAAATAATAAATAAATCCATGACACTTTCCGTGTGATTTTGGAAAAATAAAATTTTCGCTAATTTTCACATTTTTTATAAGGGGTTACATCACCATTTTTTACGAAAAATGGAAAAAAATTTAAATGTCCAGGTTTTAATGCCAATCGATTGGAAATTAAATAACGAGTTCAGAAAGGTATGACAATCCAAATTTGGATCAATACTTCCATTGTTTCAGCCAAAAAACTAATGATTTTTGCGTGAAAAATTCGGGATCTGTGTTTTTGGTAAAAATTGGAATTTTTCCGTTTTAATAAGTTACATTTTTTTGACGATTTCAGTGAGGACTATTTCAAGTACATTAGAGTGGCTTACCGATAGGGAATCCTCGCCTACCAGACTACTAGCAACCGCCAGGACATTCGGCGAGGTGAATTTCTCGTACAGCGAAGCCGCTTGGCAAGTGTCCACCATGAAGAACAGCTCATTGTAGCTGGAAGAGCAGGTGAGTCTTTAGGACTAGAACAGAGATTATAGGGGTCAACTGACGCACCGCTTCTTCTCCCACATCTGCTGGATGCCGTCGGCCAGCTCCTGGCTGGTGATCTCCTCCGAGTCCTGGAACTTGAGGAACCCATCGCCGCCGTGTCCGGTGAGGTAGATGAGCACATTGCTGCCCGCGTCCGAGAGCAGCTTCTTGGACCGCGCAGTGCCGTTCTGCGTGCGCCCGGTCAGCAGTCGCACAAAGTTCTCCACGGTCACCTCGTAGCCCCGGTAGTCCACCTCCACGTCGTCGCCGTACACATTTATGTGCTGGTTGGCATTGTTGTAGACCTGGCCAGGACGCGGGTTCCGCGCGTTGCAGGCCATGTCGTCGGCTATCATCAGGATGATCTGCGAGTCGGGGATGCCCAGGCGCTTCACCGACCGGTAGATGGACAGCACATTGGCCACATGCCGGTAGTTGAACCAGAATCTCGAGGCGTCCACCAGTACCGCCCAGTTGTTCGTGTGCGTGGACCGCTGGGTGGCGTCCACGAAGCCCTCCGGCAGCACCGAGGTGTCCTCCGCCTCCGCATGACAGCTGGCGAGGATTAGGGCCAGGAAGACAGCGAATTTAAGCAACATCTTGGAGCCGAATATTAATCACCAGTATCGAAAATATAACGCCTCCTGATATCGACTGCAGTGCCGATAGCACGAAACAGCTGTGAAGTGTGACCGCGCTTAAAAACATACTACGCATACCGTTTTCAAATATACCATGCAAATTGAACCCTTATTTTTTTAAATTTATAATTAATTAATAGTGCGAAAAACAAGGATATAGATTATTAATTCGCGTCACTAACCTTAAATAGTGATATTCTAGTTATTCACAGTGAACGAATTGGACTTTTGTGCTTTTCTAATAAGTAGGTTTTTTTTAGAAATCAATAATTTTTTATTTATTTATTGTAAAGCAAAGAAAAGTAAAATAGAAGTAAAATTAATGCTGTTCGTCAAAAGCAAAACAATATTTTCACTTCAGCAATGATCGTATTTATTAGAGTCCTGCATGAGTACACTTGAATTGACAAACAAGTCAATTTTTTGAAAATAGAGTGAGTGAGTTCAAGTGAGTTAACTTGGATCACTTGTTTCACTTGATCACTCGTAAGGAAAAACAAGTGATACCAGCACAGAATAAAAGTGAGTGGGAGTGATACAATTACTAAGCAAAATATTTAGGTGATTCGAAATTATTTTATATCTATTTATTTTATATTAAATCACTTGTTTTACTTATGAAAATATCAAATGAAAAAAAGTGATTTAAGTTAACTGATTTTAAATACTATTTATATGTACATATAAAGAAACTGTTTAGTCTTTATTATTCATATGTAAACGCTACCTAAATTAAATTGTTTTTCACAAAAGTTCTTTCAAATATCAATAGATTTCGATTTTTGAATTTCAGTAGACTAGCATTATGGTTGTGACACGGAGTGTACTAAAAATTGATGAAAAATACCAAATATACCGAAAGCATACCAAACGGTCATACACAATGCGAAGCATGCCCAGACAGGGTGGATAGATTGAGGGGAGAGGGAGAGAGAGGGGGCATGCCAATGCTAATGGGCCAATTTTCCACCTCGATTTTCTCCCCCTAAACACCACGAAACGCCATATTTCGAACATAAAACATTTAGTACCCAGCGAGTACGATCGAATGCAGCCGAAAAATTGGCGGTTTAAGGGGCGCCTGTGGGTGAAAAAAGCGTCAGAAAATGGCCACAAAAGCAATATGGCGGCCGTTCGTAACGAAAACGAATGACGCTGCAATGACGAAAAGAGGAGGCCGATGAAGAGCGAGGCACAGGCGGACAGCGCAAATGTGAATGTGTGCGCTGGTGTGCGTGTGCGGGCCGTAAAAGCCTTGTTTGCGTGTGGAATTTAACTGTTTTCTCGCCGTCTGCGAATTGGGGGGCACTCACACAGACGCGCACACACAGCCGCACACCTGGGAAAATGGGGAAAATCGTGGCAAGACGACCACAGATGCGGGGCTTCTGAAAACTCTGCCAATTCGCCGCGATCTTTTTCTCTCTCTTTCGCTCTCCGCCGCCGCCGCTCTCTGATTCACGTGGGTTTTCATATTCACATGTGTATGTGTTGCGTGCTTCATTTTACTGTAGTTGTAGTTGTAGTCGTTCTTTTTGTGGAGCTTTGGGGCTGCTGCCGGAAGTTTTCTTTTTATCCACATATCGCCGATTGCGCTTTGCGCACTTCGTCTATCGCTGCTTCTGCTTTGCTGCGTGGCGTTTTCGTTTTGTCGGACATTACGTTTTCCAATTGCCTTTGGCGCACCAACACACTCACGAAACGAAAACACACAAAGCGTGTGTGTGCCGCGTTGTGCGTGTGTGTGTTCGCATGTAAATGTGAGGTCGAACAGAAAAAAACGTTTTCTAGGTGAAATTAATCGAGTGGGCGTACTGCGAAAGCGTTTTCCTGGCCCAAAACTGGTTTGGGAGTGGGAAAATGCCTGCAACAGCGGCCAGGATCAAAGGGGAAGGCCGAGAAAAGGCCCACAAGGGGCAATTAACTAGGATAATCGATCGAAGTGGCCTTCGCAATCG
The DNA here is from genome assembly GCA_037075205.1 of Drosophila prostipennis. NCBI lineage: Eukaryota > Metazoa > Arthropoda > Insecta > Diptera > Drosophilidae > Drosophila > Drosophila prostipennis. The sequence continues at coordinate 48,636 of JBAMCJ010004578.1, read as the reverse complement.
AAACTAATTGCGATGATGTCAATGGCGACGGAAATGGAATCCTGGCCACTCACTTGACCCAGTTCGCGGAAAATCGCCTTTCCAGCCCCTCAAGAAGAACGGTAGAATGGCGGACGAGCGCAGAAGCGATGCAAAAAGCTATTGATTTTCCCTCATTTTCATAGCAATTAAGGCTTTTGCCTTTAACCCAGTTACACGTAATCGGAATGGTCCTTGGGCGGGTGGGAAAACAGCGGGAAAACTCTCGACTGTGGGGGTGCGGGCATTGGGCTAAGGACGCCGCCTGACACTTGCAGGATTCAGCCTCCTTTCAACCCCTTTTCCCCGGAGGGAGGGGCGGGCAAGTGGGAAGTGGGAAGTGGGAAAACATGCAACAACCTACGCCACAGCATCGCAAGTTGAGGGAAAACTGGGAAAATCCACAGGACAACCGAAAAGGAGTTGTGTTGTTGCTCTCGTTGCTTCTGCCCCTTCCCTCATCCCAATTACCACCCCCGACGCGATATGCTATTCCCGAGTCCTTTTTCGCTTTTTGCCGACGCAACAAAAGACGCATCAACAGCAGCAACAACAACAACAGCCGTCGCGGCGAAAAGAGCGGACAAACATTTGCCAAAAACAACACGTACACCGGGCGAAGAACGCGCGTCGACCTGTGAGTTACCCTACAATAGCGAACAGATGTTCCAAGTGGAATGATAATGGAATCTAATTTATTGGAAACGTATACTTGTTGTGTTATATTAATTGATAAACAGATTTTTTTTAATTCATTAACACAAGCTGTGTTTAAAATATGAGTTGGTGAATGAGAAAAATTAAAATAACTAAATATTCTATGATTGACGTTATCTTATATGGAATGAAATTAGCTTAATGTACGTATTTTTTTTTATAAATAGTATACTTTGCAAAAATATATTATTTTAGCGAAATTCTTCAGAAATATTTTTTATGCGAAGTGCACAATTCATAATTTATTTGTTCAAATATTACGAAATTAAAGTGAAAAAGTATATCATGATTGTAGTATTGCTGTGAAAAGAACTCAATAGTGAAAAAAAGAGTATCTCTCTGTTAAAGGTAATATTCCCTACTTGAATAAATATCATTCGATAAAAATCTACATTTTCAAAAAAATTATATCAACCATGAACACCTCGGGTAGAGAGGGCACTTAATCCTGGCTGCAGGACTGCCACCCCTCCCGGGCGCCCACAAGCAGGGTTGCACCAAAGGCAAAAACATACCGGGTGCGATAGTGCAGTATATCGGGCGGCGAAGAGTCGCGGCGAGAGGCGGCGAATTCACACTTTTCGCCGTCGGGCCGAGCGTCGCTCTTTTGCTCTCCATTTTGGCTCGTTATTTCGCTTCGCACCGTGTTTGCGTTCACAACTCTTGTTCGGGTTCTGCATTTTATTTTATTATTATTTTTTATTTTTGTTTGTTGCTATTCGGTGAGTACCTGCGGAAAGGAAGGCAAGGATAGAAAGGGTTTTCCTCGCCCGCCCGCGATTGTGTGCCAAGTGCTTGGTGAAAAGCTGTACTCGTTGTACTGCCAAATGGAAAAGAAGACACAGGCGTTCGTTTATTAATGCTCGCGTTCGTATTTTTTGCGAAAACCTAGTGAAAAAGAAATTTTCTGCGCTCGCTGCCTGGCTGTATGTGTGTGTGTGCGAGTGTGTGCGCTGGTCGTGTCTGTGAGCGCTCGCTTTGGGTGTGCTTGTACGTCACTGCCACCCATTTTTTGTGTGTGTGCCCCACTGTTCTGGTTCTTCGTCTCGCCTCGCTTTTCCCCCTGCCCCCCTGCCCCGCTGCCCCATGGCCCCCGTTCGGTTTTTGTTGCAAGCTAACGCTGCCGAAGGCGAAGACGGTAGTTTCCACCGGATTTTCCTTTTTGCCGAACGAACGGCGAGCGAGCGGCCGAGAACGGGCAGTGTTGGCAACTCTGCCAATTCTTTGGCAACTTTTCCGCTTTGTGAAAATTGTGCGGCCAGTTTCCGTTCGCTTCTGCTGCCTCCGCTTCTTCCGTTCCGTCCGTCCGTCCGTGTTTACAATCGCGGCGTTTTTGCACACTGTGCCGCGCGTGTGTGTGTGTTCTACTTGGTGGTGTATATACACACATCGATACAAATCGGCTGCGAGTCTTCATTTTGTTATTCGCCATTCTCTTTCACTTCCTTTATTCGTCTGTTTTGTTGCCGTCGCTGTGACAGTTGTGCTTGGTGTGCGTGTGTCCGTGTGAGTTTTCCGCTTTTCTTTGCCGGTGCAAACTGCAATTTGAGATCTCGCAGCGCCCGCTCTGGTCACACTAAAATGGCGCCTGTCAAAAATCAAAAGCAAATTCAAAAGTAAAAGCCACTGGGATCAAACGAAGAAGCATAAGAAGAGGAGGCGCACGCAAAAGGCAGGATACTTAACCAATTTGAGGATTATTCAACATCAATTCTTCGGCTCCTCCGCGCCCCTCTCCGCTCTGCCCTGCTTCTGCTTCTTCAGCTTGTGCTCCTCTCTCTCTCCCCACTCCTCTCCGCTCCCTCTCTTCTCGTTTCGCTTTCCTCGCATTCTCGCAGCTCCCAGCTGCTGCCAAAACTTGTTTTTCAGAATCGAGCGAAGAGGGGGGCAAGGAGGGGAGGGGAATGGGCTTTCTGGCAACCGCAAAAGCATGTTTAATGTTCTAGTCGCATTTTACTGGAGTCGAGTGGACGGATTGTCCTGGGGATTGGATTAGCTGAGCGGGGCTAAGAAAGCGGCTTGCGTTCGATCGGCCAGGTGAAAGCCAGGGCCATAAAACTACGGTTGCCAGATGTATAAACTCGGAGTTTCGGATTAGGCAGTGATCTATCTATAGTGATCTATTAGATTTCCAGCTAAAAGTCCTATAAAAACTCAAAACTATCCTGTACTAGCTGTGTTAACTATTAATAGATGGTAAACAAAGCAAAACTTGTAATATTCTCATATTTTATAGTTGCTAATCGGTTAACGATAAATTAAATTCCAATCATAGTAGAATTTTTTACAATTTTCCTTAGTTTTTATCAGAGCGAGCATAATCTTTTAAGAGTTCACTTATGACTTGGCTATCTTAGTGCTTATCAATGTTTTCAATTAGTGCATTTCCAAACGCTTATCAGCGTTTTCAAAATGGTTGGGGAATTTTCCGAATTTGAATTTAGAAGATAACAAACTATTTTGTATTTTATTTTATTTGATTATTTCCTGGAAAGTGTTTACTCTGACTTAACCCACTTCTGGGTGGACTGATTTTCCCCTGAATCCCCATCTATTGCATTTTCCCACACGGCGGATTAGTAATGTGACTCTCCCCAACTTTCAGGTAATCCTTCACATCACAGTCAACCAATGGGACCAAATCACTGCGACTCGAACTGGACACAATCAGCATCGGATCGCAGGGAGCAACAGGAGGTGGCGCAGCAGCAGGAGCTTCAGAAGGCGACGGGGGAGCGGCCAACATAGGAGCAGCAACGTCGGCAGCAGCTGCCCAGGGCCCCTCGAGGATGTCTAGCCGGAAGCCGCCAGGAGGCTCTGGAGGAGCTGAAGAAGCCCCCACCACCACAACAACAGTGGTAGCTGCCCCCCTGGACGACAATGCCAATGCCAGCGTGGAGATTCCGGCCAGCAGCGAGGAGCCGACAGCGGGCGAGGGCGCAGAAGAGCTGGCCATCATTATCAAAACGAGCACACCAACGCCGCCAGTGGAGGCGGCCGAGGAGTCACCAGCAGCTGGAGCAGCAGCCACAGCAGCAACAGAGGTGGACGGAGAAAAGGAGCTGGAGGCCAAGGACACCCAGTCGAATCCCGCTCCCAAGACGCCCAGATCCACGCCCACGCCAACGCCCACGCCGGCCGGCACGCCCAGCACCAGTGATGGAGTGGCGGCCAAGAGCGTGAGGGTCACCCGGCACTCGTCGCCACTGCTCCTACTCAGCTCGCCCACGACCAGCAGGCGTGAGGCCGGCGACGGAGCGCTGGAGACCGGCGAGGAGCCAACGGGGTCAGCGGTCGGCCAGAGGAAGAGCTCCGTGGAGCGATCCATGGCGCCGGTCATACGCGGACGCAAGTCCATCAAGGATCTAAAAGAAGCCAAAGAAGTCAAGTCCGAGGAGGCGCCAGCAGATGCGGCGCCTGGTCAGGTCAAGGAGGAGCCAGCCGGCGAGGGCAGCGAACTGGAATCCCTGCCGGCCACGGACAAAAAAGACCACAAAGACATAAAAGACAAGGAGGACGATAAGCAAAAGGATATCCAAGAGGATGCACAGCGAGAAAAAGCTGTCGATTCAGGAATAAATGCAGAGAAAGAAAAATCTGTAGAGAAGGAAAAGGCTGCAGATAAGGAAAAGGACGCAGAGAAAGAAAAGGAGAGCGCTGCGAATAAAGATGCAGATAAAGATAAGGATAAGGACAAGGACAAAGAGAAGGAGAAGGAAAAGGTCAAGGAGGCAGTGGCTCCAGTAGTGGTGCCCATTGCGCCAGTGACACCCACTTGCAACCGCGTCACCCGCAAATCGCATGCCCAGGAGCAGGTGGTCAACACGCGCGTCACGCGCAATCGTCGCCAATCCTCCACGGTCGGAGCCGCTCTCTCCTCCGCCGCGTCCTTGGCAGCCGCAACCGCCCCAGTCACAGAGCAACTGCCACCTTCCCGCGGTCGACGGAAGAAGCCAGTGGCGGCGGCGGCTCCGCCAGTAGAGCCTGCGGTGAAACGGAAGCGATCCCAGGATGCTGACGCCGATCCGGAGGCCACCAGCAGCGCCAAATTCAGCAAGGTGGAGGTGGTGAAGATGGAGGAGGTAGAGGCACCCGATGAGGACGTAACCATCAAGCAGGAACCCATGGACGCCAGCGAGGGCAGCTCCATTTCTCCATCAGTCACACCCACGCCAGCGCCTGCTCCGATCTCGGGCAGCCGGCGGGGCCGTGGGCGCCCGCAGAACAGGAACTCCTCCTCGCCGGCGGCCACCACGCGAGCCACGCGCCTCAGCAAGGCGGGCTCACCGGGCATCCTGACGCCAGTGGCCCAGGAGCCGGCGCCACCGAAGCGGCGGCGAGTCGGCTCCAGCACACGGAAGACTGCCTCGGCCAGCTCGCTGGCACCCAGCTCGCAGGGCGGCGCCGGGGATGAGGACTCCAAGGACAGCATGGCCTCCTCCATGGACGACCTGCTGATGGCCGCCGCGGACATCAAGCAGGAGAAGCTGACGCCGGACTTCGACGACAGCCAGCTGCCAGAGAGCCTGCCCTCCACTTCTGGTGCCTCCGCCGCGAGTGCCAATGGTCATTCCTGCATCGAACCGCTCACCGTGGACACGGAAAGCATGAGCAAGCCCGCCGATCCCGAGGTGAAACCAAAGGAGTCGCCGGCGGCGGCCACAGCCGATGAATCGGCATCGCCGTCTGGCACCACCGTTTCCGCCGCGGCGGCGGGGAAGGCGCCATCGCTGAGTCCCGAGATGATCAGCGAGGGCGTGAGTGCGGTCAGTGTGCGCAAGTTCTACAAGAAGCCCGAGTTCCTGGAAAACAACCTGGGCATTGAGAAGGATCCGGAGCTGGGCGAGATCGTCCAGACGGTGAGCAGCAATGACGCGGAAGCAGCGGATGCGAAGATGGTTGATCAGGTGGAATCGGAGTCTCCGAAGCCGCAAACCGAAGTGCACAATGAAAAGGAAGCGGAGGGAAAGCAGGTGGCTGCCCAACCAGAACCCATAACCGAAGATGTCTCTGAAGTGCTTGCTGAACTTCCACTCCAAATTCCAGCGGACATTACAGTGGAAATTATAGCCGAAGCCGAGGAAGACAGCTGTTCAAACACATCCCTGAAGGCAGGTGAACTCCGCCTGGAAGAGAGCACGGAGGAGCCTGAGCTGCTGCTGGACGATGGCCTCATAGTCAATGGCGATGAGATCGCACCTGAGCAGCCGGAGGAGAAGGAGGATCAGGTGCGGATCTTCCACTCGGAGGAATACGATGACTTCGAGCACGAGATTATGGAGGAGCTGGCCAAGGAGGGTGTGCTGGACTCCAGTGGCAATGCGCTGAGCCAGCAAAGGGCGGAGGGCGAGCAGAACGAGGATGTCACTCTGCCCGAGTCCAAAGCCGACTTGGAGGAACCTCTGCCCGAAACGGGGGAGTGTGAGCCTGCCAAGAACCCCTCGCCCGCGGACGAAATGGTGGCCATGGAGGTGGAGGAATCCTACATCGACATCAAGCAGCAGACGGATCAGCTGTTGGCGGACCACTTGGCGGAGGAGGCCACGGATGCAGACTGCGGACCCGAGGACAACAAGGAGAACCTGTCCACGTCTGCTGCCAGCACAGCGGCCGAGGGCCTGGACATCCAGCTGGACCTCAAGGAGGATGAGGACGAGGAGAAGCCGCTGGCCGTGATTGCTGCCGAACAGAAGCCCGAGCTGCTGGATCTGCCCAAGGAGGTGCAGGCGGATGAGAAGCCGCCCAATGGCAAGCAGGAGTCGTCGCTTTGCGAGGAGCCCCTGCTGCAGCAGGACAACCATCTGCAGAGTCTGCGGCAGGAGCAGGAGATTCACCTGCAGAACCTGGGCCTGCTCACCCACCAGGCCGCCGAGCAGAGGCGCAAGATCCTGCTCGAGGCACAGGCCCGCCAGGCGCAACTGCAGCTGCAGCAGCACCAGCACAACCAGCACAAGCGACAGGGAGCGCGCGGCGGCGGAGGGGGAGGAGGAGGCAGTGCCACTCATGTGGAGTCCAGCGGCACCCTGAAGACGGTCATCAAGCTGAACAGGAGCAGCAACGGCGGCGTCGGCGGCAGCGGAGGCCTGCCCACGGGCACAGTTATCCACGGCGGCAGTGGCTCCTCCTCCGCCTCCTCCACGTCCTCCTCCTCGGTGGGCAGTGCCACACGCAAGTCGAGCGGTGCCCTGGGCTCGGGAGCGGGCGCAGGTGCAGGAGTCCGCCGCCAGTCGCTCAAGATGACATTCCAGAAGGGTCGGGCTCGCGGTCACGGAGCTGCGGACCGATCCGCCGATCAGTATGGCGCCCACGCCGAGGACTCGTACTACACGATTCAGAACGAGGTGAGTTCCCAGCTGAGATACCCATCTGCTGAGCAGATTACTAACGCAACCTTCTCTTCTTCTTCTTCCAGAACGAAGGTGCGAGAAAGTTCTATGTGACCACGGGTAATCCCGGCCGCAAGACCAATAACCGTTTCAGCTCGACTAACAACCACCAATCCTCGGTAGCCTTGCACGGTAGCAACTCAGCGGCCCAGTACTGTGCGTATAGATCCCCAGATCTCTCATACGAAGTCGCGTGCTCCACTTGGCCTAGCTGGCCAATATCACTCCATGAAATCAAACCGAACGAATGGAGCCGAGTTGCAATTGGTTTAGTCTTGATAATCCTTTACTTTTGCAACTCATTCTTACGCGTATTATCTTATTCATTTAAAATACCATTTTATCTAAGTTGTTGTGATTTTAAAATGAGTTTTGTCATTTTAAAGCTTCCTTATCGGAAAAGTGGTTCGGTTTGATTGCACACTCATTTCAATGGCATCATCTTATCCATGTTCCGGCACTGTACATAAGGCACCGTCACTGGCATCCCCATTAACCACACCCCATTCCCTCCACCGTACATAAAAAGAAGGCTAAGAGATCGATTGCCCTAACCAGCCCTGTTCTTCCTCAGATTCCTCACACTCGGAGAGTCAGGGGCAGGCGGACCACGGCTTCTACCAGATGGTGAAGAAGGACGAGAAGGAGAAGATCCTCATTCCGGAGAAGGCCTCTTCGTTCAAGTTCCACCCGGGGCGGCTGTGCGAGGACCAGTGCTACTACTGCAGCGGCAAGTTCGGGCTCTACGACACGCCCTGCCACGTGGGCCAGATCAAGTCGGTGGAGCGCCAGCAGAAGATCCTAGCCAGTAAGTACCCTGCCACCCTGGCAGACTATCTGCTATATCTGTTCGCTGGAACTGCGCCTTAACCTGTTGACTTTGCTGATACCATCTCTCTCTACCTCCTCTGATGTTCGCTAGTTTCCTTATCATTTGCAGACGAGGAGAAGCTGACGGTGGACAACTGCCTGTGCGACGCCTGCTTCAGGCACGTGGACCGCCGGGCGAATGCGCCTTCCTACAAGAAGCGCCTGTCCGCCCCGGGTCACCTGGAAACGGGCGTGGGCAGCTCGGCGGCGGCCGCTGCCCTGGAGACGCACTTTGCCGGCGAGAGCGGAGGCGTCATTCCGGAGGCGGGCGCAGAGGCGGCTCCGTCGGGATCCGTCGGGCAGCATCGCTCCTGTGCGGTCAAGGAGTGCGGCGAGGCGGGCGGACACTCGCTGCGGCGCAAGTGCATCCGCAAGAGCGTGAAGAAGTTCCAGCTCAGCCTGGAGATTCCCGCGGGCTCCTCGATCGTGTGGCTGTGCGAGGCGCACTACAACACGGTCATCCAGTTCTCCGGCTGCGTGCTCTGCAAGCGGCGGCTGGGCAAGAACCACATGTACAACATAACCACGGTGAGTCCCCTGCAAGTCGTCTGTTCATTCGGAGAGCGTGCTAACTGATGTTCTTTAGCAGGACACCGATCGGCTGGAGAAGGCGCTGTCCGAGATGGGCATCCCGGTGCAGCTGGGCATGGGCACGGCCGTCTGCAAGCTGTGCCGCTACTTTGCCAATCTGCTGATGAAGCCTCCGGACAGCACCAAGTCCCAGAAGGCGGAATTCGTCAAGAACTACAGGAAGAGGTGAGTGGTTAACACATATTTTGGCCTAGAAATGTTATTCATCCGCTACTTTGAAACCAACAGGCTTCTCAAGGTGCACAACCTGCAGGACGGCAGCCACGAGATGTCTGAGGCGGACGAGGAGGAGGCCCCCAATGCGACGGAGTCGGAGAGGGCGACCGCCGACGGGCAGGAGGACGCCGAGATGCCCCTGGTCGTGGACTACGACGGGCCGACCGACTCGAATTCCAGCAGCTCCTCGACCGCAGCCCTGGACAGCAGCAAGCAGATGTCCAAGCTGCAGGCCATCCTGCAGCAGAATCTGGGGGCAGAGGCCTCGGGAGCGGCGGGCGCAGGAGCAGCCGCTGCAGCCGCAGCCGGAGCCAGCGGATCTGGGGCAGATATCTCGAACGTGCTGCGCGGCAATCCGAACATCTCGATGCGCGAGCTCTTCCACGGCGAGGAGGAGCTGGGCGTGCACTTCAAGGTGCCGTTCGGCTGCAGCAGCAGCCAGCGGACGCCGGAGGGCTGGACACGGGTGCAGACCTTCCTGCAGTACGACGAGCCGACGCGCCGCCTCTGGGAGGAGTTGCAGAAGCCGTACGGCAACCAGAGCTCCTTCCTGCGCCACCTGATCCTGCTGGAGAAGTACTACCGCAACGGGGACCTGGTCCTGGCGCCGCACGCCTCCTCCAATGCCACCGTTTACACGGAGACCGTCCGCCAGCGGCTGAATTCCTTCGATCACGGCCACTGCGGCGGATTGGGCAGCACGGGAGGAGGCAACCCCCCTGCTTCGGCCTCGGGCTCCGGTTCCAGCAAGCGCAGCGGAATTCCGCAGCCCGCGGGAGCCAGTGTGCTGGCCACCGCCCTCACAACGCCGCTGACGGCCTCCTCCGCCTCCTCTGCATGCCTTTCAGCCGAACAGCAGGCGGCCGTGGTGGATCCCGTCATTCCGCTGGTGGAGCTAAACGACGACGATGACGGCGAGGACGGGACAGGAGGAGCGGGCGAGGGGGAGTCGTCGAGTGCCCGGCAGGAGGAGTCCCTGCTGGAGGGCCTCAGCACGGTCTCGGTGGACAAGCTGACCAAGCAGCTCAGCTCGAATGCGGTGACGATCATCGCCCGGCCAAAGGAGAAGTCGCAGCTCTCCTCGAACAGCGGGTCCTCGACGTCCATCTCCAGTTCCTCGTCGGCCGTTTCCTCGCCCGAGGAAGTCGCCGTCACCAAGGTGGCCGCAGCCGCGCCCGCACAGTCCAAGGATGCACCGCCACTGGTGCCCGCTGCCGGAGGCAACAGCCGCAGCATCCTGAAGACCAATCTCCTGGGCATTGGCAAGGCCGTGGAAATCGTGCCGCTGACCCCCGCCGCCCCCCACGCATCCACCTCATCCTCAGTCAATGTTGAGTCGATGCTCACATCCATCATCTCGAAGACCAACAAGTCAACGACATGCCATATACCCGAGATTCTCGAAGCGGCCAACTTGGCCGGCGACTTTGCCAAGCTCCAAGGGCTCCAGGCCGCGATCAGGATGCAGTCGAAGCTGAAGCCTCCGCTGCATCAGCAGCAGGGCCTGGGCACAGGATCAGGATCCGGAGCGGGAGCGGGAACTAGTGGCCAACAGAAGCCTCCAAACCTGGCCCAGCTGCAAAGCTCTCCGCCGGAGCTAATCAGCCTGCATCGACGGCGGACGAGCGGAGCAGCAGCGGCAGCAGGAGCGGCGGCCAACAGCCTGCTCGGAAATCTGCCCGGCAAGAGGCTGCAACTTCCACGAACTGGAGCAGGGCCTTCAGCAGGAGCTGGAACGGGCGCTGGGGCAGCAGGAGGCCGCGGAGCGGGCGGACCACCGCCGCCCAATGTGGTCATACTGCCGGACACACTGACCGCCCAGGAGCGGCACGAGAGCAAGAGCTGGAAGCCCACGCTGATACCGCTGGAGGATCAGCACAAGGTGCCGAACAAGTCGCACGCCCTCTACCAGACCGCCGACGGTCGCCGGCTGCCCGCCCTGGTGCAGGTGCAGTCCGGCGGCAAGCCATACCTCATCTCCATCTTCGACTACAACCGCATGTGCATCCTGCGCCGGGAGAAGCTGCTGCGCGACCAGATGCTCAAGGCCAACGCCAAGCAGAAGCCGCAGAACCAGCAGCAGCAGCAGTCTGCCCATCATCAGCAGCAGCAGCAGAACTCCGCCGCATCGGCGGCTGCCTTCTCCAACATGGTGAAGCTGGCCCAGCAGCACACGGCTCGCCAGCAGCTCCAGCAGCTGCAGCAGAAGCAGCAGCAGCAGCAAATGCCCACTCTGCAGCCAGGCGGCGGAGGAGGAGGAGCAGCGGGAGCGGGTGTCAGGCTGGCACGGCTGGCGCCCAAACCAATGCCGCCGCTGACCAACCCGCAGATTGGCAGCCAGGCGCCCAGCTTTCAGCCGCTGCTGCCCAGTCCGCTGGACAACAGCAACAGCTCCTGGCTGTGGAAGAACTTTCCCGATCCCAATCAGTACCTGCTCAACGGAAACGGAGGAGGCGGAGGCGGAGGCGGAGGAGGTGGTGCCGGGACCTCCGCCAGCAAGTTGCCACATCTCACGGCCAAACCGGCCACGGCAACGAGTGGCAGCAACAAGTCGACGGGCAACCTGTACGCCCTCAAGCAGCAGCAGCACCAGCAGAAGCTCATCGAGAACGCCATCATGTCGAAGATACCCAAGAGTCTGACCGTGATACCGCAGCAGATGGGCGGCAATGCCGGCGGCGACATGGGTGGCGGCGGCAGCTCCTCCGGCAAGGACTGATGACGGCGGAGGAGGCCGTCGCCCTCGGTGGGCACCCGGCGGAGCAGCAGGCTCAACAAGCAGGCGGCGGCCGGCAGCACGAGGTGACCAGCGGCGGGTGTGGCTCCATGGATATCACAAACTCCACAATTCCATGGCTGCAGTAGAATAAGTGATACACTAAAAAACACAATGGACGGACAGACAGATGAGAAATCAAGATAATTGTAAGGATTACATAACGTTGTTTGTGTATAAACGAGATACGGTTACGAATACGATTACCCTATAAGTAAACCCCACTAGTTAGGCCCGTGAGCCGATACCACAGATGCATGAAATGAAGGAACAGACGAGGATGGAAGTGGAGATGGAGATGGAGATGATGAAGTTGCAGTTGCAGAAGGGTGGAGATGCAGATGCAGATGCCGATGCGAATGCGAATAAGGATACGGATATGGATAGTTAGAGATACCGATACACCCTACTCTAAACTATGCTACTCTATTATCGTAGACTTAAACTATATTTTTTTAATTAGATGTACGGGCATATTAACTTGCGATTCGTGTATTATAGATACCAAAATTGCTAGAGCTAAACGGTTTATAGATTTATAAGCGACCCCAAAACACACACACACACAAACACTCCTACTGCTACACCAACACACTCACGCTTAAACACAAACACACACTCTACTTTAAGAGAGAATGCAGCACAAACAGAAATTGTGGCCAGGAAGATATACCAACCTCAGGCTGCTGCTGATCCCAGGACCGGAAACTGGAACTAGGAACCAGGAACCAGGATCCCGAAGCCCCAGTTTTTTGCATAAGTCCCAACCAACCCAGGAGCATTTTCAGCACACCTCACTACTCACGTAGCAGACGGAGCAATCCGATCCCGCACATAGAATACGATTCGTTTGATCCTCCTAATTTATAACCATTTTGTATTTCCATTTATACATCAACAAAACCACCCAATCCACACGCAACAGATACAAATACAGATACTGATATATGGACCTAACATTAACTCTTAAACTGTAAATATTTCGATGGAACAACAGATAAATACAAAAACTATAATACAAAACACAAACTAAGTGCTAATTCAACCCCTCTTAAGTCTAAAAACCCAATCGAAAGCAAAATCCGCAATCAAATTGATCGGTGGCCTCTGTTCCATTCCAAGGAATCCTAAAACTGTAGCTGCCTAAAGCAAAGCAAGATCGTTGGTAGTGAGGGGCAACTAATTTGCCAATTTCAAATGACAAATTGAAAAGCTTTCTCCACAAATATACCAATAAATACATATATACTTAACACCCAGCATACATACATACATATATGGATTTATATATACACACGATATAGATATTTTAGAGCGATGGCGAGAGATACAATTGTAAATTAGTCCGTTAAGCATAGATATATTTATACACATATGAGAATTCAATTGTTGTTGTTAAACATTGAAAATGTATTTATAAAGCGGAAGTTGATTGATACCATACAAACCGTACAAGAAGCGCGAAAGGAAACCAACTTTGGCCAGCCGAAGATTATGTACCCTTGCAGTGATGGTGAAAATGTACTCCCAATCCCTAGGAAATAGTCAGCGAATAGTGTACAAAAGAACTCCAGGAATATACAATATCTCAATACAAAGAAGTTAAGTCAGCTATACGGTCTTCCGAATTTCACACGATGCACACGATCTCCCAATAACCGTTCTAAACGACAACCTAGCAAGTTTCTTGTGATTGACTTTAAAAGCAGTTGCTGTAGTCTTAGGATATAGTTGTCCGATTTCAATCTGAACCTACAGATCTCCACAAAACCATCAAGACGACAAACTTCCCAAGTTCCTGTAGTTATCTCAGTTTTTCAATAGCAGATTCAGAAGATTATTGAAAAATATTCAAATCGATGGATATTACGTACTGCAAGGGTACCAAAAAAAAGGCTTCGTTGGTGCGGATGCGAATCGGAGCTGGATGAGGAGAAGAGCAGTTCCCAGGACTTCGCTCTGATGACCATGATGAATAGATTGCCTTGATCGAACCTGGCTTTGTAAAGCCGCATGGAAAATCGTGTGCCTGTGGGTGAATCAGCGCGTGCGTGTGTTTGTGCTGTGTTTATGTAGTACTTTGTAGCTGATAGATCATTCGATCCAAACACATCTTACGATTACAACTTATTTATGCAATTATTTTTAAAAGATTAACAAGAATCAAAATTTCAACGAATCAAGAAATAAATTTCCCCATGTCCAGCTAAAACATCCGGTGGTTTTACTCGGTCCTCCTCCGCACAGTGGGGTCGCACAGTGGGCATTGGAGACAAGCTTGTGGCAATAGCTCTACGAAAACACAATGTCACCAAGAAATCGCTTTATTCATCATTCGTTATCTGAGTTGTGTAAAATGTTCTGAAAATGTGAATATATTCGAGATAAGCGAAAGCTAAAGTTCTGAAATTGTCGATGAATAAATAGCTATAGTAATTGTGTGAATATAGAACAGTACTCTGTCTTTCGTGTAGTGGTCTCTCTCTCTCTCTATCTCTCTCTCTCTCGCAGTATTGCCGTCTCTGTCTATCTGGTGGGACTTCAAGGTTCGTAAACGGAAGCGGAAGTAGTCTCAAGTTTCCCCATTTTTTATTTTTCCCCTCTGGATTTATCTTTTTTGCTTTCAAAGAAAGTAATCTCTTTCGGATTTGGCGATTTCATTTGTTTTTGGTTTTTATGTATGGATTTTGTTTTTATTAACATAAATTTCAAAAAATAATGTTTTTAGCGTTTTGTTGATGTTTTTGTTTTGTTTTGGACTTGGTTTTTAGAATTAGATTTAAATATTCGATATGCACTTGATGGTTGCCTTGCTGTTTTACAAATGTGTTTGATGTACGTGTGTGTTTCATTTCATAAATTCTTGTTTTTCACTTTCTTTTGTTTTAGTTGTATGTTTTTTTGTATGTGTGGGTCGCATACATCGGCTCGAGACGGAAATTAATAAATATATTCATCCTCCATGATGCTCTGAAGTTCTTCTGCAGCTACCGTTACGAGTGTAGTATAATAAATCTATGTTTATTAATATTATTATTATTAAAGGTTATCATTATTATATGATCTGGCTCTGCTCGGATCCGCCGACGCAGTCCGTCGGATGCGGGTGGTGCCCGGGCGCTCTTACAAGTCGGTCTCGCCGTAGAGAGCTGTGCTGAAGGACATGTAGTCCAGGGCGCCGGGCACTCCGTTGGGTCCCTTGTAGGGCGGCATGCGCTGGATGCAGTACTCGGCCTGGTCTGGGGGCAACTCGCGGCGCAGTTCGTCGGGCAAAATGTATGGCTAAAACAAGAGGTTAAGTGATTAGTGCAGTTCATTAAGCTTTGGATGGGTGGATTTTCAAAAGTCCTGAATCGCAGACGTTTGATGACTAATCTAGCGATTCAGCACTCGGCCTGAAAACCCCCCCAAAAGCAGAGTAACCCACCTTATCGGCTGCCAGGATTCGGAAGGAGTCGATGACTTGTTCGGCAGTGTCGGTATCGGTGCTCTCGCGGGTCATGAAGTCGAGGAAGGCGTCGAAGTGCACGTAGCCAGTGTTGTTGGGATCGACGACGGCCAGGATGCGCTGGAAGTCCAGGTCGCCCTGGCGATCCTTGCCGATCGAGTAGCCCAGCGAGACCAGGCACGACTTGAACTCCTCGGGCGACAGGCGGCCGGTGCGGTTCTTGTCGAAGTGGTTGAAGCTGCTGCGGAACTCGTTCAGCTGCTCCTGGCTGATGCCCTTGGAGTCGCGGGTGAGGATCTGGTTCTCCACCTCGTTGATGTTGCGGTTGATCGAGGTGAGCAGCTGCTCCCAGCCGACGCGCAGCGTCTCCATCGTGTAGTTGGTGTAGCGGTTCTCGAAGATCATCGACTCCTGCACGGCCTGGTGGATCTTCTCCAGCTCCTCGATGTTGGGCTTGTAGGCGTAGACGGCCTGCTCGTACTCCTTGAGCCGGTGCAGCTGGTCCTCCAGCGATCCCTGCAGTCCCATGCCGATGGCCGTCACCGCGTCCATCTGCCTCTCGATCCAGGGGCCCACGATGTTGGCCTTCTCGGCGAACTGGCGGCGCAGCATCTCGTTGTTCTGCTGCTTGCGCAGCTCGTTGGCCAGCGTCTGGTCGCGCTGGGGCACCAGCTGGCGGACGTCGCTCCACTTGCGCGTCATGTCGTTGGCGGTCAGCGTGGTGTAGGGGTTCTCCAGGCCGCCGGGGATCTGGTGCTGCTTCACAATCGACTCCACCTCGCGGACCAGGTTCACGATCAGGTTGAACTCCTTGTCGGCCTCGCCCAGCGTCGCCTTGAACTGGTCGTGCGCCTGGATCAGGCCCTGGATCTCCTCCATGGTGTGCACGATGAACATGTCGACCAGGTCCTCGCGCGTGCCGTCCAGCCAGTTGTTGAACGGCGCCGCCCGCTTCGCGAACTCCAAATGCAAGATGTCGATCTTCTCCAGGATGCGCTCGGCCTCGTCCAGAGCGGTGCGCCTGCGCTGGGTGAGGGCGCCCAGGCGGTCCCACTGGTCGCAGATGCGCTGGCACCTGGCGTTCACCGACACGCAGTCATGGTACTCCAGGGTGCTGTGGATGGGATAGTCACGGATTAGTTGGGCATCTCTGGGGGAAGTGGGCTAGGCGAACATGAGCGAAGTGTCTGTGGTGAGCGCTGTGGGTTTAGATGGAATGGGATGGGATGGATAGGTGACAGTATTGCCAGCTAACCTATCTTAATCTTGCATTCAGAAAACCCATAATAATAACTATTGATAACCCAAAACTATAGTACCGCATTACTTCATTTTATGATACCTTCTACAGAGGCATTCCATTTCTACATGAATGGTATTTCTATCTTCAGAACTTATGTATATTATGATCATGATCATATGATATATGATGATAAATTCCTCTTCATCACTAAAGACCCTTTATAATACTCGTACAACGAAAAAGCGCAATTCTATAATTAAGTTAGACACTATATATCTATATAAATGGATGACTGATCGGGCAGGTGGAGTTCTACCTAACCTCACGCTGGATCACGCAGATCAAGGATCATGGATCACCGTTCGGCCATCGGTGGCAGCAGGCGGGGATAAATCGAGATTAGCTAATGGCTCGCTCGGGACGGACACTTACTTCAGCTCCTGGGCGATGGCGGCGATCTGCTCCACGCGATCCTGGTGGGCGGCCAGGTCAGACTCAAAGGCTTCGTGCTTCTTCTTGAGGGCCTTCAGCTCGTTGAGCTTGCACTGGCGGAAGTCCTGCGACTGCAGCATCTCCTCCTTGCCACGCGTCCAGTCCTCGTGGGCATCGGCCTGTGCATTCAGGGTAATAGAATTAGTATTAGTATAACTACAGCCGAGTGGCAAACAAGCCCACCTTGTGCTTGAACTTCTGGGCCAGATGCTCGAGGCGCTCCAGGCGCATGGTCTCGGCCAGCAGCCACTCCTCGAAGGCCTTCTCGGCCAGCTCCAGGCCCTTCCACGAGTTGGAGATGTCGGAGACGGTCTTGCCCTCGGTGGGCAGGTAGGCGGGCCGGTTGGACAGGCGCAGCTTGGTCTGCAGCGTGTTGAAGTTCGTCTCCAGCTTGGCCTTCTGCTCCACGCGTGGTGGCTTGTGCTTGCGCCGGTAGGTGCGGTACTCCTCCAGCTTCTTCTGCACGCCCGCCAGCGAGTTGTCGGCCTGGCGGGAGTTCAGCCACGGCATCGTGCGACGGATCCACTCCAGCAGCTAAGTATGGAATATGGAGAGTGGGTTAATTGATGATCTATGTCCTGGCTAGCTGGTCTACTCACATCACTGGCCAGACGCTCGTACTCCTCCATGAGGCGCTCGTTCTCCTGGTTGACCTTGAGCACCTTGCAGATGCGGTTGGCAGCGGTTTCCGCCTGTGTTTCGGGTGGTTACATGGTTGGGTGGGTGGAAAAGTGGTTGCTCATTAGAAGACTTCAATCGTTTCGCTCTGAGTGTGCGTGTGTGTGTGGGCACGGAACCAACTCAGATTTGGAAAAGCGAGAACAAGACGAACAGGAAACAGGAACAGGAACACTGGGCGCCGCGGCTCAGTCCAACTCAGCTCCATGCCAGCGATCCGATTCGAACTGAACTGAACTGAACTGTGTGCCCTATATATATTCGTATATAGAGAACGTTGCAGAAAGTAAAAGAAACGGAGGAAGCAACAGAAAACGGGGCGAACGGATGCAATGGCCGGGGAGTCCAGAGCAGGAGATTCCCCGCCATTTCAGTTAGGCGGTCTGGGGATTAGGATGCTCTGGCAAATCTGCAGTTAGCATAGCGATTTGTGTGTTTTGTGGGTGTTTATGGTATGATATGATATGGTCCAATCAGTCCAATCTTGTGGATTGAGATTGATTGTAGTGAAACCAATGAATTGTGGATCTTATATGGCATTTAAGGAATAATAATTTCATTTGAAAGAAGGATACTCGTAGTTTGGATTGATAGATTGATCGATAGAATAAAAAAGATTTCATCAATGGCCACCATTAGCAGGAGTATGATCTATTATGATCACTCAATACATATATTATATCAAAGACTCCTGTTCGGGCGCCATGTGTATGAAATGTAAATGGGTGTAGTGTTCTGCTTGTGTGTGTGTGTTTATTTTCTTTTTCTTTTTTGGGTGACTGGGTGGGTTGTTCGGGTGTTTTCGTATAACAGACCTTTTGGGCGCCACTGAAGCAGTGATAGTACGAGGACACATAGGTCATCACCGCCCGCTCATCGGGCAAAGCTGTATTCTGCAGATCTGTGATCGAGTGTGTGTGTTTGATTGGTTTTTGAATTTTCAGGAGGGTTGTTGTTGTTGTAGTTGTTGTTGTGGCGATTGCAGTTGCAGATTGGTTAATGGCAGTTGTTGGTTTGTTTGTTTTGATGAGCGGAGCGAGCGCGCACACAGAGAGATAATAAAAAGAGAGAAAGAGAAAGAAAGCAACAAACATACAAATGATGGTTAGTCTCAACAGGCATCGAACGGTATTACAAATATTCTGGGCTTAGGCTAAGTTAGTGTACATCATCTCAAAACATGCCGGCGCCCGAAACTCGATCCTGTGATCGATTGTCCTTTGTGGTCCCTTTTTTTTTGTGAACCCATCAGGGATCGAGTTTCGGTTCCAAGCGCCAAACTAAACACTTATAAATATGGCAAGCTCAACGCATCGCAGATTATTGGCAGAACATGCAGGGCGCACGGAACGGAGATATGTGGAACCTGCCAACTGGAAATAAGCTAACCTGGGGTTAGAGACTCGGTTATTAAGAGGTTGGTTAAGGTTGTTAGGGGATCGAACTTTCTGAATAGTTGGGATCTAATAATAGATCAAATATCCTGGCGAGTTTCGAGTTTATCATAATCTCCGATATCTTTGCGAGCGCAGTTAGTGGGGCGATTGTTAGCATCTGGCGGATGCGAATGCGATTGCAAATGCAAATGCGGATGCGGGAATACAACAATATGCGAGAGGCCAGTGCAAATCGAATCAAGACAAATCCAGGCGATTCAAATTTCATATAGGAGAGGGCGCAATTTCGTGGCGATTCGGATTCCCGCTGCCCTTCTGGTTGCTGTGTGACTCTGACTCTGATTTCGGTTTGACCTTGGCTCGACCTTGGCCCCGAACCGCTGCGACCTTGGCGCATCACACGGCGCATTTGGTCAAGGTCTCCGCGGCGACGGGGGAAGAAAGTGGAAGCAACGGCAGCAGCAGCAGCGGCAACATCGCAAAATCGCATAAAAATATACTTAGAACGAGGAAGGCATATGGCTCATATATAGATATAGAGATATATGTATATCGATATGCCGCGCTAGAGCTAGATATTTAAGTGTATCGTGGTGAAGTTTAGTCACATTGTAATTATTCGGGACGTAGGTGTATTGTCTTGTGGGTTCGGGTACATGCGTCACATTTCCAACCTGTTGGGCTCCCTGGAAGGCGTGGTAGTAGCAGGAGACGTACGTCATGATGGCACGTTCATCCGGTTTCGGAGTGTTGATCAAATCTGTCGTTGTTCACCAATCGCAATGATTAGAACCGGAACCCAGTAAATTGCTTATAACAATGGTCTAATCCCCATTAAGAAGGGAGCTGTACGCTGTTATCTTAGGTAATGGGAGGAGTACATTTCTCTATATTCTTTTATAAGATGTAGTTTAGCAATAGCTGTAGTATCTCCTCCCATTACTGAACCCACTACCCATCCTCACGTAATCAGTCCCAGAAACACTTACCATCTGGATCCAACATGCGCGGAATATCCAGATACTTCTCGGCCACATCGAAGGCAGTGTTAAGATTCTCCAGAGGATTGTCTTTGGACAGCTTGGCGTAGTCGATAAGATCTGGACGATGGCGATGGATGAGGGCGCAGAAGGCCAGACCATCCTGGAAAATAACACCTGGATGTTTAGGCAGTGCAACAAGGGGTTAAGCCGACCCAGTTAACCCACCTTGAACGACAGATGGAAGTTCTGTACGTTGACGTTCTTGTAGGGAGCCGTCTTGCGCTGGCACCACAGCAGCAGACCCTCCTTGGCGGTCATCTCCTCCACGGAGATGTCCTGGATGGCGAAGCGCAGGATGATCGTCCAGATCATGCCCAGCGTCATCTTCAGGTTGCCGTCCACGATCTCCTCGGCGCCAATGGACACCAGGTGGACGCCCTTGGAGGCGATGAAGTCGAGAGCCTTGTTCACGTTGGCGATCTTGTGGAAGCGCATCTTGCCGCGGTCGGGCTTGGGCAGCGTCTCGCCGGAGATCACCTCCAGCAGCAGCATCAGCTTGAGGCCGTTGCGGAAGTCCTCCTCGATGTTGTCGATGGCGGTGCCGGCTTTGCGCAGATGACTGTTACACCAGGCGGTAAATGTCTAGGGGAAAGGGGTGAGGAAACAGTGTTAATGGAATAGAGGTATTGTGGGTATTGGTACCTTTCGAAAGCTATTAAATGATATTATATTATATAATATTTTGAAAAATATCTTTATTCTCTTGGTAGCATGTATAATAAAAGTCTTGGATATGTAAGATGTGAGTGTAATGTATTCAAAAAGAATAAAATCTTTCAAAAGCTATTAAATTATATAATATTTTGAAAAATATCTTTGTTCTCTTGGTAACATGTATAATAAAAGTCTTGGATATGTAACATATGAGTGAAATGCATTCAAAAAGAACAAAATCTTTATTGAATGGAGGAACACCAAGATCGTGAAGTACCTGGAAGGTCTTTTGGGGGCGTGACACCCTGTATGTGGGACAGCTGATCGCTGATCGCCGCCAGCTGTCCCCGAGTCGCAGTTCCTGTTTTTGTTTCGCCACCCATTTAGGGCAGTCCCAGCCCAGCGATCTTTGTTGTTAGCTTTTGGTACGATCCCCCCTTCCCCTTCCCCTCCCCACTTATTCGCGACCCACTGTTGTTGCAACTGCGGCTGACAGTTGCAGTTATTCTTCACCGAATGGGGACAGACAGACGACGATGGAGCAGCCAGAACAAAGAGAAAACAAGAAAAGACAGCGGGCACATGTGTATGTATAGGTATAAACCAGTTCTTTTTTGCACACACTTCATTATTTTGGACCCCACCTCCTCCCACCCAATGGGTGTTGCCTTGGTCTTTGTGCGCTTACAACTCGGAATAGGTGTTCGGTTGCCTGGGAATATGCAGATCACGATGGGCTTTATTGATTGGGAAGTCCGGAACAATCGAAAAGGAAAGGAAGAGGAGGAGGTGATAGTAGTGGGCCTAATCGATTGACAAATGGGCTGCATTTACGGCCATATATGCATCACAATGGCTCACCGCTAGAACGGGATCAAACATACACGGCTTGTATAGAATATCGAGGGTACGGGGGGCTCCACTTTATTGGCCATTAGCTTACAGTTAGGTGCGTGAGATCAGAGAGAGACGGAGAGAGCAGGGGAGAGGAGATGGGAAAAGAGAGAGCATCTAAGCTGAGAACAAGAAATGCAACTGTTAATGCAAATGCCCCTCTCACGTAACGATCAAAACGGTTGCTGGGGACAGATTACACATTACCCACTCGAACAATAACAACTTGAACTAGGCCAGCAGCCGGAGAGCGCCCAAACAAGTCGCTCCGGCTTACCGCTAGGCTCCATCTCCATCTGCAGCTCGAGTCTCTGCCATGCAGCATCCAGTGTTGCCAGCAGAGTGCAGGCATTCCCGTTAGATCTAGCTCTTTTCCAATAATACATAATACTAATTTCCATAAATCTCTTTTATTTGTTTTTAAAAATCTTGGGCTGCCGGCAAATTGAGAAAACATTCGAAAGCGGAAATGAGTGCTATTTTTGACAATTATCGTTTTTCTCGCATTTAAGTGTCATTTAATTTGGGATGCAAACAGACGTCATAAAAGTGGCTTCAAAAGGACGTACTTAAGTGGGTCATCAAAATGCAGAACCATAAACATGAAATTGGAATGCGAAATCTGTGGTTTTTGGGAGTAAAGTAAAGACTTTTCGAAACTGTCTACATTTTGGAGTTTTCCTACGCTTTTCCCCCTGAAAATCTAAAAATCTGGCAGCTCTGATCGTCGCAGCCTCTCTCTCTCTCTCGTCTGTCTCTCTCTCTCGTGCTGTTGCATTCCGGTAACCCGTTTTCGCCTCTGATCAATTACCGTTATCGGGCAGCAGCGGCGGCGGCAGAGGCCAGTGGCCTGCGAATGCAGCGGAGCGCCAGAGTTGCCTGGACCAGCTTGCAGCCTCCGTCTTCGAGATCTTCCAGATCTTCCAGATCTATGATTGAGCAATATTTTTGGCCGGTCAAGGCGCACGCGCCAAAATCGAGAAAAACAGCCAAGCGAACGACGTCCGCCTTGCCTTTTTTTTTGTTTTTAAAAAAAGCTTTTTTGGGGAAAAGCTCTCTATTGGCAGAGCAGCAGAATCAGCAACGCACTCGCTCTTGCACACCCATTTTTAGCCGAGTGTAATTTGAGCGGCCCCATAGCATGGACTCATTCGCACATGGCCAGGCCAAGCAGCCAAGCAGCCAGGCGGATGAGAATGGAGGAGGGTGGCAACCCTGGCCGCTGATCCTCCTCATTCATTCACACCTTTCGCACACTCATGACTCACGAGCCCCACCACCCACACCCATGCAAATGCCCATCCCCTCTCTTTACACCTTTTGTTGCGTTGTTGCGATCAATGTAAACACAAAACAGAAACAATTTCATTTCATTTCAGTGGCTGTTTTCTTTCTTTTTTCGGCACTCATTATTCAGCAGCTGACGAATTCCGTTCGGTAATTTACGGTTACGAAATACATATACAGAGAGAGAGAAAGATAGAGAGACAGAGACAGAGGGAGAGATGCCACGCATACATGTCCGAGCATGTCAAGCTCAAGTCATCTGGCGACCGCCAAAAATCTTCATATTTTCGCTTTATTTTGCATTTATGTATTTTTCGACTTTTTTCGATCTGTGTTAATTATTTTCAGTTTCGTTTGTGCGCCAGCGATTTGTCATTGCATTTTCGCCATGCTCTATGAGTGTGGGTGGCTGATGAATTTCGGATACTCGGCCACAGATACAGATACAGCTACAGCTACAGATACTGAAGAGATATTCTGAGTCCGAATCGCGTGGAAATGTGGTGCATAGGAATGCTGTCTATTTATAATTGTCAATTTCATTTCACCACCTAGGCGGCGTGTCAAAAACACAGCCTTGCACTAAATTTTGGCTGGCAATTTATAGAATTATGTATATAAATAATATATCTGTGTGCTGTGTGGTTGCAGGTCTCTAGGTTAGAGCTCTTGGGGACGAACTGGGATGGGATCTGAGGATCTGATAGGATGGAATGGGCTCTGGCTCCTCTCTGGGATAGTCACTCTTCACTATCTTTCGTTCTTCTTGGCCTTCTAGCTCTTATCGAGTTCGACCTTCAGGTTTTTCTAGTTGTCCCCACCTCAATTGCCACCTACTTATGGATCGATGTTTCCAGCTTTATCTAAACAGTGGCAATTAGTTGCTGTTCTTCTTTTGACGCCATAGGTATAACGGTATGCTTCCGCTGGCTGCCAGACGGCGACAACCGACAACAAACAAACAAACTAAGCGATGAAAAAATGAAGATCAAAGGGATGTCAGGGGTAATTGATTGAAAGCTGTATGGAAAATGGGTACCCCAATGGTATGTAACCTTCGGTTTCGATTGGGTTGGGTTGGGTCTCTTTCCCCTGACGATCAGATCAACCTGTTAGGTGGATCGAAGCCAAACAATTGGAATCTAACGAGATCTTCGATTTTCATAATCACAAGATATCGAAGGCTTTTGGATATACGTTCTATATATGCTATCCTATATGTATAGTTCCTGAACAGCAACAAACTATTTTCGTGCTATCTTCAAACATTGCTCGAACAACAAGAGCCATGAAAATCAAGAAAGAAGAATTCTATTTTTAAAACGGCCCGCTGAGCTTTTTTTTGTAGTTTTTGTTCTAGCTTTTTTTGTGTTAGTCCTATGTTGTTGTTGCGGTGGTGGTGGTGTTGGCTTGGTAAAATATTGAAACATAATCGAAAAATATAGAACCTAGCCAGACCAAAGAGCATATATCCAATACATACGAACTGCGGATACAGTAGACATTCGAAAAATTGGCCAATGAAATGGGCTGTTTTCCTACTCAAAATATTCGAGAAAGTTTAGAAAAATATCACAGAATGAATGGTACTTCTATTTGACCCCTTTGAACTCAATTGATAAAGTCCTTGTAAAGCTTTGAATAGGAAATGTATAGCATCCCAAAAACGTTTAATGCCTTATAAATGATGGGTAAATCCTGAAGAAGTTTTATATTTCATTTGAAATATAGTTTGGGTATAAGCAGACCATCAACATATCAATTATAATGTATGATATTTATGATGTGTTGAATAAAGACTTGAAGACTTGAGATTCTTCGACATAAATTTGCCATGACCCAGAATGTGGTGGCATCGATTCCAGACTGTCTGACTGATGGTCTTTAGATTGGAATTGGGGGATATAATGTACATTTTCTGCAAAGGGCTTTTGGTATTCGGTTTTAGTCAGGATAAGATCAAAATAGCAAGGGTAGTTGATTTATAGTTTGTGTTGGGAGGTTATAAAGATCTGATAGCTAATGAAAGGTAATGTTACAATATCCAAGATCTCTTCGGAAGGTGGAACTGTAGTCCCAGGATTATCAGTAATGGTGGGTTGGCTGGGCGTTATCTTCCCTCTCACTCACCTTCTTCTGTTGCTTCTCCCACGCAGGATCGAGGAGGCCCTCACGCTCCCACTCCTCCTCCTGCTCCATGTACCCATCTCCGTACTCCATGGAGAGTCCGTTCTCCATCATCATCTTGTGGCGCTGTCAGAAGTCCCGCTCGCTCGTTATGTATATCTAGATCGTTCCCTGTCCCGCTGCACTCTCTCTCGCTCGCTCTCGCTGCTTCTGGTGCTGCTGTTGTTGTTGGTGATCCAGTTGCTGCTGCTGCCGAAGGAAAACGGAGGTTGTAGGTTGGATGTTGCTAGTTCTTGGTTGTTATTCGGTTATTCGGTTATTCGGTTGTTCGGTCGTTCTTGTTGCCGCGGCTCAAGTCGCTCGAATTCGATTAGAATTGGTTTGGTTGGGTTTGCTTTTGCTCTTGGTTCGGATTCGGATTCAGATTCAGATTCTGGACAGTCTCTATATAACTGTGCCTGTCTGTGCGGTGCGTGTGTGTGTGACTGAGTGCTGACTGACTGACAGACCGATTGATTGATTGATCGATCGATGGCGCAAAGCTTGCCCGAATCCTGAAAGCTCTCCTCGAGAGACACAACAACAATAGCAACAACGACGACAACAACCTGCCACAACAGGTGGTTGCCTTGCCGCTTTACCCGATAGCCCGATAAACCCGATTAACCCGCTAACCCGCTAACCCCGCTAACCGTTTCCCGCTAATATTCCGAGTTGAAAAAACAAACGTATTGAATCATGAATTTGGACTGGCAAGATCGTTGTATAACACGTTAATTTGCTGCTTAATTATTTTTGCGTTTGCTTTGCTCGTTCTTTTGTGTGTTTTCCGCGCTCGTTCCGTTTCGTATCGTATCGTATCGGTTAAAAATAGTATGTTTTGAAAAAGTTTTATTTTCGGCGTCAACGTCAACGCAGCGAAGGGAAGTGGGCGGGGCCGGGGCGGAGGCGGAGAAGGACGGTTCGGGATTGGTACATATTTGAAATAATTTTGAGAAATAGCGCGAATTCGGATCGGAAATCGGAACTGATCCGGTAAATATAGATCGATATACTCGCGCGGTGGGTTGCTCTCGTTCCCTTTTTTTGTGTGTCTTATTTTTTATTGGTAGCACTTTGACTCTCTATATAGATCATATATATGCACATATTGTTCGGATATATATAGAGATATATGTGGTTAGGCATATATAACCATCGCACGCACACACACACACCTTGCACACATGCACAGTTTTCGTTACTTTTTTTTGCTTTGCTCATTTATTTTTTTGAATTTTTTGTATTTATATTTATTTTTCAACGAGTACCAAAAAAAAACCAAAAAAAAGAAAATAGAGTATAGCGAAAGCAAGTGAGTCGGTTAGCCAGAGATATATATGCACATATATAAATATATATATAGTATATATCTATATCTATTCGTGTGTGTGTATTGGAACCAAACAAAAACAAAAACAACAAAACAATCTGTGTGGACAGCAATTGGAGCAATATCTACGTGTGTCGCTTGCGAAGAGAAAGACCCGCTCGCGTTGATAGCCAACTCAAAACTGATGTCGCGCCAGCCAGCTGCCAACTCTGAATACCGTCGCAGTCGTCGCCGCAGTCGCAGTCGCCGCTGCTGCCGTCGGCGCACCACCCCCACCCCCCATCCCACCGATCCGCCGCCCCACCTGGCCCACATCACATCGCCCACCGCACCACATCCACATCCACATCCACAGCCGCAGCAGCCGAAGAAAAAGAAGAAAAGTCTGGCGTGCAGCGGGAGCATCGGATCGAATCGGATCGGTTTGGATCGGTTGCTTTGGCTCTGGTTAGCCGAAGATCCCAACATCCGAAGACCCGAACCTCCGACGACCCAGAGAGTGGAGGGGGCGGGGCGGGGGAGTCGGAGAGTGGGAGTGGGTGGCAAAAGAAAGTATGAATTCGGCCAGCATAAGCGTACGAGTCGTGGGACCCTATAGTTTCGAAGATGATATAGGAGTATGCTGCCCGCTGCCCTCACAGGTGCTCGTTTCCTATCCAATTATCTGCTAATCTTTGTTTTCCCTGAAGTTCTAGAAAAATAGGATTGCATTTCCATTTATTCGTTACCTGGTATCCTGATGATAGGGTTCTGGGACCCAAAATTATTATTATAATGGAGGAATAATAACTGGATAATTAGCTAAATATTTCACTTGCAGAAGAAGAGACCAGGGTATACAAATATATGATAATAACGTAATAATTAAAGAAAAAATTTTAATTTTGTTTTAAGGAATTTTTCAAACTTTTCTTACAGGGTATCGCAAATTCCATACTCTTTTGCCGGCGATCTTTCTTGTTTTTGCTCATTTGCAGCTGCGGCTTGCAGCCTGCTCCCCCTGCTTCTTTTTTTCGGTGGTCGGCGGCGAAGAAGAGAGCTCTTGGACCCCCATTAGTGAAATTGGTAGGAAAATGCAGTTGCAGGCGACACACGAAGAAAGTAAGGGGGGTCGCAGGGGGAAAGGGGGCACCCTGTATGCTGTTTGCGATATATGCGAATGCGAATGCGAGACGACAACAACTTGTTGGCCCCCACGTCAGCTTGTCTGTCTCTCCGCCTCCCCCACCCCCCGGGTCCCCCCTGTTTTTCAGTTTTCAGTTTTTAGTTTTTCGATTTTCGTTTTTCTCCTCGTCTGTCAGCGGGTCTCCGCGGTTCAGCATCAGCATCAGCATCAGACAGCATCCACCAATAACCCCCCTTCCTGGGTCTTCGGAAAACGCCCCCGCATAACTACGAAAATAGCAAATTGTTAATTTCGCTTCGAAAACTCTTTTCCAATACACACACGCACGCAAATCGCGAATCGGCGAAGGAGAAGGGGGTTTTTGGGGGGAGCACATGATTTTATTGGCATGCTTTCATGGTTTTTCCGTGCGAAACATTTCATTTTTCATTCCACATTTCACATTTTTCAGCACGCTGCTACATAGGTTTATTTTTTGCTTCTTTTGCGGGGCGAACGAGAGAGAGATGATATTTATGAAATTTATTAAATATGCTCGCAAGCCACAAAATCAAGGATAGCGATTAGCTAGACCAATAAAAACCACCCACAATAAGTGTGGGCACTCGGCCGTCTCCCTCGCACACTCCGTCCGTCCCGTTCGCTCTGTGTGGGAGCTTTCGAAAGCTCCAGATCTAAGATCTCTAGAATCGATTTGAATGGAGGATTTTCAAAAACGTTTATTCCAAGAGATAAGACTCTGGACACCAAGGATTCCCGAGATCAGAGGATTGTGCACGCCGCTCTGTCCCAATTTTAAGCTATTCCTTGGCGTGAGATATAGCGATAAGATAGAAGATATATAGACAGAGATAGAACCCAAATTCGGCTATTTATAGATCATAATGTGCGTCGTCAGCGGCGAGTTTTGTTCTTTTTTCGAAAACAATATCTATTCTTAGTCGCTGCTTGTGCGTTAATACCATATTTTTGTAAATACATACTAACATACATTCCCGCTGAGACATAAATTTTATAAAAATTGACCAAATGCCATTTGAAAGGCAGCCACATCAAGGTGAGGAGTGGGGGCCAGGAGGTGGCCCACAAACCGAAAATCATTGGGTAAGCACGGCACACGAATACACATGCAACAGGTACAGTGCGGTTCGCAAAGATCAGGCGATCCTGTAAAGGATCAGAACTCTAGTTTCAGTTGGTTGGCAGTCAAACTGTTAAAGCCTTCAAACGAAAGTTTACCACATATGCATCTCAGGATCTCAAGATCGTATTGAGCACATCCTAAATAAAACATTATGAACTTGGGAGACTTTAAGGATTCGATTACTGTTGGGTAAAAATCGGTTTTTAAATAGAGCGTCTATTTCTGAACAGTTGACACTGTGAAATTTATTTATTACCTCCATCTAATTATATCACACATATATTTGGAAGAGAGCCAACTATTGAAAGGCCTTTAGAATAAATCAATTAACTATTAATACAAAAATTTGATTAGCAAACTTTTTGTTTAATAGTACTGAAAGTTTCTTACATCCGTCTAAATAATAAACTTTTAAACCTTGGGAACGCTGCTCGATTTCGACTTACAGTCCCGAAACGCACCGCTCATATACGCAAACAAAGTCATACATTCGTGTGGACAATTGGATTAATCCGAAGATCCGCAGATAAAACGACAATATATCTTGTTATGCAGTTTATATTTTATACATAGATAATTTTTGTTGCTTTTCGTCTGTTTTGTATCTCGCATGTAATTAATAACGCTTGGGTACAATTATGTTAAAAAGTAATTACAATTGATTTAGAACGGGGCCAGCACCGCAGATATGCGCCTGCCGACATATATGCAGATGTATACTGAACTCGTATGTTTACATACGTCTGTAGACCATAACTATTCTTTAATTGTAACCTTTATAAATTACGTTTACTCTTTTAGCTTTAGTTTAACTTTTACTTTTACTTTGCTTGTGTGCTTCTTCTCTTTTCGTGTTGTGTTGTGTGGTGTTTTGTGTTCTTTTCAAGTTTTGGATTTTGTTTGTTTTTCGTTTACTGGGACATAAACGTCGAGGAGGCTAATCTTCATCTTAAGGAAAACATTTTCTATATCAATAATAATAATATTAGGTAATAAAAAAAAATAAACAATTACATACACATTTAGCGTAATATTAGAGGGGCTTTTGGAGGATATTGGGGGATAGAGAGGAGAAATGCAAACAAACGCAATCACAATGAAACATTCTTCGGGCGGAGAACGGGGTCAGCCCCAGCCTGAGCTTCAGCCGCGGAGTCCGACCCCTACTCCAGTTTCATCGCCAGGCCGGGCGGCGGCGGCGCCTCCAGCTGTTCGAGGAAGAGCTCCTCCAGCGGCCGGTCGCTGGTGATGCGGAAGAGGAACAGGTGGTCCTGGCACTTCAGGCTGATCGAGCGCAGCGCGGGCAGGCGCAACAGCAGCTGCGCGAAGCGGCCGTCGTCGCCCGGATGCTCCAGGCGACAGTGCTCGTCCAGGCAGGCGTACACCTTCTCGCGGCACATCTCGATCTCCGCCCGGTTCTTGATGCCGCGTATGTCCGGGTTGTACAGAATGATCGCCTTCAGGCAGGCCAGCTCGCGTCGGTCCAGATTCAGCCGCTTCATCTTCACGCTCAGCTCGGACAGGATGCGATCGAAGATGGCCGAGACGCCGGCCTTGATCGCACTGTTGCGATGGTACGAGAAGCTCTGGTTGAGGAACAGCTGCTGCGGCTGCAGGCCCGGCGATCGCCGCTCGAAGGAGCCGTCGTGCCCGAGGCCGCCGCCACCGCCGCCTCCGGCACCGCCGTCATCCAGCGACACGATGCTGCACCAGGCCACGTTCGCGATGAGCAGCTCGATCCAGGCGGCCTTCAGCAGGATCACCTGGTCGTCCAGCGGCACCTGGGCGAAGTGCGGCATCATGCGCGCGTATTCGACCATCTGGAAGAGCTGCTTGTTGACCACCTGGCACAGGGCGGACACGGCGCCCTTGTAGTCCGGCTGCACTGTGGAATAGGGGCCGACGCGCAGGAAGGTGAGCGCCCGATCGCCGCTCTGGGTCTCGGCGCGCTGTTCGGCCTCCAGGATTCGCTCGATCGAGAAGTCCCTGGACACGCTGTTGGTCATGAAGTCCTCGGAGCCGTTGCCGCTGCCCATGCCACCGGATCCGCCGCCCAGTCCCCCGCCGCCGCCTCCTCCTCCGCCGCCGCCGGAGCTGGAGCCGCCCACGGAGCCAGGACCGCTGCTGCCGCCACCGCTGGCGGCCAGCCTGCCCGCCGCATTGCGGGCGCCCCGTTGGCGCTCCTCCTGGACCGCCTCCCGCTTCATGCCGCAGGTGAGGCACTTCTGGTAGCGGCAGTACTGGCAGCGGTTCCTCTGCCGCTTGTCGATGATGCAGTTGCGGTTCTCGCGGCACGCGTATGTGAGATCCTTGCGCACCGTGCGCTTGAAGAAGCCCTTGCAGCCCTCGCAGCTGTACACGCCGTAGTGCTTGCCGCTGGCCCGGTCGCCGCAGATGGAGCACAGGTGCTTGCTGCCGCTCAGCGGATGGTTGGGCGGATATTGCTGCTGGACCGCAGCGGCGGCGGCGGCGGCTGCTGCGGCGGAATTGGGCGCCTGCGCCATCTGCGAGTCCCCGCCGCTGTTGTTGTTGTTGGAGCCCGCGGAATTGGAGCCGGGCAGCACGTGGACCATGGACATGGCCTGCATGAAGGGCCCGGGACTCTCGGCCTTGGGCGAGAAGCTGCTGTTGTTGCTGTCGTTCAGCTGCGAGATGTCCGGCTTGACCTCCTCCTTGATGTGGCTCAGCCGGAAGCTGGCGTCCTGGTCGCAGTTGTCCATCCCGCGGAGGTGGATGCGGATCTGGATATGTGGGGGATGTCGGGGATGCTGGCGCAGCTCCTCCTCCTCCTCGCGGTTTCTCTTTCGCTAGTTCTCTTCCTCGCGTGCGAGTGTGTGTGTGCTGTGCTGTGTGCTTTCACCTCTCTCTCTCGCTCTTTCCCTCTGTATGGGGGTTTCACTTTGCCAACGCCACCGTGTCCGTCCGTGCGTCCGTCCGCTTTGTCGACCAAGTGGATGGGGCCAAGTGGAGCAGCTCGCTTCGCTTGCAGTTTATTTGCAGTTTGCCGCTGGGGCCGTGGCTGCATTTACATAATCTTGGGCCGCTGGAGCCGCGCACTTTTCTCGCTCGCCGCCAAACAATTGCGCTTTTTACTTTTAGCAACAAACAAAGAATGCCAGACTTTCTGACTAATGGATTAAAACCTTTTTCGCGTCGACATTTTTTCTCAACAAAGACAAACTCACCACGGCGACGCAACTCACCACGTAGAGATGGTCGCGTGACACAGGTTGCGCAGTCACGAGTCACGGTCACGATTTTTGGTCATTTGTGATAAGATCAGAAATTGATACTAATGCCAATTAGAATAGTATTAACTGTAGGCTTATTTTTATTGTGGTTAATAAAAAGAAAAGTATTAGTATCTATAAATGTATTAGAGTCCGTTAAAATGATCTTAATTGAAGTATTATTTTAATACATCACTTCTTTGTTGACCTTCTGTTCAAAATGTAAACATTCCTGACTGACGACTCGCGCATCTCTATTTCACCAAAACAGTGGATAGAGTTGTCCGTTCACCTGCACAAACTGATTTCAGTGGGCGTCTCTGTCCCAATTAAGGCGCTAATCACCATTGAAAGTGCCCAAAATGAAACATCTTGGCTTTCTTAACCATCAAGTAATGCTAATCAATCAGTCAATCAATCGAGTTGAATATGCAGAAGGGCGACAGCCCTGGCAGCCATTGCACAACTCACCACACGAATGCAACACTGCGTCTGTCTGGCTCCCCACACCGCTGTTCCCCACCCACCCCGCCAACCACCCACACACTGCCACAGTGCAAATAATTTTGCCCGCTGCAATTATGGGGAAATGCGAAATGGAAACGTGAATGTGCGCCAATTTCACCGCTGCCGGCGGCAGCCTCGACCCCAAATCCCCGTCGCCGAGAATCGAGCGGCTTGGCCACTGAACTGGAACCGCGAAGTCGACAGCAAGACAAACCAAGACCAACCGAATTCGTCCGAATTAGGCGAAATGCAAATGCAACTTACTTGCAGCCAGTGGCTTTGGATGCCGCAAGGTGACGCTCAGGGCTCACGGCTGTTTATTTACTTTTTTGTTTGGCTATCGCTTATCAGCGCTCGCGAGCACACACACACACGTTTACGGACACGGACACACGACGCTGATTTAATTTGTTGCAATCGCTGTTGTAATTGTAGTAATTGAGTCCATCATCACAAAGAGACGCGGTAATTGGCATTCGCAGGGAATTCGCGAAACAACAGCTGACGCGTGGTGGGAAAGTTCGTTTGAAGGGGGGGTGAATAACTGGTTTGTCCGTGGTGATAAAAGAAATAGAGATGGGCAGAGAATCGTTTCTTCGCCATCGTAGCAAGGTGTATTCGCTAAGTGTGGTGAGTATGGCTTGGGTTGTGACCTCGGCTAGGCGTTTAAAATACGCGCCGATTTCGGTGCGAATGGCAAAAGGCGGAAACTTTATTTGTAAAATGTAATATTTTATTTGCAATTCTGGAAAAAAATTAAAAGTTACAGGTTTAAATACCAATTTAGTTCTTACTTCGGCTAAAAGTTTTACTAGTCGAAAAATATTAATCTTTAAGTATGGCCGAAGTTCTCGGACTTCATCCGCAAAGCATGTAACATGGTCTTACTGGGTTTGTTGTCAAACAGCACATCGACTGGCGCCAATTTTAAAATATTACAAAATGTACCCCATCGATTGGCATTTAAATATGAAAGTTTAAACTGTTTTAATTTTTTTGTAAAAAATTGTGACCCTACCCCTTATAAAAAACGCAAAAAATCATAATCGTGTTTTTTGGCACAAAAATATCAGTATTTTTGGCGTAACATGAGAAAAAACGGTCAGAGTATTAAGTGTCATACCTTTTTGAACTCGTAATTAGATTCCCTATCGATTGGCATTTAAATATGGAAGTTTTAACTGTTTTAAATTTTTTGTAACAAATTGTGACCCTACCCCTCATAAAAACGCCAAAAAATTATAATCGTTTTTTGTGGCACAAAAATATCAGTATTTTTGGCGTAACATGAGAAAAAACGGTCAGAGTATTAAGTGTCATACCTTTTTGAACTCGTAATTAGATTCCCTATCGATTGGCATTTAAATATGGAAGTTTTAACTGTTTTAAATTTTTTGTAAAAAATTGTGACCCTACCCCTTATAAAAAACGCAAAAATTCATAATCGTGTTTTTTGGCACAAAAATATCAGTATTTTTGGCGTAACATGAGAAAAAACGGTCAGAGTATTAAGTGTCATACCTTTTTGAGCTCGTAATTAGATTCCCTATCGATTGGCATTTAAATATGGAAGCTTTAACTGTTTTAAAATTTTTGTAAAAAATTGTGACCCTACCCCTTATAAAAAACGCAAAAAATCATAATCGTGTTTTTTGGCACAAAAATAGCAGTATTTTTGGCGTAACATGAGAAAAAACGGTCAGAGTATTAAGTGTCATACCTTTTTGAACTCGTAATTAGATTCCCAATCGATTGGCATTTAAATATGGAAATTTTAACTGTTTTAAAATTTTTGTAAAAAATTGTGACCCTACCCCTTATAAAAAACGCAAAAAATCATAATCGTGTTTTTTGACACAAAAATATCAGTATTTTTGGCGTAACATGAGAAAAAACGGTCAGAGTATTAAGTGTAATACCTTTTTGAACTCGTAATTAGATTCCCTATCGATTGGCATTTAAATATGGAAGTTTTAACTGTTTTAAATTTTTTGTAAAAAATTGTGACCCTACCCCTTATAAAAAACGCAAAAAATCATAATCGTGTTTTTTGGCACAAAAATATCAGTATTTTTGGCGTAACATGAGAAAAAACGGTCAGAGTATTAAGTGTCATACCTTTTTGAACTCGTAATTAGATTCCCTATCGATTGGCATTTAAATATGGAAGTTTTAACTGTTTTAAATTTTTTGTAAAAAATTGTGACCCTACCCCTTATAAAAAACGCAAAAAATCATAATCGTGTTTTTTGGCACAAAAATATCAGTATTTTTGGCGTAACATGAGAAAAAACGGTCATAGTATTAAGTGTCATACCTTTTTGAACTCGTAATTAGATTCCCTATCGATTGGCATTTAAATATGGAAGTTTTAACTGTTTTAAATTTTTTGTAAAAAATTGTGACCCTACCCCTTATAAAAAACGCAAAAAATCATAATCGTGTTTTTTGGCACAAAAATATCAGTATTTTTGGCGTAACATGAGAAAAAACGGTCAGAGTATTAAGTGTCATACCTTTTTGAACTCGTAATTAGATTCCCTATCGATTGGCATTTAAATATGGAAGTTTTAACTGTTTTAAATTTTTTGTAAAAAATTGTGACCCTACCCCTTATAAAAAACGCAAAAAATCATAATCGTGTTTTTTGGCACAAAAATATCAGTATTTTTGGCGTAACATGAGAAAAAACGGTCAGAGTGTTAAGTGTCATTCCTTTTTGAACTCGTAATTAGATTCCCTATCGATTGGCATTTAAATATGGAAGTTTTAACTGTTTTAAATTTTTTGTAAAAAATTGTGACCCTACCCCTTATAAAAAACGCAAAAAATCATAATCGTGTTTTTTGGCACAAAAATATCAGTATTTTTGGCGTAACATGAGAAAAAACGGTCAGAGTATTAAGTGTCATACCTTTTTGAACTCGTAATTAGATTCCCTATCGATTGGCATTTAAATATGGAAGTTTTAACTGTTTTAAATTTTTTGTAAAAAATTGTGACCCTACCCCTTATAAAAAACGCAAAAAATCATAATCGTGTTTTTTGGCACAAAAATATCAGTATTTTTGGCGTAACATGAGAAAAAACGGTCAGAGTATTAAGTGTCATACCTTTTTGAACTCGTAATTAGATTCCCTATCGATTGGCATTTAAATATGGAAGTTTTAACTGTTTTAAATTTTTTGTAAAAAATTGTGACCCTACCCCTTATAAAAAACGCAAAAAATCATAATCGTGTTTTTTGGCACAAAAATATCAGTATTTTTGGCGTAACATGAGAAAAAACGGTCAGAGTATTAAGTGTCATACCTTTTTGAACTCGTAATTAGATTCCCTATCGATTGGCATTTAAATATAGAAGTTTTAACTGTTTTAAATTTTTTGTAAAAAATTGTGACCCTACCCCTTATAAAAAACGCAAAAAATCATAATCGTGTTTTTTGGCACAAAAATATCAGTATTTTTGGCGTAACATGAGAAAAAACGGTCAGAGTATTAAGTGTCATACCTTTTTGAACTCGTAATTAGATTCCCTATCGATTGGCATTTAAATATGGAAGTTTTAACTGTTTTAAATTTTTTGTAAAAAATTGTGACCCTACCCCTTATAAAAAACGCAAAAAATCATAATCGTGTTTTTTGGCACAAAAATATCAGTATTTTTGGCGTAACATGAGAAAAAACGGTCAGAGTATTAAGTGTCATACCTTTTTGAACTCGTAATTAGATTCCCAATCGATTGGCATTTAAATATGGAAATTTTAACTGTTTTAAAATTTTTGTAAAAAATTGTGACCCTACCCCTTATAAAAAACGCAAAAAATCATAATCGTGTTTTTTGACACAAAAATATCTGTATTTTTGGCGTAACATGAGAAAAAACGGCCAGAGTGTAATACCTTTTTGAACTCGTAATTAGATTCCCTATCGATTGGCATTTAAATATGGAAGTTTTAACTGTTTTAAATTTTTTGTAAAAAATTGTGACCCTACCCCTTATAAAAAACGCAAAAAATCATAATCGTGTTTTTTGGCACAAAAATATCAGTATTTTTGGCGTAACATGAGAAAAAACGGTCAGAGTATTAAGTGTCATACCTTTTTGAACTCGTAATTAGATTCCCTATCGATTGGCATTTAAATATGGAAGTTTTAACTGTTTTAAATTTTTTGTAAAAAATTGTGACCCTACCCCTTATAAAAAACGCAAAAAATCATAATCGTGTTTTTTGGCACAAAAATATCAGTATTTTTGGCGTAACATGAGAAAAAACGGTCAGAGTATTAAGTGTCATACCTTTTTGAACTCGTAATTAGATTCCCTATCGATTGGCATTTAAATATGGAAGTTTTAACTGTTTTAAATTTTTTGTAAAAAATTGTGACCCTACCCCTTATAAAAAACGCAAAAAATCATAATCGTGTTTTTTGGCACAAAAATATCAGTATTTTTGGCGTAACATGAGAAAAAACGGTCAGAGTATTAAGTGTCATACCTTTTTGAACTCGTAATTAGATTCCCTATCGATTGGCATTTAAATATGGAAGTTTTAACTGTTTTAAATTTTTTGTAAAAAATTGTGACCCTACCCCTTATAAAAAACGCAAAAAATCATAATCGTGTTTTTTGGCACAAAAATATCAGTATTTTTGGCGTAACATGAGAAAAAACGGTCAGAGTATTAAGTGTCATACCTTTTTGAACTCGTAATTAGATTCCCTATCGATTGGCATTTAAATATGGAAGTTTTAACTGTTTTAAATTTTTTGTAAAAAATTGTGACCCTACCCCTTATAAAAAACGCAAAAAATCATAATCGTGTTTTTTGGCACAAAAATATCAGTATTTTTGGCGTAACATGAGAAAAAACGGTCAGAGTATTAAGTGTCATACCTTTTTGAACTCGTAATTAGATTCCCTATCGATTGGCATTTAAATATGGAAGTTTTAACTGTTTTAAATTTTTTGTAAAAAATTGTGACCCTACCCCTTATAAAAAACGCAAAAAATCATAATCGTGTTTTTTGGCACAAAAATATCAGTATTTTTGGCGTAACATGAGAAAAAACGGTCAGAGTATTAAGTGTCATACCTTTTTGAACTCGTAATTAGATTCCCTATCGATTGGCATTTAAATATGGAAGTTTTAACTGTTTTAAATTTTTTGTAAAAAATTGTGACCCTACCCCTTATAAAAAACGCAAAAAATCATAATCGTGTTTTTTGGCACAAAAATATCAGTATTTTTGGCGTAACATGAGAAAAAACGGTCAGAGTATTAAGTGTAATACCTTTTTGAACTCGTAATTAGATTCCCTATCGATTGGCATTTAAATATGGAAGTTTTAACTGTTTTAAATTTTTTGTAAAAAATTGTGACCCTACCCCTTATAAAAAACGCAAAAAATCATAATCGTGTTTTTTGGCACAAAAATATCAGTATTTTTGGCGTAACATGAGAAAAAACGGTCAGAGTATTAAGTGTCATACCTTTTTGAACTCGTAATTAGATTCCCTATCGATTGGCATTTAAATATGGAAGTTTTAACTGTTTTAAATTTTTTGTAAAAAATTGTGACCCTACCCCTTATAAAAAACGCAAAAAATCATAATCGTGTTTTTTGGCACAAAAATATCAGTATTTTTGGCGTAACATGAGAAAAAACGGTCAGAGTATTAAGTGTCATACCTTTTTGAACTCGTAATTAGATTCCCAATCGATTGGCATTTAAATATGGAAGTTTTAACTGTTTTAAAATTTTTGTAAAAAATTGTGACCCTACCCCTTATAAAAAACGCAAAAAATCATAATCGTGTTTTTTGACACAAAAATATCAGTATTTTTGGCGTAACATGAGAAAAAACGGTCAGAGTATTAAGTGTAATACCTTTTTGAACTCGTAATTAGATTCCCTATCGATTGGCATTTAAATATGGAAGTTTTAACTGTTTTAAATTTTTTGTAAAAAATTGTGACCCTACCCCTTATAAAAAACGCAAAAAATCATAATCGTGTTTTTTGGCACAAAAATATCAGTATTTTTGGCGTAACATGAGAAAAAACGGTCAGAGTATTAAGTGTCATACCTTTTTGAACTCGTAATTAGATTCCCTATCGATTGGCATTTAAATATGGAAGTTTTAACTGTTTTAAATTTTTTGTAAAAAATTGTGACCCTACCCCTTATAAAAAACGCAAAAAATCATAATCGTGTTTTTTGGCACAAAAATATCAGTATTTTTGGCGTAACATGAGAAAAAACGGTCAGAGTATTAAGTGTCATACCTTTTTGAACTCGTAATTAGATTCCCTATCGATTGGCATTTAAATATGGAAGTTTTAACTGTTTTAAATTTTTTGTAAAAAATTGTGACCCTACCCCTTATAAAAAACGCAAAAAATCATAATCGTGTTTTTTGGCACAAAAATATCAGTATTTTTGGCGTAACATGAGAAAAAACGGTCAGAGTATTAAGTGTCATACCTTTTTGAACTCGTAATTAGATTCCCTATCGATTGGCATTTAAATATGGAAGTTTTAACTGTTTTAAATTTTTTGTAAAAAATTGTGACCCTACCCCTTATAAAAAACGCAAAAAATCATAATCGTGTTTTTTGGCACAAAAATATCAGTATTTTTGGCGTAACATGAGAAAAAACGGTCAGAGTATTAAGTGTCATACCTTTTTGAACTCGTAATTAGATTCCCTATCGATTGGCATTTAAATATGGAAGTTTTAACTGTTTTAAATTTTTTGTAAAAAATTGTGACCCTACCCCTTATAAAAAACGCAAAAAATCATAATCGTGTTTTTTGGCACAAAAATATCAGTATTTTTGGCGTAACATGAGAAAAAACGGTCAGAGTATTAAGTGTCATACCTTTTTGAACTCGTAATTAGATTCCCTATCGATTGGCATTTAAATATGGAAGTTTTAACTGTTTTAAATTTTTTGTAAAAAATTGTGACCCTACCCCTTATAAAAAACGCAAAAAATCATAATCGTGTTTTTTGGCACAAAAATATCAGTATTTTTGGCGTAACATGAGAAAAAACGGTCAGAGTATTAAGTGTCATACCTTTTTGAACTCGTAATTAGATTCCCTATCGATTGGCATTTAAATATGGAAGTTTTAACTGTTTTAAATTTTTTGTAAAAAATTGTGACCCTACCCCTTATAAAAAACGCAAAAAATCATAATCGTGTTTTTTGGCACAAAAATATCAGTATTTTTGGCGTAACATGAGAAAAAACGGTCAGAGTATTAAGTGTCATACCTTTTTGAACTCGTAATTAGATTCCCTATCGATTGGCATTTAAATATGGAAGTTTTAACTGTTTTAAATTTTTTGTAAAAAATTGTGACCCTACCCCTTATAAAAAACGCAAAAAATCATAATCGTGTTTTTTGGCACAAAAATATCAGTATTTTTGGCGTAACATGAGAAAAAACGGTCAGAGTATTAAGTGTCATACCTTTTTGAACTCGTAATTAGATTCCCTATCGATTGGCATTTAAATATGGAAGTTTTAACTGTTTTAAATTTTTTGTAAAAAATTGTGACCCTACCCCTTATAAAAAACGCAAAAAATCATAATCGTGTTTTTTGGCACAAAAATATCAGTATTTTTGGCGTAACATGAGAAAAAACGGTCAGAGTATTAAGTGTCATACCTTTTTGAACTCGTAATTAGATTCCCTATCGATTGGCATTTAAATATGGAAGTTTTAACTGTTTTAAAATTTTTGTAAAAAATTGTGACCCTACCCCTTATAAAAAACGCAAAAAATCATAATCGTGTTTTTTGGCACAAAAATATCAGTATTTTTGGCGTAACATGAGAAAAAACGGTCAGAGTATTAAGTGTCATACTCTTTTTGAACTCGTAATTTCCCATCATTATTTAAATATGGAAGTTTTAACTGTTTTAAATTTTTTGTAAAAAATTGTGACCCTACCCCTTATAAAAAACGCAAAAAATCATAATCGTGTTTTTTGGCACAAAAATATCAGTATTTTTGGCGTAACATGAGAAAAAACGGTCAGAGTATTAAGTGTCATACCTTTTTGAACTCGTAATTAGATTCCCTATCGATTGGCATTTAAATATGGAAGTTTTAACTGTTTTAAATTTTTTGTAAAAAATTGTGACCCTACCCCTTATAAAAAACGCAAAAAATCATAATCGTGTTTTTTGGCACAAAAATATCAGTATTTTTGGCGTAA
Source organism: Drosophila prostipennis (assembly GCA_037075205.1). Lineage (NCBI taxonomy): Eukaryota > Metazoa > Arthropoda > Insecta > Diptera > Drosophilidae > Drosophila > Drosophila prostipennis. The sequence continues at coordinate 8,184 of JBAMCJ010004578.1, read as the reverse complement.
CATGAGAAAAAACGGTCAGAGTATTAAGTGTCATACCTTTTTGAACTCGTAATTAGATTCCCTATCGATTGGCATTTAAATATGGAAGTTTTAACTGTTTTAAATTTTTTGTAAAAAATTGTGACCCTACCCCTTATAAAAAACGCAAAAAATCATAATCGTGTTTTTTGGCACAAAAATAGCAGTATTTTTGGCGTAACATGAGAAAAAACGGTCAGAGTATTAAGTGTCATACTCATACTCGTAAATATGGAAGTTTTAACTGTTTTAAATTTTTTGTAAAAAATTGTGACCCTACCCCTTATAAAAAACGCAAAAAATCATAATCGTGTTTTTTGACACAAAAATATCAGTATTTTTGGCGTAACATGAGAAAAAACGGCCAGAGTATTAAGTGTAATACCTTTTTGAACTCGTAATTAGATTCCCTATCGATTGGCATTTAAATATGGAAGTTTTAACTGTTTTAAATTTTTTGTAAAAAATTGTGACCCTACCCCTTATAAAAAACGCAAAAAATCATAATCGTGTTTTTTGGCACAAAAATATCAGTATTTTTGGCGTAACATGAGAAAAAACGGTCAGAGTATTAAGTGTCATACCTTTTTGAACTCGTAATTAGATTCCCTATCGATTGGCATTTAAATATGGAAGTTTTAACTGTTTTAAATTTTTTGTAAAAAATTGTGACCCTACCCCTTATAAAAAACGCAAAAAATCATAATCGTGTTTTTTGGCACAAAAATATCAGTATTTTTGGCGTAACATGAGAAAAAACGGTCAGAGTATTAAGTGTCATACCTTTTTGAACTCGTTATTAGATTCCCAATCGATTGGCATTTAAATATGGAAATTTTAACTGTTTTAAAATTTTTGTAAAAAATTGTGACCCTACCCCTTATAAAAAACGCAAAAAATCATAATCGTGTTTTTTGGCACAAAAATATCAGTATTTTTGGCGTAACATGAGAAAAAACGGTCAGAGTATTAAGTGTCATACCTTTTTGAACTCGTAATTAGATTCCCTATCGATTGGCATTTAAATATGGAAGTTTTAACTGTTTTAAATTTTTTGTAAAAAATTGTGACCCTACCCCTTATAAAAAACGCAAAAAATCATAATCGTGTTTTTTGGCACAAAAATATCAGTATTTTTGGCGTAACATGAGAAAAAACGGTCAGAGTATTAAGTGTCATACCTTTTTGAACTCGTAATTAGATTCCCTATCGATTGGCATTTAAATATGAAAGTTTTAACTGTTTTAAATTTTTTGTAAAAAATTGTGACCCTACCCCTTATAAAAAACGCAAAAAATCATAATCGTGTTTTTTGGCACAAAAATATCAGTATTTTTGGCGTAACATGAGAAAAAACGGTCAGAGTATTAAGTGTCATACCTTTTTGAACTCGTAATTAGATTCCCTATCGATTGGCATTTAAATATGGAAGTTTTAACTGTTTTAAAATTTTTGTAAAAAATTGTGACCCTACCCCTTATAAAAAACGCAAAAAATCATAATCGTGTTTTTTGGCACAAAAATATCAGTATTTTTGGCGTAACATGAGAAAAAACGGTCAGAGTATTAAGTGTCATACCTTTTTGAACTCGTAATTAGATTCCCTATCGATTGGCATTTAAATATGGAAGTTTTAACTGTTTTAAAATTTTTGTAAAAAATTGTGACCCTACCCCTTATAAAAAACGCAAAAAATCATAATCGTGTTTTTTGGCACAAAAATATCAGTATTTTTGGCGTAACATGAGAAAAAACGGTCAGAGTATTAAGTGTCATACCTTTTTGAACTCGTAATTAGATTCCCTATCGATTGGCATTTAAATATGGAAGTTTTAACTGTTTTAAATTTTTTGTAAAAAATTGTGACCCTACCCCTTATAAAAAACGCAAAAAATCATAATCGTGTTTTTTGGCACAAAAATATCAGTATTTTTGGCGTAACATGAGAAAAAACGGTCAGAGTATTAAGTGTCATACCTTTTTGAACTCGTAATTAGATTCCCTATCGATTGGCATTTAAATATGGAAGTTTTAACTGTTTTAAAATTTTTGTAAAAAATTGTGACCCTACCCCTTATAAAAAACGCAAAAAATCATAATCGTGTTTTTTGGCACAAAAATATCAGTATTTTGGCGTAACATGAGAAAAAACGGTCAGAGTATTAAGTGTCATACCTTTTTGAACTCGTAATTAGATTCCCTATCGATTGGCATTTAAATATGGAAGTTTTAACTGTTTTAAAATTTTTGTAAAAAATTGTGACCCTACCCCTTATAAAAAACGCAAAAAATCATAATCGTGTTTTTTGGCACAAAAATAGCAGTATTTTTGGCGTAACATGAGAAAAAACGGTCAGAGTATTAAGTGTCATACTCATACTCGTAAATATGGAAGTTTTAACTGTTTTAAATTTTTTGTAAAAAATTGTGACCCTACCCCTTATAAAAAACGCAAAAAATCATAATCGTGTTTTTTGGCACAAAAATATCAGTATTTTTGGCGTAACATGAGAAAAAACGGTCAGAGTATTAAGTGTCATACCTTTTTGAACTCGTAATTAGATTCCCTATCGATTGGCATTTAAATATGGAAGTTTTAACTGTTTTAAATTTTTTGTAAAAAATTGTGACCCTACCCCTTATAAAAAACGCAAAAAATCATAATCGTGTTTTTTGGCACAAAAATATCAGTATTTTTGGCGTAACATGAGAAAAAACGGTCAGAGTATTAAGTGTCATACCTTTTTGAACTCGTAATTAGATTCCCTATCGATTGGCATTTAAATATGGAAGTTTTAACTGTTTTAAATTTTTTGTAAAAAATTGTGACCCTACCCCTTATAAAAAACGCAAAAAATCATAATCGTGTTTTTTGGCACAAAAATATCAGTATTTTTGGCGTAACATGAGAAAAAACGGTCAGAGTAATAAGTGTCATACCTTTTTGAACTCGTAATTAGATTCCCTATCGATTGGCATTTAAATATGGAAGTTTTAACTGTTTTAAAATTTTTGTAAAAAATTGTGACCCTACCCCTTATAAAAAACGCAAAAAATCATAATCGTGTTTTTTGGCACAAAAATATCAGTATTTTTGGCGTAACATGAGAAAAAACGGTCAGAGTATTAAGTGTCATACCTTTTTGAACTCGTAATTAGATTCCCTATCGATTGGCATTTAAATATGGAAGTTTTAACTGTTTTAAATTTTTTGTAAAAAATTGTGACCCTACCCCTTATAAAAAACGCAAAAAATCATAATCGTGTTTTTTGGCACAAAAATATCAGTATTTTTGGCGTAACATGAGAAAAAACGGTCAGAGTATTAAGTGTCATACCTTTTTGAACTCGTAATTAGATTCCCTATCGATTGGCATTTAAATATGGAAGTTTTAACTGTTTTAAATTTTTTGTAAAAAATTGTGACCCTACCCCTTATAAAAAACGCAAAAAATCATAATCGTGTTTTTTGGCACAAAAATATCAGTATTTTTGGCGTAACATGAGAAAAAACGGTCAGAGTATTAAGTGTCATACCTTTTTGAACTCGTAATTAGATTCCCTATCGATTGGCATTTAAATATGGAAGTTTTAACTGTTTTAAAATTTTTGTAAAAAATTGTGACCCTACCCCTTATAAAAAACGCAAAAAATCATAATCGTGTTTTTTGGCACAAAAATATCAGTATTTTTGGCGTAACATGAGAAAAAACGGTCAGAGTATTAAGTGTCATACCTTTTTGAACTCGTAATTAGATTCCCTATCGATTGGCATTTAAATATGGAAGTTTTAACTGTTTTAAATTTTTTGTAAAAAATTGTGACCCTACCCCTTATAAAAAACGCAAAAAATCATAATCGTGTTTTTTGGCACAAAAATATCAGTATTTTTGGCGTAACATGAGAAAAAACGGTCAGAGTATTAAGTGTCATACCTTTTTGAACTCGTAATTAGATTCCCTATCGATTGGCATTTAAATATGGAAGTTTTAACTGTTTTAAAATTTTTGTAAAAAATTGTGACCCTACCCCTTATAAATATGGAAATTTTAACTGTTTTAAAATTTTTGTAAAAAATTGTGACCCTGCCCCTTATAAAAAACGCAAAAAATCATAATCGTGTTTTTTGACACAAAAATATCAGTATTTTTCGCGTAACATGAGAAAAAACGGTCAGAGTATTAAGTGTCATACCTTTTTGAACTCGTAATTAGATTCCCTATCGATTGGCATTTAAATATGGAAGTTTTAACTGTTTTAAAATTTTTGCAAAAAATCATAATCGTGTTTTTTGACACAAAAATATCAGTATTTTTGGCGTAACATGAGAAACAACGGTCAGAGTATTAAGTGTAATACCTTTTTGAACTCGTAATTAGATTCCCTATCGATTGGCATTTAAATATAGAAGTTTTAACTGTTTTAAATTTTTTGTAAAAAATTGTGACCCTACCCCTTATAAAAAACGCAAAAAATCATAATCGTGTTTTTTGGCACAAAAATATCAGTATTTTTGGCGTAACATGAGAAAAAACGGTCAGAGTATTAAGTGTCATACCTTTTTGAACTCGTAATTAGATTCCCTATCGATTGGCATTTAAATATGGAAGTTTTAACTGTTTTAAATTTTTTGTAAAAAATTGTGACCCTACCCCTTATAAAAAACGCAAAAAATCATAATCGTGTTTTTTGGCACAAAAATATCAGTATTTTTGGCGTAACATGAGAAAAAACGGTCAGAGTATTAAGTGTCATACCTTTTTGAACTCGTAATTAGATTCCCTATCGATTGGCATTTAAATATGGAAGTTTTAACTGTTTTAAATTTTTTGTAAAAAATTGTGACCCTACCCCTTATAAAAAACGCAAAAAATCATAATCGTGTTTTTTGGCACAAAAATATCAGTATTTTTCGCGTAACATGAGAAAAAACGGTCAGAGTATTAAGTGTCATACCTTTTTGAACTCGTAATTAGATTCCCTATCGATTGGCATTTAAATATGGAAGTTTTAACTGTTTTAAATTTTTTGTAAAAAATTGTGACCCTACCCCTTATAAAAAACGCAAAAAATCATAATCGTGTTTTTTGGCACAAAAATATCAGTATTTTTGGCGTAACATGAGAAAAAACGGTCAGAGTATTAAGTGTCATACCTTTTTGAACTCGTAATTAGATTCCCAATCGATTGGCATTTAAATATGGAAGTTTTAACTGTTTTAAAATTTTTGTAAAAAATTGTGACCCTACCCCTTATAAAAAACGCAAAAAATCATAATCGTGTTTTTTGACACAAAAATATCAGTATTTTTCGCGTAACATGAGAAAAAACGGTCAGAGTATTAAGTGTCATACCTTTTTGAACTCGTAATTAGATTCCCTATCGATTGGCATTTAAATATAGAAGTTTTAACTGTTTTAAATTTTTTGTAAAAAATTGTGACCCTACCCCTTATAAAAAACGCAAAAAATCATAATCGTGTTTTTTGGCACAAAAATATCAGTATTTTTGGCGTAACATGAGAAAAAACGGTCAGAGTATTAAGTGTCATACCTTTTTGAACTCGTAATTAGATTCCCTATCGATTGGCATTTAAATATGGAAGTTTTAACTGTTTTAAATTTTTTGTAAAAAATTGTGACCCTACCCCTTATAAAAAACGCAAAAAATCATAATCGTGTTTTTTGGCACAAAAATATCAGTATTTTTCGCGTAACATGAGAAAAAACGGTCAGAGTATTAAGTGTCATACCTTTTTGAACTCGTAATTAGATTCCCTATCGATTGGCATTTAAATATGGAAGTTTTAACTGTTTTAAATTTTTTGTAAAAAATTGTGACCCTACCCCTTATAAAAAACGCAAAAAATCATAATCGTGTTTTTTGGCACAAAAATATCAGTATTTTTGGCGTAACATGAGAAAAAACGGTCAGAGTATTAAGTGTCATACCTTTTTGAACTCGTTATTAGATTCCCTATCGATTGGCATTTAAATATGGAAGTTTTAACTGTTTTAAATTTTTTGTAAAAAATTGTGACCATACCCCTTATAAAAAACGCAAAAAATCATAATCGTGTTTTTTGGCACAAAAATATCAGTATTTTTCGCGTAACATGAGAAAAAACGGTCAGAGTAATAAGTGTCATACCTTTTTGAACTCGTAATTAGATTCCCTATCGATTGGCATTTAAATATGGAAGTTTTAACTGTTTTAAATTTTTTGTAAAAAATTGTGACCCTACCCCTTATAAAAAACGCAAAAAATCATAATCGTGTTTTTTGGCACAAAAATATCAGTATTTTTGGCGTAACATGAGAAAAAACGGTCAGAGTATTAAGTGTCATACCTTTTTGAACTCGTAATTAGATTCCCAATCGATTGGCATTTAAATATAGAAGTTTTAACTGTTTTAAAATTTTTGTAAAAAATTGTGACCCTACCCCTTATAAAAAACGCAAAAAATCATAATCGTGTTTTTTGACACAAAAATATCAGTATTTTTGGCGTAACATGAGAAACAACGGTCAGAGTATTAAGTGTCATACCTTTTTGAACTCGTAATTAGATTCCCTATCGATTGGCATTTAAATATAGAAGTTTTAACTGTTTTAAATTTTTTGTAAAAAATTGTGACCCTACCCCTTATAAAAAACGCAAAAAATCATAATCGTGTTTTTTGACACAAAAATATCAGTATTTTTCGCGTAACATGAGAAACAACGGTCAGAGTATTAAGTGTAATACCTTTTTGAACTCGTAATTAGATTCCCTATCGATTGGCATTTAAATATAGAAGTTTTAACTGTTTTAAATTTTTTGTAAAAAATTGTGACCCTACCCCTTATAAAAAACGCAAAAAATCATAATCGTGTTTTTTGGCACAAAAATATCAGTATTTTTGGCGTAACATGAGAAAAAACGGTCAGAGTATTAAGTGTCATACCTTTTTGAACTCGTAATTAGATTCCCTATCGATTGGCATTTAAATATGGAAGTTTTAACTGTTTTAAATTTTTTGTAAAAAATTGTGACCCTACCCCTTATAAAAAACGCAAAAAATCATAATCGTGTTTTTTGGCACAAAAATATCAGTATTTTTGGCGTAACATGAGAAAAAACGGTCAGAGTATTAAGTGTCATACCTTTTTGAACTCGTAATTAGATTCCCAATCGATTGGCATTTAAATATGGAAATTTTAACTGTTTTAAAATTTTTGTAAAAAATTGTGACCCTGCCCCTTATAAAAAACGCAAAAAATCATAATCGTGTTTTTTGACACAAAAATATCAGTATTTTTCGCGTAACATGAGAAAAAACGGTCAGAGTATTAAGTGTCATACCTTTTTGAACTCGTAATTAGATTCCCTATCGATTGGCATTTAAATATGGAAGTTTTAACTGTTTTAAAATTTTTGTAAAAAATTGTGACCCTACCCCTTATAAAAAACGCAAAAAATCATAATCGTGTTTTTTGACACAAAAATATCAGTATTTTTGGCGTAACATGAGAAACAACGGTCAGAGTATTAAGTGTAATACCTTTTTGAACTCGTAATTAGATTCCCTATCGATTGGCATTTAAATATGGAAGTTTTAACTGTTTTAAATTTTTTGTAAAAAATTGTGACCCTACCCCTTATAAAAAACGCAAAAAATCATAATCGTGTTTTTTGGCACAAAAATATCAGTATTTTTGGCGTAACATGAGAAAAAACGGTCAGAGTATTAAGTGTCATACCTTTTTGAACTCGTAATTAGATTCCCTATCGATTGGCATTTAAATATGGAAGTTTTAACTGTTTTAAATTTTTTGTAAAAAATTGTGACCCTACCCCTTATAAAAAACGCAAAAAATCATAATCGTGTTTTTTGGCACAAAAATATCAGTATTTTTGGCGTAACATGAGAAAAAACGGTCAGAGTATTAAGTGTCATACCTTTTTGAACTCGTAATTAGATTCCCTATCGATTGGCATTTAAATATGGAAGTTTTAACTGTTTTAAATTTTTTGTAAAAAATTGTGACCCTACCCCTTATAAAAAACGCAAAAAATCATAATCGTGTTTTTTGGCACAAAAATATCAGTATTTTTGGCGTAACATGAGAAAAAACGGTCAGAGTATTAAGTGTCATACCTTTTTGAACTCGTAATTAGATTCCC